>CAMTDV010000027.1:14644197-15846072 GCA_947069175.1 Scalesia atractyloides
TTATTACCAATTACCATTCTTGATGAACCATGTGAAGTTAAATTTTGTTCTCTTTATTATTTGTTTCAGTTTTGCCGGTACTTGTTTTACCTTGGGAAGATTAGGACAATTCAGCTGGAGTACACTGATGCAAAAGAATCCCTCCTTCAAGCTGCTCGTAAAGCCCCTGTAGCCGCTCTTGGTTTTAGAGTTCAATGCAATAAGTGGGCTGTGATTGTGCGCTTACTTCTTGGAGAGATCCCGGAGCGAACCGTTTTTATGCAAAAAGGAATGGAGAAGGCCTTGAGACCATACTTTGAGCTCACGAACGTGAGTCTCTTTTCTCAACTTAAAATTATTGCATTAGATGTATCTTTTGATTTCTAGATTCTGCAACTTAAATTTGTTATAGGCCTGAAATCATATTAATTGGTCAAATGTGGCTACTGGCTAAATGGGTTGGTGGGCTGACTAATGCGTCAAAAGGGGATTAAGTTGGAATGATCATTTTTTGTGTTCAGGATAGGGCTCGTTAGGTTGACAAACATTTTTTTGCACGCAATTCATAAAACCACCCTTGAAAACTTGCACATTATTTACCCAACCTAAATAACTAAATATTTAATAAGCCCCCCGATGAAAACCCTTAAAATTTTATATTTACCCATTTCATTAAATACAAAGTATAATATGCTCTTACACTTCAAGCTCTTATAAACTAAATCTTCACATAAGATTGGGGTATATGTCATAATTATGTAAATGGGTATAATTTGATATTATGTTTTTTTTTGTTGGGTAAATATGTCATACCGTTCAAGGTTTTGAGAGGGATATTTGAAGTTATCTCTTATTTTATCTAAAAAAAACATAACCACTGTTAATTATAACTACAGAACAGACTTCGTTACAAAATAGTTTAAGGGGCTGTTTGGCAACTTCTGTGCCAATAAGTGCTGAACCGGTAAGAGGCCTGACTGGGTAAGAGACGCCGATGTGGTCGTGGCCGGTGGTGTGTGAGTGGCCGGGTGAGGGTTATAAATACAGGTGAAGGGACAAAGGGGTAAAATTTTCATTCAACATCATTTTGAAACTTAATGGATAAGAGGCTTGCTGCCCGATTCAGAGGTGTCCTTCTAGTGAACCAAACACACTTAATCCTGACTGAGTCAGAGGCATCCTCTCAATGGACTCATTAAGAGGCTACTAAACAACCCCTAAGTAAAACGATTTAGCGGTTGTTTGCAATAAAAATAGACCCTGTGCCACTTACAACCCATTTTCCTCAGCTAGTGTATGGTAACACACAGCCTGAATCAAACCAGTTGACAAGCATTTCTTTTATAAAAGAACATACATGGAAATTAACTTAAAATCGTGAACTCAAGCACACTTTCTTGATTTTCAGGCTGTTAGAATTGGAGATCTAGAGTTGTTCAAAAAAGTAGCAGAGAAATTCGCCACCACTTTCAGCTCAGACCGGACCAACAACTTGATCGTGAGACTACGCCACAACGTCATAAGAACCGGGCTCCGCAACATCAGCATCTCATACTCCCGTATCTCTCTTGCTGACGTGGCAAAGAAGCTGAGACTGGACTCACCAAACCCTGTGGTCGATGCCGAGAGCATCGTCTCAAAAGCAATCCGTGATGGTGCAATAGACGCGACACTAGATCATGCAAACGGTTGGATGGTGTCTAAAGAAACCGGTGACATTTATTCCACAAATGAGCCTCAACAAGCCTTCAATTCTAGGATCGCTTTCTGTCTAAATATGCATAATGAGGCGGTTCGTGCTCTTCGGTTCCCTCCCAACTCCCATAAGGAAAAGGAGAGTGCTAAAAAGAGGAGAGAGAGACAACAACAAGAGCAAGAGCTTGCAAAACATATAACTGAGGAAGACGATGATGATTTTTGATTGTTGCAATCATTAAGGTAACCGCTTCATTCTATTATCAAATTAATCACTGTTTGTTTCAATATATTAAATTTACAATCTTGGATTTATAAAAAAGATCAGCCTGTTTTGTTGTGGATTTATTAGGACTATGATTGTTAAAATGTTCTGGGATTTCATGTGTTTTTTTCTAATTGTGGTTATGACCACCTAATTCTGGATAGATAATATTTTAGTTTTAAAAAGCCCCTGAGGCATGCAAGGCGACCTTAGGTGCAACCCGCATCGCTTTTGTGTAGGTAAATCAAGTGGTGTACGTAAAGCCCAGATGAGACGTGCTTTACAGTAAAAAAAATCGGTATAAGGCGCATGTTTGAGGGGCGCTTTTTGTGTCGCGACAAGTTTTGAGCATAAGTATGTTGTACATTAGGCTTAATTTCTAGGTTGTACATGTAGGAAATTTATATATTAAATCATATGTAAAGCTTATTTATAGCTAAGTTTTGGGTGGGGACGCTAAACACCTATGAGAAATATGGAAAACTTATATAAGCACCTTGTGGCTTGTGTGCGAAAAGCGGTGTGTTTTTGCATAGGCCTTGGTTTTAGACCATGTTGCCTCGGTGTGCTTCTCGCTTTTTAAAACAAAGATAGATATGTTTAAATCAGATCATTCATGTGTTCTGACTGCTAGTCAAATCAAACTCCACTCTATGAACTTGACTAGCCTTTATCCAGTAGCACAAATCCAGTTTGAACACTGACAAACTGAACAAACATCGAGGCAAACTAATCACTTACAGTTATATGATGTATAATAGAGATCAATGTGCTCAGAGCAGTTTTCTTGATAGCAATTTTCTCGATGCAGTTTCTTTCCGGTTCACAAAAGCAACGTAAAGCACGTTATACAAGCCCGTTAGTACAACTGCACTTAATATGACCCATTTCAAGGCAAACGCGTTTTTTTAAATATGTTTTGACCCTAACAAAATTCATATTAATTTTTAAAATGGCCCGGTTGGAACTCGACTGACCCATTTTCTAGGCTTAGATACAAACAATAATTTAAGTATACTCTCAATTCTCAAGATATAAAGCAAATGGCAGCACAATGTTGAACAATAATTTTTTTTTATTTATCATCTACTACAATTACTATGTAGTTTGTAAAGTTGGTAATTTCTACTCATATTACTTACGAATAAAATAATTTAGGTGATGTTTAATCATGAATTGCTAAAATACGTTATCTGATGCACCTGGCCCGTTACAACTCGCAACTCACACATAAAATTACACCTTATTAACGTAAACTATAACTACATCTTAAGAAACAAATGGTTATTATCTTGACCTAATAGTAGTCATACCTGAAATTTAGATACGATCATTAGCAACTCAAAGTCCTCCTGGTTAATGAAGAATTCATCCATAAACTCAACAACTTCATCCGGTCTTAAGATAATAACAATAATAATTTTTAACTGAAAACTACTATTCGCCACGCGTAGAAATATAAATAAATAATTATACAAACCTTTGCAAGTGTCATTAGTGAATCAGTCATGTGCTTAAGGAGAAGGAAAAAATATTCAAGAAACAAGATTTTCCTACAATAGTTGAACAAAACTAATAAAATATCATAATTGTACAATATGTGTTTTGAAAGCAGCTAAAAGAAAACAAAAATAACCTGTCAAAATTGAATTTCAGGGATGATAGAAGATGAACTTGCACATTTTCAAGGAGCTTGTAATTTGTCACACTAAATAAATATATTAAAAAAATTAATCGTATACAAAATAGTTACATATTTGGAAAAAGGTTTATTTTATTTTGTCAAACAAAAAAACTTAAAAATTGATTGTCATACTATAAAGCACTACTTGGAAAGAGCTGCATACAAAACAATCACATTTCAAGTGCCATCATATAAAACAATTTAATATAATGTTAATGGAAATAGCATTCTCTTGAAAGTAAATATAAATGTCATTTTGTTGGGGCAGTTTATAAATCACAGTTCCATATATCTAATGAAAAAATTTATCATTTGAATACAAAAGCAACATAGTTAATAAGGTGTGTTTGTAAACATGTTAGGAAAGAAATAATTTATGAGAAGTATATGGATACACCATATTGAATTATGTACAAACTTCCTCACAAGCTATATTCTAAATATAAAATAAGATGTTCAGATCCTCTCAATAGCTGTTGGTAGAGTATTTCATTTAAAATATGAAATTATAGAGAAAGAAGCACACAAAAATGCTGAAGAATTCTACAACTCCTATGTTATTAATCAATAAAAGAATACCTTAAATTAATAGTTATCGAATGCTTTTTTGGCTATCATAGTATATTGCTTTTTGAAAATTGACAAAGAAGCATAAGGTAATTAAAAAGTACTATTGGAACATATGGTATTATATTCTACTTTTAGTAGTTTAATAACAATGATAACTATCGAATTACGAGTTAGGGTTGTTACCTTAAATCTGGATTAACTTGCAATCGATCGGTACCGGTTGCTACGATGTAAACCGTGGCCCATGTTTCAACCGAATTCGTTTGGTGTCGGAGATGGTTATTGATTTCCCTTTCTAGAAGATATAATCTATCTCACAGCCATTGATACCACCCGTAGCCCAAACCCAAATACTGGCTCAATAGAATCAAAAGGAAACCCATACGATTAGAAGACTGAAGTTCTTTGGGCTACTTCAGTATTTGGGCTTGGGCTACGGGTGGTATCAGCCATACTTGCCCCTAGGGTGTTCAAATTGCTCGATGTACGAGACTCATTCGACGCTCGATCGAAAAATATTCGGAATTTGCTCGTTCGATTCTGCTCGATTGAAAAAGGTGCTTGATTCGGATCAGTTCGGTTTGAAACGAACAGAGCACAAGCAAAGGTCCGCTCAGTTCGGTTCGACTCAATTGGCTCGAATTATTTTTTAATATATATGTATATATTAAAAAAAATAACTAGAGGCGCATATTAACAATGTTTTGTCCAATATGCAACTAGAGCCTATTTTAATTATAGAATTGAAGGTTGATATCAATGGTCCATTGTCTAATAATCCAGTATAATTGAGTCAAAATGTGAACCGTCGATCGATACTCAAGTGTCAACCCGCCATTCAATTCAAAAAAACATAATCCTAATTAAACCGAGCGTCAACCATCATTATTCAAATTCTCTGTCGCCAAGATGCCAACTCTCTAAGGTTTTGCTTCAATCGGTTCATTTGATTTCAAACTTCTCATAGATTAAAAGTCTGCTTCAATCAATCGACGATTCATCTTTCCACTCAGATGATCTCGGTAGAACCAGTTGAGTGTTTTTTCTATTCCTTGTTTTTAGTAAATTTATACTTATGTTGTAATTGGACAAAACCTTAGGGATGAAAAGTGCACTTTACTCTAAAAACTAACAAACCCATCATCATTTTTCTATTTGTTCTATGGCGCTTAATACTCCCTTGACGTTCATTCAAAAACACTCGTATCGAAGGGTGCTCGTTTGACTTTGGCTCGGTTGAAAAGATGCTCGGTTCAGTTCGATTCAGTTTGTAAACGAACCGAGCACGAGGAAAGGTCCGTGAACAGCCCTGCTTGGAAGATACCTTTTTTTCTTCTTTCTCGGATTCACATCCAAGTCTTGTTTTAGATTAATTTCATCAAAATCACACAGATGAACCTTTCGATTTGACGCTGTAAATCCGAAAGGTTAAAAGAAGAAGAACAGTTAGGGCTTCGTACACGCTTTATCTTCGTTATCGAAGGTGAACCAAACGATATAGCCTCTGAATGAAGATGTGATGCAAATTGAAAAAACAAACTGAAAGTATCTGTTGATGTGGGAAGAAGATGATTTAGTGTTGGTGTGATTGGAAAGTGAGAAAAAGGAGCAGACGTGGGAGAGAAGAGAAGACAGACGTACTGGCTTTGACCTTAACAACAATTTTCGTTAAAAAAAACCTCCTCTGCTTCCAGAAGCTTTTCATGATTTATAACGGTTAGGATTTAATCATCCAACGGTTCAGATTAGATAGGGAGTCTTTGACTTTAATGGGAACATTGATTGGTATATATAATTTGTTAATCGAATACAATCCTAACACACAACGACCCGTGATGCACATAGGGAGGCAACGTAATTTACATTCACAACATTTCAATCGGGTTTCGGGTTTCTTGTTATTGGAATCCTATCCCTAATCTGACCCAAATAAGATTGAGGTTAATTAGTTTCGGGTATTTGGGTCGGGTTAATCGGTATACAGATTTTTGAATACAAATTGCAATGCGTAATTTACAATCTAGCTTAACATGATTATTATTAAGTGAAAAACACAAAATGTCAAATAAAACACCCCCAATATGATATTTCATTCAAACCCATGCATTATTAAAGATATATATTAACTAAATAAATTAAACGTCAATACGATAAGCACAAAACCAAACCGTATCAACCAATCGCTTAAACTAAAAAGAAAACGTCAAATCCTATCAACCAAACTGAATCTTTTTAGTCGCTCAAACAACCAAGGAAACAAAACATCATGTTCAAAACAAAAACAGAACATATGAGAAGAAATATAGACTTTAATAGTTATTATTTATGTATAAAATATAGCTGATATTTTTAATGTAATTCGGGTTAATCGGGTCAAACCGATTATCATTTTTTACCCAATTACCGACCTTCGCTACTTTCGGGTTTCGGGTTCCATCTAGCTCAGGTTGGTTATATTCGGGTAAGTTTTCAAATTTCCGTAAAAAACACCCCTATTAATGTATCGGTTTAAGAATTAAACAAATGTCCATATACTTGTTTTGTTAATGGTAGAGGGGCTATCCTAGCTTATATGTAAATAATATAGATCTTTGGTATCAGTGATAAAGCTTAAACAAAAAATCAGAAGGGATTGAACTCTCAAGATAAATTACACTAGAAAGACGAAAAATCAAACCTCCCTACCCTACCCATGGAACTCCACCCTTGTTTGGTATCAATAGAAAAGTCAATTGTGAGTATCACTTTTACTCTTCAATCTAACAATCTTATAATAGGTTACAATTTAATAACGCTTTGAGCATGTGTTTTTTCAGTTTTTGAAGCATTTAGTAAAAAAACTAATGAAAAAAAATTACAAGCTTATTCGACTTCTATCCAGTCGGAAATTAAACCAAGCTTGTAAAACCCTAAATCAAACCTGCTAAGCCAAAGCTTATAAGTTTATTGACAATCCATCCTAAATATTGGTGTTTATTAATTAAAATAGTGAATGGATTAACATATAATTATATACCAAAGTAACAAATTACAAACAAGTGGCAGGTAAACGGGCAACAAGCTGCGCCGCAACCCCCTTTTGAATTGCAAAACCAATCCTACTAAAGACGAAACGGCCCTTAAAGGTTGAAAGATTACTATTCACAACCTGTTGGACCCTGTTTAGAAATTCCACAGCCTCTGGGGCTAGGGACCCAAATGTATCAAAAGCGAATGGGATAAACACGTGTTGATTCTCTAAACAAGCATTCTCGTGTTTAGCGACCTTGCCTGATTCCCCCTTTAACGCAGCCTGGCCAGCAACAAACTCATTATCCCTGAGTCCAACAAGAGGGGACACTCCTGTAAGGTCCACACAAGCGTGTTTTCCCCTAGCCCACCCAAACACAAGAATATCAGCTGGCCAAATAGTAGACCTCCCGTCGAGCGGATCCGTCAGAAAGTTCACCGGAGCCTCCTTTTTCGCCGAAATCCCTGCCCGCTTTAGAACTTCATAGAGAATATCCCTTACCAAATCATGTCGGCATTTAAAACCAGGTAACTCCTTACAATGGACCGCATGTTCGCCGAAAGTATCTAAACAAGCCTTGCGACAAACTGGACAGGGCTCATCAACCGGAAACAGAGGGATCATTAGCCGGTACTTAAGAATTGCCCGGTATTCCACTGCTGACATGTGTTGGCCTAATCCTTCAATGGGGATAACTGTCAGAAAATCCTGAGAATAAAGGGTTAAAAACCAATGCTCTTTTAAATTAAATGTTCAATATTATTTTGAAGGCTAACAAAGACAATTATATACATTTAGACATTTAAATTACTTTATACAAGTAGAATTTACCTTACAAAACCTTGTACATTAAACATATGATATGATCTTCACGTTCTAGAATTGATGGAAAGAAGACGGTGAAAGTTTAGATGGTGATTGTAACGCTTAACTTATAACATACATTTTGTTTTCCTATCACAGTTTCTTTCCATTTCGATTCAATTTTAAAGCAAGATATTTGGATTTTTCTGTGATGTGGCTGAAAATGGTCATTTATAAAAATTGGTGTTTTTACGTTTACACAAAGAAAAATTAACATAATTTGTTAGAAATGATGCCTTCTTTAAGATAATCAACGATAGATTTAACAAGAAAGAATACTTTGATTAAAATTAAAGGTACATAAATCCTATTTATAATACTTCTAAACTTAAGAGAGTAAGTAACCTAAAAGTAAAAAAGAAATTATTCTTCTAATTAAAACTTCTTACCAAACTCAACTAACAATTTAATCCCTAAACTATTTAACTTTACAAGATTAACCCAATAATCACCCTCCTTAATCTTGTAATGTTCCTCCAAGATCTTGAATACCGAGTAAAACTCGAATTTCTTCCACCTTAATCTACGGTCTCTTGTGTTCCCTTTGCATCAACACCTTTGCTGCAACCAACACAAAACCACACCTCCTGTTCTTTGACTCTTTTAGGATATTCACACCCAAGACTTGTCCAAACACTTGAGCCATCAACCACAAACAGGTAAACATCCTCTTTCTTCAACCTTGATCAAGCCCGCTACTTCACCACCTTTGAAGTTTGCTGTTGATCCAATCTAGCACTACACTACACCTGGGTTTTCTCCTTTAATCAAGCCTGCAATTACTGCTCCTTGATTGTACGGTCCTGCTGTTGTTGATCACATAACCTTGATCACTACAACCTCCTGCCGCCGCCGATGGACAAATCCTCTTGCACATGCTTTCTTGATCGCAACAACCCTTGATAAACCGCTCTAATACCAATTGTTGGAAACCAGACCTTCTTCAAGATAATCAAACAATAGTTATAACAAGAAAAACTATTTGATTAAACTAAAACTAAAAAAAACTATTCTCCTAATTAAAACTATTTACCAAATATATAATTACCCAACTAACAATTTAATCCCTAAACTATTTAATTTTATAAGATTAACCCAATATAATCATCTGTAACACCCTGTAAAATCGTGTCCAATAGTATAGTGACACGTGTCGTACTTTATTGTTAGTCTATTAAAGACTAATAAGGACTAAAAGCGTCAACATGGTCAAACTAAGTCTCTGAGTGCCTTTCTGATGTCAACATGCATAAACCGAGCCTCTGAATGACCATTAGTGTTGACATACTTAAAACATAGCCTCTGAGTGACCATTAGTGTCAACATCCTTAAATTTGGCCTCTGAGTGAACGTTGTGTCAACATGCCCAGCTTATGAGTGACATCGGAGTCAACATGCTTATACTGAGCCTCTGAGTGATCCTTTACGAAGTCCTAACTCTCATATGTCCGTTGGACGAGAGGGATTAAATCTATAATTATATAAAAGTTGGACAATGGAGGGATTAAAAGTGTCAACATGTTAATTATACCTCTGAGTGACCTTTTAACGAACCAAGAGCTCGACAATGTCCGGGCATAATCCTGGGTATGCCAAATTGGCTATGGAGGGCTAAATATGCCAAAAATGTGTTTTAGGAGGTTCTAGAGGGTTTTATAAGTTAAGGGGCTAAAAGTGACAAATTTTGAAAACTAACACAGGGCGCTCGCGGGGCGCGAGAGGCAAGGCTTGTGCCTCTCACGGGGTGCGAGAGGCTTGTATCTGCAGAATTTTTGCTTGGCCACCACACAAAGGTGCCAAAAACCATTTACTCGAAACCATGGCTTCCCAAACTGCTATGCCACGTTTTACGACACTTGTAAGCTTCCTCTTACACCCCTTAACACCTGGCATCACCTCCTTCAAGCTCTCCAACTATAAATAGGTGCAAAAGTTCAACCTTTGAACTTGCACCATTCTCATTTCCAACTCTTCTCCCTCCTCTGGAAGTTCCTAACTGAAATGAGCATCCAACATAGTTCTTTTGCACCCTACGAATAACTGGTAAGTGTTCCTTCTTTGTGCATTTTCGTTTATAGGCTTCTATAGCCAAAAGTCAAACGTTTTACGGAAAACGCCTTGACTTTCGGTTAAGACCATTATGGTCCAGCCATTGTTCGTAATGAACATGGCTAAGTGATCGTAATAAGGTAGGTGTTAATCCCTATAAAGGGCACCTCCTGAAGATCACGTTTGCTAGACCAATTGACGGGACAAAGTTTATATATTAAAAAGTCAAACAGGCCATTTTTGGAAATATTATAAATTTATCTTATATATGTTATGAAACCTATTTTGACACTTAAACAAGTTGGTAATAATTATTAGAACATGTATAAAGATGTTCGGCTCGTCAATTTCAGTTCTAGGGTCGGTTCGCAACCGAAAGTCGTGAAGTTTGACTTCTGCTTTGACTTTCGATTCTGACCCGATATAGATAGTTAGATACTGATTTAGAGTTGCATTATGATCATAATATAATGTAGCGTAACCCTCTGAGGTTATATTACATGATCATAATCAGAATCTGAGTTTATGCGCAAGTTCCGTAATTATGTCATTTTAACTAAAATGTCCTTTTTGCATAAAACAAGGTTTAAAAGATAATGAACTTGAAAATGGGTTTCCTACTGATGTAATATTATAAGTAGGATTATTTGGGATGATAAATCAGATTATATACTGAGTTTTCAAACAGGTCCTTGTATTATGTCGGTAAATGACGATAAAGCCCTTGTGGCTCATAAAATAGTTTTTCATACCTTTTCATATCAAATCTTTTACCTACTGATATTTTATATTAAATAACATATCTAAGACATTTTAATCTGACCTTGTCATCAGTTTTTGTTAAACATCGCATAAATCGTCATTTTACGACATAAGCGTCGTTTCGGCGCATAGTATGGTTTTAAACCATATTATTTGACCAATATTTGTTACCTACTGATGTTAGAACTTATTTTAAATATGTTTACAGTAGGTTTATAATACGAACTCAGAATCCCAAATAATTTATAAACTATGTGTGAAATGACCAAAATGCCCATTCGGTGCATAGTTTGGTCATAAAAGATAAAACACACACATAATTAATATCCTACTGATATTATATCATAAATAAACTATTTTCCAGAATACTCATGATTATAAACTTAAATTATATTCAAGTTCCTTTTATATGGTATGAAATTACCAAAATGCCCTTATGAGACATAATTTCGTTTTAAAATCTTAACGGGCATGTAAGTTGATATCCTACTGATATTTTAACTTATTTAAAGTATAATGGCATGTAAAACTTGTCCGTGACTTATCCGGTTACCCGATATCGCTAATATGCGCACGGTTAAGTATATGTAACTATTTTACGGGAATTAACCGAAACGGCTTTAACCTTATCATTTAAGTTTCAAAATCTAGAATCTTTATAGTTTACCCATATTATGCAAGTCAAAGTACTTGTCGGGTTTAAACTACATTATATCCAATAATCGTTTAATCAAGTGTTATACGTTTTGATCATGTACACTACGGTCTAAGTCTATGGCTTAAATAAAGACCGTTAGTATTTAATTGGTTAGCTTATGCCATAATCCAGACTAGAGCCTTACCGGTAAATGCTATCTGCACTTAGTACTTTTGTATACGGCTGAGTTATTAAAACTAAAAGAAGACTAGCTCAGGTAAATACTCTCGATTTATTTTCCATATACGGGCTTTGGTTAAGGTAAATTATTACCACTTGGTCGGAAATGGGATCAATCGAATGCCGGATTGTGGCTAGTAAATCCGCATATTTCGTTTTAATCAGTTTTGTTTGATAACTTAAACATCGGGGGTTAAATTACCGTGTCCTGGATATCCTCGGCTCATTACATTAGTTAATGGCCACGACCTTAGTGCGGGGTGTAGGCATACACCTGACACACGCTCAAATGCAAATTACCCAAGACGTTATGGATAACTCCTCCGTGAGTTCTAAGTGGTGTATATTTAATCATGTCTCGGTCTCTGTACAGGACCATGTATGTATGGACAAACATGTGAATCTGTTAAAAAGGTTACAAAGTAACTTTCCCAAGTTATAAAAGATTTTGTGCCCTTTTCAAAATGAGTCAGTTGGGTGTATTTACCAGCGAAAGCTGACGTATCGTCCAAAGGCTAAGCTTGCAGATACAATACGAAATAGGCCGGAAGCTGCTCGGTAGTGAAATAAGAGGATCTTGCAAATCCTTAAGATCTGCCCTAAAGTCTGTTTTATATTCTTTCATTGTACATTTTACGGTCCGCCTGTGGATCTTCTATTACGAACCGTCTGTATATTATTTTCGTACTTTGAACATTTGGTTTGTAATAGTAATTTAAATCCAAGATCCCGATGTGTTTTGTTTAATTGACAATGATGTTATCAACTGACGTCACAATACTCCCTACCCGGACCCACCTGTGTATAGATTTAGGTTAGAAATTCAGGGTGTGACATTATTTTATAATATATAAACCCTTTGAATATAATTAAAAACGGAAGAATATGTAATTATGTTTGTACATACTCTCCTACCTTGGTCTCTATAAAGGAGTTGACATCTGTCCTTACATCACATATCCCAAAATCTGTTTCTATTACTTCCAATTGAGCCTACATAGTGTGGGTGATGGCCTTACTGGAGGACGACCCGCCAAGTCAGAATTCTTGGAGGACGTCCCTCCAAGGATGGAACAAGAAAATGGGTGATGACCCTACCCCACCTAGTTAATTTATTTTTTTTAATTCAATTAGTTTTTAACATTTACTAATATAAAATAAAATCATTAGTATCAAAAACCACAAATTACATAACCTAAAAAAACAAAACCTAAAAAATAAAAAAACAACCTAAAAAATAAAAAAAACATAACCTAAAAAAGATCCTAAGAACTCCAATTTTTCGTGATTTTTCTTTCATTTTTTACGGTCGATCTTCTTCCAGATACGAGTTTATGTCGGTCATCATTATCTCTCACTCTTTATATTCGTATTTCTCATTCTTCAACCGAACCCGTTATTCCACCTCACGTTCCTTGGCTCTTGCCTTTTGGGCCGTGACCTCGGTGTACGCTTTGAACTGTGCCATAAACTCGTCCATTTTGGAACCGCCCCCTGTCGCGGCTTGTTTTTTTGCAGCTGCCGCCTTTTTGGATTTGTCTCTGCCCGGGGGACATTCCTCCTGTCGAACCACAAGCTCTTCTTCGTCAAATTCGGGCTTGTCGGTTATATTTATTTGGCATCGTGCGTCCGAGCCCCTGCACTATAACTACCGGTCTCCGAGGTTTTTGTTTGTTTAGCCATTACAACCTCATTTGGAACTGACGCCCACTTGTTACTGGTTCGCAAAACTTCCCAAGCCCGTACGTGTGGGAAAACGGCCCGATGTGTATCTTCGCATTTACGCATCGCCTCTTTAAAAACGTCTTCGTCACTCATCCCACTACGACGACCAGTATATAAGTTATTATATATCGCCGAAAATCGGTTCACACCGGATGCATCTTTCGCCACTTCGAAGAGATGGAATCGATATCGCGATAATGACCTTGTTCCATAATCGCAAGAAACTTTGGTAATATTTCTTTCCAAAACCCTTCGCCGATTTGGTTGTTACCTATATTTTTAGAATGTAGCAAAAGTTATATTAAAAATGTAAAATTTATAAATTTTTAGTATAAAATTTATATATTTTTATATACCGATAATGGGGTTTTTTGATGTGCTAACCCACGCCTTCGCTAACGCCTCCTCCTCGATCTTTGTCCAAAGTTTGCCTTGCCTTTTGACGGTTGATCTTTGTCACCCGTCAGTTGCTTCCCTTTTTCCGTTTCGATGATTGCGGTTGCGTCTCCGGAACAAATTCTTCAACGTCATCTTCTTCGGGTTGTGGTTGGGGAGACTCCGGTATTGGGGAATGTTGTGGTTGAGATTGAAATTGCGAGTTGAACGGGTTTTGCATCATCATTTGTTGCTACGACTGCATTTGTTGCATTGTTTGGAGTTGGCTCATTTGAGAAAAAGCGTTGGGGTTTGTTGAAAACCCGAGAAAGCGTTGTACGAAAATTGCGAGGATGACCAACTCGGTTCCATCGTAGGATAGTAGCGGGGTACCGAGAAAATGTTTTGGTTTGGGTTCGGGTTGTATTGATCCATGACAAAAGTAGAATAATTGTATAAAAGGTATAGGAATTGTAAAAAAAGTAGAAGGATTTTATAAATTTGAGAGAGAGAATTGGTTGAAGTGTGTAAAAAAGTGGGATGATTTAGGTATATTTATAGGTAAATTTATTAATTTTAAAGATTTTTTTTTAAAGTTTAGAGCCGTTCAACGGCTAGTTTTTGTCCCCACATGGCACGGCTCCAACGTCTCCTAGCCGACGTGTGTGACGACAACGACCCACCTAGGATGGTGTTGGGGGGCGTCGCCGGGCCTGGACGACACCCCACACGGAGCAGCCTGAGGGGTAGACAAGTGTCCCTTAGTGAAAATTGTAATATCTGAGCAATTTGTGATTTGTAAGGTGTCCAAAGTTGGCAATGAGAAAGCCTCCTTCCCTAAGCAAATCCCTTGAGATGTAGAAGATTTTTTAATTTTAAGGAGTTTTATCCTTCACTTTGGCAACACATTCTTCTTCTTCTTCTTCCTTCTTCCTTCACAATTACCTCTATATTCTCACAGTTACTTATACTTGGTTCTTGGAGTTGTACTAGACTACCAGCGGTGCAAGGCCGGCCCTCAGCATGTGTCGGGTGGGTGACGGCTCAGGGCCAGAAACCTCCGAGGGCCCGCAAATTTCATATTTGTTGAGGCGGTTAGATTTCTACACGGGTTCAAGGTACTTTTTGTGTGATTCTCTTGACATATTTATGAGCACTATCCTATCATCACTTTTTATGCGAGTATCCTCATTTGGTCTAAATGTTCTACTGTTGGAAAGAATAATCTCTATTATATAATATGTGACGAGGGAGAGAAGAAGATAGAAAAGGAGTATTCGAGGGGGAGGAGTGGCCGCCCGTGAAAAATTATGGTCGGTCAAGAGAGCAGTGCCACGTGGAGGCGCCCTTTCCCCACCCGCTTTGGCCATGGTCTAAGCCAAAACTAGAAGTTGTATTCAAACACATAGTACCACCATTGTTGATCAGACGTGTAAGCATCTATCAGTTAACCCATTAGCATGGGCACACTTGAATGCTGCTATAAGGTATTGACGTGGAGGATATAGGAGTTATTGAGTTAATCAATCACCTGCTCTGATCTTCAAACCAACACCAGTCCAAGTAACAATCTATATAAAACTAATCTGCTTATAGAAGACAGCAACTAATGATATTGATCAAACTCACTAACTAATAATCTAGTTGCCGTCCCCAAAACAGAAATGGAATCTAGATGAGTAAACCAACATAATTCACTTACTTGGGTTCCACCAATTGCGTGAGATTCGTTCACTAGATTATTAGTTAGTGAGTTTGAATGCTCTTAGCGGGGCCAAACAGCTCCTGGGCTGCTTATATCTTTCGGTTTAAACTCAAAAGACTGAATCTTTCGGTTCAGACACAAAAGACTGAATCTTTGTGTTCAAACTCAAAAGACTGAATCTTTGGGTTCAAACTAAAAATTAAAAAAAAAGGTTGTGAATGAATCAAAGGTTGTGATTGAAACCTTGGAACGGACTGCCGAATCTAGGATTTTAAATGAAGAAGAAAGAAGTAAAAGAATGAATGCTATTGAGCTAGTGAACCAGTTCGAAATAAATAAAGCTGAAGTTCTAAAAGTAAAGGCTAGAGAAACTTGGATTAAACATGGGGATGAAAATTCTAATTTTTTCCATAAGATCGTCAACAGTAACATAGTCAGAAACAAAATTCATGGCGTTATGGTGGGTGATGACTGGGTGACAGAACCTGAAAGGGTGAAAGATGGATTTCGGGAATTTTTTCGGGATATATTCAAAGAGCTTTAACAAACAGGCCTAGAATTAGAGGTGAAGGCTTTAATAGAATATCAGCCGAACAAGGCGAATTTTTAATTAGGCCTTTCTCAAAAGAAGAAATAAAAGTGGCAGTTTGGGATTGCAGCGGTGATAAAGCGCCGGGCCCTGATGGGTTGTCCTTCACGTTTATTAGAAAATTTTGGGATAGTTTCGAGCCTCTACTATTCTCAGTCCTGGTTGAATTTCATACCCATGGTTCCGTATGCAAAGCAAGTGGCGCGTCTTTCATTTCCCTAATTCCAAAAATCACTTATCCAAAAACACCAAATGACTTTAGGCCGATATCCTTAATTGGGTTGATTCAAAATGTGATATCAAAAGTTTTGGTAGACAGGCTAGTGATTGTTATGGATTCTCTCGTATCCTCATCTCAGTCGGCTTTTATTGGCGGCCGGGATATTATCGATGGCCCGTTAATTATAAACGAAGTGCATTCTTGGGCAAAGAAAACCAAAACTAAAGCTGCGTTTTTCAAAGTGAATTTTGAAAAAAGCATACGACACACTAAACTGGAAGTTCCTGATCACTGTGTTATCACACATGGGCTTCCCGGCAAAATGGAAATGTTGGATTTTGGGAATTCTAGACGCAGGATCGACAATAATTCTAGTAAATGGCTCTCCTACACCCATAATTTGCATATGAAAGGGGTCTTCGACAAGGGGATCCGATATCACCCTTTCTATTTATATTGGCTATAGAGGCTTTGAATGTGATTATGGTTAACACGTCGGAGACCGATTTATACAAAGGCTTCACTTTACCTAATGGTGGCCCATCGATATCCCATCTTTTTTATGCGGATGACGTGGTGTTCCTTGGTAATGGTGATATTGAGCATGCAAAAATTCTAACTCGCATCTTGAGATGTTTTTTCTTGGCTTTGGGTTTGAAGGCAAGCCCTACAAAAAGTAGAGTCTATGGGGTCGGGATGGATGACCAAGAGGTGATGAACCTTTCCATGGCTCTAGAATGTGATCCCGGGTGCTTACCTTTTAAATATCTTGGCATGATGGTGGGTGCAAACTTGAACCGTGTAGCTAGCTGGAAACCGGCGGTGGATAAATTCAATACAATATTGTTTAGGTGGAAAGCAAAGAATTTGTCATTTGCAGGGCGTGTGACACTAGCAAAAGCGGTACTTGGAAATCTTCCAACATATTATCTTTCTTTGTACAAAGCTCCGAAACAAGTATTAAATACCCTTGAAGGAATAAGGTTAAGGTTCATATTGGGAGGAGGATCAAATAATAATAAAATCCGATGGGTGGGTTGGGAGAAGATGGTAATCGCTAAGAAAAATGGAGGGTTGGGATTGGGGAGTATACAAGACGCAAACTTGGCTCTATTATTAAAGTGGTGGTGGAGATTTCAGGAAGACGGTGAATTATTATGGGCTCAAGTTGTCAAGGCGATTCACGGTAAGTCATGGAAGAATAATATGGTTCCAGTAAATAAAACTATAATAGGCTTATGGAAGAACATATGCAGCATTGAAAAAGATTTTCAGAAAAAAAGTTTGGAAGTAAAAGATAAATTAGTTTGTTGATGGGTAGGGGTAATAAAATTAGATTTTGGGAAGACGTGTGACATCCTAGCGGGAGATTGTCTACAATTTTTCCACAATTATATAATTTGCTGGGGAAAAAGGCTCTATGGTATCTTAAAATTATAAAAGATTGGGTGATGATGTGATTTGAGAGTGTAGTTGGAATAATCATCCAGCAACAACGAGGGCATGGGCTGAATTTTAAAGCTTCCTTTTTCTAATCAGAAATAGTAAAGTGAAACAAGGCGAGGATGCATGGGTTTGGGGGGAAATTCGGAAAGCAGCTTTTCAGTAAAAGCGGTTAGATGTGACCTCCAAAATTCCTTATAACAGCAACACGCGGACACAACAATTATGCGGTGCAGTTGGGCGGTTCCAAAAGTCAATATATTCGTGTGGAGGAGCGTACAAAGGAGAATTCCGACACCAGTAGAGCTTTGTAAAAGGGGTGTACAAACCGGAAACATTATGTGCCCTTGTTGTGGGTATATGCTAGAAGATACGGACCATTCATTGGTTGCTTGTACGATGGCGAAGTCTTTATGGTGGCTGATTGGGGTTTGGTGGAATTTGGATAATTTGCGTTCACATTCTACTATTAAGCAGGTACTTCAAAGTGTGGAGAACATGGAAGTTTCGAAGAATAAAAAGAAGGCAACAAGATGCATTATAATGGCGACTTGCTGGAAGATATGGACCTGTAGGAATGAGAAGATATAAAAGAATGCATATATGTTTGGATTAAAAACAGAGCAAATATGGGAGGTATTTCTTTTGAGAATTGGTGTAATAAAAGCTTGAATGCTAGAGAAGGTTAGGTTATGTGATGTATGTTCTGGATGCTTTCTGTTTGTTTTTGTTAGCCTTATGGCTAGTGTGTATATAGCTTCCCTTTATGTTAGAAAATAAAGAAAAAACTAAAAAAATTGAATCTTTCTATTAAACCTTAGAAGATGGAATCTTTCGGTTCAAACTCATAAAACAAAATCTTTCGGTTCGAACTCAAAAGACAGAATCTTTCAATTCAAACTCAAAAGACGGTATATTTATGTTCAGACTCAAAGAACTGAATCTTTGGTTCAGACTAAAAAAGACTCAATCTTTCGGTTCAAACTAAAACAGTTGAATCTTTCGGTTCAAATTCAGAAGACAGAATCTTTAGGTTCAAACTCAAAAGACTGAATCTTTCAGGACGAAAAAAGTTGAATCTTTCTGTAAAAACTCAGAAGACTGAATCTTTGGGTTCAAACTCAAAAGACAGAATCTTTCGGATCAAACTCAAAAGAAAGAATCTTTCATATGCCTAATGTTCCAAAAATAATTAAAAAAACATGAACTTCATGATTGCATGACTTTGATATTGAGCCAAATTAATGCAAACTTCTGCAACATCTAATGTGGAAAGGACTACAATTCTAAGAGGATAACTTCATGAAAAATAATCATTCAACTACAAGTTATCATTTCTACCTCAAAAGATTAATGCCACAAAAGCTCTAACTTTAACAGTACCCAATTCTGTAAGGTAAATAAGGCAAGTTTTGTGAAATGAAGTCCTTTCAACCTTAACAAAATCAGTAACCAGATTAAACACAGCAAATCATAACTCTAACAAACTATATAAACCATACCAATACCAAACCTAAAAAAAAGTAACCAAAACCAACAATAAATCCCACGAATAAACCTCAAAACGAACCCACTCAACTCTCCTGCACCTTCTCCGGCTTCCTACAAAGAATCATATGCATCGGAGTAAAAATCCCGCTCTCCCACCTCTCGTAAGATAATCCGCAGTCTTAAACAACATCTCATGCACATCCACAGTCCCTTTCGGCTCAACACCAATCGCCTCAAGCACCGTAACCACAACATGGTTCCTCCAATACGCGATCCGCCCCATTTTCAACCTTGACCACCATGGACCCGCTGGCGGCTTCGCCAAATCCTTCTCTTTCACCACCTCAAACCCGACCTTCTTTGCCACGTCAGCAATATCTGAACAGTTTCTCAAACCCGGCAATGCATCACCTCTCTCGATCCCCTGGATGACCCCACGTGTTCCGGATCCTCACCGTTGAATAACTCAGTTGTAACCCATTCGTATGAAACGTACATTGCTCCTGGCTTCAATACCCTGAATATTTCACTGTACACATCTTCTAGCTTCGGCGCGTGACATGTCGCCTCGATTGAGTACGCGCCATCGAAAGTTTCATCCTCAAACGGCATGTTTAAAAAGTTTTCGCAAACAACGTCGCATAGGTGACTCAATCCGGCTTTTTTGTTATGAGCTTTTGCTCTATTTACCTAATGTAATTCAGAATTAGTTTGGTGTAATTAGGAGTATAGACTGGTCATGTTCGTGGGTTGGCGGGTGCAACCCGAGCCGAACACAAAACTTGATAGACCCGAACACGAAACTTGATAGACCCAAACACGGCCTGAACCCAAAACCATGAACACGGCCTGAACCCAAAAAATATATGGACCCGAACACCACACGAATATTTGTGGGTTGACCCGAACACAACCAATTTAACCCGAATTCATTCAATCTTTATATTTTTTTTCATATTAATACTCTAAATTTGAATTTTTCACAAGGCAAAAGTGTATAAAACAATTACAACTAAATTATAAAACTTTATGTCAATTTTTTTAAGTTTAGATTTTGTCATAAATACCCCCACCAATATAATTTATGACATAAACAGTTAATAAGAATACAAAAAATAATAAAAATATGGGTAAAACGTATAAGCCCGCGAAACTGTTGCATTAACCTGAACACGGCCCATTTAGCTAAACGGGTTCATGGGTTCGACCCTAAACTATACTATACTATACTATACTATACTATACTATACTATACTATACTATACTATACTAAACTCAAACCCACGAATTCATTTTCATGTTGTGTCATAAGTTCACACCCTTAGGTGAAATTATGGGTAGACCCTATTAGCTAAACGAGTTCACGGTCCGACCCTAAACTGATCGGAACCCACTTATACTAAACTCAAACCCACGTATTCTATGTTTTCATGTTGCATTGACCTGAACACGATCCATCTAGCTACACGGGGTTCGACCCTAAACTATACTAAACTCAAACCCACAAATTGATTTTCATGTGGTGTCATAAATTATCTTTAGGTGTAATTTATGGGTAGACCCGTTTAGCTAAACGGGTCCACGGTCCGACCCTAAACTGATCGGAGCCCATTTATATTAAACTCAAACCGGCAAAGTTTATGTTTTCATGTGTGTCATAAATTCACACCCTTTGGGTAATTTATGAGTAATCTAGCGAAACATTCAACGTTAAAAAAATAATAAAAGAAAAAACCTGATACTCATTAATGGTAATTCCGGTGACATTACAACCGGAATGTGACGCAATCGCACGCATCGGACCACCAACACCGCAACCAGCGTCAAGAATCTTCTGTCCAGCCTTCACCCCAATCAGATCTACAGCCATCTGCTCATGAATTTTGGTCGATTCAAGGTTCGATTTACCTTTAATCGCCGGAGAAAAGTGAAACGATTGTCCCCATCCCCATTCATAAATGTCGGTGACGAGGTTGTAGAACGTGTCGACAAACGCGGGAACGTTTTCGGATTGTTCGATGTGCTTGGGGCGGCGGAAGAAGGACCAGTACTGGTTGTAGGTTTCTTTGACGTTGGAACGGTGGATTGAGCCGCCTGTGAGGTGGATGGCGTGCTTGCCCTTTTGTTCGGCGGAGCCCAGGAGGAAGGCGAACCAGTAGAGGCCGCCGGCGAGACGACGGTAAAGATGATGGTGAGCGGATCCATTTGGAGAGTGGGGTGTGGTGGAGTGTGTGAGAGTTATTTATTGGTAAAAGGTTTGATGATGAAAAGGTAATTGGAGATGCAAGGTATGTTTGTTCTTTTTGGAAAAGATAATATGAATAGTCAATCGTTCCTTTTTTTTCTTGCGTTTTTATGAATGACAAATGTAAATCATTTTATTTACTTAAGTTAATTATGTGACTACGATGGTATTTTTGTTTTTTTTTTAAATTGTGCGAATTTTTTCTATATGCATCGTGCAGATCATGCACAGAAATTGACATCTGTAAATTTTTTGTTTTTTCCAAAAACGTTTCAGTAAAAGAACGTTTGCGCCTAGCTCTTCTTGGTGTAGACTTGAACCAACCACCCCTAAGATCTTCTTAGGTCTGCAGAAGGTTAAACACCACCACCACCGTCCATCACCACCACCACCGTCCACCACCCATCACCACCGTCCACCACCACCCATCGTCCGCGTCCACCACCCACCACCGTCCACCGCCACTAGTTTATTTTAGAAGTCTACATACGTTAAAAAAACAAATAGTCTTCTTTTTGCAGACTGCAGAGGTTTGGCTCACCTATTCTTCTACAGATGTTTGCAAATGTTGTCCGTAGATTGTAGATATTTTACCTTTTCAAAAACAAATAACACTAAGTTTCCTCATTGACCATAGTTCAAGAGGCTGTGTTAATTATTGTTTTCCATAACCAAATTAGTTACCGAGATGTTAATTGTAGGATCAAGGGAGTCTTTTACAAAGGTCCGGTATCGAAAGAATTAGGTTAATAACCTAATATTCGTGACCAACATTGTACATTCCTCTTCTATATTGTATTCTTCCATTGGTCTTTCAATTCTCTATGTATCGGAAGACCCATGATTTTTATGGGGTTTAGTGTATGTATCTTAACCTATTGTCTGAATTTAAAGTTTGAGTAAGGCGAAGCACTAGCAACATAAAGTAGCAACATGGATAAATGGTAAATAGAGTTATTAATAAAGATTTTCATATTGATATATTGTTCTATTGTCGACTAATATAATCGTCAACAATTGTACACTTTCATGATGAGTTGTAACGTTTCATCCCAATCATTGTGATGGTTCGACCACATATCTAAAGGAATTCACCTACAATGTTTAACACATGAAATTGCCACTTTACTTTCATATAAAAGAACATGTTTGTTCTTTGCAAAAGAAAAGCATGTCTTATTCGATTATTTGTTTTGTATACCCACAAATAGTTTAATCTAATAGTTAAATCATACAAATTATATATCCATCCATATATTTGAAATATGAAACCTACATTGTAGAGGCATTTCTTCTAACGCCAAAAGAGAATGTAAAAGAGAATGTTAGTAATGAAATACTGTTGTTTGTGGGCTATTCTCATGTGAAAACAGAAAAATAGACTCATAAATATAAACTTATATATAAAAGAACCAGTACCATGAGTAGTATGATGATAAATGGGCCCCTAAATTGGCCAAAACTAAATACGCTATTCTTTTACTATTTCTTTTGTTGAGTATAAAATTCAAATATGGTTTTTATTTTATACTAAAACAAAACAATCTTATGTCACATGATATAAACTTAAGTTTATTATTACCATGTGGCAATCCCTTACTTCAGTTCTCTTTGGTTTATGAGGAAAAACTAGTTTGCTTTAATTTTCTTCATCATCTTAATGACCTTTCTTATTTTTCATATATTTCTATTGTTGACTAAAATATATTATGATAGGATTTTAGTATGAGTTGGATTATAAGTGACAATTTTTAGTTTTAAATGATTTGAATTGATTATATCTTTTGATTTTTAATATCTAATTCATATTCAAGTAATAGAATGAATATTTACTCTTTTGATCAAATAACTGATTTTTTTGTGTCAAGTGTGTATGAAAATATAATTTTACAATTTCAATCTATATTACATATTTTTTTTATTATCTCATTATAATCAAACAATTTGGAAAATTGATGGATGGGTTTTGATGGATGGGTTTAGGAATGTGATTTATATGTGTTTAATGTCTAATCATATTTGATCATTTATACGTGTGGAATTGGATAACTATGGGAAAATGATATTTTGAAGGTTAACCACGAATACTGGATGTGTTTTGGGGGATGTTAATGGACTGAAAATGAAGATATTGGAAGATGACATGATATAGGGTTGAATTACGAAGACGTGAGCGAAAACGGTGAATAAAACGGAGCTAAAACGAAGAAGTTATGAAGTAAACAGTTTTGGAAGGAATATGTCAACCATAAGCTACGGGCAGTTAACCATAAGCTACGGTTCAGTGAAACAAAAGAACAGCAAGTGTAGACCGTAACCTACGGTCATCAGACCATAGGTTACGGTGGGATCTAGGCAAACGCGTGTTGTCTTTTAAGGGTATAAAAGTGATTTTTGGAACCATAATCATTATCATACACTTTGGGGACGAAAAATGGGATCAAAGAGGAGATTGGTGGTACTCTTTCACCTTCAATCATCATTCCGTTCATCAATTCCACAAGATCAAGGATGCAATCAAACGTGAATTAAGCTTTTGAAGATCATTCAATCGAGATGAGCGGCTAAATCCTTTATGGTTTCCTCCGGGTGGAGGATTCTTGTAAGTTAATGACTTTTATGTGTTTAAACTGATTCGTGAACACGCTAATCTAAGCATTCGATGCTTGTTACCCTTGATTTGATTTGATTGATTGTAAACGATTGGTTTTGCTTAATCTTAATTTGAACTCATTCAATTCCCAAGATTTCTAGTAATTGAGATACATTTGATAAGGGTAAGGGTTAGTAAATTCAGCTGATTATTTATATGATAACCTTTCGTTGTTTTACAATCGAAGTAAGTAGTCTTTAGGCAATCACAACCAATTAATTGAATTAAACATTCATGTCTATGTGATTGTCACGATTGAACACATTATTGTTGTTGCTTTAAATCTAAGATTCGGAGGAACCATTGTTTCTCCCATTGGTTACGACTTTGTTTTAGTAATTCGTTAGTTAAATCAAACAAACAAACAACAGAGTTTACATTTTTGCAATTAGCTAATCATTACTTAATCCATAACACTTTCCACCAGACTCCTCTGGATTCGATACCCTGCTTACCCTAGCTATTTAGGTTTATTAGGTTTTTGCATGACCCGTTCGACAGTCATCACAAATATAATGACCAAAAATACTTTACGATATACTAGAATAAATACCACTTTTTTATCATATTGTATTCACAACTCTCACTCCTTCCGCCCTCAACATCATCATCGTTCACACATATGAACGTATGTGTACACGTGCTAAGTCTACACTTTTAGTCACAATACATTACTTGATTCTGATTGAGTATTATATTGTTCTTTTTGTTTATCGTATTATAATCTGCTAATGACTTTTTTTCTTTTTCACATGCTATGTAGAATGGAATAACCAACCATCACCTTGTTGAACAATTTGAATCTCAACCAAGAAGACTACACCATCAAAATCCGCATTGTTAAACTATGGACCCGACCTGCATTCAACAATGCACGAAAGGTGTATTATTATGCTATAATTTTCATGGACCAAGAAGTATGTATACATGTATTTGTTTTTATTGAAACTTTATACATATTTTTATGTTCTGTTTGTGAACAAAAGTATGTAATGTTTTTTAATTACAAGTGACCAAGATGCAGGCCTTTGTGTTAGCCAAAGCAACAACAGAATATGAACATTTGTTAAAGGAGAAGCAGTATTTGGTAATTCAAAATCCATCGTTAGGTGAGAATCGACAGATGAAACCGCCTAACATGTTTTAATCATGAATACACAGCGGAAATACGTACCATAAAATTTCTTTCTTACTAATGTTCCTTTATACTTGAAAACCATTAAAAATAACTTCTTTAGACGAATTACATCATTTATCCTTCATTAATATACCAAATATAGCATACTAATACTAATTACATGACCATCCATTCGTACAATCCATGTCTCTTTAACTCGATCTCCAATCACTTTTCCTTCATGATTTTGGTCCACAATTCTATACAACCTGCATTCATCACATATATTCTCAACATTAGTACACATTATATGTGTATCTAAGATTCATAATTATGGGTCTCATCATGTTCTATCCTTGTATACTTCCTATTCCGTTAGCTTTCTAAATTTAAGCTTTTCATCTGGGTGTCAAATCCTAGGTGAGTCAACAATGATGTACCTGCATTACATTTCATTCTCAAAGGCAATTGTGTATTTATCACCATACATACTTACAAGTTACATATGAGGATTCACACATTTGAATACCTATAGATCAATAATGCGCATACATCTTATCTAATCCAACTCTTTTGTGTTTAATAACTTCTAATGAAATATCTATTCGTGCATACCAAAGGTAACCATCTACTGGAATACAATTAGATCTAAATATATACATAACCACATGCTTATTTCGTTCCTACGCCTACTTGCCTACACGCCCCATTCTTACTTATACCTCGTGAACACTTTTTAATGACTTCCGGATACATTCGGGATCTTAAAAATGAGTTCAATACTCACCCATACTTTACGAACCATTTGGTAATGTTGAGATACAATATGGAAGCATAACGAGGCTTGGAATGGGTTCACGGGGTCTGAGATCGAAGAAAAACGAAGAAAACAACCTTGCTGGTGGAAACCCCACCGTAACCTACGGCAGCCACCGTAGCTTACAGTGGCTAAGAAATCGCTATGGTGTGGAACAACTGCCTTAGGGTGGAATAATGTGGCCTTACCATCTACCGTAGCTTACGGTGGCTACCGTAAGCTACGGTAGAGCCCAGTTCAATCCACCTTTGTTCTTTTTTTTTTACTTTCGTAAACGATCGATAGGCCCCCAAACTTCTTTTTTCCCTGTTTTTCATGCTTCCATGACATAAATTAACTATATTCAAGTCCCATATCCTTCTAATTCTTAATCATAAGATCAAATTAACTATTATATATCACCAAATTACTTTCTATATTTTGACCAGTTTGATTTCACCATGCACCTTCCGTTATTTTTGAATTGTAAACAACTTACTACAACATTCTTTCCCATTTACTTACCTTTCTCAATCATTCCTACATGACTCCTATCCTTCATACAACAGACTTCAATTATGTACTAAGAAGTGAGGTTTCGAAATTCACTTACCTTAGGCGTTCGTGTCCGTATTCGCTTCCTTGCCTCCTCTTAACCCGTTAGCCTTTTGTGCTTTAGTCCATCTCGACATGATCCATATACTTTCATGTCATCGCAATCACATTCTTGTTAGCATACATGATTGTACATATTAACGATGATATCAAATGCATATCTCACATTTGACTTTCATTAGTCAATTCTAACAAGCATAAGGCATATACCTAAAATCACATCATTTCAAACTCATATAATTCATCATGTCATCCCATTAAACACATATTGATATAACACGTACCATATCTTACAATTATGATAACAAGTCTAGCCATGCTTCTTATGCGCAGTTGACTTTCAGAAGTCAACGGTTTATCATATGAACTTTCGACTTAACCATCATATATCCATCTCATCATATTAGGCTATACTAATGACACTATATACATTTCATACTCATAATGCAATATGCTTACAACCACATGATCACCTAGTTATATCATGCATATGTACAACCAAATCAACACAAACTAAAGCTCTCATGATCCTACAATTGTCAACACCATTCAAAGCTAGTAATTTAACATAGTCTCAACATCATTCTTTACTAGTAAGTCCACAAGCTATCCAATCAGTGCACATCCGTTGTTTAGCATACAATTTCACATACTAGCTTTTACTCGGCATTTCATCAAACACTTAGTGTGTGTACACACTCTAATGCACAATGTACAACTAATTTATGCATAATCTTCCAATCTCATACATAATTCATCAAATCTTCTTACTAATAAACAAATATCAATCACACAGAGACATCAAACATATCAAACACCACATTTCTTTCAATTCATCTAACAAGAATCCATCATACATGACATATATATCAAAATTGAACAAGAATTGGACATGGATGATATATCCATGCCACCATCTTCATCATAACAAATGGGTTTCACCTCAAAACATCAAACTAATCAAAATCATGCGTAATTCATGTTCTATATGGTGATTTTAACACATATACATGATCAGTTTCATTCAACTTCGTGGATGAAACATAAACCACTTCATACAAAATCACCAAATCTCAAATTACAACTTACCACATGTTTGTAAGGTTGAGTTATGATGATAATTCTTCATTCATGCATAAGATTGGATCCTAAATTCATCACCAATTTGTAGATGAACAAAGGTTTTGGCTCCCTTTGTGTTTCTCCTGATGTTCCACGCACACAAACCCACATTCTCCACACATATAAAGTGCAGAATTTTGACCCCAACTTTCTTTTGTTTACCATTTTATAAACTTTCAAGGAATAATACCAATGATCCTTTCTTTTGTGGACCATTTATAAACTTTCAAGGAAGAATACCAATGATCCTTACACTTTCCTTCCTTCCTTCTACTTAACAACCCTTTCTAACTAAGTTAAGTAACTTAGTTATCTCATGTCATGACATAACATAAGTGAACTTACTAGCGAATCAAAATATCCGAGTTTTTAGGGTGTTACAACAGAAAGTCAAGTATGTTCAGAGTCCGATAAAGATTAATTTAAATGACAATGCAATAGTTTCTTCCTACGATGGAGTTGTTGTTTCTGAGTGGGGCTTAGACTTTCTCCTTTTGATTCTGTTGAAGATGACCCGAACGAGGACAATAAGTCTTTTAAAAGTCCTATGTCACACCTCGACCCGCAGCGGAATAAGAGTTGGGGCATAATTGGGTTACCACCAAATCTCATGATGTTTACTAAAATATTTCATATTTATTAAATTCAAATTACAACTTCAATGTTCAAATCAAATTCATACAAATACAAGGAAATGAAACTAAGTAAAACAATCCAACGCTTAAACTGATTTATTCCTCTAGGCCCTCTTATGTGTTTCTTGCCTCAACTGGATCACCTGTATCATGTGTAAAATGGGGAAATTTTGGGTCAACAAAAGTTGGCGAGTGAACCTTGTTTAAAAAAACATTGTTATTGATTTCTTGTTGTATTTAATATTGAAAAGTTGTGCAATATTCATATGTGAGCAAACATATATAAACAACTATCACAAACCACCGTGAATGAGCATATGACATGAATGATAATGTATTGTGAGATCAAGGCTCAATCAAACGGAGCCGATCGTATGAAATGTATGATGATGTATGTGAGATCAAGGCTCAATCAAACGGAGCCGATCGAATGAGGCACCTGTACTCAACCCGTCTCCCACGGGGAGCTGATGGGACTAATGAAATGCATGTACTGAAAATGATAACTTTAATCTAAACATAATCCACACAACAATTGATACATATTGAATACACATTTGTTCACGGATATGATGGATGCACAAGTGTTTTAATATAATAAATAATTAAGCGACACATGATACACCCCAAAATGTGATTAAAACGGGGAATTGGTAGAGATTCACTCACATTGGGTGCGTTCTCTTGATGAGTTGGATGCGCACGAGTTTTGGGATTTTATCGACGAGGAAGAACTAACCTAAAATAATAACGAAATGGTTCGGTAAATAATTGGATTTTATTGGAGACTAATACTTTTAATTAACAATTTTAATAGGATTTTTAGATTTATTTTTGTGAGTTTAAGGTCATTTTCTAACTTTAAAAATATTATTTTTAAGTATTTTTAATTGATTTTTAAATTAAATAAATAAATAAAAAGAAAATAAAAATTTTGACTTTTTGACCGTTGACCGACCATTGACCGTTGACCGGTTGGACTGTGGAAATGTCGTGCGCTGAGTGAGGTTCGAACCCGGGACCTCTCGTACGCGTGCACGCAGCTCTACCAACTGAGCTACGTGTCTAACCCGAAATATTTCTGATTTTAATTATACTTATATACTATTTAGATTATTCAGAATTCTATTTAATTTTAAAAAGGTTTTTAAATCATTGAACCGGTGTGAGGGCCTGGACTCGAACCCGCGTCCATAGCCTTGTATTGCACACAACCCGACCAACTGGGCTGTGTGACTAACCAGAATGATATGCGATTTTAATTACATTTATATACTATCTGCGTCTTAATATATATCAGTATTAAAAATGGTTGGAAATTTGTAAGAACCGGGCAGCGTGTTAGGACTCGAACTCGGGACCATGATATTAAATTTGCACACAGTCCACCACTGGTCTGTGTGTCTAACCCGGTATAATATTCAGTTTTAATTAAACTTATACACATATCGCCTTCGTCTTCTTCATTTATAAAGACACAAAACTAGATGCCCGACTGTTTTTGTTTAATTCGATTATCGAAACTTATAATTGGTTGGAAAGTATTAGGTAATGAGATTAAAGAACATAATTGTACCAAACAGTGCGTTTACTTCAGATGACCGGCAGGAGTCGTCGGCTCTGATCGTGACTCTCGGCTGCGTGAAATGTTTGACAATTTTGATCGATGAGTTGTGAAATTAAGTTACTAAACAAGAGATATCAGGGGGTTTAGATGATTGTACCGATTCACAGCGTGATTTTGGAATTTCCAGTGATTTTTCGGCGAGTGCAGAATTTCCGGCAACGACGTCTAGGACCGATTCTGGTTGAAGGATTGAAGTTAATATATGTCTAACAATGGATTGAAAACGAAAGAGTCGAGAAATTTACCGATTTGGTGTAAGTCTCGGTTTTCCGGCGAAAGTCCGGCGAAAGCAGAATGTCTCCGGCGAGTGCTAAGACTTCGAGAAATGGTGCGATTTTGAGCGAAAGGATTACCAGAGACTTGGGTGAGTATTTATAAGGAAGAAACAGAATGAATCGAGTCCGAATTTAATCTTGATTCGTGATCAATGTTTCTCCGGCGGTTACGACTTGAATTGGGGGATTAGACATCGGTTATAACCGATGCCGAAGTTAATTCACGCGTTCAGTCAAAGGGAACGGTCGAAATTTAGCGAAATCGTCGGTATTTCCGGCGACTGCAGATTGGGCGCGCTGCTTACTGAATTTGATTTCGAGTTTTATTATAAGTATTAATTGTTTCATTATATTAACAAAAGACAGCATGTGGCGGAGTGGTGTTGTGGTTGTTTGGTGACCCGGCTGACCCGGGTTCGAAACCAGGCAGCTTGATTTTTATTTTTTTAGCACTTATTTTTACTTTTTAATAATTATAGTTTTTAAATTCTAATATGTTTATTAAATATGTATTGTTTAAAATTAATATCGACCATAAATACGAAATGAAATTTTTATAATTGGATATTTGATTAATAAACGAAGCGGGTTTGGAAACCCGTTTTTCAACGGATGTTACAGTATCCCCTACTTTTAGAAATTTCGTCCCGAAATTTAAGTAGTAGTGGTAACAAGAAAAAGCTGCGGGTATTTTTCGCGCATTGAGTCTTCACGTTCCCAAGTAAACTCAGGTCCTCGTTTCGACTCCCAGCGTACCCTAACAATTGGAATACGACTCCGTCTTAAACTTTTTTCTCCGAAGTCCATGATCTCTACTGGTCTTTCAATGAAGTGCATAGATTCATCGATCTGAATATCTTCTAGGGGAATATGGAGGTTTTCATCGGCGAGGCACTTCTTTAAGTTTGATACGTGGAATGTGGGGTGAATTCTGTTGAGTTCTTCTGGTAGGTCAAGCTTGTACGCTACAGGTCCTACTCTTTCGAGTATCTTGAAAGGTCCTACGTAGCGTGGTGCTAGCTTGCCCTTCTGGCCAAAACGAACTACTCCCTTCCACGGTGATACTTTTAGAAGTACTTGATCACCCATGTTAAATTCCAAGGGCTTTCACCGTTTGTCTGCATAACTCTTTTGATGACTTTGTGCCGCTAGAAGATTGTTTCGAATTTGATGGATCTTGTCTGTTGTTTCTTGAATTAATTCTGGACCGGTGATTTGAGCTTCCCCAATTTCGTGCCAGCATACTGGAGATCGGCATTTACGACCGTATAAAGCTTCGAAAGGAGCCATGCCGATACTTGAGTGATAACTATTGTTGTACGAAAATTCAACTAATGGTAGATGAGTGTCCCAATTTCCCTTGAAGTCTATGACACATGCTCGAAGCATGTCTTCAAGAGTTTGGATGGTGCGTTCAGATTGTCCATCAGTTTGTGGATGAAAAGCGGTACTAAGGTCTAATCGCGTACCCAAGGCGGCTTGTACGGCTTGCCATGTTCGTGAAGTGAAACGACCATCACGGTCTGAAATGATGCTTATAGGTACACCATGACTGCTTACGATTTCGCTGATGTAGATACGAGCTAACTTTTCGTTTTTGAAGTCCTCGCGAATCGGAATGAAGTGAGCTGATTTTGTAAGACGATCAATGATTACCCATATAGTGTCATACCCACTGGAGGTGCGAGGTAACCCGGTAATGAAGTCCGTGGTTATGTTTTCCCACTTCCATACAGGTATTTCAGGTTGGGTTAGAAGTCCTGAAGGTCTTTGATGTTCAGCTTTTACTTTGGAACAGGTAAGGCACTTGGAAACAAAGACAGCGATATCCTTTTTCATGCCAGGCCACCAGTAGGTGTATCAGGTCTTGATACATCTTGTCGGCTCCTGGGTGTACAGAGTACCGTGTTTTGTGCGCTTCATTCATGAGGAAATCACGAAGATTGTCGCGATCAGGAATCCATATGCGATTTAGATAGTATAGAATACCGTAGGATTTGGTTTCGATTTTAAGTTCCGCTCCACAAGACAACTCATCGCGTACGTCATTTTCTGTTATAGAAACATGTTGGGCTTCTCGGATTCGATCTTTGATGTCGGTTATGATTTGCGAACATAGAAGATGAATTTAGTTCGCATAACCTTTTCGACTGAGCGCATCGGCCACCACGTTTGCCTTGCCAGGATGATACCGAATTTCACAGTCGTAGTCGTTAAGAAGTTCGACCCATCTTCGTTGCCTCATATTCAACTCCTTTTGATTGAAGATATGTCGGAGGCTCTTGTGGTCAGTGTATATTTCACACTTGGTACCGTAGAGGTAATGTCTCCATATGTTGAGAGCGAACACAACGGCTCCAAGTTCCAGGTCGTGGGTGGTGTAATTCTTCTCATGAACCTTGAGTTGCCTAGAAGCATAGGCTATCACTTTTCCCCTTTGCATTAATACACAACCTAGTCCTTGCCCTGACGCGTCGCAATATACTACAAAGTTATCGCAACCTTCAGGAAGTGTGAGGATAGGTGCGTCACAAAGCTTTTGCTTAAGGGTTTGGAAGGCTTCTTCTTGTTTAGGTCCCCATATGAAGGGTTTTCCTTTATGAGTCAAAGCTGTGAGTGGTACAGCAATACGGGAGAAATTGGCAATGAAGCGGCGATAGTAACCAGCCAAACCAAGAAATGATCTTACTTCGGTAGGGGTACGTGGCGCTTGCCATTCCTGTACTGCCTTGATTTTTTAGGGATCAACATGAATTCCCTTGTCATTGACGACGTGTCCAAGGAATTGTACTTCCCTTAACCAGAATTCACATTTCGAGAACTTAGCGTACAACTTTTCTGTCCTTAAGAGTGTAAGGATGAGTCGAAGGTGTCGTTCATGATCAGACTTAGACTTGGAGTAGATGAGGATGTCGTCGATGAAAACTATGATAAAGCGGTCAAGGTAGGGTTTGCATACCCTATTCATTAAATCCATAAATACTGCTGGGGCGTTGGTTAAACCAAATGGCATGACCATGAATTCGTAATGACCATATCGAGTTCGAAAGGCGGTCTTTGGGACGTCTTCTTCATGTACTCTGAGTTGATGATATCCAGAACGAAGGTCGATTTTTGAAAAACAGGTGGCGCCTTGAAGTTGGTCTAGAAGGTCATCGATGCGAGGTAATGGGTAGCGGTTCTTGACCGTTAACTTGTTGAGTTCTCTGTAGTCGATACACATGCGAAACGTTCCATCTTTCTTCTTCACAAAAAGGACAGGTGCACCCCAAGGCGATGAGCTAGGACGTATAAATCCTTTGTCAGTCAGCTCTTGCAGTTGACTGGCCAGCTCTTGCATTTCGGATGGGGCTAACCTATAAGGAGATTTTGCGACTGGTGTAGCGCCAGGTATAAGATCAATGCGGAATTCGACTTCTCTCATGGGAGGAAGTCCTGAGATGTCGTCGGGAAAGACTTGTGGAAATTCTTTCATTACAGGTATATCTTCGAGTTTCTTCTCCTTGTTTCCCTTATTGACGACGTGAGTTAGGAATGCGACATAGTTCTTGCGGAGATATTTTCGGGCTTGAAGGCAGGACATCAATGAGTCCTTTCGAAGGGGTTTCTCCAAAGATTCGTAGGGTTTGACCGTCTGCAAGAGGAATGCGAATGAACTTTTCGCGGCATACTACTTCAGCATGATGTTGGCTGAGCCAGTCCATACCGATTATAATGTCGAAACCTCCCAACTTCATAAGAATGAGGTCAACTGGAAAATCGTGATCGTTTAGAGTGAGGGTACAATTTTGTATAATAGAGTTTAATGAGACCGGTTTTCCGTCAGCAACTTCCACCGTTATGGATTCCATGAGATTATTACGAGTTTGGTTGAGGATGGGTTCAAATTCTAAGGACACAAAACTCTTATCCGCGCCAGTATCAAATAACATGGATACATAACTACCATTGATGAGAAACGTACCATTAACCACGTTGTTGTCAGCCCTAGCTTGATTGGCGTTGATGTTGAAAGCTCTTCCTCTAGCAGGTGGAGGAACTTGGTTAGCTTGGTTCACCGGATTTGCTTGAGCTTGGGCATGAATGATGTTCACCAAGCGTGGACAAGTGTTTCTAAAGTGGTTTGGGTCTCCACAGTTGTAACAAGCTCGCATAAGTTGCATCATGGGGTAGTTGGGTTGGTAGTAGGATTGGGCTATATGTTGGGCAGGTGGTAGGAGTAAAGGTTGTTGGGCTTGACCCACTATCTGATGGTGGGTTTGGGTTGAGGGTTGGTTGCGGTTCATTCGCTGAAGTGTGCGACAGGTTTGGATGGTGTGACCTGCACGGCCACAGCTGGGGCAATGTTGGCAGGGATGTTCGGGAAGGTGATGGTATTGGCAACGGTTGCATTTTGGGTATGGGCCGGAGTATGGCTTTTTATATGGTGCAGCTGAGGGGGCAACTTGGGTGATAGGTGCAGCAGTGATAGGGGGTTTGTTTGTGTGACAGCAAAGTTCCTGTTGTTTCGCTTCCTCTTACCAGCAAACTTCGAAGAGGAGACAGAATGGTTTGAAGTTTGGGCCTCAATGGGGGCTTTCTTTTTCTCCTCTTTGAATTTACCGTTTCGGATGCGATTCTCGATAAGTTCGGTAGCTAGTTCCATTGCGACCTCAAGTGTTGCAGGTGAAGTGCTTAGAACCGAGTCTTGAATTTTCGAGGGGAGGCCTCGATTGTAGTGTTCAACCAAGCGGTACACTGGGGTGAACAAGTTGGGGATCATTTGGTTTAGCTCGAGAAATCTTTTGTTGTAGGAAGTATGATCTCCTTCCTTTTGTTTTAACGAATGGAATTCATCTTCCAACTTCTTAATTTCGCTTCTTGGACAGAAGCGTCTTGTCATTATTTTCCTTAACTCTTCCCATGTTAAGGCCATAGCATCTTCGACTCCTCTCTTACCCTTTTCTGTGTTCCACCAGGTAAGGGCTACCCCAAACAGTCTCCCGGTTGCGTAACGTACCTTGCGATCCTCGGGACAATCGCAATTGAGGAAGGTGTTCTCTATTTCCTCAAACCAGTGGAGGAGAACAGTGACACCTTCGGTCCCTTCATACTTTGGGGGATCGCAAGACTTGAAGTGTTTGTAGGAGCACTTTTTGGAGGGAGGGTTGTCGACGTTCTGGTCTTCTTGATTGGGAGGGTTGATGGGATTCGCGGTGAGAGCTTGTTGGACTTGAATTACGATGTCAGGAAGCACCGCGGCCATTTGTTTTGCAATTTGGGTGGCCAAGCATTCGTTTGACCTTCCTGACTTTCTACCTCCACGTAGTTGCCTAGCCGACATCTACAGGAACATACATAGGAAGATTGTGAGTTTAAGAAGTTTTTAGGTGTCATGTGTCGTTAAAAGTAATAAAATAACATAATCATCAATAATGCAACTACATCCATAGGATGTCTTGGGTTTACTCATGTTTGGGCCTCCAATGTCCCCATACCATCGCCTGTATAGTCATGTGGGCCCCCATGACTATTGGCTTAGTAGGATTCACATTGGTGTTGGCGGTTTAACACTTGCATCACCCAAATGAAAACCATGAAATATGATTGCGAGATGTATGGTAGGAGGGTGTCCAGGTATAGACACAATGACAACTCAAAGTGGGGTTAGCTCGCACGACGTTTGGTATAGCATGCTTTGGCCTAATAGGTCCTTCGTACTCTCATCGTTAGTCCCCGGGTAGGCAAACTGGTCCTTTATTTTGGATTTATACGAATGCCAAGCCTAGACAGGACGTTCCGACTACCGGTACTCGTACCCTTCCAGTTACTACATGCCCGTCATGGGAACTCACTTTGATGTGATTTGAAAAATACAAAAATCGTTGCAAAAATCATGGGAATTGTGAGGTGTGTGCTCTCATGGATATGATATGTTATGAGGATATGATTCATGATGAGCATTGTATAATAATATGTACTTATGAACATGCTTGCATAACATTTAATGTAACAATAAACATAAAGCATATAAACATCACAAATTTTGTATGTAACACATAAACAATTTAAAAATTCTAATCAACTATAGTATAGGCTCTAAGGGTCTAATAACTTATCCTATATTCCTATAGTCATGGCTCTGATACCAATCTGTCACACCCCGACCCGCAGCGGAATAAGAGTCGGGGCATAATTGGGTTATCACCAAAGCTCATGATATTTACTAAAATATTTCATATTTATTAAATTCAAATTACAACTTAAATGTTCAAATCAAATTCATACAAATACAAGGAAATGAAACTAAGTAAAACAATCCAAAGCTTAAACTGATTTATTCCTCTAGGCCCTCTCATGTGTTTCTTGCCTCAACTGGATCACCTGTATCATGTGTAAAATGGGGGAAATTTTGGGTCAACAAAAGTTGGCGAGTGAACCTTGTTTAAAAAAAACATTGTTATTGATTTCTTGTTGTATTTAATATTGAAAAGTTGTGCAATATTCATATGTGAGCAAACATATATAAACAACTATCACAAACCACCATGAATGAGCATATGACATAAATGATAATGTATTGTGAGATCAAGGCTCAATCAAACGGAGCCGATCGTATGAAATGTATGATGATGTATGTGAGATCAATGTTCAATCAAACGGAGCCGAACGAATGAGGCACCTGTACTCAACCCGTCTCCCACGGGGAGCTGATGGGCCTAATGAAATGCATGTACTGAAAATGATAACTTTAATCTAAACATAATCCACACAACAATTGATACATATTGAATACACATTTGTTCACGGATATGATGGATGCACAAGTGTTTAAATATAATAAATAATTAAGCGACACATGATACACCCCAAAAATGTGATTAAAACGGGGAATTGGTAGAGATTCACTCACATTGGGTGCGTTCTCTTGATGACGTTGGATGCGCACGAGTTTTGGGATTTGATCGACGAGGAAGAACTAACCTAAAATAATAACGAAATGGTTCGGTAAATAATTGAATTTTATTGGAGACTAACACTTTTAATTAACAATTTTAATAGAATTTTTAGATTTATTTTTGTGAGTTTAAGGTCATTTTCTAACTTTAAAAATATTATTTTAAGTATTTTTAATTGATTTTTAAATTAAATAAATAAATAAAAAGAAAATAAAATTTTTGACTTTTTGACCGTTGACCGGCCGTTGACCGGACCGTTGACCGGTTGGACTGTGGAAATGTTGTGCGCTGAGTGAGGTTCGAACCCGGGACCTCTCGTACGCGTGCACGCAGCTCTACCAACTGAGCTACGTGTCTAACCCGAAATATTTCTGATTTTAATTATACTTATATACTATTTAGATTATTCAGAATTCTATTTAATTTTAAAAAGGTTTTTAAATCATTGAACCGGTGTGAGGGCCTGGACTCGAACCCGCGTCCATAGCCTTGTATTGCACACAACCCGACCAACTGGGCTGTGTGACTAACCCGAATGATATGCGATTTTAATTACATTTATATACTATCTGCGTCTTAATATATATCAATATTAAAAATGGTTGGAAATTTGTAAGAACCGGGCAGCGTGTTAGGACTCGAACTCGGGACCATGATATTAAATTTGCACACAGTCCACCACTGGACTGTGTGTCTAACCCGGTATAATATTCAGTTTTAATTAAACTTATACACATATCGCCTTCGTCTTCTTCATTTATAAAGACACAAAACCAGATGCCCGACTGTTTTTGTTTAATTCGATTATCGAAACTTATAATTGGTTGGAAAGTATTAGGTAATGAGATTAAAGAACAGAATTGTACCAAACAGTGCGTTTACTTCAGATGACTGGCAGGAGTCGTCGGCTCTGATTCGTGACTCTCGGCTGAGTGAAATGTTTGACAGTTTTGATCGATGAGTTGTGAAATTAAGTTACTAAACAAGAGATATCAGGGGGTTTAGATGATTGTACCGATTCACAGCGTGATTTCGGAATTTCCAGTGATTTTTTGGCGAGTGCAGAATTTCCGGCAACGTCGTCTAGGACCGATTCTGGTTGAAGGATTGAAGTTAATATATGTCTAACAATGGATTGAAAACGAAAGAGTCGAGAAATTTACCGATTTGGTGTAAGTCTCGGTTTTCCGGCGAAAGTCCGGTGAAAGCAGAATGTCTCCGGCGAGTGCTAAGACTTCGAGAAATGGTGCGATTTTGAGCGAAAGGATTACCAGAGACTTGGGTGAGTATTTATAAGGAAGAAACAGAATGAATCGAGTCCGAATTTGATCTTGATTCGTGGTCAATGTTTCTCCGGCGGTTACGACTTGAATTGGGGGATTAGACATCGGTTATAACCGATGCCGAAGTTAATTCACGCGTTCAGTCAAAGGGAACGGTCGAAATTTAGCGAAATCGTCGGTATTTCCGGCGACTGCGGATTGGGCGCGCTGATTACTGAATTTGATTTCGAGTTTTATTATAAGTATTAATTGTGTCATTATATTAACAAAAGACAGCGTGTGGCGGAGTGGTGTTGTGGTTGTTTGGTGACCCGGCTGACCCGGGTTCGAAACCCGGCAGCTTGATTTTTATTTTTTTAGCACTTATTTTTACTTTTTAATAATTATAGTTTTTAAATTCTAATATGTTTATTAAATATGTATTGTTTAAAATTAATATTGACCATAAATACGAAATGAAATTTTTATAATTGGATATTTGATTAATAAACGAAGCGGGTTTGGAAACTCGTTTTTCGACGGATGTTACATCCTATTGGTATTAGATATCTGTATTTTAAAGATATTTTTACTATCTAATTTATATAATCTTCATTTTTCTTCTAATTTAATATTGTTTTATTTGAAGATGTTATTGGTTTTGTGGTGAAGAGTTTTTCTTTTGAGCTAAAAGAGGATAACAAAGACGGAAAAAATGAAAAGAAGCTCACATTCATGCTTCAGGATTTACAACATTAGCTATATATTGCTTCCTATAAAAAATGATGTTTGTTCATACATGCCTTTCCGATAGACTATATACTACAACTTTCCGATAGATTGTATACTACAACTTTATAATTAACATACCATTAAGCAATGAGTTTTAACGAAAATTTATATTGACATTTCTATGTTTGATTGTTCATTTGGCGTTAAACAAGCGTACTGCTTTTTCAATAAATATGGTGCTTCTTAAGAGCTTGGTATTTTGCTTATTTGAATACCTTTTTAGTCAATGTTTAATAAATTGGATATTATCCACATGGCTTCACAAGATATAAAGGAAACATCATTTACGCAAAAATAATTGCCCAAACAATTTGCTTCGAAATCGTCTATGAAGTCAGTATGTTGGTTAACATGTAATTACTTATATGAAATGTCTTTTGGCAAACGAGGCAGACTCGAACATAAGGTGCGCCAAGCATAGCCTACGCTAATTGCAGCTCATATACGCCGCATCCTTTCTATCATACGTTCCGTGTTTATGTTCGATACCGAATGTTGGCGTATTATGTGCCGGACCAAGAAAAATTGAGTGTTGCCGAGTTTTTAATACCAAGTACTTTCACATGAGATGTATTCATTTTTTGTAAAAGAGTGAACCTCATCTAACTTGGCAAGTTTTTTTTTGGTGAAATATATGAAATGCTTAAATTGAAATAAAAAAGTTATAGTGTTTTAAATCTTTAGAAAAAAAATTTGTTTATAGTTGTGCTACCTAGAATTAATTTGATACATTCGGATAAAAAGATTTCTTTCGCATTTCAAATGAGGCAATTTCCATTAGCTATATGTTTCGCGATGACAATCAAAAAAGCCATGGATGATCACTATCTAGGGGTGGTTTGTACTTGAAACTACCCATATTCACTCACGGTCATTGTACGTCGCTTTATCAATAGTAAAAACCAGAAATTGAGTCATTTCTTTCAATTCATTGTAATTTAATATTTATGTTAGTAATTGAACCTTTCTTTCATTAAAAAAATATGTCAATAATGTTAAATAATATATTTTATTGTGAGGTCACCCGTTTAACACACAATAACTTAAACTAGTAAATATATAAAATATATATTTTAAAAAAAGTTGGGCCCGGGAGAGTGGGCTTTGTGCGGTCTCCTACCTTGAACTGGGCCTGGGCCGGCCCTAGGCTAACCATGCAGTTCAAGTAGACAACAAATGCCATCGCTAAAATTCAGATCTACCACAGATGATGGTGTTCACATCCATATATTGATGAAGGGTTCAGTTGGAAAGGTTAGATATGGGATCATAAGCTATGAATCAAGATGGATGTAGCTTGTGAATTTTTTTGATGAAACATGGTTCATAGTAGTTATAGCCCATTGGTACAATAAACGGGACCTTGACACAACTTTCACAATACAAATTCTTGTTCCAAAACTCTTCCATTCTTTGTCCATTTGCTTATATGCAACAACAAATGCAAAGTCACTCAACCAGGACATTTTTGGTTCTTCTATATATCAACAAAATTGTTTTCGTGAGATCTTGTCATATTTTATGATATGGCTCACATTGTAATATAAGTTATTTTATGTATTCCTTTATAATGTACATGTATGTTTTTATAGTTCTTTTTATGTGTTTCAAATGGCGATTTACAATGGAATCAATGCATGTTGTCTTCCTCAACTATTGTAAAAACTATAACACATGTTTTTATTTTACCTTTCGGATACATTTACAATAGTGCTCGTCAAAGTTTACTATCCTAATAATCGCAAGATTACTGTCTTCCACTTAAATGACTAAATTTATGCTAAGCATATTGTTTGTACACGTATCATATATATATGCATCATAGATAATCCCTTCCTCTTTCACATCATGTTAAAGCAGTGCTAATCATCATGTTTAAATTATTTGTAACAACCCAAGTTTTAGTAAAAAATCATAAACAAATAGCAGGAAACTCCTAGGATCGTATCACATTCAGTTGCATTATATAAAATCGTGAAAACTATGTTAATTCATCGGTACCATTACACGAGTCACATATTAGAATATCATTGACCAAACATCTCAAGTGTTACTTCATCATCTTTCATTCTCGTTCATGATGTTAGATATATCTTCGTTGTACAAGAATTCACCTGGCCTGTTTAACACACCATCAACTTCATTTTCACATCAAAGAACATCATCGTTCTTTGCAAAAGAAAAGTATGTCTTATCCTATTATCTGTTTCAGATAACTACAAAATACTTTAATCTGATAGTTAAATCATACCGATTCAAAAATCCATCCAAATATTTGAAATACGAAACCTACATTGCAGAGGCATTTCTTTTATTGGTAGTTGAAGAAAGGATATATTTTGTTCTCGCCTTTTGAATATCAATAAATGAAACATTATTTTAGGATAACCCATGTTCGGTCTTTAAGAATTCAGGGACCCTATGCAAGTAGAAAATAGGCCTCTAAATATAAATTATATAAAAAAATCAGTAATATGCCTCTAAATGGGACAAAACTAAATAGGTTAATGTTTTACTATTTTTTTAGTTGGGTTTAAATTTAAATAGGAGCTTTTGTCTAGAAATAATTAAATATATAAACTATAAAAAAAATTGGGCCCCGGGAGAGTGGACCTTGTGTGGTCGCCCACCTTACACATTGCTCGGGCTGGCCCTAGGCTAACCATGGTTTGGACCGAGCCACAGGCGGCGACAAAGGATGCGTTGGAAACAATCTTATCGGATAAAAAATGGATTAAATTATGAGCTACAAAAACAACACTTAAAACATAAAAATGTCACATAAGCATGAAAAAACGTGAAAATCATCTTACTAGTGGTGCTCTAAGAAATTGGGGGCGTTTCTCAAGTGGGGCCTAAAAGCCCTAGCTTTAGTTGGATCCCCCATGGATCGGTTTTGCCATCGTGAAAGTGAGATTTTATATACATTTAAATACGTAAAAAAACACACAAACGTACCCAATAATATCTTACTTGTAGAGTAGGGTCTAAGAAAGGTGAGATAAGAGCAAACCTTACTCTCATCCAAGAAGATCTAGAGGTCGCTCTTAATGAGACCCCAACACAACAACCTTCTTTTTATTCACAGGCAATACTCACAAAACACGTGAGTGTATGTAACACAAGACGTTTATTTTAAAGAGGCGCATTTAAAGTTAAGTATGTTTAAAAATGTTCTTTATGCATGCAAATATCAAATCATGAAATGTTTTATCGCAATGTTATGATAAGTTTTAATATGTACTTATATTTTATGTTCTTGGAGATTGCCGGTAACTCGATGAATGAAAGTGCCTTTTAAGACGAGTCGTCTTTCCGTAGCATCCTTCCATTTCAGTGATGAAATCTTGAACCCAATTCACACACTTTGTACATTGAGTGATGAAATCTTTGAGTATGTTTGACTTTTGAAAAAGTCATCAACCCAACTTGCTTTTCAGTAATTAGATAAACAAGGGATTGCCAATGATGTTTGGTTAGAATTATAAAATGTGGGGTTTATATAAGTGTTTAAAATAAAATTTTATTTTTAGTTTGTTGGGTTTATTTGAGTATATAATTTAAAGGTTACCGTTGGTTTTTGTTGGTTTCCAAAGTCAACTCCATAAAAGGTTTTACATGCCACCAACTAACAACCAATTTTGCATCACAACAATGCCGTTGCTAGCCCCAACTATTTTGCCCTTGCTCCAAGGTGTTATGGACTTATGGTGTACATGGGCTTTGATTGCTGATGTGGCATACCAACAAAGCCCCTGAGCTTTGTGATAACACATAGTCTAACAAGAGCTTCCTTAACTTCAACTTGTGTTTGTTTCATCGCCATCATCAATTTAAGCAATACCTTTCATTTAGATAATTGTTTGAGTGTCATAAAAGAACAAAATACAATGTATGATACTCCACTCACCTTGATGATTATCAATAATACTTTTCTTAATTGGTTGTTAGGGGAGAGGGGGCTCAACGTTGTGGAAGCGTGGTGGCCGGTGACCATGCGGGGAACACCGCCGCCATCACTGACCACGCGTGGTGGCCAAAACGCGTTGTCCCGAGCACGCGTGAAGAAGAGGAGGCGAACGCTTGAATATGTATTTGTGTGGATGGGTTGGGTTGGGTGTGGTGAGTGATGGACACCCCCACTAAAATCTATCACTAGTGATGGAACCAAGCTCGATGACGTGACTTTGATGATTATGTGTGATGAGTGATGGCTAGTGGAGCACTCCCACCCCCTTAAGTTGCTATGCGTTTTACTCATCATCTTACAATTTGTGAAACTACACTCATCTTCTTTTTACCATCAGAAAGACCCACATAGGCTAAACCCTTAATTTTCTGCTTTTTTTGTTCAGTTTTTCAGTTTCATTGTCAAACACGCTTGTGTGGACCTTACAAGAGTGTCCCCTCTTGTTGGACTCAGGGATAATGGGTTTGTTGCTGGCCAGGCTGCGTTAAAGGCGGAATCAGGCAAGGTCGCTAAACACGAGAAGGCTTGTTTAGAGAATCAACACGTGTTTATCCCATTCGCTTTTGATACATTTGGGTCCCTAGCCCCAGAGGCTGTGGAATTTCTAAACAGGGTCCAACAGGTTGTGAATAGTAATCTTTCAACCTTTAAGGGCCGTTTCGTCTTTAGTAGGATTGGTTTTGCAATTCAAAAGGGGGTTGCGGCGCAGCTTGTTGCCCGTTTACCTGCCACTTGTTTGTAATTTGTTACTTTGGTATTTTAATTCCAAAGATATTAAAGGTTAAAAAAAATTGTCAATGTAAACTTTATATCTTCTAGTTATATCTTGATTTAAACCAACCTTTCATGTGTTTTTGCAGTACTAAAAAGAATTATAGATCCATATCATATATTTTATAATTTCGTGAATGATCAAATCCAGTTCAATGCTCAACCTATCCTTCAGTCAACTCTAATAATCTTTGATATGTTTAAGTAGTTCTAGATATAGCGTCGAAGAAAAAAATTGGGCCAAAATAGGAATAGTGGTGAAGAGTTCACCATTTCCGTTGTTTGTTTTCCTATGGACTTCAATGTTTTTTTTTTGGTTTTGTAACATGAAAATCATGAGTTGTTTGGCACTACCACACAAATCTTCTTTGATCATCTTATTTAGAAACTCAAGTACATTGCTTCACTTATTCATCAACAAATTCAGCCAATCATCTTTTACAAATGTAATTATAACACACCAAGAGGAACATTAACTACCACAAGTGGAACTATAGTATCCAAATTGTTATCAAGTTAATATACTTCATGTATCTCATCCAGATTCGTGTCAACTTCTTTTTCACCCTTCTTTGAATCGACGTCTCTATCTTTATTTACTTCATTTATAACCGTTCTAGGCATTTCCACAAAGAGGAACATCAACATCAACTTTTGTGAGTCAAGAAGAATAGTGTGATCCAATATATCTCTCCTAGTCGTTGGTGATAACAAAACTAGCTTTGTGTTGAAGAACAATTTTACTTACAAAAGTATAATTTGTTTGCCATTAACTAAGTCGATCCATGATCGTCATCACTCAATTGACTTGCAAAGTCACATGCATTTGAATTAATATCTTTGCAGGACTTCGAGATGCAGTTGTAGGAATATCTATGCAGGACTCGAAATTCTACTTATGTTATTCATATAAGTGCAATTACGAAAAAAGTAACCTGAAATGAAGTTTGATTTAAAGCAATTAGACTGAAATGAAGTTTGATTTAAAGCAATTAGACGACACGCCTTATTTGTTCTAGTTTAATCACCATACCCTTTAATAAAGGATTGAAATTATGTAAGAGATCAAAAACGTTTCTATGATGCAACCACCAGAATCAACAATCTCATCACATGATCTTTTGACACATCTTTAAATTCTTAGTGTTTGAATAGCGGTATTTGTTCCATTAAATAAGCTTAAGAAGAATTTCATGACATTTTGAACAAAAAATGTGGAATAACCACACTCCAATTAGAATGTCATAGCTTTGACAGTTAAATTTGCCAAACTAACATATAAAATATAAGAAGTATAAGTTTAGAGAATCAAGCTATATCAATAATCACCATTGTCATTCTAGGGCTACCCTTAAGCTAATTAAGCAACTAACTTTTTAACTGATTTTATATTTTCACTTTCACTCCCACACTTTGATCGATACATCAATAGCCCTCCCATTTTTTTTCAATACCATAACACACCTTCACCTTCAACCCTTATTTTCTTTGTGTTTTTTTTTTCGGTTTTTGTTGGTTTGAGCAATCGACTCCAACGAGTCGCACAATATACACATCACCAGTCACCATCTTCAAACCAGCTAAACAGACACACAAACACAGTGAATTAGGGTTTCGAAGTTCAAATCAGGTCTTATTTCGCTCACAACTCTCGTTTTACGGCTTCAATCGAGGTTTAATTTTGTTCGTAAGTTCAAATCAATGTATGATTTCATTCATAAATTTCAGTTTCGATTTCCTTTACTAGTTTCGAGTTTGATTTCATTTGAGGTTTAACTTTGCCCTAGGGTTTTAGGAAATAACTATTTGTGAAAGATGCAATTGTAATCGTTTGATAAATTGATGCATTATCGCAATATCATCGCATTATTGTTATGATGTTTGAGTTCGTTTGAGTTTTCGTGAAGACTCTGTGTTTCTGTTGAGATTTGACATTGCGTTAGGGTTTTGAGAAGATATATGCGAAGTTGTTTTGTGAACTGTAGTGAATGCTGTTTAGTGATATGATATATCTTGTTAGAGCAATGCGTACAAATATTTGTTGATTGCTTATAAATTCACGAGATTATTGACAGGGTTTTAGGAAATACCGAGCTGTGAAAGATGTAATTGTAAGGGTTGTACTGCAGTATGTATTGTATGATAGATTGATGCATATTGTGATGGCGATAGCATCGCATCACATTGTTGTTTTGGTGTTCCAGTTGTGTGAAGACTGTGTTTCTATTGTGATTTGACGTTGAGATAGGGTTTTGCAAAGTTGTTTTGTGAACTGTAATCAAAGTTCTTGATTGATATGATGTATTTTGTTTGAGCGTTACAAATATGTATCTTAGGACATTTGCATATAGCTTTGAGATTCACTAGATTATTGACTTGATTGTAGTTCTCATGGAGTTGTTAGTTCTAGTTGTACAGAACAGTTAGTCCAAGCATCACAGTTAATTGAAGTGTCATATGTCAATTCCAACTGTTTTGTGTTCTTAAATTTTTAGCTATTTGCATGGTTTGATGCCATCTCATTGTCAACGACTAATGGTTTCATTAATGGTCAGGATAAAGTGTTAACTCGGAGATCCCAAGCTACAATATAGAAAGCAATGTCGATAGTTACACGCTCCAAACGGATTTTTTCAATCGCTCAGAAGAGCAACAAGAATCCTCGCTTGTATTCAAGTGTGTCTGCAAATGGTCCCAATGAACCTATCATCTCTTCCTCTATTCTCGGTAACCAGACTACATCTTCAACTCCACCACCTCCACCACCGCCGCCGGAAGGTGCAGCTGCTGGCAAAGCAGGTGGGCAACCATGGAGTTTCCTTAAGTATACTTTAATTGCTGCACTTACTGGAGGTGTTGCCACTGCTGGTTATGCGACCTACGGTATGTGTTTTCCTTTTACATGTGGAATTTCATAAGTTGCCAACTGTTTCTTGCAAAAATTGAAGTGACAAGTAATTTGCATAAATCTTATTCTGAGAGGCTCTTTCACTCTTAATAGAAAGAGAAAATATACAAGTAAATCAACAGCAAGTAGTATGTTTTGTCTTCTTTTCCTATTTGTGCAGTATTGACAATGTACACATTCATTGTTTTGCAGCATACACTTTAGAAGAAGTTGATGAGAAGACAAAGGCTTTGCGTGCATCAGCAAAAGTTTCTGTAACCGATGATATGTCTTCTTTTGATGTGCGTATTACCTAGTAGAATTCCTCATTTTTAAATGTATGAAGGTTTGACTGATATATATGCAGTATATGATGATGAACTTGAATTGATAGACTGAGTTGTTGCCATAGATGAAGATAAGGAAATTTCATGTGAATTGTGATTTGATTATAAGTATACCCTGGCAGTAATGTAACACCAAAGTAAAAGTAGTGTTTTGGTGATGGTAGTGGTGTAATGATCTAGATATTATAGGAATTTCGATGTGTGAAATGAGATGGAAAGCAAATTTCTTGTTTCGACATCTATCTGTATCATCTTCACTTGATCAAACCATTTCTAACCATATACATGTTTAATATGAGGATAACATCTTTGTTTATTGATCAATCATTATCCACTATGATCATGGAATGTGAAGCCTCAAATTCTAACATATGTACTTCTCTTAAATGCAGAAATTTCAAGCAATGCTAAAGTCAGCTACAATGACAGGTTCGTTTCGGGTGCTTTTTTCTGATGCTATTGCTACATGTTTACTATTCTTTTACATATATTATTTATCTACTTATTGTGTTTGTGGTTTTACTACTCTTATGTTACAGTACCTGCCAAGTTAGTTGAGCTTTATTTGGATCTGCGCGCTACTACTGAGGAGCATGTTCGAGTGCGTATACATTCTTTCAAACTTATGTATCGTCACATTAAGCTCGGTCTTCAATCAGATTAAGTCACTGTTAGTTATTTTATTTTTAAATTATTTGCTTACAAATCTTGGTTCTTTATAGGGATTTACTGAACCCTCATCAGAGATGCTTCTTCCAGATTTGCACCCACAAGAACAGCACGTGTTCACACTGGTTTTGGATCTTAACGAAACTTTACTGTATTCTGATTGGAAGGTATATAAGACATTTCATCATCACTTTTGCATTTATACTCTTATACTTCAACTAGGGGTGAGCAGAAAACCGAAAAAACCGCACCGAAACCCAAAAAAACGATTTAACCGAACCGGAAAAAAACCGAACCACACAAACGAACCGAACCGAATAATCTAAAAATCATTTTTTTAATGTTTGTTTTATATTGATTAAGGAATTATTAGTTTTATTCTTGAATGTTAAGTAATTATAATAAAAACATTAACATGTTTATTTATCTGTGAAATCATTTAGCTATTGCCTACAAGAAATAACAAAATTTAACATAAAAATTAAATGATTTTCAAAGTATTATAAAAGAAAATGTCTTAATAAAAACTCTGGAGAAACATAAAAATAGATTAGAAGGTCAGGTTTATGTGAGCTATATTAATTAAAAAGGTTAAATATAATAACTTAAATGTAAACATCTAAGAAAGATTATTAAATATTGGATCATACTTTTTTATTAATCTTACGTCATTTTGTTCCAAAAACCAAAAAATCGAACCGAACCGTTGCTAAAATGAAAAACGAAACCGAAAAAACCGAAACGGGACGGTTTTTAAAAACCGAACATTTCGGTTACGGTTTCAGTTTTACAAGAAAACCGAACCGAACCGTGCACACCCCTACCTTCAACATAGGGGGTTATAGTTGACGTTTTCTTATTTCTATCATGTATATGCCTAAAGCGTGATCGAGGTTGGAGAACATTCAAAAGGCCAGGAGTTGAAGCCTTTTTGGAGCACCTTGCTCAGTTTTACGAAATCGTAGTGTATTCCGATCAGCAAGCTATGGTATATATTCTTTCATTCCCCTTTCTCTCTTACTTTGAGGTTGTATTGTTGACGATCTCTGGCTTTTGTTTGTGTGCAGTATGTTGATCCTATTGTTGATAGATTGGATGAAAAGCACTGCATAAGGTATCGGCTATCAAGGGCTGCAACTAGATATCAAGATGGGAAGCACTATAGAGTATGTTGTTACATTTAATCTTTTATTTGATATTATCCTGCATGGCAAATGTCTTTTAGAGCATGTCCCCTTTTTTTTAACTAAACTATTGTTTCTAGTGGAGGTGGCAGATGAGCGGGTCGGGTGAGGTGGTTAATGAGTCACAGAATGGGTAATTTTTAGGGGTGTCAATCGTGATGGGTTGCGGGTTGGCGGGTTGGCGGGTTGAAATGTGCAAACCCAAACCCTGCCCATATTATTATCCGTGTCAAAGATTTCAACCCTAACCCGCACATATATAAATTCGGGTCAACCAAACATGACCTGTTTAACCTGTATTTTTAAATGAGTCATACATGTTGACGATTTATTAGCTAGTTATTGGGTTTGCTTTTAAGCGGGTTATCGATAACATGTTTAATGGTGAGTATGAGCTTGACAAGTAAATAATATAATGTGCCAAAACTAACATTATTATGACTGTAACATAGAAACGAAAAAAACAAAAACAAATATATAAATATAAAGTTTTTTTTTTCTAAATAGTTAAACGGGTAATGGGTCAACCCATTTTTATTCAGGCCAACCCGAACCTGGCCTGTTTTAATACGGGTCAACCCGAAACCGCCCCGTTTCTAAACGGGTCATGTTAGTCGACCCAAATCTGTTTTTTTCGTGTCTGGTTCGGGTCGGGTCAAGAATTGTCGGCCCTAGTAATTTTCAAATAGACAAATAAGGGATGAAATGAATTGGGTTGGGTTTGGTTTACCTAAAATAATTTAGCGTGTCAAATGTATTTAAAGAAATGTATTTTTTTTTCTATATCAGATATAAGTGAGGTTTCATGCTTTAGAAGTACACTTTTGGCAAATGTGTCACCTTAAGCTTAACAAATACCCCATTATATTCACATAAAGTATCGTTAGATACAGTTACGAAATTATATTCACGTAAAGTGTGTCATTGCATCAAATGTCGTTTCTTGTAGGATTTGTCAAAGCTGAACAGAGATCCCAGAAAGGTTTTGTATGTGAGTGGTAATGCTCTTGAGAGTTGCCTTCAGCCAGAGAACTGTGTACCAGTAAAACCATGGAAATGTGAAGCTGATGACACAGCACTTTTGGATCTAATTCCGTTTCTTGAGTGTAAGCACTTGAGTTTTAATAAAAAGTTGATGTATCAGTGTATCTATATATTCTACGCTAGCAGAATTTGATGCTGCTTTTACTTGCAGACGTTGCACGTCATAGGCCTGCTGATATTCGACCTGTACTAGCCTCATATCAAGGACGTGATATAGCCAAAGAGTTCATTGAACGTTCTAAAGAACACCAGAAGTAAGTTTCACCGTTTTTACTACCTTATAAGGGGTTCAAATGAGCTCGAGCTCGGCTAAAAAAAAAAGCTCGAATGAGCTGAGCTTAAATGAGCTCGAGCTGTAGCTCGAGCCTTATCAAGCTCGGGCTGGCTCACGAGCCTAAACAAGCCTGTTGTTAATATAGTTTTTTTATTAGTATATTAAATATATATAAGTAATAATAATTACTATTTATAAAATTATGAAAACATAACTAAATTATATATAAAATAACAATTATTACTAACATAAATTCATTAGTAAATAATAAACGAGCCGAGCTTGAAAAACACCTACGAGCCAAGCTCCAGCTTCAGAATCAAAGCTCAAATCGAGCCGAGAGCTTTCATAAGTTAAACGAGCTCGGGCTTGGCTCGGCTCATTTGCACCCTAACACGTTATTTAATCCAATGTGGATTTTGTTTCAAGAGTATGGTAGTTTTTAAAGGTAATGCTTTATTTACGCATTTTAGAAGTGTGGTGACCGGGGTTTGTAACCCTTTTTTAAAATTTCTATTTAAGATATAAGTTCTTTTAAATAATGTGTAGTATTTAATATTTAATTCAAAATTTAAGCATACAATTTCGTTCGTTTTTTTTGTCTGCATTTTGATATTAATTTTATTGAATACTAAGTTGTGTCCAACATAAGTATGTTTTGGATGTTATGAGACCAAGAAATGCTTTATTATTTTTTTTACAACTTGGTTTTCAATAAATATCACAAAATATGAGCAAAAGAGTAATCTATATCTTAAATGGAACGTTGAAATTTAAAGGAAAAAGAAAAAGTAAATATTTCAAACTCGAGTTTTGCAGAGGAGAGGATTCGGGGTCACAAACCGCGGTTACTAAATTTCAAAAAATGAAAATAAGTTGTGATACTTCTTTTAAGTCATTCAAAAAACCCCCATACAACTGAAAAGGTTATCGCTTTATTCCCAAATCAATGTAGTTTTTCTGTTTCAAAGAAATATTAGTTCTAGATTACTGTTTAGCTCGGTTAAATATTTATTTATTAAAAAAAGTATTATGTTTTAAATTAAGGGTATTTTTACTTTCTGTAAAAGAAAATATTATATTTCATGGTGAATAAAAGTAGTATAACATTTCCTCTTGAGATGTATCACTAGTGTTGTCTAAAGATGTATGTTATGATGATTCAGGAAAATGCAGGAGCAGAAGCAACAAGGACGTCTGTGGCGGCGCTGATTTGCTGGGTTCTATGAGACGCCGATAAGTAAATCTGTTGTAGCAGATTGAGACTAAATTGATTACGATTATAAAAATTGTTCTTCCGATTAGGCCGTATACTATATCAATCGGAGGAGAAAGTTTAGTTACTGTGATCTCCGTTCTTGTCATGACATTTTTAAACGTGGAGAAAATTTTGAAAATAAAAACTAGAACATGACTGCTAGTTTTGGTTCTTCACTTGCATGTTTTGCTTTCCATGAATTTAATATAGGAGACCCCTCTCATGTCTTTCACACATTCTAACATAGTTGCATCCCTTACCTTGAATGAAATTAAATCACATATTATCTAGTGGAACGATGGATGACGCCTTTGTATAGACAAGTTAGGAGATGTGAAATGTTAATTCTTAACCATCAATCACCATCTTAAACATTCATCTTCAGCTTAATCTTACATGGATTTGATTAAGGTGGGAAGTTGGTACAACTCCCATGTAACTTGCTCCTCTTGATATATAATTTAACATATTGTTCATAATATATTACTTTTAAGGCTCTCAATCTGTATTGACCTAATTTACACCTTACCTAATTTACTAGAAAGCAATATTAATCATCTTACAACAACCATGCACAATATATTTCACAAATAGCAAAGCTACTAGTAGAGTCTGGGAAGGGTGGGTGAGTAGGTGACCTATTGTATCATCTAACTTAACAACAAAGGAAAACCTAAAACAACTTCAAAACGAGTATACACTCGTTCAAAACTACAAAAATGATTTTTAGCTTCAACAACAAAGGGGGTCAAGGGGGCAGGTCTGTTGGTAAGTTTAGTGTTACTGATCAAGATAATAGTGATTAACAAGTTAGGTTACGTGTGAGTGCAGGCTTGTTTAACATTAATATTATTTGGGCTATGTAGTTAACATTGGGTTTATTATTTAAGACACTTGGGCTTAGGTGATTTATTAATGGGCTTAAAGTTAATTGATTTGGGTTAAAAAGATATGATGTTAATTAGTAAGGCTAGCAAACTGGGTGGGTCGGGTTGGGTTGGGTCATGGGTCAGAACGGGTCTTAAAAAATACGGGTCAATTTGGTTCGGGTAAGAACGGGTTTTAACAAAAAGTGGTACGAGTCAAAGTGGGTCGATTTAGAAAAACAAAATATTAATATTTTTATTTTCTTTAAACAACACTAATCTGTTGACAAAATTAATAAAAAAAAAGAAAACTCATTGTATCGTCTGGAATCCCAATTCAATTATTCCTCATTGATATGCATATATCCACACATGCAATATATAATGTATGGATGTAAGTAATGGAATCTGTTAGAAAAGATGGACTAAAGTTATATTGGACACTAGACAAGTGGGCTGAAAAGATAAGACAAGCAAGTTGCCAAATAGTTCCTAGTTGTATTTGTTTAATTAATATAATTCATTTCCTATATATAGTATGTACATGTAAGTTTACAAATAAGTTAATGTGAATACAATGTAGTCTTTTAATTCCCATTGGTCACGTATTCCTCCTTTGAGTCTATATTTGGAGTTCGAGTGTTATCTTTGATCAGTTTATGTTCATGTTACCTCAGTCTTTTACAGAATCCTATTTTCCCAAATCTCAAACCCTCTGAAATCCTGATTCAATTACATCTATATATATATATATATATTCAAATAGAAAACTGTGAAAACTGAAAAGGCCTTCTGGCAACTTGCCGTCTCATCATCTCCGGTGATTCGTAGTTTACGGAATTAAAGAGTTTGCAAAAGGAGACGTAATTTTGTGAGGTTTAACTGAGAAATAAGAATCATTTTGGTGTGATGAGTGATGATCTGTTTCTTTTCTCTTCCCAACCCAGACTGAACATCCTCCATTTTTAAAAGAAGTCATTCTCACCTGCAGACTATTTTTAAGTTACCTAAAACCACCCATGATAAGTTTCAAAAAGCTCAACATATTTAGACTTGCGGGTCAGGATTGCCCCCCTATGTTAATTAGTTTGCGATAGGTGGGAAGGAGCCGATGCCCATGCCGACAACCAACCATGGGTGTCAACATAGATCATACCGCAAAAGCGGATCATTAGTAGTAACCAAGTTAGTACTGATAGAATAACAGTGGGAACTGTCGATAGCTGATTATCGACAAATGTTGTTAACCCTAGCACACTATTTCACGAAGCATTGTGTTATTTCAACAATACACTGTGATGGTTCACGGCCTATAAAACGTATTAATAATCCAGGCCAATTTCAGGTACAATTTTCCTAAGGTATTAATAATCATTAAATTGTTCCAGCTAAGATTTCGAGTGAACCATCGAAATACGTCAATATGAGGTGATAACATGATTCAAAGGAAAATACATACAATATGAACTTAAATATGTGTCTGCAGCCGAAGCATACTCTTAACCGTTCCTCACCAACTTGAACACTATTTGATTAAGGTGGGAAGTTATACCTTAAATCATTTACTACAAAAGAAATGTTAATTATAATAAAAATGAGAATTTGAATTGGCTAGTGAGATATATGTCATGTACTACGAGTAAGCATTGGAATGAGATCAAACAAATATTACTGTATGTGTAAAAGCAAGTATGGTTGTTTCTTTAGACGTGTGATGTATATGTTTGATCCTCACATATTGGTCGCTTTTAAACTAGATACGTAACAATATTATTGTTTAACGAGTTTGTTCATTCCATAATCTCATAAAATTATTTGCCAAGACGCTTATGTTCTCTACATTATAAATATTTTTAATAAATATAATTTTTACATAGATAAATGTTACTAGAAATAATATATAAGCAATGAAAACCAAGCCATACCATACCATACCATACCAAAAAGCTTATTTCAAATTTCAACCATTATCAAAGATGTAATTCTAGTATCATGTGTATTCTCACTATATCACCAAACTTAAATCTATATAGCCCTTCAACACTATTCCATGCAATTTTTGTGCACAATCGCATCCTGCATTTCCCCAATGCTTTGATTCTACGTGTAAACTCGCATAATAAACCTGCACACCATGCAATTAAAGTTGTAGTGTCCCATTTTCATACTTAGTTACGTGCTCACCATGTAGGAGGAAGCCGACTACTGGTAGCTGGTGAAGGCATGTTCTTGATATTGATATCAACCGGGTAGAATCTGTACTCGACATCATGTTCTTTAAATATTCGGACCATTTCATCAATCACTGCCCCTTTTCGTATGTACCTCTCTGTCATGTCTTGAAAGTTTATTTTGTGTCTCCACCATATGTGCATCTTGATTGTGTTTAATTCCACCAATGTCAATGAAACGGCTGTTATATCATTTGGATAGTAATGATCCTTCTTGCTCTCGATGTACCTGCGATTCAAGTTACATTCAAAATAATTTTATCAGGATCAAGTTACACACACACACACACAGTGGAAAAATAATATTTTTAGAACAACCCTCAGTTACAAGAACTCTTAATAAACAATCGAGTTTTTTTTCAATTCTCATATTTTCTATATATTACTAAGATTTACTATAAAAACAAAAAAAAATAGAAAAATAAGTTGATAGAGAAATTACACATACGTAAGAAAAAAAATACTTTTAGGTGCTAAATGGGTCGTGTTCGTAGGTTGGCGGGTTCATCCCGACCAGATCCCGAAAATTTTACACGAACCAGAACCCAACCCAAACCCAAAAATCTATCATACATATGAACCCGAACACGACCCGAAGTTTTTTGGGTTGACCCGAACACGACCCGTTCAACCCGATTTTTTTAATTTTTTTCTAAAATTAATATATTAAAATTAAAATTTACTTAAAGACACATATATATAACACAATTATATTTAAATTATAAAATCTTATGTTAATTTCTCTTTTTAAGTTATAATTATGGCATAAAAAACACATCTCATTTAATTTATGACATAAAATATATTGTAAAAAAATATAATATAATATAAATGTGTTAAACGGATCAACCTGCCAACCCGACCCCGACACGTGAACCTAAACGGGTTCGCGGGTTCAACCTGAAACTGACCCGAACCCGTTTAGACTAAACCTAAACCCGCGAATTTCGTGTTAGGTTCATGTCGTGTTTTCGGGTCGTGTCAGGGCTTCAAAGTATTCATCCCCTATGTATAAATTTTGCAGTATGTGTATTAAACAAATATTATTTTTGGTTTTTAAATATAACATCGGAAAAATATACAAAATTTCAGAAGTTAAGATTACTTTTTTAAAACAAATGAGCCGGCTGGATGAGCTACAAGCTGGCTCGAGCTTCTGATGAGCCAAGCGTAGGCTCAACATTTCAGCTCGTTAAGATAAATGAATCAAGCTCATCCTGTCTCGGCACATTTACAGCCCAAGTACTAATTATGTCATATGTATGATGTTTGTCGATCACATACTTGGTTATTCTTTGTTTCATGACAGCTATCTTTTCAGCAGGAGTGGTGATATGGATGAAGAAATCGATCGAATCCCACATGTCAGGACTCCGGTAATGGTTGCTGATGGCTCGGGTTGAGAGAGTACTGTTTGGGAAGTAAACCTTCTCATTGTCCCATTTCAAGAACACAGTTGTCAAAATATTCATCTCTTCTACAATCATCTGAAAAGGATTAAAGATTCAGAAAATAAGCTATATGAGTTTCAATCATTTCATGCAGAAGTTTCTGAACTGTTTTTAATACCTGAACTCCATCAATCTCACAACGATCACCAACATCAAAAGGGTGCATTACGAACAAGAAGATGATGGCCTCAAATATGGTCTTGCAGGTGTTGCCAAAGATATGCAACCACCACAATCTGGGAGCTGATAAAAACTAGAAATTTGCTTGTTGCTATGTTCAGTATCAAGAGGCAAATAATCAGAATAATGATGCCAACCAACACATTCACCATTTGGTGCAGTTTGTTGACTGCAGTTTTGGTATCATTTAGTGTCAAGGCGAGTGCTTTTCGTTCTCTGAATGCATTAACCTGAAAAGTAGGATCAAATGCAACATATGATTCACTAGTTGTGAGCATACAATCAAGTTATCATGGATTTGCGTTTTTTTGGTTAGCGGTGTAAATGAGCTGAGCTGAGCTGAGCCCGAGTTGGGCTCATTTAACTTACGAGAGCTCGAGCTCAAGCTCACCTCGTTACGAAATTTATTTCCAAAGCTCAAGCTCGGCTGGTTTATTATTTATTAGTTAATTTATGTACATTTTTTCTTATTTTCTTATATCTATTTGTAATTACAAATTGGATATAACATAATATAACTTAAATAAAAATTATACAAATAATTGGCTTGCTTAAGCTCACGAGCCAGCTCGAGCTCGAAAAGTGAAGCTCAGGCTCGGCTCCATTTGAGCTTTTAGCGAGTGGCTTGACTCGTTTACACCCTTATTTCTGGTTTAAGTTCTTACCACCCAAGTCTTCAAAGCCCCCTTGCTAATTTTTTCATCTCCAAGGGATCCTTCCAAAAGAGACATGGTTTTCACAGCTTGATCTTCTCTCAAGAACCGTATCAGATCGTGAAGATAGATGAACCTGCAAACGACAAACTTTCCATTCTAGAATCTCAATCATGTGATATGATCTTTAAATCATGATTAAATGTGTTTCGAAACGGATATAAAGACATACTTGGAGCCAGTCTTGGCCACATTCAAGAAAATCTTGCGTGCAGCTCGTTTGGCTTCAATTTCGCTTCTGATTTGTGTCGTTGATTCATCGTCTTTCGTATTCAAGTCGTGTAACTGCTCATCTAATGTACTCAGTGTCCCCAGACGAACGATTTTCATCAATCTTTTCATGTTCCAAGCTGATACATTTTTCGGGTTAAGCCTATGCAAGTGATCAATAGATATCCCATGCTCCTTCTCATCAATCTTGATGGCAGGTGGCGGCTTTTGCAACCTTTCACTCTTCGTCGAAAACACATTCTCCCGAAGCTCTGGAGGCATGTTAGCACCAGCATTCTGAAGTCTATTAACTTCCGCCATTGTTTTCTCTTCTTCTATTATGATATTTTGCATCTCGACCAACGGTGGGCCCGAGAGGGTTTCAATCACATACTGGTTGAACAAAGCTTCTTGAATCCGATCAAAAAACTTTTTGACATGAAACGAAGACGCAAGTACTTTAACCATCAGCGTTTTCACAAGCCACAACGATGTAGCCACAAGCATACACACCATCAACTTGTTCAACACCCTGAGGAACCTGTTGTGACCCTCGACTTTCTCATCGAACATGTAATGCCAAGCAATCAAAACCAAACCCAACCAAATACAATTCTGAACCGGCTTCCTAATCCCATACACGAAATACAAAACTCGCTTACGCAGAAGAAAATTCCTCTCAATAAAAAACACAATAAACCTTATCCCCCAACCCGAAACCAACCGCCCACATATCAAAACCAACACTAAAACCTCCCATTCCCAAAGATGCAGCCCCCTAACTACTTTCCGCTTCCAATCAGCAATCAAAAGAGTGCAAATCAAAGCCGACAAAATCGAAACAAGACTAATCCATTGAACAAGCGTCAACGCATCCAACTTCGCCCTACGAAAATCATCCGGATTATCTTCCTCGTACAATGAATCATCCTCTTCTTCTATCTCACCTCTAGCTAATATGCCTGAAGGTCTAGCTAACAATAAACCTGACTTATATTGACCTGATTTACCAGCTGTACCCGATAAAGAGACCTCAACTTCCACCTCAGGCGGATCGATCAACCTCGATTGTTGCGTTCTCGTTCGCATAATCGGCGCTCTCTTCTGAAACGAGGTGCATTTCAAAACCTCAGTTCCACCTCTATCATCATGCACACGGCTCAGACTGTTATTCAAACTGTGAGTCAGATTATTCAGATTACTTGATTTTCTTCTAAGTTGTTGTTGTTGTTGTAACCGAATTTCATCTAACTCATCATCATCGTCATCGTCGTCATCATCATCATCATCGTTATTGTTATTATTATTATTCGATTGTTGAAACGAAACCTTTAATTCTCTAGAATTCGAAACCCTAGGGTTTGGAATGTTATTAACGGTTTCGGAATTGTTGTTCGTACCTCTTAACGGACTTTCTGGAAACTTCGGAATATTATTAACGGCGTTACCGGAATTATTGCGACTTCCGTTACGTAACTCGTCCATTTCTAGATCCATATCTAACGACATCTCACCTCCTGCGTGTTTCTGTTTGTTCAAAAACTTTCCGATCAGCCGCGACGGCGGATCGTCATTGCTGCCGCTGCCACGTCGGAATTTTTGGGTGTCTCTATTTTCGCCGTTGATTTTGACGATGAAATCGGAGTGAGAAGTTGAAGCGTCGTGGTCGGAGATTGTTGCCGGAGAGGCGTCTCCGGCGGCGGCGGAGGTGTTCCGCGTGGTGGTGGAGCGAGGAGATTTCTTAGCGGATAAAGAAAAATCCATTGGAGGTGGTTTGATTACGTCATGCAAACGATTGAATATTGTTTGTTCGTCGGAGAAATTGGTTTGTGGTTGATCGGAGATGATATTTGCCGGCGAGAATGATTTTGTTTGTTAAATCTCGGAGAAGTTTGATTTTGGAAGAGATTTGGCGTCCGATAAAACTCGTTGTGTTATGAGATGTTTTAAAATGGTAGTTAAATCTTTCACATGGTTTTACAGTAAATAGTTAAAGTATTCTTGGTATATTAAACGATTTATGAATGAATTTTATCTTTATTTTCATTTCTATATTACACTTTTAGAAATAAGACAAGTTTGAATAGTTTCTCCTTTTACCCATAAAAAAATGGAAAAATTACGAAAATTGTCGTTAACCATCATAACTTTTAAAAATAGCCACCTTGTGCGTCCTTGGAGCGAGGCATCATGCACGGGATGCGACGGACAAGTTTCTGAAGCATCCGGCAAGTTGCAAGTTTTCGGCGATAGCGTTTCTTCGTTGTTGCAATTTATCAAGTCTACTAGTGCTACTCAACTCTACTAGTGCTACTCAACTGCTTTTCAATCACTTATATGGTCGGTATGTTATTATCTTTATATATATTGTTGTTGATTGATATACAGATTTTGGATACACTGTTGTTTTGATTTTGAAGTTTTAGGGGTGTTTGGATGGAAACATGCGAATTTGATGTTGTTGTTGGAATCAGAGCATGTAATTTGAGATCTTGAAGTTCATGTTCATTTACATCAACTCGTCGGAAACCTGCAACTCGCCGAAAAACTCGTCGGACGCTTTAGAAGCTCGCTCGACGCATCTCGAGCATAATGCCTCGCTCCAAGAACACATCCCTTGGCCACGTGTTCATTTTTTATTGGGTTTCGGTCCAAAGACGCATACCGTGCTTGAAGACACATCCCGCGCATGATACGCTGCTTCAAGGACGCATGAGGTGGCTATTTTTGAAAGTCCTGGTGCTCAATAGCTATTTTTGTAATTTTCCAAAAAAAATGTTTTTTTATGTCGTCACTATTTTTGTATATATATTTAACAATTCACCTTTAATTTTGTTACAGTATCGACACTCAATATAGCAATCGAAAGACAAAACTCACAAATAAAGTCATGATATGCATTAAAGGACAGTGATATATATTTTATATTGACAAAAACCATAAAACAAATATTAGTAATGATTTTTAAACGAATACCAGTAATGATTCTATTGGTACCGGTACCAATGTTGTTCCGCTAAAAGTAACGCAACACCAATATTGTTTAGACGATATAGGTTTGGTTCATCACGGTATTGGTATGATACCAATACCTGCTATAGGTCACGATATAAAATAGATACTCTATACTGCTACCGAAGTTATTCGCACAATATTGTTTCAGTTCGTTGTAAGGAAAAACGGTATAAATTTTTGTCAGGGTAGCAATTCGGTTGATCATAGTAAAGAACAAAAAAAAACAATTATATTTGATTCGATCGATTTTGAACAAAACGTTTAGTAAAATGAAGATAAAACGATTAGCACGTCCCATTAACTGTGAATTTGATAAAGCATTACATTATATTATTGAAGTGACGAAAAGGGTAACAACGTCAATTTATAATAAAAATATATAGGTACGTTTGTGCTAACAATTACTTATACATTACCATTCACAAAACAACTCGATTTCAAAAAACTTTATATCAAAATGTAAATAAAACCAGACACGTCACAATAACATACTAAAAAATTATATAAATTACGATTCGTATCTTTAAATCAATCTTTGAATACTATTCAGCATCACTTGCTTTTAATATATATATATATATATTATATATATATATATATATATATATATATATATATATATATATATATATATAAAGAAAAACTATCATGTGTAGTCAAATGGGATTTGGAGGGGTATGGTCCCAAAAACCTCGCGTCCACGCAAGGAACTATACCCTCAACAACATAACTTCAAGGATAACCTTGCGTGTAATGTGTAATGGTGCGCTTTCCTTAGAACTAACAGGTCATGCAATGAGCCTCGCGCACTCCGCGCAACGGTAAATTAGACCAACACCAACAGGTCGTACAATGAACCTTGCGCACTCAGCGCAACGGTAAATTAGATCAACATCAATAAGTCACACAACGAGCCTTGTGTACTTGGCGCAACAGCAAGTTAAACTTACACGCGCAGGCTACTAGACCCTGCGTGTCACACCCCGACCCGCAGCGGAATAAAAGTCGGGGCATAATTGGGTTATCACCAAAGCTCATGATATTTACTAGTAAGTTTCATATTTATTAAATTAAAATTAAAACTTCAAATATTCAACACAAAATTCATACAAACACAAACGTAATCAAAAGATTGTTCAAAACGAAGTAACTTTGTTTAATCTTCTAAGGCCATTCCTATGTATTTCTTTCTTCAGCTTGTTCACCTGTATCATGCGTAAAACAGAAGATTTGGGTCAACAAAAGTTGGCGAGTGAACCTTGGTAAAACATTTAGATAGTTGAATTATATTGTTGTTAAATAAAAATTGTGCATAAATCACATGTGAGTATATGTGTATAAATAACTAATCACAAACCACATTATAATGAACATATGACATGATGAATGATGTACTTGAGATCAAGGCTCAATCAAACGGAGCCGATCTAATGAGGCACCTGATGCTCAATGTCACACCCCGACCTGCAGCGGAATAAGAGTCGGGGCATAATTGGGTTATCACCAAAGCTCATGATGTTTACTAATATGTTTCATATTTATTAAATTCAAAATTTCATCCTCAATATTCCAAACAAGTTCATACAATTACAAAAAAAAAGTAACTAAATAAACAATCCAAAGTCTAAACCGTTTTATTCTTCTAAGCCATCCTATATGTTTCTTGCAGCAACTGGATCACCTGTATCATGTGTAAAAATGGGGGTTTTTGGGTCAACAAAAGTTGGCGAGTGAACCTTGTTAGAAAACATTTATTATTGATTTCTTGTTATATTTAATATGAAAAAAAATTGTGCAATATTCATATGTGAGCAAACGTAAATAATCATACAATAACAATAACAATAACAAACCACCTTGCATGAATATATGACATGAATGATAATGTAAATGTTGGCAACGTCACGTTCACCCTCATAGGTAATGGGGAACGGTTCCGCTCATAGGTAATGGGGAGCAGACGGCCTATGATGATTGTATGTGCGATCAAGGCTCAATCAAACGGAGCCGATCGTATGTTGGCAACGCCTCGTTCACGCTCATAGGTAATGGGGAACGGTTCACGCTCATAGGTAATGGGAAACGGCGGCCTATGATGATGTATGTACTGAAAATTATAAATTTAATCTAAATATTAACCACACAAACAGTTGATACATATTGAATACACATTTGATCATGGATATGATGGATGCACAAGTGTTTAAATGTAATAATAATATGACACATGATACACCCCAAAAACGTGATTAAAACGGGGAATATGTAGAGATTCACTCACATTGGGTGCGTTCGTTTGATGATGTTGATTGCGCACGAGTTTAGAGGGTTGATCGACGAGGAATAACTAACCTAAATAATAACGAAAAGGTACGGTAAATAAGTGGATTTTATTAACAATTTTAATAGGATTTTTAGATATATTTTTGTGAGTTTAAGAACATTTTTAACTTTAAAAATATTATTTTTAAGTATTTTTAATTGATTTTTAAATTAAATAAATAAATAAAAATATAAAAAAAATTGTTGACTTTTTGGGTTGACCGTTGACCATTGACCATGACTGTTGACCGGTTCGGTCTTGTATTTGTTTGCACTGAGTGAGGTTCGAACTTGTGACCTCTCGTACGCGTGCACGCAGCTCTACCAACTGAGCTACGTGTCTAACCCGAAATATTTCTGTTTTTTAATTATATTTATATACTATTTAATTTATTCAAAATTCATTTAATTTTAAAAAGGATTTTAATTATATCGAACCGGTGTGTATAACAGGTCTCGAACCCGGGACCTGTTGTTTAACGTTGCACACAGTCCACCGCTGGACTGTGTGTCTAACCTGGTTAAAATACTTGTTTTTATTTCACTTATATACTAACTGGAAGTTTCCGTATTTGGGTTTTATAAAAAGTCTGAATATTGTGACGAATCGGAACAAGGACGGACTCGAACTCGGTATCTCTATGTTTCAAATGCACACAGTCCACCGCTGGACTGTGTGTCTAACCCGAGATATAACCCGATTTATATTAAATATATACACAGTCTAAGCTTCATCTTCTTCGTTAAAACAACACAGACAACGATTCACTCTACTGTTCTTGTTTAATTCGATTGACGGACATATAATTGATTAAAATGAAATGGATAGGGAAGGTTTTGGGAATGAACGTACCAGAAAGATGATTTTCTCAGAATTCCGGCCAAGTCGTCGGCTCTGTTTTATGAACTCCGTCTTAGCGGACCAATTAACAGTTTTGATTAACTAATTGTGAAATTGAATGACTAAACAAGAGTTATCAGAGAGTTTAGATGCTCATACCGATTCACAGCGTGATTTAGAAATTTTCAGAAGTTTTCCAGCGATTGCAGATTATCCGGTATCGTCGTCTGAGACCGATTCTGATTGAAGGGTTTGAGTTAGTAAAAGTCTAACAACAGATAGAAGATGAAAGAATTGAGAAATTTACCGTTTGATGAATGACACGGTTTTCCGGAGAAAGTCCGGTGATATCAGATAGCGATTCCGACGATCAGAAATTAGAGCAAAAGTGAAATTGGAGGTTCTGTGAGTGTTTTTGAGTCGCGAGATGATGATATTGATATAGTAAATCAGGAAGTAAAAGATTTCGGTTTCTAACTCCCAAACTCATATGAATCGAAACAATAAAGACTGAATTTGATAAAGAACGTGCGTCGTAATGGTTTCATCGGTTATTATCAGTAATTGCGATCACTCAATCGACTAGAAAGTTGAAAGCCGATGAACGGTTTCAGTTTTGGCGCAAACAGATGATTTCACAGGTAGAGTTAAGTATTATTTGTTTCCTAGATTACACAAAGACAGCAAGTGGCGGAGTGGTTAAATGTTTGATGCTAGTGTCTTCCGGCTGACCCGGGTTCGAAACCCGGCAGCCCATTTTTATTTTTAATTGCTTTATTTTTATTTTCTAACAATTTTAATTTCCATATTTTAAAATGTTTATTAGTTATGTATTGTTTAAAATTAAAATAAGCATTAAATGAGCAACGAAAATTTGAAACTGATTATTCGATTAATAAACGAAGCGGGTTTTGAAAACCCATTTTTCGACGGATGTTACAGTATCCCCTACTTTTAGAAATTTCGTCCCGAAATTTAAGTAGTAGTGGTAACAGGAAAAAGATGCGGGTATTTTTCGCGCATTGAGTCTTCACGTTCCCAAGTAAACTCAGGTCCTCGTTTCGACTCCCAGCGTACCCTAACAATTGGAATACGACTCCGTCTTAAACGTTTTTCTCCGAAGTCCATGATCTCTACTGGTCTTTCAATGAAGTGCATAGATTCATCAATCTGAATATCTTCTAGGGGAATATGGAGGTTTTCATCGGCGGGGCACTTCTTTAAGTTTGATACGTGGAACGTAGGGTGAATTCTGTTGAGTTCTTCTGGTAGGTCAAGCTTGTATGCTACAGGTCCTACTCTTTCGAGTATCTTGAAAGGTCCTACGTAGCGTGGTGCTAGCTTGCCCTTCTGGCCAAAACGAACTACTCCCTTCCACGGTGATACTTTTAAAAGTACATGATCACCAATGTTAAACTCCAAAGGCTTTGTCGTTTGTCTGCATAACTCTTTTGACGACTTTGTGCCGCTAGAAGATTGTTTCGAATTTGATGGATCTTGTCTGTGGTTTCTTGAATCAATTCTGGACCGGTGATTTGAGCTTCTCCAATTTCGTGCCAACATACTGGAGATCGGCACTTACGACCATATAAAGCTTCAAAAGGTGCCATGCCGATACTTGAATGATAGCTGTTGTTGTACGAAAATTCAAATAATGGTAGATGAGCGTCCCAATTTCCCTTGAAGTCTATGACACATGCTCGAAGCATATCTTCAAGAGTTTGAATGGTGCGTTCAGATTGTCCATCAGTTTGAGGATGATAAGCGGTACTGAGGTCTAATCGTGTACCCAAAGCGGCTTGTACGGCTTGCCATGTTCGTGAAGTGAAACGACCATCACGATCTGAAATAATGCTTAACGATACACCATGACGGCTTACAATCTCGCTGATGTAGATACAAGCTAACTTCTCATTCTTGAAGTCCTCGCGAATCGGAATGAAGTGGGCTGATTTTGTAAGACGATCAATGATTACCCATATAGTGTCATACCCACTGGAGGTGCGAGGTAACCCGGTAATGAAGTCCATGGTTATGTTTTCCCACTTCCATACAGGTATTTCAGGTTGGACTAGAAGTCCTGAGGGTCTTTGATGTTCAGCTTTTACTTTGGAACATGTAAGGCACTTGGAAACAAAAACAGCAATATCCTTTTTCATTCCAGGCCACCAGTAGGTGTATCGAAGGTCTTGATACATTTTGTCGGCTCCTGGGTGTATAGAGTATCGTGTTTTGTGCGCCTCATTCATAAGAAAATCACGAAGGTTATTGTGATCGGGAATCCATATGCGATCTAGATAGTACAGAATACCGTCGGATTTAGTTTCAATTTTAAGTTCAGCTCCACAAGACAGCTCCTTGCGTACGTCGTTTTCCGTTACTGAGACATGTTGGGCTTCTCGGATTTGATCTTTGATGTCTGTTATGATTTGCGAACATAGAAGACGAATGGAGTTCGCATAACCCTTTCGACTGAGTGCATCGGCCACCATATTTGCCTTGCCAGGATGATACCGAATTTCACAGTTGTAGTCATTAAGAAGTTCGACCCATCTCCGTTGCCTCATGTTTAACTCCTTTTGGTTGAAGATATGTTGGAGGCTCTTGTGGTCAGTGTATATTTCACACTTGGTACCGTAGAGGTAATGTCTCCATATCTTAAGAGCGAACACAACGGCTCCAAGTTCTAGGTCGTGGGTGGTGTAGTTCTTCTCATGAGTTTTGAGTTGTCTAGAAGCATAAGCTATCACCTTTCCTCTTTGCATTAGAACACAGCCTAGTCCTTGCCCTGACGCGTCGCAATAAACCACGAAGTCATCACAACCTTCAGGAAGTGTGAGGATAGGTGCGTCACAGAGTTTTTGTTTAAGGGTTTGGAAGGCTTCTTCTTGTTTGGGTCCCCATATGAAGGGTTTTTCTTTATGTGTTAAAGCCGTGAGTGGTACAGCGATACGGGAGAAATTTGCAATGAAACGGCGATAATAACCAGCCAAACCAAGGAATGATCTTACTTCGGTTGGTGTACGTGGCGCTTGCCATTCCTATACTGCTTTGATCTTTGAGGGGTCGACATGTATTCCCTTGTCATTGACGACATGTCCAAGGAATTGTACCTCTTTTAACCAGAATTCGCATTTGGAGAATTTGGCGTAGAGCTTTTCATTCCCTAAGAGTGTAAGGATGAGTCGAAGGTGTCGTTCATGATCAGACTTAGACTTTGAGTAAATGAGGATCTCGTCGATGAAGACTATAACAAAGCGATCGAGATAGGGTTTGCAGACTCTGTTCATTAGATCCATGAAGACAGCTGGAGCGTTGGTTAGACCAAATGGCATGACCATGAATTCATAATGACCATAACGAGTTCTGAAGGCGGTCTTTGGGACGTCTTCTTCATGTACTCTGAGTTGATGATAACCAGAACGAAGGTCGATTTTTGAAAAACAGCTGGCGCCTTGAAGTTGGTCAAGAAGATCATCGATGCGAGGTAATGGGTAGCGGTTCTTAACCGTTAACTTGTTGAGTTCTCTGTAGTCGATACACATGCGAAACGTTCCATCTTTTCTTCTTCACAAAAAGGACAGGTGCACCCCAAGGTGATGAGCTAGGACGTATGAATCCTTTGTCAGTCATCTCTTGCAGTTGACTGGCTAGCTCTTGCATTTCGGATGGGGCTAACCTATAAGGAGATTTTGCAACTGGTGTAGCTCCAGGTATAAGATCAATGCGGAATTCGACTTATCTCACGGGAGGAAGTCCTGAAATGTCGTCAGGAAAAACTTGCGGAAAATCTTTTACTACTGGGATGTCTTCGAGTTTCTTCTCATTGGTTCCCTTTTTGACGACATGAGTTAGGAATGCGACATAATTCTTGCGGAGATATTTTCGGGCTTGAAGACAGGACATTAATTTGAGTCCTTTCGAAGGGGTTTCTCCAAAGATTCGCAGAGTCTGGCCGTTTGCAAGAGGAATGCGAATGAACTTTTCGCGGCATACAACTTCAGCATGATGTTGGCTGAGCCAGTCCATACCAATTATAATGTCGAAACTTCCCAACTTCATAGGAATGAGGTCAACTGGAAAATCGTGATCGTTTAGGGTGAGGTACAATTGCATATAATAGAGTTTAATGAGACTGGTTTTCCGTCAGCAACTTCTAACGTTATGAATTCCATGAGTTTATCACGAGTTTGGTTGAGGATGGGTTCAAATTCTAAGGACACAAAACTCTTATCCGCGCCAGTATCAAATAACATGGATGCATAACTACCATTGATGAGAAACGTACCGTTAACCACATTGTTGTCAGCCCTAGCTTGATTAGCGTTGATGTTGAAAGCTCTTCCTCTTGCAGGTGGAGGAGCTTGATTAGCCTGGTTTACTGGATTAGCTTGAGCTTGGGCATGGATGATATTCACCAAGCATGGACAGGTGTTCCTGAAATGGTTCGGGTCTCCACAGTTGTAACAAGCCCGCATAGGTTGCACCATGGGATAGTTGGGTTGGTAGTAGGATTGGGCTACATGTTGGGTAGGTGGTAGGAGTAAAGGTTGTTGGGCTTGACCCACTATCTGATGGTGGGTTTGGGTTGAGGGCTGATGGCGGTTCGTTCACTGAAGTACGCGACAGGTTTGAATGGTGTGACCTGCGCGGCCACAGCCGGTGCAATGTTGGCAGGGATGATCAGGAAAGTGATGGTATTGGCAACGGTTGCATTTTGGGTATGGGCCGGAGTATGGCTTTTATATGGTGCAGCTGAGGGGGCAACTTGAGTGATGGGTGCAGCAGGGATAGGGAAATTTGTTTGTGTGACAGCAAAGTTTCTGGTGTTTCGTTTCCTCTTATTAGCAAACTTTGAGGAGGAGGTGGAATGGTTTGAAGTTTGGCCCTCAATGGGGGCTTTCTTTTTCTCGTCCTTAAATTTGCCGTTGCGAATACGATTCTCGGTAAGCTCGGTAGCTAGTTCCATAGCAACTTCAAGTGTTGCAGGCTAAGTGCTTAGAACTGAGTCTTGAATTTTCGAGGGAAGGCCTCGAATGTAGTGTTCGACTAAGCGGTAAACTGGGGTGAACAAGTTGGGGACCATTTGGTTCAACTCTAAAAACCGTTTGTTGTAGGAAGTATGATCTCCCTCCTTTTGCTTCAACGAGTGAAATTCATCCTCTAACTTTTTGATCTCGCTTCTTGGACAGAAGCGTCTCGTCATGATTTCCCTTAACTCCTCCCATGTTAAGGCCATTGCATCTTCGATTCCTCTCTAACCTTTTTCTGTATTCCACCAGGTAAGAGCTACTCCAAATAGTCTCCCGGTTGCATAACGTACCTTACGATCCTCGGGACAATCGCAATTGAGGAAGGTGTTTTCCATTTCCTCAAACCAGTGGAGGAGAGCAGTGACACCTTCGGTCCCTTCAAAATTCGGGGGATCGCAAGACTTGAAGTGTTTGTAAGAGCACTTTTTGGAGGGAGGGTTGTCAATGTTCTGGTCTTCTTGATGGGGAGGATTGAGGGGATTTGTGGTGAGAGCTTGTTGGACTTGAATTACGATGTCAGGAAGCACCGCGGCCATTTGTTTTGCGATTTGGGTGGCCAAGCGTTCGTTTGACCTTCCTGACCTTCTACCCCCACGTTGTTGCCTAGCCGACATCTACAGGAACATACATAAGAAGATTGTGAGTTTAAGGAGTCTTTTTAGGTGTCATGTGTCTTTAAAAAAATAAAAATAACATAAAGATCAATAATGCAACTACATCCATAGGATGTCTTGGGTTTGCTCATGTTTGGGCCTCCAATGTCCCCCATACCATCACCTGTATAGTCATGTGGGCCCCCATGACTATTGGCTTAGTAGGATTCACATTGGTATTGGCGGTTTAACACTCGCATCACCCGAATGAAAACCATGAAATATGTTTGCGAGATGTATGGTCGGAGGGTGTCCAGGTGTAGACACAATGACAACTCAAAGTGGGGTTAGCTCACACAACGTTTGGTATAGCATGCTTTGGCCTAATAGGTCCTTCGTACTCTCATCGTTAGTCCCCAGGTAGGCAAACTGGTCCTTTATTTTGGATTTATACGAATGGGAAGCCTAGACAGGACGTTCCGACTACCGGTACTTGTACCCTTCCAGTTACTACATGCCCGTCATGAGAACTCACTTTGATGTGATTTGAAAATACAAAAATCATTGCAAAAGTCATGGAAATTGTGTGGTGTGTGCTCTCATGGATATGATATGTTATGAGAATATGATTCATGATAGGCATTGTATATTAATATGTACTTATGAACATGCTTGCATAACATTGAATGTAACAATAAACATAAAGCATATAAACATCATGAATTTTGCATGTAACACACAAACAATTTAAAAATTCTAATCAACTATAGTATAGGCTCTAAGGGTCTAATAACCTATCCTATATTCCTATAGTCATGGCTCTGATACCAATCTGTCACACCCCGACCCGCAGCGGAATAAGAGTCGGGGCATAATTGGGTTATCACCAAAGCTCATGATGTTTACTAATATGTTTCATATTTATTAAATTCAAAATTTCATCCTCAATATTCCAAACAAGTTCATACAATTACAAAAAAAGTAACTAAATAAACAATCCAAAGTCTAAACCGATTTATTCTTCTAAGCCATCCTATATGTTTCTTGCAGCAACTGGATCACCTGTATCATGTGTAAAAATGGGGGTTTTTGGGTCAACAAAAGTTGGCGAGTGAACCTTGTTAGAAAACATTTATTATTGATTTCTTGTTATATTTAATATGAAAAAAAATTATGCAATATTCATATGTGAGCAAACGTAAATAATCATACAATAACAATAACAATAACAATAACAAACCACCTTGCATGTATATATGACATGAATGATAATGTAAATGTTGGCAACGTCACGTTCACGCTCATAGGTAATGGGGAACGGTTCCGCTCATAGGTAATGGGGAACAGACGGCCTATGATGATTGTATGTGCGATCAAGGCTCAATCAAACGGAGCCGATCGTAATTGGCAACGCCTCGTTCACGCTCATAGGTAATGGGGAACGGTTCACGCTCATAGGTAATGGGGAACGGCGGCCTATGATGATGTATGTACTGAAAATGATAAATTTAATCTAAACATTAACCACACAAACAGTTGATACATATTGAATACACATTTGATCATGGATATGATGGATGCACAAGTGTTTAAATGTAATAAATAATATGACACATGATACACCCAAAAAACGTGATTAAAACCGGGAATTTGTAGAGATTCACTCACATTGGGTGCGTTCGTTTGATGATGTTGATTGCGCACGAGTTTACAGGGTTGATCGACGAGGAATAACTAACCTAAATAATAACGAAAAGGTACGGTAAATAAGTGGATTTTATTAACAATTTTAATAGGATTTTTAGATATATTTTTGTGAGTTTAAGATCATTTTCTAACTTTAAAAATATTATTTTTAAGTATTTTTAATTGATTTTTAAATTAAATAAATAAATAAAAATATAAAAAAAATTGTTGACTTTTTGGGTTGACCGTTGACCGTTGACCATTGACCATGACTGTTGACCGGTTCGGTCTTGTATTTGTTTGCACTGAGTGAGGTTCGAACTTGTGACCTCCCGTACGCGTGCACGCAGCTCTACCAACTGAGGTACGTGTCTAACCCGAAATATTTCTGTTTTTAATTATATTTATATCCTATTTAATTTATTCAAAATTCATTTATTTTTAAAAAGGATTTTAATTATATCGAACCGGTGTGTATAACAGGTCTCGAACCCGGGACATGTTGTTTAACGTTGCACACAGTCCACCACTGGACTGTGTGTCTAACCTGGTTAAAATACTTGTTTTTATTTCACTTATATACTAACTGGAAGTTTCCGTATTTGGGTTTTATAAAAAGTCTGAATATTGTGATGAATCGGAACAAGGACGGACTCGAACTCAGTATCTCTATGTTTCAAATGCACACAGTCCACCGCTGGACTGTGTGTCTAACCCGAGATATAACCCGATTTATATTAAATATATACACAGTCTAAGCTTCATCTTCTTCGTTAAAACAACACATAGACAACGATTCACTCTACTGTTCTTGTTTAATTCGATTGACGGACATATAATTGATTAAAATGAAATGGTTAGAGAAGGTTTTGGGAATGAACGTACCAGAAAGATGATTTTCTCAGAATTCCGGCCAAGTCGTCGGCTCTGTTTTATGAACTCCGTCTGAGCGGACCAATTAACAGTTTTGATTAACTAATTGTGAAATTGAATGACTAAACAAGAGTTATCAGAGAGTTTAGATGCTCATACCGATTCACAGCGTGATTTAGAAATTTTCAGAAGTTTTCCGGCGATTGCAGATTATCCGGTATCGTCGTCTGAGACCGATTCTGATTGAAGGGTTTGAGTTAGTAAAAGTCTAACAACAGATAGAAGATGAAAAAATTGAGAAATTTACCGTTTTGATGAATGACACGGTTTTCCGGCGAAAGTCCGGTGATATCAGATAGCGATTCCGACGATCAGAAATTAGAGCAAAAGTGAAATTGGAGGTTCTGTGAGTGTTTTTGAGTCGCGAGATGATGATATTGATAGAGTAAATCAGGAAGTAAAAGATTTCGGTTTCTAACTCCCAAACTCATATGAATCGAAACAATAAAGACTGAATTTGATAAAGAACGTGCGTCGTAATGGTTTCATCGGTTATTATTAATAATTGCGATCACTCAATCGACTAGAAAGTTGAAAGCCGAAGAACGGTTTCAGTTTTGGCGCAAACAGATGATTTCACAGGTAGAGTTAAGTATTATTTGTTTCCTAGATTACACAAAGACAACAAGTGGCGGAGTGGTTAAATGTTTGATGCTAGTGTCTTCCGGCTGACCCGGGTTCGAAACCCGGCAGCCCATTTTTATTTTTAATTGCTTTATTTTTATTTTCTAACAATTTTAATTTCCATATTTTAAAATGTTTATTAGTTATATATTGTTTAAAATTAAAATAAGCATTAAATGAGCAATGAAAATTTGAAACTGATTATTCGATTAATAAACGAAGCGGGTTTTGAAAACCCGTTTTTCGACGTATGTTACACTCAACCCGTATCCCACGAGGAACTGATGGGCCTAATGAAATGATTGCACTGAAATGATAAAATGTAACCACACATAATCACACAACAACTATACACATTTGATCACGAGATGCTATTAGCACAAATGTTTAAATAAGTAATAAAAATATACGACACATGATACACCCCAAAACATGATTAAAAAGGGGAATTCGTTGAGATTCACTCACAGTGGGTGCGTATTCTTGGTTGGTGATGAGAGCGCACGAGCTGAGAATTTAACCGATGAAGGAGTACTAACCTAAAATAATAACGCGATACATCGATAAATAAATTAACAAGTATTTCGGTTAAAAACCTTTGTTTAGATTTTTAACTTATTTTTTGTGATTTTTATTAATATATTAAACCCTTGAAATTATATATTTTTAAGCATTTTTAATTGACTTTTCTTTTGATATAAAACCATAGAATAAAATAATAAAATAAAATAATATTAAAAAAAACTTGTCAGTCTGAAAAGCGGTTGTCAGACCGGTTCGAATGGATTTGGCATGCGTGTGTTGAGACTCGAACACATGACCTCTCGGTTGCGTGGACGCAACTCTTCCAACTGAGCTACGTGTCTAACCCGAAAGAATCCCGTTTTTAATTAGTCTTATACACTTGTTGGCTTCATTCAGAAATCAGTAATTAATTATCTTTTTTAAAAATGTTTCAACCGGGTGACAACAGGGACTCGAACCGGCGACCCTGGGTTTGGTTTGCACCCGGCCCAACCGGTTGGGCTGGGTGCTTAACCCGTATGATATATAGGTTGTATTATATTTAACATCTCAATGGATTTCAGTATGGTTTGTTTAAAAAGAAGAACAGTTTAAATAAAAACGGTGCCAGTTGCAAGTATCGAACTCGGAACGTGTGTGGTGAATGTGCACACACTCCACCGCTAGACTGTGTGTCTAACCTGGTTAGAATCCGAATTATAATATATATACACACACTGTTCTTCATCTTCTTCGTTTGAAAAATTTACCCAGAACTCCTTGATTTCAAAACTTAATTAAACTTGAACATCATACCAATAGTTACCGAAATAGTATACTAACTGAATTAGAAAGTAAAGGGTTGTTACCGGTCGGCAATGGGTTTAATCCGGCGAGTTAAGTCCGGCGACCGACTGCGATTTCTGGTGAAACAGGGGGAATGCTTTGAGCAGAGAAAACTTGCGATTAGAGGAGAAAGAATTGAGCAATTTGGGAGTGGGATTGTGATTGGTATTTATAGATCGAAACAGAGGTGGGTTTGGTTTTCGGTTTTGGAAAGCCAATTCGGGTGATTGATAGATTGCCGCGGAGATGACAGCCATCGTCATTGAGGTTTGCCACAAATAAACGTTGAGCCAGTTGTCGGTTTTTAAAGGAAACCGTGTTGACTGCGAAATTTCCGGTGGGGAGATTTGTTGCAGTTGCCGGCTTTAACTCAGCATGAGGATTTATGTATTGAGTTTTGGATTCCAACACATATGGCATGTGTGGAGCAGTGGTGTTGTGTGTGCGTGTTTACCCGGGAGACCCGAGTTCGATCCTGGTTTCCCCTTTCTGGGGTTTTTATTCATTTTATCTATTAAATCATTTATTATAAATATCTAATATTTAATTGATTATTTATTTTATTATTTCATTAAGATTATTTTAAAACATTTGTTATTATTAATTATATATATTAGATTCTAATATATAAACCATAAACAAAAATCTATAACCAACCGACATAAATAAATACACTTGATTAATAATTTGGGGCGAGTTTTTGAAACCCGTTTTATACAAATGTTACAGTATCCCCTACTTTTGGAAATTTCGTCCCGAAATTTAAGTAGTAGTTGTAACTTGAAAAAGATGCGGGTATTTTTCGCGTATTGAGTCTTCACGTTCCCAAATAAACTCGGGTCCTCGATTTGACTCCCAACGCACCCTGACGATTGGAATACGACTTCGTCTCAAGCGCTTCTCACCGAAATCCATGATTTCTACTGGTCTTTCAACGAAATGCATTGATTCATCAACTTGATTATCTTCCAAAGGAATATGGAGTTTTCGTCGGCGAGGCACTTTTTCAAGTTTGATACGTGAAACGTGGGATGAATTCTGTTGAGTTTTTCTGGTAGGTCAAGCTTGTATACTACAGGACCTACTCTTTCGAGTATCTTGAATGGTCCCACATAGCGTGGTGCTAGCTTGCCCTTTTGACCAAAACGAACCACTCCCTTCCACGGTGACACTTTCACAAGTACTTGATCACCAACACAAAACTCCAAAGGCTTACGTCGTTTATCAGCGTAACTCTTTTGACGACTCTGAGCCGCTAGAAGATTAAAGAATTTTGTCAGTCATTTCTTGAATCAGTTCAGGTCCAGTGATTTGCGCTTCACCAATTTCATGCCAACATACTGGAGATTGACATTTACGACCATATAAAGCTTCAAAAGGAGCTATACCGATGCTTGAATGATAGCTATTGTTGTACGAAAATTCAACTAACGGTAGGTGAGTGTCCCTATTACCTTTAAAGTCTATGACACATGCTCGCAGCATGTTTTCAAGAGTTTGGATGGTGCGTTCAGATTGACCATCAGTTTGAGGGTGAAAGGCAGTGTGGAGGTCTAAACGTGTACCCAAAGCGGATTGCCATGTTCGTGAAGTGAAGCGACCGTCTCGATCTAAAATGATACTTAACGGTACACCATGACGGCTTACGATCTCATTGATATACATACGAGCTAACCTCTCGTTCTTGAAGTCCTCACGAATTGGAATGAAGTGAGCTGATTTTGTAAGACGATCAATGATTACCCATATGGTGTCATACCCACTGGAGGTGCGAGGTAACCCGGTAATGAAATCCATGGTTATATTTTTTGCCCACTTCCATACAGGTATCTCGGGTTGGACAAGAAGTCCTGATGGTCTTTGATGTTCAGTTTTCACTTTGGAACATGTAAGGCACTTGGAAACAAAAACAACGATATACTTCTTCATGCCAGGCCACCAGTAGGTGTATCGTAAGTCTTGATACATCTTATTGGCTCCTGGATGTATAGAGTATCGTGTTTTGTGTGCCTCATTTATGAGGAAATCACGAAGGTTGTCGCAATCGGGTATCCAAATACGGTTTAAGTAGTAAAGAATACCATCGGATTTGGTTTCTATTTTGAGTTCAGCTCCACAAGACAGCTTCTCGCGTACGTCATTTTCCGTTACATAAGTATGTTGAGCTGCCCGAATTCGATCTTTGAGGTCGGTTATAATTTGGGAACATAGAAGACGAACGGATTTGCATAACCCTTTCGACTGAGTGCCTCAGCCACAACGTTTGCCTTGCCAGGATGATATCGAATTTCACAGTCTTAATCATTTAGAAGTTCGACCCATCGTCGTTGCCTCATGTTCAACTCTTTTTGATTGAAGATATGTTGAAGACTCTTGTGGTCAGTGTATATTTCACACTTGGTGCCATAGAGATAGTGTCTCCATATCTTTAGAGCGAACACGACTGCTCCAAGTTCTAGGTCATGAGTGGTATAGTTCTTCTCATGCACTTTGAGTTTCCTAGAGGCATAGGCTATCACCTTTCCTCTTTGCATCAGAACACAACCTAACCCTTGCCCTGACGCTTCGTAATAAACCACAAAATCTTCACAACCCTCAGGGAGTGTAAGGATAGGTGCATCACAAAGCTTTTGCTTCAAAGTTTGGAAAGCCTCCTCTTGCTTGGGCCCCCAAATAAAGAGTTTCTCCTTGTGAGTTAAGGCTGTGAGTGGAACGGTGATACGAGAAAAATTAGCAATGAAACGTCGATAATAACCAGCCAAGCCAAGAAATGACCTAACCTCGGTAGGAATACGTGGCGCTTGGCATTCTTGTACTGCCTTGATTTTTGAAGGGTCGACATGAATTCCTTTGTCATTAACGACATGACCAAGAAATTGTTCCTCTTTTAACCAGAACTCACATTTCGAGAACCTAGCATAAAACCTTTTAGTCCTCAAGAGTGTAAGAATAAGTCGAATATGTCGCTCATGATCAGATTTTGTCTTGGAGTAGATAAGAATATCATCAATGAAGACTATGACAAAACGGTCGAGATAGGGTTTGCACACCCTATTCATCAAATCCATGAAGACAGCAGGAGCATTGGTCAACCCGAAAGGCATAACCATGAACTCCTAATAACCATATCGAGTCCGAAAGGCAGTTTTTGGAATATCTTCTTCGCGCACTCTAAGCTGATGATAACCAGAAAAAAGATCGATTTTTGAAAAACAGGTGGCACCTTGAAGTTGATCTAGGAGGTCATCAATACGAGGCAATGGATAGCGATTTTTAACAGTCAACTTGTTGAGCTCTCTATAATCAATGCACATGTGAAACGTTCCATCTTTCTTCTTTACAAAAAGAACAGGTGCACCCCAAGGCGACGAGCTAGGACGTATGAATCCTTTGTCAGTCAGTTCTTGGAGCTGACTAGCCAACTCTTGCATCTCAGATGGGGCTAACCTATAGGGAGATTTTGTGACTGGTGTAGCACTAGGCACACGATCGATTCGAAATTCGACTTCTCGCACAAGAGGAAGTCCTGAAACGTCATCGGGAAATACTTGAGGAAACTTTAACGATTGGAATATCTTCGAGCTTCCTTTCCTTGCCCTCCTTCTTGACGATGTGAGCTAGAAACGGGACAAAATCCTTGCGAAGATATCTTCGAGCTTGAAGACATGACATCAATTTGAGCCCTTTTGAAGGAGTTTCTCCAAAGATACGCAGTGTCTGACCGTCAGCGAGGGGAATACGAATGAACTTTTCATGGCAAACTACTTCGGCGTGATGTTGGCTGAGCCAGTCCATACCGATGATAACATCAAAACTTCCCAATTTCATAGGAATAAGATCAATCGAGAAATCGTGATCATTTAGGGTAAGAGTACAATCACGTATAATCGAATTTAACGTAATGGGTTCTCCGTCAGCAACTTCCACCGTGAACGATTCAGCGAGACTAACATGAGGTAGATCGAGAATAGATTCGAATTCTAAAGACACAAAACTCTTATCCGCACCAGTATCGAATAATATGGATGCATGACTACCATTTACGAGAAACGTACCGTTGACCACATTGTTATCAGCCCTTGCTTGGTTGGCGTTGATATTGAAAGCCCTTCCTCTAGCAGGTGGGTTAGCTTGATTAGCTTGGTTCACCGGGTTTGCTTGGGCTTGGGCATTAATGATGTTCACCAGGCGTGGGCAAGTATTTCGGAAATGATTTGGATCACCACAATTGAAGCAGGCTCTTATGGGTGGCATCATCGGGTAGTTGGGTTGGTAGTAAGGTTGAGCCATGGGTTGGGCAGGTGGTAAAAGTAAGGGTTGTTTGGCTTAACCCACCATTTGATTATTGGTTTGGGCTTGAGGCTGATTGCGGTTTAATCTTTGGAGCGTACGGCAAGTTTGGATAGTGTGACCTGCATGGCCATAACTTGTGCAGTATTGGCAAGGGTTCTCAGGGGGATGATGATATTGGCAACGGTTACATTTTGGGTGTGGACCAGTGTATGGCTTTTTGAATGGTGCTGCTGGAGGGGCGACTTGTGTGATTGCTGCAGTGATGGGAGGATTTGTTTGGGTGACGGCGAAATTTTTGCCATTTCGTTTTCTCTTACTAGCGAAATTTGAGGATGAGCTTGATTGGGTTGGGGTTGGAGCTTCAACAGGTGTTTTCTTCTTCTCATCTTTAAAATCACCATTTCGAATGCGATTTTCAGTGAGTTCCATAGCTAGTTCCATGGCAGCTTTGAGTGTTGTGGGACACGTACTTAAAACCGAATCTTGAATTTTCGAGGGAAGACCTCGAATATAATGTTCGATCAAACGGTATAACGGAGTGAACAGGTTGGGGACCATCTGGTTCAACTCGAGGAATCTCTTGTTGTATGAGGTGTGGTCTCCTTCCTTTTGCTTTAAGTAGTAAAATTTGTCTTCTAGCTTTTTGATTTCACTTCTAGGACAGAAGCGTCTTGTCATGATTTCCCTTAATTCTTCCCATGTTAAGGCCATGGCATCTTCAACACCTCTCTTACCATTTTCCGTGTTCCACCAGGTAAGTGCCACCCCAAACAAATGTCCAGTAGCGTAACGCACCTTGCGATCCTCAGGACAGTCGCAATTGAGAAAGCTGTTTTCCATATCCTCAAACCAATGGAGGAGAGCGGTGACACCTTCAATCCCTTCATATTTTGGGGGATCGCAGGACTTGAAATGTTTGTAGGTGCATTTAGTGGGTTTGGGAGGAGGGTTGGCGACGTTTTGACCTTCTTGATTCGTAGGGTTGATGGGATTTGCAGCGAGAGCTTGTTGGACTTGTAAAAAGATGTCAGGAAGTACCACGGCCATTTGTTGAGCAATTTGTGTGGCCATGCGTTCGCTCGACCTTCTACCACCTCGTAAGTGTCTAGCAGACATCTACAGGAATATATGTAGGGAGATTGTGAGTTTGATAGTTTTCTGGGTGTCATGTGTCGTAAAAAGAATGAAAACCAACATTTATGAATAACTGAAAAAAATAACTTAACTACATCCATAGGATGTCTTGGGCTTGCTCATGTTTGGGCCTCCAAATGTCTCCCATACCATTGCCTGTATAGTCATGTGGGCCCCCATGACTATTGGGCTTGGAAGGGTTCACATTGGTGTCGGCTTGATAACACTCGCATCCCCCAAATGAAAATCTTAAAACATGATTGCGAGATGTAAGGTCGGAGGGTGTCCAGGTGTAGACACAATGACAACTCAAAGTGGGGTTAGTTCACACGACATTTGGTGTAGCATGCTTTGGCCTAATAGGTCCTTCGTACTTTCATTGTTAGTCCCCAGGTAGGCAAACTGGTCCTTTATTTGGATTTATACGAATGCCAAGCCTAGACATGACGTTCTGACTACCGGTACTCGTACCCTTCCAGTTACAACATGCCCGTCGTGAAAACTTACTTTGATGTGATTTGAAAAATATGAAAACATTGCAAAAATCTTTGAAAAGAAATCATGGAAATTGTGAAATCGTGAGGTGTGTGCTTACATAGGTATGATATGTTATTGAGATATGAACTATAACGAGCATCGCATATTAACATGTACTTGTGAGAGTGCTTGCATATAATTGTGTGTGAAAATAAACATGAAACATATAAACATTATGAATTTTGCATGTAACACATAAACAATTAAAATCTAATCAACTATAGTATAGGCTCTAAGAGTCTAATAACCTATCATATATCCCTATAGTCACAAGCTCTGATACCAATCTGTCACACCCCGACCCGCAGCGGAATAAAAGTCGGGGCATAATTGGGTTATCACCAAAGCTCATGATATTTACTAATAAGTTTCATATTTATTAAATTAAAATTAAAACTTCAAATATTCAACACAAAATTCATACAAACACAAACGTAATCAAAAGACTGTTCAAAACGAAGTAACTTTGTTTAATCTTCTAATGCCATTCCTATGTATTTCTTTCTTCAGCTTGTTCACCTGTATCATGCGTAAAACAGAAGATTTGGGTCAACAAAAGTTGGCGAGTGAACCTTGGTAAAACATTTAGATAGTTGAATTATATTTTTGTTAAATAAAAATTGTGCATGAATCACATGTGAGCATATGTGTATAAATAACTAATCACAAACCACATTATAATGAACATATGACATGATGAATGATGTACTTGAGATCAAGGCTCAATCAAACGGAGCCGATCTAATGAGGCACCTGATGCTCAACCCGTATCCCACGAGGAACTGATGGGCCTAATGAAATGATTGCACTGAAATGATAAAATGTGACCACACATAATCACACAACAACTAGACACATTTGATCATGAGATGCTATTAGCACAAATGTTTAAATAAGTAATAAAAATATACGACACATGATACACCCCAAAACATGATTAAAAAGGAGAATTCGTTGAGATTCACTCACAGTGGGTGCGTATTCTTGGTTGGTGATGAGAGCGCACGAGCTGAGAATTTAACCGATGAAGGAGTACTAACCTAAAATAATAACGCGATACATCGATAAATAAATAAACTAGTATTTCGGTTAAAAACCTTTGTTTAGATTTTTAAGTTATTTTTTGTGATTTTTATTGATATATTAAACCCTTGAAATTATATATTTTTAAGCATTTTTAATTGACTTTTCTTTTGATATAAAACCATAGAATAAAATAATAAAATAAAATAATATTAAAAAAAACTTGTCAGACGATTGTCAGACCGGTTCGAATGGATTTGGCATGCGTGTGTTGAGACTCGAACACGTGACCTCTCGGTTGCGTGCACGCAGCTCTTCCAACTGAGCTACGTGCCTAACCCGAAAGAATCAGGTTTTTAATTAGTCTTATACTCTTGTTGGCTTCATTCAGAAATCAGTAATTAATTATATTTTTTAAAAATGTTTCAACCGGGTGACAAGAGGAACTCGAACCGGCGACCCTGGGTTTGGTTTGCACCCGGCCCAAACGGTTGGGCTGGGTGCTTAACCCGTATGATATATAGGTTGTATTATATTTAACATCTCAATGGATTTCAGTATGGTTTGTTTAAAAAGAAGAACAGTTTAAATAAAAACGGTGCCAGTTGCAAGTATCGAACTCGGAACGTGTGTGGTGAATGTGCACACACTCCACCGCTAGACTGTGTGTCTAACCTGGTTAGAATCCGAATTATAATATATATACACACACACTGTTCTTCATCTTCTTCGTTTGAAAAATTTACCCAGAACCCGCTCCTTGATTTCAAAACTTAATTAAACTTGAACATCATACCAATAGCTCCCGAAATAGTATACAAACTGAATTAGAAAGTAAAGGGTTGTTACCGGTCGGCAGTGGGTTTAATCTGGCGAGTTAAGTCCGGCGACCGACTGCGATTTCTGGTGAAACATGGGGAATGCTTTGAGCAGAGAAAACTTGCGATTAGAGGAGAAATAATTGAGCGATTTTGGGAGTGGGAGTGTGATTGGTATTTATAGATCGAAACAGAGGTGGGTTTGGTTTTGGTTTTGGAAAGTCAATTCGGGTGATTGATAGATTGCTGCGCAGATGATAGCCATCGTCATTGAGGTTTGCCAAAAATAAACGTTGAGCCAGTTGTCGGTTTTTAAAGGAAACCGCTGCGAAATCTCCGGTGGGGAGATTTGTTGCAGTTGCTGGCTTCAACTCAGCATGAGGATTTATGTATTGAGTTTTGGATTCCAACACATATGGCATGTGTGGAGCAGTGGTGTTGTGTGTGCGTGTTTACTCGGGAGACCCGGGTTCGATCCTGGTTTCCCCTTTCTGGGGTTTTTATTCATTTTATCTATTTTAAGTTATGTCTATTAAATCATTTATTATAAATATCTAATATTTAGATTATTTATTTTATTATTTCATTAAGATTATTTTAAAACATTTGTTATTATTAATTATACATATTAGATTCTAATATATAAACCATAAACAAAAAGCTATAACCAAACGACATAAATAAATACACTTGATTAATAATTTGGGGCGGGTTTTCGAAACCCGTTTTATACAAATGTTACACTGCGTGAAACTAACAGCCCTCTAGTCAAGAATCTTAAAACCTTGCAAGGACAAGACGAACATGAGAGTACCTCATAGTCTTGCTTTTAATATATATATATATAAAAAGAAAAACTATCATGTGTAATCAAATGGGATTAACTAGAGCGTTAAAAAAACCACAATTTGAATCCATTTAGTTCGAAACTAAATTTAGGAAATGTACATAAAATAATGACGCAAACGTATTATTATTTGGCCTGAATCGATTCCCAAAAAAGTTTACAAAAGTAGACCACTTAAAATTTATACCGACACATACATAAAAATATGCACGTAAAAATGGTTTTTAACGAAAGTGTATTATATTTAACCTGACTCGATTCTAGAAAAAAAGTGCGTCGAAACGTAGACGAATTCGAATTTATACCGATACATAATAAAAATAGGCACGTACAAATAGTCATTTTAAAGTTAGGAACGATGGGGTAAACAAAAGAAATTAATAAACAAAAGTTATTTTATGTAAAATTAAAATAGTAAAAAGAGTACAAATGTATATTATATATTGAATAAATTCTAGTTATTACTTTGGTCAAATAGTTACTAAATTACGGTATTTATGATTATTATCCTATAACCTGAACCCAAATTAGTTTGGTATTAGAGTTGTTACTATTTAAATTTGAAGATAGAAAAGATTAGTTATGTGTTTGTTGAATTTGCATGAAACATTATAGAACCTGACAATCCATTTGAAATGAACTAAGGGACCAAAGCCAAAAAATTGAAATCTGAAGGGACAAAGTAAAATAAGCAAAGGACATAACATGTAATATGCATCCACCTTTCTTCTTAATATAGATATAATATAAATATTATATTTATATTTATATTGTGTATAAAATGTATAAAATAGCAATAAGTTCTTGAGTTCATAATTAAATCATCATACATCTTATTGTATTCTACTTCTAATTCTAATAAACGTTTTAAAAGAATGTCACATATTAACGATATGTCATCTCTTAAAGAAACCATTTTTAATCAAATTGATTTTTTATTACTTTTTAAATTTGGTTAGTATCATAGATTTTGAATTAAACCTTACAAAAACCAGGATCTTTTATATTATATTTATAAAGACATTGACATTTTTTAATGATAATGATAACAATATTTTTTATTAATTTTATACAAACAGTTTTCATTAATTAACTCATGTAATGCACGTGACTATAACCTCATATTAATAAATAGTTAAATATATACCGAAGATAGGCGGGAAAGAGGGCAAATACTTATTTGTATTAATAAGCAATAAGTTTGATTTTTTATTTGATTTTGTATAAAAAGTCGTTCTTATATGTTTTTCGGTATAGAACATTTTTATTTATTATATTATAATTATATACCAAAGTAACAAATTACAAACAAGTGGCAGGTAAACGGGCAACAAGCTGCGCCGCAACCCCCTTTTGAATTGCAAAACCAATCCTACTAAAGACGAAACGGCCCTTAAAGGTTGAAAGATTACTATTCACAACCTGTTGGACCCTGTTTAGAAATTCCACAGCCTCTGGGGCTAGGGACCCAAATGTATCAAAAGCGAATGGGATAAACACGTGTTGATTCTCTAAACAAGCCTTCTCGTGTTTAGCGACCTTGCCTGATTCCGCCTTTAACGCAGTCTGGCCAGCAACAAACCCATTATCCTTGAGTCCAACAAGAGGGGACACTCCTGTAAGGTCCACACAAGCGTGGTTTCCCCTAGCATGTTCAAAACCCTAATCACACATGTTGAAAACTAGAATTAAGCATGTTGAAAACCATAATCATGCATGAACATAATTACACATGTACATAATCAGAAATCACGCATAGTGTAAAAACCTAATCACGCATGTTATAAAACTAATTACGTACGTTATAATTTCATCGTGTACGTATTACACGTTAGAGATATTGTATTTTACACTTTTACTATATATTATACTGTAAAATCTTTAACTGTGTTCTCTTTAATTTAATATAATTTTGCTATATTATATTTTTAATTAATTGCGCTTTTTAATAGGTATGACACACCAAATGTTGCGTTAAAACCTTACGATATTATAAAGTTTGTAATGGCTTATTCACTTATTAACTTTTTAAAAAAAGCTAATAAATTAATAAGTCATTTCCAAAAGCTAGGATTTGAAGCTTTTTCATATACGATGTGCGATAAGAGAATGACAATTGGCTAAATAGAAGGAACATAAGAGTCGTAAGTATAGAAACATTTGTCTTCAAACAGTTGTCGTGTAACTTTTCTTTAAAAAGCCCTGATCTAACTTTCCCAACCAACGATGGTTGGAGAAGAAGTCTGGTCCGTGAGTGACAACCAAATTATCGGTGAGGTGTCAAAGGATATCTTATCACCTATTTTGATATTTGACTTTGAAGATTCAAAAAGGATGGGACTCGTGTTACTACCTAAATTTATATCTACCATTTATTTATTTGGCCATTAAAGTTTAACATGTATGCATACAATTTAATTATATTAAATTACGTTAAATAGGTTAATTAACTTTAAAAAAATTGACCAAAACTAAATAGGTTAATGAACATACAAAAATATTAGATTTTAGATTTTAAGGATATTGTTTTAAGAAATAAAATAACAATTTTAACGCCCCGAGGAAATGGATCCTTAGTGGTTCCCTTGGATGATGAGAGAGAGTAGGAAAACATTGTGAGCAGTTCCGTTAAGAAAGAGCGAAGTTGTTAAGACACATGATGGAAGATGCTAGTTGATGTTAGTTGTTAAGGATGTTCTTTCTTATCTTTATTTTTATAATTACACTAAAAGGGTAAGATTCTAGAGTGAACACTAGTGTATTTGTAAACTGAGTGAACAAATCATGTTTATTATTTACATCATCAAATCATAAAATACACTATTGTGTTTTCATCATCAAATTTTGGTCATTGATTTACACTTATGTATTGATAATCAATGACTAGGATTAATTCACCAGTGTTCACAATCAAAAGATTTGTTTACAAATGAACCTAACTCTACACTTAAAATCACTATTTTTTCTTGCTTCTTTTCAATTAAATAATGTTTTTTTACCTTTATCATGACATTTTCTCTTTCCTTCACCCACAACCATTTTCAAGAAATATTAAAAAAGTAATAGAAGTGAACAGTTTTCCGTATATTTACAGATGAACAGTAACATTTTATGCGTCTTCACTTACAACCGTTCTTTATAGACTTGGTCATTCATAGTGAGGTTACCAAATATGGGCTAGTTCCAGCCCAACGGGCCAACATCGTACTTTATCAGGCTAATGGGCTTTAGACTATCTTTCTAATACTGTGAATACTGTCTAAGCCCCTATTATTTTTCTTTCTGTTAAATTAAAAGACGCATTAGACTATCTTAGCAACCAAATTTCTAATACTATGTCCAAGAATTCAAACTTAAAAGACACATTAGACTATCTTAGCAACCAAATATGTAATACTATGTCCAAGAATTCAAACTAAAAAAACAAACTTTCTTCAATAAGAACAAATTAAAGTCTGGTTCGGGTCAACCTTTGGACTTACAAACCGAACCGACGACATGTGAAATTTTCTTGAACCTAAAACAAACAGCTGAAAGAAAAGTGATATAGCATAATCAACCAGCATCAACAACATACAATTGAATCACAGATGAATTATTTATAAAAAGAAAACCAGAAAAAAAAGCAAATCATGAACATTACTTTCATAAAACGAAATATAAACGCGCATGTTTATGCAACAAGTAGCACAAGGTCACGATCCAGACAGAGCATATGTACACTTTATTGTTTCGTCTTGTGTCATTGTGTGTTTTCTTGTCTGTATTTGATTAGATGTTAAGATGATCCAGTCCCTCCTGCAACAACCGACAAGGGGTTATACATTTCTACAAAACTACATTTGCAACCAGATTTCAGAATGGAAATCCTAAAACTGTTGTTAGTTTTCATAATCTTAAAGAAGATGATGCTATAGGAAACACAACATGCCTACGAACGATAGCTATAATATTTGTGCGTCATGTGAATAGTTTTAGATAACGATATTTCCGGTTCTCAAGGCAGTGTTCTCTTCATGTATCATATCCATCAGAATACAATAATCTTATCCTTTAATAAAATCCTCCCATTACTCAATACTCATGATTGTTGAACCACATAAATAATTAAATACCATAAATTCTACAATAAAGATTGTGTATGCACTCAACTATGTTTTAAGCGCAAAATGCTATAATGAATCTGAGGTCTCTAGACCTGAGGTGAGAGGCAAAGGCACACACATCATACGCGAGGTGCATTTATTTATAATTCAACTTATATCCTAGTCACTTCAACATACACACCAGAAATAAGGCGCATGCATTGACCTATCTTTCTATCTCTATGTAGCATGCACAACTAACAAACAGGGGTGGATTTATGTTTAAACACTGGGTTCCAGGAACCAGCCGGTTTGTAGTTTTTAGTGAAAACGTATATAAAAATTTGAAAAGGAACCCATAAATAAATTATGGGTGAACCCATAACCATAAATTGCTAGTGATCCATTGGTTCCAGGCGCTGTTTCTAATCGTGACAACCCAAGTTCGAATCCTGATTTTGCGCTCCTCTTTTGTTCCATTTTCTAAATTGTAGAACATGCGCTCCTCTTTTGTTCCATTTTTTTAATTGTAGAACATCCTGCCTCAACCCTCTCCAGCGACCAATCCCTGCCAACCACCTCTTTTCCCCCAACCAATCCCTGCCAACCACCTCTTTTCCCCCCATAAAGCCACTTCCTAAAAACATACCTGGATTGGAGTTTTGTAATATGTTGTTGCTGCTTGAACGGGCTGTCTCTACGCTTAGATGTGTGGTACATGTTGTTTGGTGGGGAAATAAAAATTCTAATTCATCTGGTCGATCTACTTCAATCTAGTGGATTAGTTTTGTTGTTTTTGGACCAAGTCTAGCCATTTGGTGGATTTTTGGATTTTGGATGGGTGTGTAGCCCACGCCCACGGACGCACAAAGTCGAGAGTGTACAACACTAGGAAGTTTTTTATTCGTAAAGACCTTCGTAGTTTAGATTTGTGTTTTAACTTTTTAATAACAAAGTTCTTTTCATTATTGTATCGAACTTTTATTATGTGATGAACCTTACACAATCTGAACCGTCGAACCGACCCGAAATTTTTTATGTTCTGACATATGAAGTTGGAGCATCTAAAAAGTGAACCCAGTGAAAAAAATTCCTGTATCCGCCACTGCTAACAAACTAAACCATAAAAAGCATGACCTACCTTTCTTATCTCTATATACAGGCTTTGTGTACAACTGTTAAAAGCACGACATACCTTTTCTGATCTCTATGTACAACTATAGACGCTAGAGAAACCACCATCCAAAAGGCATCTTTCGAAGATATACCAATTGTGTGTTTTCCCATTTGTTTTCACTCTTTATATACGTCCAAGCATAATTCTAAACGTTAATTGCATCAAAATGTAGGTAGGTTACAGGAGAAAAACAAAGTGCGTTGTATACAATAACAAAAAGATGAAAGTATTTTACATCTTGACGCAATTAATCCCTCATCATAACTCTTATATACAGGTAATCTAGAATAACAATACTTGGAGAAGTAGGTACCGCAATAAGGTGATTATTGTCTTACAAGATAGATACAGAATTATCCAAACTTTATTTTATTAACTGATTCCAATTCTTCAAACTGCAACAATGACCATAAAATCGCATGTCCAAACACCCTCTTACCCAGATTAGACATATTCAAGAAAGATCAAAGGTAGAGCGCAGACATAGGTCATAATATACAGTACACAAATTGATCAGAACTGAATGATGAGTGATGACATTGTTCTACTTCATTTATTAAAGCATCATCACACAGGTAAACCTAAACGCTAAAACCTATGTAGTCAAAAGCTCTGTTGTCAAGACTCACCCAGGTGCGCGCCTAGGCCCACTTTTCAGGCCTGGTCCAGCCTTCTCGCTTCGCTTCAAAAGCCCTACTTTCAGGCCCTCAGGCGCATTTTCAGGCCAAATTCCAACAAAATTCCGGTCAAAAGTCGTTGGAACAAGTTTGAAACAATTATAAGAACCCTAAACAAGCCTGGAAACAACCTAAAACCACTTAAACTAGCCCTAAAGAAGCCTAGAATATGTCTAAAATCCCTAAAAACTGTATTTTTATGCTAAATGACTCGCCTAAAAAAGCCCTCGCTTTTTAAACACCTTGCATTGAGGCCCAAGGCTCACCCCTTGCGCCTTGACTACGCCTTTAACAACTATGGTCAAAAGTGCACAACGTGTGCGCCTAGGCAGCTAAAACACAGCAAGCCGACAAGCGCGCATTGCGCCTTTGACTACTTATCCTAAAACCAACAAAGTTTAATGGTCATCCTGTCGATTTCAGCGTGATCAATTACCAAACCAATCTACTTTAACAGTTACACATACAAAGATAATTCTGAAACCAGATATAGTCAAAAACAAAAAACTTACTTCCAAATTCAACGGATCCGAATGCAGCCACTGTGGAGGCGGCCAAAACAACTGCGAATAACTTGAGTCATTAGAAATTGCTCCAATACTCCCACTCTCCAAATCAAACACACCAACCCCTCTACTCTTAACCAACCCATCATCCTCCCTATTCTGCCCTGTAAAAAACACACAATTCCCTTTACACCCCGGAAACTCCTCAGCCAAAGCCGAAAACCCACAATTATCCCCCAAAAACAACATCTTATCACCCAAATCCTTCACCTCAACCCACTTCCCCTCTTCCCTATCCAACTTATACACCTCAAGCTTCACCGTCCTCTCGCTCATAAAACAATCGAAATCCTCATAAAACTCATAATTCTCATCATCATCCTCCACATCATTCTCCGGTCCAACGCTCAAATACTTATCCACCATAAACAACTCCCCATCACACTCCACTAAAAACTTCTTATCCCCCCCAAACACCGAACCCACCACAACATTCAACACAGTCTTCTCCCAATCCACAACCACCGTCCTCCCTGTACTATCCACCGCGTAAAACTCCCCATTATGGTATAGGACATCGTCGTAAGGCTCGGGCAGATCGTTAATAATATTCCACACCCTCTCACCTTTCCTCAACAAAGCTAACTTCCCAGACACATGAATTGTCAACAACACAAACCCATCAACACCCACATTACAAAATGCAACTTTCTCCATATAAAGAGTAACCGAATCCCCAATCGAATTCGCATTCGGTCTATAACTAATATACTGTAACGCATACTCTTGCCCCAATTCAGAAACCCTAAAGTTCAAAAGATTTAAAGATCTTGGAAACCCGGGCAACAAAGGGATGAATTCGGAGCCGGTTAACGGGTTCATTAAATGGGTTTTTTGCGGGTTGTCTCGTTCGACTTTGATGAGCCAGGGGATGTGGGTTTGGGTCGGGTCGGGGTCAGGTAAGCCGACCCGGAAGATGGTGCGTTTAGAGAGGTAGAAACCCCAGGTGGTGTCGGAGATACCGGCGTTTGGGAGGATCGGGAAACGGGAGGTGAAGGGGTTGATGGATGATCGCCACGTGGTGCAGACGGATCGGAAACGGAGGAGATCGGTTTCGGAGATGAGGTGGGTGGAGATTAGGTCGAGGAGTTCTCGAGGGAGTTGAGACCAGTCTGCTGCCATTGATGGTGGTGATTGATGATTGATTATGGGGAAGAAGAAGAAGAAGAAGAAAGGGGTTGGATTGTGGAAATGATTGTGATTAGGGAGATTGATGTTGTTTCTGTTCCATGTTTGGTTGGCTTTTTTTTGTTTGGAATGATAAATGGTTATTGTGGATTAACTAGTGGGTTCGTTCGGTATTGATTTTGTTAATTATAGTATCAGTATGATATCGACATTTAATATAGCAAGTGACACGTTTTTTTATGGCCTGATAAACTAAAAGACGATTACAGCTATCGGTATTATAAAATTAATGCTAAGAGTTGTAACATATTTAAAATGTCGCATTGAATGTTATTATTATTTATAATAAAGTAGGCATTAAATTCTACTTAAAACATACAAGACAAATGGTACGTTAGGCACCCTTATGTCTCTTGTTTATAACATTTCCCATGAAGTTGATCTCTCATTCATGTTGTACGTCTCCCGGACGTGTCCTCTTTCTCTCCCCCTCTTACATTCCTTATATGAACCACTGGTGGAGATGAATGTTACCGCTCTTCGCCATGCCCTCTCTCCTCCCTCCTTCCCATGTTCTCCCTATCTTTCTCTCTTCGCATCGGTCAAAAGATCCAAGAGTTGAAGATACCCTTAGTCGAGTCAAAACGTATATTTTAGTGTTTCTCCATATTTTTCTAAAAAATGTTTTTCAGTTAATTTTATCTATCTTTATTTCTTCATTCTCTTTTAAACATATTTCTTAGTTTTTTCTTATGAGATGATTCAAACTTATGCAGATGTTGAAATATTGATCTTCATTTTTGTTCAATTGAAGAAATTGTTCTTATCTTCCCTAATAGAATAACATGTGTCTCAATAGATTTAAGTCCTAAGACGAACTTAAGTATTAAGTCTAAAAAATATACATTATTTTCACAAATGCATTAATCAAATTTCATGAATTAGCTTTTTTGTCGTATATACATTCAACTTGTAATCGAATTTCTTTTTTAACGGTAAAAATTACATAACACTACTTCTACTCCTAAATTATACCAAGTTTTTTCCCATGCTAGGAATTAAACCCTGATCTCTTCTCAAGAGCCACAAAGTCTCTTCCACCCCACCACCGAAGTGGTGATGGCAACTTGTGATCAAATATTCAATGTATGTAATCTTTTGTATTTTTAATTGTTAAATTAATTTATTTAATGGAATAAAAGTGGTTAAATTCATTTATTTAAAGTATTTCTAAACCATCACGAAGGAAGGTATATCTTGCTGCTGTTAACAACAAACAACCAAGAAAGATTCCTCTACTTCTCAACATATAATATCACTTTATAGTTAGATGTTCCTCGTATGCATACAAATTGGAACACATGAACAACTAAACAATAATTGACATAGTCGTATCAAAATTAAACTCAACCAGAAAATAATAAACATCCTCATGCTAAAATCATCATATTCTCTTCATAGTAACAAGAAAACATAGATGAAACCTCAAAACTTTACTAAAAACAAGCACATATGTTATAATTACCTACCCAGCTACCCGTCTTCTATAACGATAATTTAATCGCGCTCTGGAGCATTAGCGGGAACTTTCCCAGCAGCATATGTCCATGGCATGTCCAGGTCAGCGGCTTTTTGACGATTGACATTTTTTATGGGGCCCGGGACTGGTGGAGATGAACAGAATGTTGGAGTGCGAAAGGGAGAGGAAAAAGGTGAATTGTGGATTGAAAACGGACTAGGAGACATCCGCTTTTGAACGGGAAGGCCTCCTAAACCTCCTCGGTTGAAAACCGTCGAGGACTCTGTAGCAACGCAGCTTTTGATAGCATCATCCACAAAGATGACATCATCGATTCTCGCCATTATGTTAAATGCCAAGCTCTCCATTACCCTTGAATAGCTTTCGAGAATCAATTGACCAACATCCTGCAACCAACACAAAAAAATACGGTTAAAAATTTGGTTTTGCTCAAATATTTTACCTTTTATTTATAAACAAGTCAAAGTTATGATGATAATATAACTTTGTATAACATTATAAGTACATGTTGGGGCTGTTTTCTTGTTCGCTATATAATTTTTTAGTTATTTTACCCTTTGACCAGCACGTCAAAGATAAAAAATCTAGATTGACCTGTTCATAAGCATACAGCTCAAAATTACCACCTCTACAACTCAAAAAGAAGCAAGTAGCACCTGGCACTAGCCTACAAATTCTTGAAACCTACATTAGAAAATGGTGCAGCAAAAACTTAATTTATCACCAATGATATATTTTCACAAATTTAGTAATGATCTATAGTCAACTAGGTGTATGCATTGATCTAATATGCAAACATTATATTTTATATATAACAATTCCTGAATTGTTAGCGAGATATTTTGTCTTTACTGTTTTTTTTGTCTTTTTGTGTACCTCGCTTCCCCAACTTTCAGTATTGACATTTACACCGCCTCAACTTTCTAAATTCTTTGTAAAATTTCATTTTGACCCCCTCGAGTTTCTAAGTTGTCAAGTTTACCGTTTTTAACTTAAAGAAACACTATTTTCTTACATTTGTATACATGTCGGTATAAATTCGAGTTGATTTACGTTTCCACGTAATTTTTTTCCTGTAAATGAGTCAAGTTAAATATAATACGTTTTCTTTATGTACGTTTTCAGTTGTTTAACATTTTGACGTCAATTTTGTTCAAATAAATGAGTCAGGTCAAATACAATACGTTTTCATTAGACAGTATAAATTCTAATTACTTTACGTTTCGACGCCGCCACAACACGCGAAGGATAAAATTACTAGTTTGCAACAAAAGCTAAGGTTTGCATAGAAAATGAAAGTAAAAGGTATGGTAAATATACCTTGTTATATTGAATTTTGCTCATATCCAGTGAAGTTTGTGGAAGGCCAGGAAACCGATGTCTCAAAAAACATAGCAGGGTTTCTGCTCTTTGAGATAAGCAACTGTTCTTATCACTATCAACAACTAAGCCTTTAACCTTTGTACTCCATGATGAACGCTTACTTTTTGGGTGCTTTTTATGCTCTTTTAGCTTCCATGCATGGACAGCTGCTTCAACCCTATTGGCTATTTCCAGAGTACGATGTTCCGATGACGAATCTAGGCAGTCAAGGAGACATTCTGGAGAGAACTTCTCTGAGGTTAAGTAACTGTAGATGGTTTCACCTAAACAATCTTTTGCATTCTGCATTGATATTCGATTGAAGAAAAAAAAAGATCAATTCTTGCACCACATACATGTAAAGAACAATTCTTGTACTGATACTATATTTACATATCATTTCTATGCTGAATAAGATTGACAATATCCCAAGCAGGAATGCTAAACGGGTTGTGTTTGCGGGTTCAAACCGACCCGACCCAGAAAATTTTGGACGAACCCGAACCCGAACCCGAAAATCGTGCCCTACATATGAACCCAAACACGACCTGAAATATTTGCGTGTTGACACAAACACGACAAGTTTAACCCGAATTTTTTTTATGTTTATGTTTAGACTAGACCCAAACTGTAAATTTCTAATTAGGTTCGTGTCGCGTTTTCGGGTTGTGTCAGAAATTCACACCCCTAATCCCAAGTAGACCCCATATATATGCATGTATGTACCTATGTTCTCAATAATTTATCCATAATAGCAATCACTTTAAATATAGAAACTAGTTAGATCAACGTGCCTAATATTTCATTAAAAGGAACATTCTGGGAAACAATCAATGGCTTAAAACAATACCTTGGGCAATGTTTCCATGTAAGCATTTGGAATCTCCATTTCAGCAAGAACATTGCTATTTATCGCTAACGCTGCCTTAAGTATCTGATTCGTGCAGTCCCTACACTGCTGCAACTTCTTTCTAGAATCTTCCGATAACCCGTTTGGCGGAACCTTAGGATAAGGTAACCACCACTTTTCTTCCTGCCTAACTGAAGGCCTAGCTACCTGAGTATTTGAACAATACGCGTCACAACTCTCCCCTTGAGATAAAACTATCCCCCGATCAACGTAACAGAACTCCTTATTGCAAAACCCGTCTAGCATACCGATTAACATAGCATCGATCTTTTTTAAAGCAGGGAGATTCATATGCAGATCTGACCTTAGATGTGGGACCATTACTTCATATGTTCCGCCGCCAGGAAACTGTTGTATGGTTGATACAAGATCTACGATGGAATCACTTACTGATAAAAGCCATGCCATTTCCCTTCGCCACATTACCTTCTTTTGCAGAGCCAGTGGCTCCAATCTCCACAATTCTCCAAACACAGAGGCTTTCACAAACAGATTCCAATCAGAAAAAGAAAGTACAGACAAAGGTGCATACACATTTGATTAATTGACTAAATTACAATTGAATATTAACTGACCAGACAGATTTGTTATGGCATTTGAGATTGCTAAAGCTGTACAAACTCCTTTGCCCCCTCCAGACATGTCTTCACCAAGAAGTAGCTTAGCAAACCGCTCCTTCATCATGTCGATCTCTGCAAACGCACGACAAAATGAACACAACATTAGGTCTAATACGAGAACACAAATTTGTTTTCGAGTCTAGCTATGCCATACATACAGAGGATAGATGCAGAGCTTTACAAAACCCCTATTCACTTCTTAAACTAATGAATGAATGTATGCAACATACATGTATACGTGCCTGCAAATAAACACATACAAAAACTTATGCATTCATGTGTCTCCACTCTTCAATTTGATTTTCCCCTAAAAGCACAGGCAGGCAACACATTTTTTTGTTTCCATAGTGTTAAAAAGTCAATATTCCTGACTTAGTGTATTCAGTCACTTAATTAATGAGTTAAGTTTGTTGGAGTAGTTAATCCTCTACTAGTGTGAATATGTAGTCATTTCAAATGTGGTTTTCTGATTGATTATGTATTATGTTTCAGATAATTAGTTAAGTATTTCGTATAAATTCTTTACCTGAAAAATGAACACAAACAAATTCTTTTCCTAAACAAACAATCAAACACACACTCTTAAACCGTCATTTGTCCGATAAACTCTTAATGAACGAACACGAACAAGTTTTCATTCAGTTCAGTTCGGTTCGTTACAGCCCTACTCATTTGTACTCAAATCATTAAGAGAAATACATTTCACTTTCATATAACATACAAAAAAAGATGCACCATAATTAAATACAGAAAGCTATAAACACATACCAGATATATCAGCATTAGGTTGTTTTCCACACTGCTTGACCTGCTTCTCTTCCCAAACCATTACATCATCCTTCCCGCCAAACGGCGGGAACAACGAAAACACTTCATCGGTGACGGAAACTGTACGGTAACCGCCGTACGGAGACGAAGTCAACGAACCGGAAGCAGCTCCGTGATTGTACCGGAGACCGGAAAAACTACTCGAACTTTCCGATTCGCTGACGTCAGCACTAAGACGGTAACTCTCATCGCAACATCTCTCACTACTACTACTACTACACCTCGAGTTATTGCTGTAGGTTTCTTCTCTCGAGGAAGATGGACTCTCAGCCATATCATATGTTCCAATTTGATCGATTGTTCGCTAAATCGATCGGAAAATGTAATCGGAACTCATTTTTTCGTAAGATTTGAGATTAGTGGATTCCGGACACCTTACAGATTGTCAGATTGCAGATCGCCGGTGACGGTTGCAGTGGTGGTGGTGAAAGGGGGAAGAAGATGATCCGAAAGTGTTAAAAGCAGAATGAATGTGTGGAGATGAAGAGCACACGTTACACATGTGTGGATTTGTCATGAATTTTTAAATAAGTTGTAAGGTTCTTTTTCACATCTCGATCTATAGTTTATTTTGATCCCCTCTTATATGTGATTTGTTTTGAATTCTCAATGTAATATTTCCTTTAATCCATAGAGCTACAATAGCTTACTTTTCCAATTGATTATCTCTTATTGGGTCAATATGAGTTCACAACATTAGTGTGTTTATTGATCCTTATCATAGATGGGTATGGATGATGATTTGCAATTGATTATCTGTTATCAGGCATCGTTAAGTCCTAATACTCCAACGTTTTAGGTAGACTCTGCTTGATGAGATCTACACTCAGTTGGCTTTTCAATTTTTTATTCCCGCCCCAACCGAGCCTTTGTGACTTACCTGACAATTTACTGTTACCTTCTAGATTGGATATGTACGGTTCTGCACCTACACCCATGCCTTCATTCATTGGTGTGCAGCCGGATAAATGGATTGATTATGTTGAAAGGTATTTTGATTATCATACAATTTATGGCATTGATCGCTTTCCATATGTGACTGATTATTTCTCTGATGAGGTGATGATTTGGTTTCGCTCGCTGCAATGTCACTCCTAATTTACGGAATGATCTAATTTCACGAACTCACTTGTAGACCAATTCCATTCTCTGGCCTACATTCCTACTGTCAAGAGCGTTTCTTGTTATAAGGCTAGCCCGATAACTCTTCGCCGGCTAAAACTTATCTTTGAGTTGAGTTTCCTTTTCTAACGTTTTTATCCTTAGAGTTTGTCAACTTTTAAATCAACTTCCCCCGGTGTCTTTGAAGGGTGCATAACTAGGCTTAGCCCACACTTTACCTTTCTTGTCCAGTTAGTAGGATATCTTTGGAGCCCATGAGTTAGTAGCAACAAGTCCCACGGTCATAAAACAATCACATGTGTAGATTCTTCATTCCAATCTTTTGTGAAGTTTAGTTTCATATGTGTAGATTCTTCTTTAGTCCTTTGCCATTATGTCATATATTTGTGAAATTTGTTTGTCTATATTCACTTGCAACCCGAGTTTTTTTTAACTAATATCGTTTTCTAAAAATATTGAGAATTAGTGGCACTCGAATGCCGAATACCTAAATAACACATACAAATGCGTGTCGGATATTATTTAGCATACTAATTCTATAATTTAAAAAAAAAGTTTAACACGTATTTTTAATTACATCCAAGGTTCTAATCTCCTGCGGATGGTTTTTTAAAACTTTTTGTTCCAAATTTCCAATGGAATTTTAAGCATGTTTGAAGTTGGTGGTTTTCTTTTCCAACTCAGATTGAGTTATGAACCAAACAAATCGATGATTGATCATTGACCATTGACCGTTTGACCTAATTAGAGAGTTGCACAAATTTTTAGATATATGAAAACAATCAACTTTCAACAACTTATATTTACTCATAACTCATTCAAACGTTAACGGTTCATAAAGATAAATCATAAATGTATTATTCAAACATATTCGGTAATTGTACTCTCGAATTAGGTTTACGTAAAATTTTATACAAATACCAAACTCTATAATTTTTTTTTTCTTCCAAAGCTATAACAATAGTTTCTATGTATTCAACCATCATTATAGTTTTAACCCTGTCATAAATTTAACCGTTTTAAAAAAGCACAACTAAAACGGGATTTATCATCACTTCATCATTATTGATTTAGTTAATCTTATTGTTAAAAATGGCAATTAAAACACATGTTAAATAAATAACTTATCATCGTTTAAGCCTATTTTAACCCCTAAACCCCACATGACAAAATTTTTTTTTGGAAAACCTTGCAAATTTAAAATTGTTAATCTAGTGATGCCCATAAGTGACGACTACAAGCCGATTCACAAATTAATATCGAATCATACACATCCTACACCATAAAGTATAAATGTATAATCTAGAAAACACGAGCTCTCAGACGTATAGATAAAAACGTACAAAATTAAGATTTATATGAGAATTTTAACTTCATTCTTTAACAACCTACATTTTTATATCATGTCATAACGCAAATGCAAATTCATAGTGTTCTTAATAGTTCAGACAGTGATCAACTGGAATTAAATGAATTTGAATTATTGAATAGTAACAAAGATTTTCGTCGAAGATTCAAGCATTTATCTGGGTAGATTTACAAGGTAAAATTCATAGGAAAGATTTGCCTCTAAACATATATTTGAGATTACGAAATGGCGATCTCATGTTCTCGGTGATAATTGGAGGTTGATCAATCGGTAAACATATATCATATATTTGGGGGCATTTTTGCCTTACAAATTCTTCATATACATGCTTATTTAACAACAATTTTTACATATAAATACTATGTAATTTTGTATTTGCAAGGATATGAAAATACATCATTTTTATAATGGCAAATATCATACCACTATTATTATATCATACCGCTAAGTCATGGGTATGATATATATGTAACACTTCAATTCCAACTAATATCTGAGTATATGAAATTATATAAAAATTTTTATTTTAATAATCTAACATAATAAGTTGAACAATAATAATTTTTGTTTTAATATTCTAACATAATAAGTTCATAATTAATAAATCAGATGTTATTAGGGGTGTTCAGAATATACTTTGACTGCTCCTATATGAAATTCTAGATCCAACCGCTAATTATGGCTTCGGAAAACAACAAACCCAAACCGGCCAGGTTGACTTGGTCACCTGTAATGGCCGCTTTTACTGATTTGACGGTTTACTAGTAACGTTTTGTCGGTTTGAACTGATTTTTTTTTTTACTTTTTAACTATTTAAAATCATTAAATTGCATTAAAATCATATCACTAAAAGGATAAGTAATGAAAACAATAAATACACATAGCTACACATTCGAAAGATGTAAAGAAATATACAAATAATAAAGATCAAATGACAAATTTAATTCGAAGTTTCAAACCAGATTGAATCATTTAACAACCAAATCATAGACCAAACTACTTAAAACTCACGCCAAAAACAATTTAAACATTTCACACCCATATAATGTTAATATTCATTTCAAAATATCTTAAAAACAACCAATTTTACAACCAAAGACATAATGCATTAAATCATTAACTCCCTTTGACACACAGGAGATATATGGTCAAGGCACAAGTAATTATACCGGTCAACCTAGAACACACAACCCATGGATTTGTCTCAAGAATCCGAACCAAGGGGCCTTAATGGCTCATAAAGAAAACAAAAAAAAAAAAAAAAAACAGGAACCTCGTTTTGTTTTCAAAAACATTGGCTTGATACGCGTCTCATACTTTTCAAACAAAGCCCCTTTAAATCCATTCATCTTCCATAATTCAAACATTGCTGTCACAATGCACGTGAAATCTGACACCGATACAACCACTGTCTACTACGTCCAGAGCTCATCAAACCATGATGCTAACGACAAATTGTCATACGGGTCAACCCCATTCGGGTCTCCGGGTCACCTGACCCACTACCACTATACTCCTATTCACCATTCTCGTGAGTCCTCCACTTCACGGATGTTTACTACATCTGCCAAAAACGCCGTCGTTACGGGTGCTCATCATGGTCATGCTACGTGGAAGAGGATTGAGGATGGTGACGTGGAGGAGGAGGATGATGACGGTGATGGTGACGGTGGGGTTCTGTTGAGATTTTATGTTATGTGGTTCCTTGTGTCGTTTGTTATCTTGTTTACCGTTTTCTCGTTGGTTTTGTGGGCTGCTAGTGTTCCGTACAAACCCGAGGTTTTAGTTAAGGTACGATGTTTATTGTTTAATGGTTTGTTGAATGGCTAGTATCAATCCGGTAGGTGGGTTGAATTGTTCAACCTAACATGACCCATAGTTTTATTCATTGTAAAAACATTAAGCCTAATACACACACTTAAAATAGTGTAACGAGTTACACCCTGAACAAGAAACGAAGTAAGAATACCAGATATAGTGACAAAACGTGACAAATCTCTTATTAACCCAAACCAAAGTATTTACCCCCTTGAACCCTTTGATCCTACAACTTGTAAGATCAACAACGAACGGATGTCCAACACAATCAGCTGATCAATTGATAGACATACACAAAGAAAAACATAATCACGCAGGATTCAAAAATACTAACAAACCCTAAACTACTGGAGAAGAGAACAACATACTCAACAACATGAACTAACTACAGTGAAACCCTAACAACTCTTTTATACTACCTGCATAACCAAACTTACACTTTGAACCTTGAAACATATCTAGACAGCCTCAACCCTTCACGTTCCTCTGCTTCTACAATTTAGCCCCTCCTGAGAGTTTTATCTTACAGTTAACACGCTCAACAAATACAACCTGCACATACTTCATCAAACATTATAAAACCACATTATATATAACATATGAATGACAAAAAAATACTTGTGACACTTATTTTAACACCCTGAACCAGCTTCAAGCTCAATACCCATGTGTACAGCCTTAAGCGCAATTACTTCACATGTATCTGGACAAAACAAATAAGTAACTAAGCCTACCATTTGAATTATTATAACCATTTGGATTGTTATATTTTCAACACACCCCAAGGTGATCTGTTTATCCCATTTATCTAAACGTGTGTTTGGTGGATAATAGTCAAGTTGCAAATGTGTGATTCGGGTTGGTGCGATGTAACTAAGGGATTAAACGGGTTAGTGGGTCGATTGGTTTAACTCAACAGGTTAAATAGATTGACGGGTTGACCTGTTTAACTAAACGAGTTAAATAATGTGGGGGTTTTTCTTTTGCGCAGAGCATGGTGTTTGACAACTTCAATGTTCAATCTGGAATGGATGCAACCGGAGTACCAACGGATATGTTAACTTTGAATAAACGGTCAAGATCTTTTATCGGAATCCAGCAACATTCTTTGGTGTTCATCTCACCGTTACTCCTATCGAAATCCAGTATTTCCAACTAAAGTTAGCTTCTGGCCATGTAAGTTTAATGAATGCTTTTATTTGTCATTGTAACCGAGCTTATCGTGTCAAAAAGGAATTTAAACTTAGAACACGGAAGCTCAAAATGGTTCGTTAATTACAATAATTAAAACACGAAGTCAAAATGTAACAGGCTTTCGCGTTTTATAAGGTCATCACATTGCGTGTTTTATCCCATGTGACATTCTTTAAGTGTTTTTTTGGGTTTCCTAAACAAAGATCTCTCGGATGGATTATGTGAAAGGGGGAGGAGAGACATTTTTTTTGTTGTGAGAGGGACAACCTGAGCATGAGATGACGTGGTTAGACCATGTGTAGTGGGGAGAGTAAAACAAAGCCCCCACCCTTGGGTGTTTTGCGTCATGTGGTAGTCCAATCAGCAAAGGGGCTTTATTGGACGTTTTTATGAAATGGGCACCCCATTAATAATTACCTAATGATTATTATTTTATTTTTTTTAATTAAAATTAATGATATTTGACGTGGAAGGGTCTTATTGGCCCAAGATTTCTCCATCCAACGTTTTATTTAGCACGCCCCAACTCAATTTGGCAACAAAAACGCCCTTGGGGCGGTCAAAGGGGTTGGTTGAGCGTTTTTTTTTTTGGAAAACGTCAAACAACCCCTACGGGTGTTCTTAGCGTTTTTAGGTTTCTCGTTAGAGATTGTTTCTGTTCCTATATGAGCTGCTTTTGTCTGCGGGTTTGTTTTGTGTGAAAGGGACATCTCGAGCATGTGATGACGTGGCTGACGTTTTTAGGTTAGGGAATATTATTGTTGTTCACATCCGAGCTGTATAGATAGCTGTATAGATGTATCTCATGGGCCCCATACTGAATGTGAAAGCCCACTGGCACATGAATTTCTTGAATGGGGTAATTTAATCTTTCCCATGATAAATCCTTTGGTCTCCAATAATCAACAAGAACAAGAACTAGATTGGGTTGATAACTATATTATTTGATTTGCAAACTGTTATATATTACCTTTGAACTAATTTTTTTCAAAATAGTCAATGTGCAAGGTTTGACTTTGACCTTGAAGGTGTTCTTTGTTTGATGATTGATTGAAACAGGTGAACAGGTTCTACCAATCAAGAAAGAGGAGTGATTGTGTCACATGTTTTAGGGTATCAAATGCCGCTATATGGTGGAGTGTCTCCGTTCAATGCCACCATAGGCCACCTCGATAATGTAATACTTCCCGTTAATCTGACATTCACGATGAGATCAAGAGCATACATTTTGGGGAGGCTGGTGAGCCCGAAGTTCTACAAAAATGTTTTGTGTCAAGTCACATTATACGGTAACCAAATTGGCAAGCATGTGAACTTGACTGGTTCTTGCATCTATAGTGATTGATTTGTAAAAATTGTTATGGTGTATTTGGTCACCTTTAGTCATAGCAAAATGTTAATGTGTCATGTAACATTGAATGTCAAAAACCACAATGAACCTAAAACGACAACAAGGCTTTGTTTCCCTCTCTTGTGTCGGATGATCAGATGATTTTCGTTTCTTTAGTGTTTTTTTAATAATCTTCTTAGTTGGAGTTTCTGGAAACAACACACTGTTGTTGTATCATGTATGCTCTAGCTAGTACATAGGAAGATTATTGAGTCTTAATACAACGATTGTGATACGTTGGTTGATAACTTGATATTGATTGTTTCTAAGATGTATTTCCCTCACTCGAATTCACCAACGCTTTGGTTTAACATTTTTGACATTACTTATCTGGCAGTCAATCATGTGTTTCATTTATGCGATTGGCATCCGCTTTAGACAAGATATGGTTTTGGCTCGATTGCTTCAGATTTGTTACGTGCCCACCATGTCTTAGTGGTATTGGTTGCTCTTCAGTTTCTGAGACTTCTGTTCTTTTTTCGATGTTTTGCTTACGGAGATGCTAGAGCTATTGTATTAGCTTAGCAATAGTCTGTTGGTAATCCGCACTTTTGTCTTATGCCCTTAGATATGTTACATGGATCAATTAGTTGGGCTTTCGCACCAAACATCAGTTGTCCAAAGGTGACCCGGGTTCGAACGCGGAGTACATCCATTTTTGGGTAGTATTATCCGGCCCTTGAATCCGCAATCAAGCATGGATATCATTAGGATAAAGTCGAACATATGGCCCATCCCAAGAGGAAGCCATGCATCAAGTGGCTTGTGTAAAACCCAGTGGCGCACCCAAGAATTATTTGTTGGGGGTACATATGAGGTGTTCAACCATATTTTCAAAGGGTGCAATTGAGTTTCTGGTCTAAAATGTACACTATTTTTTTTTCTTTTCAAGGGGTGCGGTCGCCCACCTTGACCAAGGCGGGTCCGCCCCTGGTCTCACTCCTTTTTGCAGCTATTGGGAATCACACTTGAGTATTCACATAATAACTCAAATCCTCTTACCACCTGAGTCGGAGATCATTGTCTTCTATTGTCCTTTCTTAATAATATAATTTTACTTTATCCTAAAGAGCATCCACAACACTCCACAACGGTGGACCTGATTTAAAATCCAGACCTACCACATCAATCCAACCCTCAACCATTGCAAACTCGTTTTATTTCCAACACTAAACCATTCCAAACATTCCATTCATTATCCGCCTCATCTTCTACTTTTCCTTTTATTTAACCTATTAATAATTTATTTATCTAATCTATAATTAAGTATTTTATATTATTTATTATCTAGTATATTTATTTAATAATAAATTCAAACTAAAATACTAAAAAAATATTTAATATTTACAATGGCTCCTTTTTCAAACTCATGCCGACTTCAATGAGTTAGGGGTTGATAATTACTTTAATTATTGGTTTGTTTAAGTTATTATTTAGTTTCTTTAGGTTTAATTAGCTAGGTTGTGTAATATTTTTAATTTTTATAAAGTTGTTTTTTTAGTTTAAATTATTTTTATTTTATATTTTGGTTTATTAAATTTATTTTATTTTTAATAAATATACTTATGATTTTAATTTAAATTATTTTAAGATTTTTTCTCTTAGTTTAATGCAAAAAGTTTTTTTTTTAAGTTGTTTAAAAAGAAATGGAGTTCACATAATTTCGGACCAGTCCGGTGAACCAGACTAGAGTATCCCACCTTATATATCCAGGAAACATAAAAGATATACAACACTTGACAGCATATAGCAAGCTTGTTGTATAAGTGGAACTGAATCCGACTGCATTGATAAGTTTGTTGAGCAGAGCTTTCTCAACCAATGCTTGTTGTACGTGATGGTTTATCCAGGTCAGCTTTACCCGCAAACATACGCATGATCTTGCGCGTGTACTTTAATCACTGGTTACTTTTTAATCGCTGATCAATATGTGGTTTCTAATGTTCAGGAGATGAGGAACAAATGCAACGCTGCTGCACCCAGTTGAAGAACTTGGGAGATGATCAGTGTATGTGTCCATCCATCGTGGAAATGATCAAGGCGTTGGGGGCCTTTGATGTTAGATATTTTAGTGTAATCGAGATTAACTTGGTGACCAAAGGGAATTATGATATACATCGAACAAGTTAGGAGGTGCGGGAGTGCACGCTTGCTCGAGTTGTTATAATTCCAAGGAGGCCAGTGGCGGATCTAGAAAACTTTCATAGGGGTAACGTTTTAAAAGAAAGGGGTAACGAAATCGAAAAAACGTCAAATTTTTCCAAAATTTACACGCGGGAGCGCTAAGGTGTAGCGGAGGCTACCCCTAATTATATGGTACATCCGCCCCTAAAGGAGGCAACGCCCACTTGACGGGGATCCGGGGGGCAGCGCCCCCGGGAGCAGGGTCCCAGGGGCGGCAGCCCCTGGCTGGGGTCGATAAAAATTAAATTGCTTTATGGAAAATGCCTTAGAAAAATTATTTTTATAAAAATTCGTCACAATTTTGCAGATAAAAATTAAGGCGACAATTTAATTAAAATCGAATTTTGAAATCCAACCGCTAATAACCGCCAATAACTACCAAGTGGCAGTTATCTGCGTATTATCTCCAAAATTCGTCAGGGTGTCTGTCACACCCCGGATTTCCAACCCAAATCCATACACCAGTAGGCCCGGGTGGGGAGTATAGTGACTGACGTCAGTTGATAATTATCATTGTCAATTAAACACGGCACAGTGGAAGTCTTGGAGTAAAATTACTATTACAAACCGAATGTTCGAAAATACAAAATAATATACAGGCTCGTAATAGAAGATCCACAGGCGGATCATAAATTGTACATGGAAATAATATAAAACAGACTTTGGGAAGATTTAGGATTTGCAAGATCCTCTATCACTACCGAGCACTTCCGGCCTATTTTTGTATTGTACCTGCAGTTTAGTCTTTTCAGCTTACGCTGGTAAATACACCCAACTGACTCATTTGGTAAACATTTCAAAAATGTTTTAAGTACGTATCAGCACAAAATCTTTTTATAACTTGGGTTAATTGACCGTCCAACCTTGTTAACAAGTTTACATGTTTGTCATACATACTGGGCCCGGTACGGAGACCGAGACACAATTAACGTACACACCACTTTGGACTCACGAAGGAGTCAATTCCTCCCAACCTTGTGGGAATGCATAATTGAGCGTCTATCGGGTGTATGCCTACACCCGCACTAAGGTCGTGGCCATTTCTATTGTAATGAGCCGATGATATCCAGGACACGTAGTTAACCCCCGATGTTTAAATTATCAAACGAAACTGACTAAAACAGAATATGCGGATTTATTATCCCCGAACCAGCGTTCGATTGAATCCCATTTCCGACCAAGCGGTAATAATTTACCGTAACCCAAGCCCGTATAGGGAAATAAGTCGAGAGTATTTACCTGAGCTATTCTTCTTTAATTTTTAATAACTCAGTCGTACACAAAAGGACTAAGTGCAGATAGCATTTACCGGCAAGTCTCTAGTCTGGATTATGGCATAAACTAACCAATTAAATACTAACGGTCTTATTTAAGTCATTAACTTAGACCGACTAGCGTACTTGAACAAAACGTATGATGCTAGATTAAACGATGATTGGATAGAATGTAGTTTAATCCCAACAAGTACCTTGACTTGTTTAATATGGGTAAACTATTAACATTCTGGATTTTTGAGACTTAAATGACAAGGTTAAACCCGTTTTGGTTAAATTCCGTAAACTAGTTATGTATAATCAACCGTACGCTCATAAGCGATAATGGGTAACTGGATAAGTCATGGACAAGTTCTATATGCCATTATATTTTAAATAAGTTAATATATCAGTAGGATATCAACTTGTATGCCCGTTAAGATTTTAAACGAAATTATGCCTCATAAGGGCGTTTTAGTAATTTCATACCATATAAAAGGATCTTGAATATAGTTTAATGTTATGATTACAAGTATTCAGGAAAAATACTTTATTTGTGATATAATATCAGTAGGATATCAATTATATGTGTATTTTACCTTTTATGACCAAATTATGCACCGAATGGGCATTTTGGTCATTTTACACATAGTTTATAAATTATTTGGGATTCTGAGTTTATAACATGTACCTACTGTAAATATGTTTAAAATAGGTTTTAAAAGGTAACAAGTCTTGGTCCATTAATATGGTTCAAAACCATACTATGCGCCGAAACGGCGCTTATGTCGTAAAATGACGTCTTTATGCGATGTTTATGAAAACTGATGTTAAGGTCAGATTAAAATATCTTAGATATGTTATTTAATATAACATATCAGTAGGTAAAAGATTTACCTTGAAAAGATTTGATTAAAACTATTTTATTAGCCATAAGGGCTAAAATCGCCATTTATCGACATAGTTTAAGGACTTGCTTGAAAACTCAGTTTATAACTTGGTTTAACATCCCAAATAATCCTACTTATAATATTACCTCAGTAGAAAACTCATTTTCAAGTTCATTACCATTTAAAACATTGTTTTATGCAAAAATGGCATTTTGGTCAAAGATGGCATAATTATGGAACTTGCGCATAAACTTGGATTCTGATTATGATCATGTAATATAACCTCATAGGGTTATGCTACATTATATTATGATCAAATGCAACTTTAGATCAGTAGGTAACTAATCTAAATCAGGTCAGAATCGAAAGTCAAAGCAGAAGTCAAACTTTGCGACTTTCGGTTACGAACCGACCCTAGAACTGAAATTGATGAGCCAAACATGTTCTTACATGTTCTAATAATTATTATCAACTTGTTTAAGTGTCAAAACAGGTTTCATAATATATACAAGATCAATTTATGATTTTTTCGAAAAATGGTCTGTTTGACTTTTTAATATTATAACTTTGACCCGTCAATTGGTCTAGCAAACATGATCTTCAGGAGGTGCCCTTTATAGGGATTAACACCTACCTTATTACGATCACTTAGCCATGTTTATTTCGAACAATGGCTGGACCATAATGGTCTTAACCGAAAGTCAAAGCGTTTTCCGAAAAATGCTTGACTTTTGGCTATAAAAGCCTATAAACGAAAATGCACAAGGAAGGAACACTTAACAATGATTCCTAGGATTCAAAAGAACTATGTTGGATGCTCCTTTTAGCTTGAAACTTCCAGAGGAGGGAGAAGAGTGAATTAATGAGAAAGGTGCAAGTTGGAATGTGAACTTAAGCACCTATTTATAGTTGGAGAACTCAAAGGAGGTGAAGTCAGGTGTTTAGGGGTGTAAGAGGAAGCTTACAAGTGTCCCAAAATGTGGCATAGCAGTTTGGGAAGCCATGGTTTCGGTTTTAATGGTTTTGGAGTTTTCTTTAGGAGCCAAGTAAAACTTTCTGCAGTAGATGTTCTCTGGCGGGCCGCGAGACGCACAGACCCTGCTTCTCGCGCCCCACGAGCGCCTCAAAGGCAGTTTTCAAGTTTGACACTTTTAGCCCCTCAACTTTTAAAACCCATTAAACCTCTCTAAAACACTTTTTTGGCACTTTTAGCCCTCGGTAGCCAATATTTGGCATACCCGGGATTATGTCCGGACATTGTCGAGTTCTCGATTCGTTAAAAGGTCACTCAGAGGTATAAATTAACATGTTGACACTTTTAATCTATCCATCATCCAACTTTCACATATTTACAAAATCGAACCCTCTTGTCCAACAATTGGCACAAATGAGAGTTAGGACTTTGTAAAGGAGCACTCAGAGGCTGGGCATGTTGACATATCAGTCACTCAGAGGCCAAATTTCAAGCATGTTGACGTATCAGTCACTCAGAGGCTAATGATTTAAGCATGTTGACATATCAGTCATTCAGAGGCTGTTATTTATGTATGTTGACATCGGACCATCAGTCAGAGGCTAAGATTGAGCATGTTGACGCCTTTAGTCCTCATTAGTCTTTAATAGACTATATAAAAAAATACAATATGTGTCATTATATTATTGGACACGATTTTACAGGGTGTTACAGTGTCTTTTGGTCAGATTGGTTCATACGAATTTCCACACAAAACTCACACTGTTGTTCATTCTCCAAAATCAGAGTTGTATCCGATTGGATTATTCGGTAGAACCGCCGAAATAATTTGATCTGAGAGTGACTACACGCCTCTCTGATCATTCGGATTCTAAAAATCCCCAACAAATATCAAATTAATTTATGTAAAGATGGCAAGCGGATCGATGAAGGATATGACAAGCAAGTTTGACAAACTGGAGAAGTTCGAAGGGCAGGACTTCCGAAGATGGCAGAAGAAGATGCACTTTCTTCTCACAACCCTGAAAGTGGTGTACGTGTTGACAACTCCAATCCCAGAGATACTGGAGGAAGGCTATCTGGAACAAATCAGGAAGCGGTCAAAGTGGGAAAACGACAATTACATCTGTTTTGGTCACATCCTAAATGGTATGTATGATTCCCTGTTTGATGTTTATCAAAATCTTGAAACTGCGAATTTACTGTGGGACACTTTGGAAGCAAAATACATCGCAGAAGATTCTTTTAGTAAGAAGTTTCTTGTTAGTAATTTCAATAATTACAAGATGGTTGATTCGAGGCCTGTCATGGAACAGTATAATGAACTGTTGCGGATTCTGGGGTAGTATGCCCAACATGACGTGAAGATGAATGAATTCATATCGGTTTCAAGCATCATTGACGAGTTACCCCCTTCCTGGAGAGATGTGAAACATACTCTGAAACACCAGAAAAGAGAGTTAACTTTAGTTGAACTTGGAAGCCACTTCAGAATTGAAGAAGGCTTGAGAGCACAAGAAAAGGTGTTGGTTAATGATGAAAAGAAACAAACTGGAATGTCTGTGAACATGGTTGAGACTGGTGAATCATCCAAAGGAAACAATAAGTTCAAAGGTAAACGGAAGTTTCAATGGAACAACAATTCGGGTCCAAACAAGAAGCCGAATTTCCCTTGCTGGAAATGTGGTAAAGTTGGTCACTTTAAAAGGGACTGTAAATTGATGAAGAATGCCAACAAATCTGGTTCGAAAAACAAGAATGAGGCTGGTTCTAGCGGGTCCAAGGACCCGGGCAAGCAAGGTCAGGATTTAGTACAACCTAATAATTCAATTCAGAATTATGTATCACTAATGTTGAAGCATTTTATGTGCAGGATGATGATATTGCTTGGTGGGTTGATTCGGGTGCAACAAGCCATGTATGCAAGGATCTTCGTTGGTTTAAAGATTTTCAACCAACCGAAGACGGATCTATCATCAAAATGGGGAATGTTACAACTGAACCAATCAAAGGATTAGGCCAACGTATTTTAGGAGTCAGCCCGACGCGCTAGAGTGGTTTGGTTGACCAATGGAAGTGGTCTGCATACTTTCTACCGCACAACCGTACGGTCGACGCATCCAAACTCCAAGTTGACGCTTTAAATGTACAGATTGACTCAATAACATTCCGTACATTCTTCATCACTTTTTAAAAGAGTTGAGACCCAATAAAATTCATCTTTCAGTTTTCTTGTTATCTTTTTTTACAACCAATATACTTCTTACGTCTTTATTAAATTTCCCTCAATTATTATGGGTGTTAGATTTGTTGTTTACCTTCGTGGAAACTGGAAAGTTATTAATAACAACATGGAATATGTTGTAGATTCTGATTCAATCAGACGTCTTTTAGAAATTCCGAACAATAATATTTCCTATCCTGATTTTTTGAGATGTGTGGTGTTCAAAATATCGGATGATTAATATACAAGATGTCAACTTTTATTAATCCCATTGATATAACGAATGATTATGAACTTTTGTTTTTTTTCCAGCTTACTGAAAACAATCCCCATGAAATCCTTAAAATCTATGTTCAAGAAATTGGCGTCCGTTCATCTACTAGAAGTCAACGCACTGATTTCAACCCGATTTAAACGATCATGTTTTTGAAACAAATGACTTTAATGATTGTCATAAAGCAAATTTTGAGAACCCTTTACCTGTTTCTTTAACTGGTAAAGAAAAATCTGGCTCATCAGGTCGGTTTAAAGAAAGGTTTATTTTTCGAAACAAAGAACAAATGAAAATCGATTTAGGAAGATGATGTCATGAAGAATGTTTCCAGTATAAAGTAGTTAGGTCATCAAAGCCTAGTTATGTCGCATCATGTGTAATTGACAACTACGAGTGGCTTTTTAGAGCATGTAGTCGGCAAGCTAGTGAAGTGCTTTACGTAAAACATTTTAACCATAAACATACATGTTCCAAGGCGCAGACACTTCCACGTCTGCGTCAAGCAAACCCGAAGGTTGTGGGAAGTTACGTAAAAGAACAATTAAAGGATGGCGCACGCGTTTACCGAGCTACTGATATCGTTAAAGATTTTAGACAAAATTTACAAGTCAATTTATCTTACATGCAAGCTTAGCGTGGTCCCAAAGGTTATGGGAAGTTACGTAAAAGAACAATTTAAGGATGGCGCTCGCGTTTACTGATATCGTTAAAGATTTTAGACAAAATTTACAAGTCAATTTATCTCACATGCAAGCTTGGCGTGGTAAGTGTAACTCGTTACAAATTTTGCAAGGAACTTCAGAAAATTCTTTTGCCGAACTCCCTTATATTGCTATAATTTGGAGAGGGTAAATCCAGGAACAATGACACATATATCGACCGACGATGAGAGTCGTTTTAAAATGGTATTTTTCGCCATTGATGCTGCGGTAAGTGTGATCTCGTCTATATGTAATATTTTTTTAATATAGTTTGTGTTAATTATTTAATATTTATTTGCTTGCAAGTTCGTACTTTTATTAACAATTTAAGACCTGTTATTATCATAGACGCGGCACATTTGAAAGGTGTGTTTAAAGGGACCGTGTTCTTGGCAATTGGCATGGATGGAAACAATCAGATTTTGCCTATCGGCTACAATATTGGTAAATCTAAGGATGGTCAGTCTTGGACCTAGTTCTTGTCAAAACTAAAAGAGTGTATTGGTGTTCATCCAGAGTAGACCATCATATATGATCGTGCAAATTCCATTCAATTAGCGGTACGTGAGGTTTTTCCACAAGCCTTTCACGACCTTTGTTGTCGTCATTTGATGGTCAACCTGCGTTTACCGTCAAACAAGAAAAAAAAAACACGAGACCCTCTGATGGAAGACTTGTAAACCCTAGAGGTTGTCCGATTTTGAAGAATCCTTCGGCGCACTTTGTGCAGCTGTACCGAGATTCTGACAGATTCTTATAAGTATTGGTTTTGAAAATGGAATAGAGCACACTGTCCTAGCAAAAGATATCATTATATGACATCTAACAGTGCGGAGTCTATGAATTCTTTATCTAAATATCAAAGGAAAATGCCAATAACCCAACTGGTCGAATTTTTTCGACACTCTGTCAATGATGGTTTTATGATCGCCGAAATCAGGGTATTCATGGTAAGCAATTGCTTACAGAGTGGGCTAAGAAAAAAATTGAAAAGAAGATAGCCAATTCTAGGACGTGGACTGTGGATGGCATTGGTGTTCAAACTTTTGATGTTGAAGACGAGAAAAAAAGAAGCCTAGTCGATTTCTCGAACCGAACATGCAGTTTTCATATATGGCAAGTATCTGGGTTTCCGTGTGGCCATGTGATTGTAGTTTCAAGATTTCTAGGTGAAACGAACTGCAGCCATCATGCGATGTCTTGTTATAGCAACAAAGTTTACCAAAGAACGTATGCAGAAGCGATATATCCACTCCCGCATAAATCGGAATGGGAAGTACTGGATGGCCTGATCAATCTTCTGCCACCACACATTACTAAACGTCAAGCGGTTCGTACTAAGGAAAACAAAAGAATCTTATCTAGAGGAGAGGAACCCACAATTGTATATTGTGGTCTGTGTAAAACGTATAACCATCATCGTGACAGTTGCACATTCCCCATGCCGTCCTAGAATTCTTTGCGTCGAGGTTCAAAGAAACAAACTTCTACACAACCTAAGTTGTGCAAGTTGAGCCTAAAGACTTTCAAGATTATGTATACCAAAATACCTTTCCATCGTACAACTTGGGTGACTTCTAATATTTATCTAAGTCATATATATATATATATATATATATATATATATATATAGGGTGAGGTTATTGTAAGAAAAATATAAAAGTGTGAGAATGATAAAAAAGAATCTAAACCATTAGATATTTAATCTAATGGTTGAGATCATAGTGGCAATTCTGTAAATAGTGTTGACTATTAAAGTAACTAATTTTCTAGATTAAAGTATAAAGGTAATTTAACATTAATGCATTTGCAAAGTTTCACCCTTCTTTTTTAAATGTCAATAACTTTTATACGTAACTCTTTTTAAAAAAAATTACACCATAATATCGAGTGTTTTTTATCTTTAATATGAGTACCATATTGATATACTTATGTAGAGAAAAAAATTACGTCTCGCTTGGATGTTTTAGTCCATGGTGTTTTTTCTATGTTCATACAATGGTGTTTTAATTGTAGGGTGTTATTTCTGTTATATTTCTGTTCTTCATAAGATGCATGCCTTCAATACACATACTGTGGTGTTTTTATGAGTTAGGGTGTTATTCATGTTATATTTAATGTGAGAACAAAGGTCCTTGCATTGCTGTGGTTTCTGGTGTCTTCCGTAGGTTTCTGTTGCCTTCAAAGAGTTAGGGTGTTATTTCTGTTTTTATATATTTAGGGTGTTATTTCTGTTTTGATTCTGATTAAAGTGTTGATTGGTGTTATATTAGGGTGTTATTTCTGTTATATTCAATGTTAGAGTGTTATTTATAAGATGTGTGCCTTCAACATAACTGTTGTGGTGTTTTTATGAGTTATGGTGTTATTTCTGTTCTTTATAAGATGTATGCCTTTAATATACATGTTGTGGTGTTTTTATGAGTTAGGGTTTATATTTCTGTTCTTTATAATGTATGCCTTCAATATACATGCTGCGGTGTTTTTATGAGTTTGGGTGTTATTTCAAATTCGAAAATCCATACAATAACTGCCAAAAATCGGTTGCATATATTCTTTCCATAATTAGATTTTATTAGTTAAATTACACTTATACCCTTAAACTAACAAAATAAAAAGGGATACATGTCACCTCCAAAATCTTTCTTATCCTTCTCACACTTTTAAATTTTCTTACATGAACCTCTACCTATATATATATATTTTATTTAACAAAAACTGAATTTAATTAAATAATAAATACCAACAAATGTAACACCTATATATAGGCAACCAAACAACATATTTCATACCCAACAACACATTTCAAGTGTTCCATACCAAACAACATATTTCACAACAATGTCTAGCTCGTCGGCACAGTGGTTTGAGGAGGAAGACCTAGCAGTTGATACCTCTTTTGTCGAAGTGGTTTACTTAGGTTCGTATCCTAACATGAACAACGAATTTTTGAACCGGGTTTTCATTGAATTTTGTCTCCATGTTCTTGATACGAATCGGGACGTGGATCAAGTGAAGAGACGCAGTTGTTTACCCCGCTTAAGATGTTCATTGTTTTCTTTGATTTTCAACAATGTTGAAAATCCAAATGATGACCTTTCTGAAGATGATCTCCTTATAGACGCGTACCTTGAGTACGCTGACAAATACGATGAGAACTTTGAACATTTGTCGGTTTGGCAAATTATGAAGAATCAAATCTGAAGATAAACTTTAACTTGTTATTTTGTGTTGTGTTTTATTTTCCGTTTACGTTTATGTTATGTCGTTACTTTTATAATTTTGTTATCAAAATTAGTGCACGAAACCGGTTCTTGAACACTTAAACGACGGGTCATAACGGTGTCACCCGGCCCATTTCAGCTATCGCCTTGGGAGTCCCACGTGAGGTTGTCGTCTGGACCCAGCCAGTTTCCCCGTCAGCCCGCCGGGCCGCTAGATACGGGCACTTAAAGTGGCTGCCTGGGGCTGTTTTTATAAATATAGTGCACGAAACCGGTTCTTGAACACTTAAAAAAACGGGCCATAACGGTGTAACCTGGCCCGTTTCAGTTATCCCCTTGGGAGCCCCACATGAGGTTGTCGTCTGGACCTGGCTAGTTTTTCTCGTCAGCTTGCCGGGCCGTGAGATACGGGCCCTTAAAATGGCTGCCCGGGGCTGTTTTTACAAATATAGTGCACAAAATAAAATAAAAGGTAATAATTACAAACTTCAATATATATAAAGCGTATAAGACATCAATCCGAAAATAATTGTTTGTTAGCCTCATCGACTATCATCTTGCTACTAGACACCATATCAAAATTGTCTGCCAGGATACTATCATAGAATTTGATGGCAAGCTTGTGTCTCATTTGCAGTGCAGTTTGTGCGGGTTTTTCACGTTGATCAACTGGTTGACTGTTAACCTCTCCATGAAAATGCATACCCAAACCCCACAATCACCTAACGCTCCGCACTGTTGAGGGACGTTATCCGGTAAACAACCTTGAACGGGAATGACAATGACCATCACTTCTCATCATAATAGTAGTTCATTCAAAACCATAAGTCGAATGCAAAATTTATATGACATGATTTTCGTTCTATCTTTATCTAGTGACGTACAATTCAACAAACTTTATACATGTTCTTCTATGATCTTACGTTAAATATTTATTTTTTAGAAAATTTGTTAAGAATTATTAAACATTATTAACAACATTAAAAAAAATGATTACACCAACCTATCATATATCGTTAAGAGTTTTCTCGTGAAGATGGAAGACGCCCAAAAACCAATGCTTGTTTCTTATGTTCAACAGAACATAAACCTACAAAAATTGGGAAAGTCAAGAACAAAAAAAAACTTATAACTAAAAAAATATTTATTACCTCGTCAACTTGCTTAATTCGTGGCAACGGCTCTAATGATCCATCAAAATAATACCTATACACCAACGGTCGGTCTTTTTTTCTCGAATTATATAGGTCTATCATTTAGGCATAGATGTGCTGTAGATGAAGGAGTGTTAAATAGCTTTTAAATTATAATCTAAATGTTCTTCTATGATCTTACGAAAATTTGTTCTTACATCATCGTCTAACCACCCGCTCCCGTCATCGCCTAGCAAAGAAAACAAAAAGTCTGGACCAACTTCGCGGGCAATTGTTAGCCCAAGTCTTGGAAGCCGCAAATCTTGTTGGGTAACAGCAGCATTTTCCTTTTCAGCCCATTCCTTTATTTCCCTGCGAGGCACGCTTGTTGCGGAATTTTCAGAATCCGGATGATCAGAGAGGCGTGTAGTCACTCTCAGATCAAATTATTTCGGCGGTATCCAATCGGATACAACTCTGATTTTGGAGAAAATGAACAACTATGTGCGTTTTTTGTGTGTGAATTCGTATGAACCCTATGTGACCAAACGACCCCCTTACGAATTTTGGAGATAATTCGCAGGTAACCGTCATTTGGCAGTTATTGACGGTTATTGGCGGTTATTAGCGGTTGGATTTTCAAAATTCGATTTTAATTAAATTGCCGCCTTAATTTTTTTCTGCAAAATTGTGACGAATTTTTATAAAATAATTTTTCTAAGGCATTTTCCATAAATCAATTTAATCAAAATAAAATTTTCAAAATTCCATTTGGCAGCTCGACCCCAGCCGGGGCTCTGCCCCTTGGACCCCGCCCGCCCCTGGGACCTTGCTCCTGGGGCGCTGACCCGGACCCCCGCCAAGGGGGCGTTGCACCCTTGGAATTATAACAACTCGAGCAAGCGTGCACTCCCGCACCTCCTAACTTGTTCGATGTACATCATAATTCCCTTTGGTCACCAAGTTAGTCCCGATTACACTAAAATATCTAACATACCTCCCCCATTTTGGCGTAATCCTTGATTAACTTAAACAAATTCACAACAATCAAACTTATGCATAAATGAAATGTCGCGACGATTGAATTTCACATTAGTATATTACACATTCTAAATATTCGAATATAGGGGTGTCTCTAAGGTTTGAACCCTTTCTATTCAGTGAATACATGAAGATAATATACACACAAGTTTACATACTTTATGTTCTTTCTTGACACCATTTTTACTAGCCTGTGTCCCATCCTTCAATGAACATATCAAAGCCAAGTCCTAGCTTCTTGAAGCGGCTAAACTTCATGCTTATATAGCTAGCTCTTTATTCTTGCACCTGCATATGCAATTTTTCAAAGAACTATTAAGAAGAAAGCCTTCAGCCTCCTTTAACTTGCAGGTCTGAACACATGCCTTGGGATGATGCTACTAATGTGTTCCAATTTCTAGATGTTAAGCTTTCCACATTGAATTCAGCACCTAACGTCATATTAGGTGTAAATTGTGTGTCTTAACACGAGAAATCTCATGTGGACTTTAATCCCATCCCTACAGCCGCCTTGTGCACAAGATCTCTACATAACTCTTTGGTTAAATGGTCAGCTAAATTATGTTGAGTTCTCACAAACTCCACCGATATCACCCCATGCATGATGAGCTCACGAATCATGCTGTGTCTAACACCTAAGTGTCTAGACTTCCCATTATACACTTAGCTATAGGCCTTAGCCAAGGTAGCAGCACTATCACATCTAATAGATATTGGTGATATAGGTTTGGGCCACAATGGAATCTCATAAATCAAGTTTCTTAGCCACTCAGCTTCTTTGCCAGATGCGGCTAATGCTACAAACTCTGACTCCATTGTTGAATCAGTTATGCAAGTCTGTTTCTTAGATGCCCAAGATATGGCACCTCCTCCAAGCAGAAAGGTCCATCCACTCGTGGAAGAATGATCTTCCTTGTTGTTAATCCAACTTGCATCTGAATAACCTTCTAAAACTAAAGGAAATCCAGTGTAAGTTAAACCATATTTCATGGTTCCTTTCAAGTACCTAAATACTCGATTCATAGCTTGCCAATGACTTGCACCTGGATTGCTAGTATACCTACTAAGCTTTCCAACTGCATAAGCTATATCTGGTCTAGTGCTAATCATAGCATACATGAGAGATTCAATGGCCCTTGAATATTCAAGTTGGCTTATCGCTACACCTTTGTTAGGTGAGAGCTTAAAAGCAGGATCCATTGAAGTGCTAAACGGAGAACTATCATGAAAATTAAACCTTTTCAATATCTTCTCAATATAGTGAGATTGAGAGATCGATATGCCATTGTTCTCCCTTTTGATCCTTATACCAAGGATCACTTCCGCCTCCCCCATGTCTTTCATGTCAAAACAAGATGACAAAAATTTCTTTGTTTTATCAACTTGATCTTGGTCAGTACCAAAGATCAACATGTCATCAACATATAGACAAATTATGACTCCTTTCCTAGAATCATCAAATTTGCTATATACACACTTGTCTGCTTGGTTTAATACAAAAGGTTTAGACAAAACCACATCATCAAACTTTTGATGCCACTGTTTTGGTGCTTGCTTTAAGCCATACAATGACTTAACTAGCTTACACACCTTATGCTCATTGCCAGGCATAACAAAACCCTCTGGTTGTTTCATATATATTTCCTCATCCAAATCACCATTCAAGAAAGCAGTTTTCACATCCATTTGGTGAATCACAAGATTGTGTATTGCAACTAAGGCAACCAACAATCTAATAGTGGATATTCTTGCTACAGGAGCATATGTATCAAAGTAGTCTATTCCTTCCTTTTGTCTAAAGCCTTGAATAACCAATTGTGCTTTAAACTTATCAATTGAACCATCTACTTTCATCTTCTTCTTGAAGATCCACTTACAACCAAGTGGTTTACAACCAGGGTGTAGGTCAGTCAATTTCCAAGTATTATTCTTCATAATAGAGTCCATCTCATCATTTATAGCTTCTTTCCAGAAAGCTACATCCCGAGATGCAATGGCATCACTATAGGTTTTAGGATCTACTTCAACATTGAAACAATATTGATATTGAATTTTAACTTCATCTCTAGATCCTTCAACAAAATATAGTTGAAATTCATCACCAAATGATTTAGCTTTTCTTGCTCCACTACTCCTCCTGGGTTCCGGAGGAATATCAATCACTTGATCAGCAATTTGAGGGTAACTAGAGCTTGAAACCATGTCCCTAGGCCTAGGTATTGAAGAGAATCTATTTTCATCATAGTCTGCAGTTCATGCCTCAATTACCGTATGCACCGATGTAACACCCTATAAAATCGTATCCAATATTATAGTGACACGTGTTGTATTTTATATAATTGTCTGTTAAAGACCAATAAGGACTAAAGGCGTCAACATGCTCAAGATTGAGCCTCTGAGTGACGAACCAATGTTAACATGCATAAATAATAGCTTCTGAGTGACTGATACGTCAACATTCTTAAATCATTAGCCTCTGAGTGACTATATGTCAACATGCTTGAAACTTGGCCTCTGAGTGACTAATACATCAACATGCCTAGCCTCTGAGTGACATCGGAATCAACATGCTTGTGATAAGCCTCTGAGTGATCCTATATGAAGTCCTAACTCTCATACGTACGTCTGTTGGACAAGAGAGTTCAATTATGTAAATATGTGAAAGTTGGATATTGGAGAGATTAAAAGTGTCAACATATTAATTTATACCTCTGAGTGACCTTTTAGCGAACCAAGAGCTCAATAATGCCCGGGCATAATCCCGGGTATGCCAAGTATTGGCTACGGAGGGCTAAAAGTGCCAAAATAGTATTTAAAATCGTTTTTATAAGCTTTATCTAGTTTAGGGGCCAAAGTGTCAAATTTTAAAACTGAAATAGGGGCGGTCGCGGGCCGCAAGAGACCCGGCCTGTGTCTCTCGCGCCCCGCGAGAACAGACCTGCAGCAGAAAGTTTGTTTTGGAGCCCAAGCAAAGCTCCAAAACCATTAAATCGAAACCATGGCCTTCCTAATCAGCTATGCCACATTTTGGGACACTTGTAAGCTTCTTCTTACACCCCTAGACACCTGGCTTCACCTCTTTTGAGCTTTCCAACTATAAATAGGTGCTTAAGTTCATCATTTCAACTTGCACCTTTCTTATTCACTCTTCTCCCTCCTCTGGAAGTTCCTAACTAAAAGGAGCAGTCCAACATAGTTCTTTTGCATCTAGGAATCACTGGTAAGTGTTCCTTCCTTGTGCATTTTCGTTTATAGGCTTCTATATCCTAAAGTCAAGCATTTTACGTAAAACGCTTTAACTTTCGGTTAAGACCATTATGGTCCAGCCATTGTTCAAAATGAACATGGCTAAGTGATCATAGTAAGGTAGGTGTTAGTCCCTATAAAGGGCACCTCCTGAAGATCACGTTTGCTAGACCAAATGACGGGTCAAAGTTATGTTATTAAAAAGTAAAACAGGCCATTTTTCGGAAAAATCATAAATTGATCTTATATATGTTATGAAACCTGTTTTGACACTTAAACAAGTTGGTAATAATTATTAGAACATGTATAAACATGTTCGGCTCGTTAATTTCAGTTCTAGGGTCGGTTCGCAACCGAAAGTCGCAAAGTTTGACTTCTGCTTTGACTTTCGATTCTAACCCGATTTAGATTAGCTACCTACTGATCTAAAGTTTCATTATGATCATAATGTTATGTAGCATAACCCTCTGAGGTTATATTACATGATCATAATCATAATCCAAGTTTATGCGCAAGTTCCATAATTATGCCATCTTTGACCAAAATGCCCCTTTTGAACAAAACAAGGTTTTAATGATAATAAACTTGAAATTGAGTTTCCTACTGATGTAATATTATAAGTAGGATTATTTGGGATGTTAAACCAAGTTGTAAACTGAGTTTCCAAGCAGGTCCTTAAACTATGTCGATAAATGATGGTTTTAGTCCTTATGACTCATAAAATGATTTTAATCAATCTTTTCAAGGTAAATCATTTACCTACTGATATGTTATATTAAATAACATATTTTAAACATTTTAAGTCTAACCCTAAGGTCAGTTTTCATTAAATCACTTAACAACGTCATCTTACGACATAAGCGCCATTTCGACGCATAGTATGGTTTTAAAACCATATTATTGACCAAAACTTGATACCTACCGATTTCAAAACTTATTTTAAACATAATTACAGTAGGTACATGTTATAAACTCAGAATCCCAAATAATTTATAAACTATGTGTAAAATGACCAAAATGCCCCTTCGATGCATAATTTGGTCATAAAAGATAATTTACACATATAATTGACATCCTACTAATATTATATACTAAATAAATTATTTTTCCAGAATACTCATGATCATAAACTTAACTTATATTCAAGTTACTTCTATATGATATGAAATTACCAAAACGCCCTTTTGAGGCATAATTTCGTTTTAAAACCTTAACAGGCAGACAAGTTGATATCCTACTGATATCTTTTCTTATTTAAAGTATAATGGCATATAGAACTTGTCCATGACTTATCCGGTTACCCGATATCGCTATTATGCGCACAGTTACGTATATGTAACTATTTTACGGAATTTAACCGTAACGGGTTTAACCTTGTCATTTAGCCTCAAAATCCATAATGTTTTTAGTTTACCCATATTATACAAGTCAAGTACTTGTCGGGTTTAAACTACATTCTATCCGATCATCGTTTAATCAAACATTATACGTAATGATCATGTACACTGTTCGGTTTATAAGACCGTTAGTATTTAATTGGCTAGCTTATGCCACAATCCAGACTAGAGCCTTCTCGGTAAATGCTATATGCACTTGGTACATTTGTATACGGCTGAGTTATTTAAAAATAAAAGAAGAAGGAAAGCTCAGGTAAATACTCTCAACTTATTTCCCCTATAAGGGCTTGGGATATGGTAAATTATTATTGCATGGTCCATTGCATGGTTAACCTTCCTAAGATAATAAAAGATTTTGTGCCGTATGCACTTGAAATCATTTTTAATATTTTCAAAATGAGTCAGTTGGGTGTATTTACCAGCGTAAGCTGACGTATCCTCCAAAGACTAATCTGCAGGTACAACACGAAATTAAGCCGGAAGCTGCTCGGTAGAGAATAAGAGGATTCTTGTAAATCCTTAGATCTGCCTAAAGTCTGTTTTGTATTCTTTCTTGTACATTCTATGATCCGCCTGTGGATCTTCTATTACGAGCCTGTATATTATTTTAGATTTCGAGCATTTCGGTTTGTAATAGTAATTTTACTCCAAGACTTCCGCTGTGCTATGTATAATTGACAATGATGTTATCAACTTACGTCACGATACTCCCCACCGGGCCCACCGGTGTTTGGATTTCGGGGTTGGAAATCTTGGGTGTGACAGGGTTGGTATCAGAGCCAACGTTTGAGAGAATTAAACACTAGCCTTTTTGTGTTTAGTCTCAAACTTACACGAGCACATTCCTTAGACTTCCGAGTCTAGGCATTGAGCTAGGATTACTCATTTCATTATCAAGTCATAGTATGTTTTTGAATTGATTTTAACAGGAAAATGCCGCCACGTGTGAGAGGAAAAAGTGGACGAGGAAAAGGTCCAATGAGGGGAGGACCATCGGGGCGTATTCCTCAACCTCATAGTTCAGATAATCATCAAGAATCAGGAGATTGTCTCCATGGCAACCATCGAGATGTTCCGTCTCTAAAAATCACTCGCCCTCACATTCCCAAAATTCTTACCACTCACACCATTCCTATCATTCTCACCATTCCCATTCACATCACTCCTACCATGAAGAATTAACCCCAACCATTAATTAAACACACCTCCAGCTGATCAAAATCAGTTGGACCAGCCACATCCTACGGACGAGGACTCCGACCCGGAGATGCCACCATCGGGATCAAATGTGCATCCCATTGCAAGGTCCTAACGAGTGGGACCAATACTAGAATCAATTCACCTTTGCCCACACACCTTCCCATCACTCTCAACCACTCCCAGTTCAAGAAGATATCCACATGGAACCCGTGGACAAACCTCAACAACCACCTGAGCCACCAGGGAGGAAGCGTGGAGCACGTATGTCAGTACGTGCCGGACAAAGGTCGGGATCGCTGCCACCTTTGCCCAATTCTTACCCCACCATTCAAGAGGACCCACAAATGGGTGGACCCTCTAATGTTCCACCTATAGCGGAACCAACTCCAACACCTATGTTCAACCACCACCAACGGGTTATACTAACCCAATTCCCACGTACCCAGACACATCTGGATATGATCTATTTAATCCGTCTACGCCGGTTGACTATCAAGCGTGGTCGCAAGACCCTTACATGCAGGCGGTTATGCACAACGCACTTTACCCGTCTCCTTTCCCACCTACTTATCCACCGGCTGGATATCCAACTTATGGGTACCAGTATCCGGTTATGCCACAACCTCCGCCACCACTAGAGGGCATTATTGATGCCTTAGAAAGAATGAAAGAGATGCAGCAGCAGGTGGAGAAAATGGAGAAGAAGACAAATAAGTTCTTCAAGAAACTCTCCAAGCTAGTCAAGGGAAAGAAGGCCATTATATGTAGTCCCTGCGTGGACATTGTTATTTCTTTAGTCCCTACGGGGACATTTTGTTTCTTTTAGTCCTTGCATGGACAATCAGTTTCATTTATTTGTTTCAAGTATTGTAATTTCGTATAAAAATTTAATGAAGTACTTTTGGAATTATTTATATGTATTCATCCTCTTGAAAACGAGCGTCTCGATTTTATTCGAAATTTATGCTCTGCGATATAATTCCAAAAAGATTTTAATGGTTTTGATTTGTCAAGTGGCTCAAACCACATATTTGGCCAAATATATAAGATAGTTAAGGGAAGTTATCCTTCTATCTAGAGGTGATGGACTAAGATCAAGCCTCCAAGTCATTAAGGTCAATGCGACCGGGACTTATAATCAACCATTAAGATCCTCTTATGTTAACATTCAAGTAATATGCATACTCTTGGTAGTGTGACTTGAGGAATCATGCTAGCCTTCAAAGTTATGGACTATGTCCTAACCTTGTATAGCCTTTGTGACCTGTGTGGTCCCGGCTTAAAAAGCCTTTGTGATCTGTGTGATCCTGGCTAGTATCACCAGTGCGGTGATAAAACATCCATTAGAGATATATTAAAATATAACCTTTGTGATCTATTTGATCCCGGTTATATAGCCTTTGTGACCTGTGTGGTCCCGGCTTAAAAGCCTTTGTGATCTGTGTGATCCCGGCTAGTATCACCAATGCGTGATAAAACATCCATTAGAGATGTATTAAAATATAACCTTGTGATCTATTTGATCCCGATTATATAGCCTTTGTGACCTGTGTGGTCCCGGCTTAAAAGCCTTTGTGATCTGTGTGATCCCGGCTAGTATCACCAATGCATGATAAAACATCCATTAGAGATGGATTAAAATATAACCTTGTGATCAATTTGATCCCGATTATATAGCCTTTGTGACCTGTGTGGTCCCGGCTTAAAAGCCTTTGCGATCTGTGTGATCCCGGCTAGTATCACCAATGCGTGATAAAACATCCATTAGAGATGTATTAAAATATAACCTTGTGATCTATTTGATCCCGGTTATATAGCCTTTGTGACCTGTGTGGTCCCGACTTTAAAGCCTTTGTGATCTGTGTTATCCCGCTAGTATCACCAATGCGTGATAAAACATCCATTAGAGATGTATTAAAATATAACCTTGTGATCTATTTGATCCCGGTTATATAGCCTTTGTGACCTGTGTGGTCCCGGCTTAAAAGCCTTTGTGATCTGTGTGATCCCGGCTAGTATCACCAATGCGTGATAAAACATCCATTAGAGATGTATTAAAATATAACCTTGTGATCTATTTGATCCCGATTATATAGCCTTTGTGACCTGTGTGGTCCCGGCTTAAAAGCCTTTGTGATCTGTGTGATCCCGGCTAGTATCACCAATGCATGATAAAACATCCATTAGAGATGGATTAAAATATAACCTTGTGATCAATTTGATCCCGATTATATAGCCTTTGTGACCTGTGTGGTCCCGGCTTAAAAGCCTTTGCGATCTGTGTGATCCCGGCTAGTATCACCAATGCGTGATAAAACATCCATTAGAGATGTATTAAAATATAACCTTGTGATCTATTTGATCCCGGTTATATAGCCTTTGTGACCTGTGTGGTCCCAACTTTAAAGCCTTTGTGATCTGTGTGATCCCGCTAGTATCACCAATGCGTGATAAAACATCCATTAGAGATGTATTAAAATATAACCTTGTGATCTATTTGATCCCGGTTATATAGCCTTTGTGACCTGTGTGGTACCGGCTTAAAAGCCTTTGTGATCTGTATGATCCCGGCTACTATCACCAGTGTGGTGATAAAACATCCATTAGAGATGTATTAAAATATAATCTTTGTGATCTATTTGATCCCGGTTATATAGCCTTTATGATATGTGTGATCCCGGCTAGTATCACCAATGCGTGATAAAACATCCATTAGAGATGTATTAAAATATAATCTTTGTGATCTATTTGATCCCGGTTATATAGCCTTTGTGATCTATGTGATCCCAGCATAAAAGCCTTTGTGATCCATGTGATCCCGGCTAGTATCATCAGTGTGATGATAATCAAACATCCATTAGTGATGTATCACCCTTTCGGGTTAAAATCTATTCTTTAAAGCGCATGTGATCTATTCGATCCCGGCTACTATCATCAGTGCGATGATAATTATCCATTAGCGATATCGTGCCTATGTGCCCTATTATATGTCCATCAGTGACAGGCCTAAGTGCCATATATTATGTCCAATGTGACCGGCCAATGTGCCCAATTAATATGTCCATTAAGGGACATGCTTATGACCTATGTATAATTGTCTGTATGACAAATGACAGTTGTGATATTGCGATCCCCTGTCTAATAATATATGGACTTCGTCCAAATTGTAAATTGCCTATGATGGTCCTATTAAGACCTAGGCCAAATATAGATATGTTAAGCCTAAGAGTGGTGATGTTATTCACACTAGTAAAGGCAAAGGATTGTTATATCCGATGATTAAAAACCGATATGGTTTGTATACCATGGCTAAGATGAAATTTTATTGGTATATAGAAACCAAGACTTAAAGATGGCTAACTCAAATGAAGCTCAAAATAGCCACAGAAATGTTGAATCTAATAAAGCTGAAAACTGAAATATAGAGGATGACAAGTTTCAAGCACGCATTGATGCGGCTGTGGAAAGGGCTATGAGTAAGGCCATAGAAATACTAAGAGAGCCGAGTGCCAGTTGCTCTAAACCTCTATCTATTCCACCATCCTCAGCTCATAAAGAGAGCTCGGTTCACTCGTCTAATGCAAGAAGTGAACCTAAGAGGATAGACTATGCTGATAGGTCCCGTTCTTCCAAGAACGAATGTACCTACAAATATTTTGTCTCCTGTAAACCCCAAGACTTTAATGGGGAAAAGGGGCCGTAGAAACCCTTAAATGGTTAGACGAAATGGAGACTATAGTTGATATCAGCAATTGTGCTGAAAAAGATGTGGTCAAGTATGTATCACAATCTTTCAAGGGCGATGCCCTGACATGGTGGAAGGCCATGATTCAATCAACAGGTAAGGTACACCTGTACAACGTGGGATGGTCCAAGTTTGTTGAATTAATAAAGGAAACTTATTGCCCAACCCATGAGGTGGAGAAAATAGAGACAGACTTCTTGTCTCTTTCCATGAAAAACCTACACTGTCGGAAGTACGTTTCCGATTTTAATTCCTTATCTAGGTTAGTTTCCTATCTTATCACCCCTGAATCCAAACGCATTGCGCGTTTTATAAATGGATTAGCACCCGAGATTAAGGGCATGGTAAAGGCTGCTCAGCCTAGTACCTATAGGTCTGCTGTTGACCTATCTCTCTCCCTCACCCTTGATATAGTGAGGCAGAAGTCAGTCAAGCCTGAAACTGACTGGAAAAGGAAGAGAGCGGAAGACAACTCCTGTAGATTTAATAAGAAAAATAAAGGGAGGTTCGGGTTCAAAGGGAACCAAAGCAAGTCGGCTATGATGCCATTCTGTAAGACTTGCAACCGAAGACACTGGGGACAGTGTAATCCTGACCCACAAGCTAGACCTTGTGGCATATGTAAAAGAAGGGGGCATAAGACCCTAGATTGTAAGGATCTTAAGGATGCTGTATGTTATATTTGCAATGAAAAAGGGCACATTGCAATTAGCTGCCCTAAGAATTCAAGGAATAATAATCCGAAGCCTGGAGAGGCCAAGAAGGGGAATGCACGCGCCTTTCGGCTAACTGCTAAGGAAATTGTTAATGACAATAACGTCATAACATGTACTTTCCCCATTAATGATATTTTTGCTAGAGTGTTATTTGATTCGGGTGCAGATAAATCATTTGTTGATAATAAGTTTAGTAAACTATTAAATCTGCCCGTAAGAACTCTAGATAAGACTTATGAGGTAGAACTTGCCGATGGAACCTTAGAAACTGCTTCTTCTATTCTTGATGGATGTTCCATATCCATTAAGAATCATTCCATCCATATCTCTCTTTTGCCAATGAAATTGGCGGGGTTTCATGTTGTCTTAGGCATGGATTGGTTATCTCATAACCAAGCCCGCATTGCCTGTGATAAAAAGCTCATCGAGATTAAGACCCCATCTGGTGAAATGATCACCATCTTTGGCGACTCGCACTATGGATTGCCAGACAAGGTGTCGTTATTTAAGGCATCCAAGTGTTTGAGAAGAGGCTGTGTCATCTATATGGCACAAGTTACCATAAATGAACCAAAGCCGAACCTTAAAGATCAACCAGATATCTCAGAGTATCCCGATGTTTTCCCTGAAGAATTACCAGGCCTACCTCCAGATAGGCAAGTGGAGTTTAGGATTGATATCCTACCAGGAGCAGCACCTGTTGCTAGAGCTCCTTATCGGTTAGCACCGACGGAAATGAAGGAATTGAGGACGCAATTAGATGAAGTTTTAGAAAAAGGATTTATTCAGCCTAGTTCCTCACCTTGGGAGCTCCTATTCTGTTTGTAAAGAAGAAAGACGGTTCGATGCGAATGTGCATCGACTATCGGGAGCTGAACAAGCTCACCATTAAGAATAGATATCCTCTCCCAGGATCGATGATTTATTCGACCAACTTCAAGGGGCTAGTTACTTTTCTAAAATAGATTTGAGATCAGGATATCATCAACTGAAGGTTAGAAGTGAAGATGTTCCTAAGACAACCTTCAGGACCCACTATGGTCATTTTGAATTCTTAGTGATGCCTTTTGGGCTCACAAATGCACCAGCAGCATTCATGGATCTCATGAATAGAGTCTGCAAGCCATATTTGGATAAGTTTTTCATTGTCTTATAGACGACATAATTATCTATTCTCGTAATCAAGATGATCACAAGAAACATCTTCGGTGCATCCTAGAATTATTAAGGCAGGAAAAACTTTATGCGAAGTTCTCTAAATGCGAATTTTGGCTTAGAAAAGTCCAATTTCTTGGACACATGGTAAGTGAGCGTGGTATCCAAGTGGATCACGCCAAAATTGAGGCTATAATAAATTGGGAAGTGCCCAAGACCCCAACAGTTCATAGTTTCTTAGGACTGGCTGCTTACTATAGGAGGATCATTGAGAACTTTTCAAGGATAGCCACTCTAGTAACTTCTTTGACCCGTAAGAATATTAAGTATAATTGGGGTCCAAAGCAACAGGAATCTTTTGAGGTTCACAAGTTGAGCAACGCTCCTATGTTATCTCTACCTGAGGGTATTGAGAAATTTGTAGTCTACTGTGATGCATACACTGGCATGGGCTGTGTGCTAATGCAAAAAGGCAAGGTGATTGCCTATGTATCACGACAATTAAAGGTGCATGAAAAGAATTACACCACCCACGATTTGGAATTGGGTGCCATTGTATTTGCACTAAAACTGTGGAGACATTACTTGTATGGCACAAAGTGTGTTATATACACAGACCATAAAAGTCTCCAGCATCTATTCAATCAGAAAGAATTGAACATGCGACAACACCGTTGGATGGAAACTCTTAATGATTATGATTGCGAGATTCGCTACCATCCAGGCAAGGCAAATGTAGTTGTTGATGCCTTAAGTCGCAAGGAGAAGGTTAAACCTATAAGGATTAACGCTAAGAGCATTGAGCTCAGAAATAGCTTGAGTGAAAAGCTATTAGATGCGCAGAAGCAAGCCTTGTTAGAGGCTAACATCCCTAATGAGGGATTAGGCGGAACCATTGATCAATTAACACCTGGAAAGGATGGAATCCTAAGATTTAATGATAGAATTTGGGTTCCGATCTTTGGAGGACTTAGGAATCTAATCCTCCAGGAAGCGGATAATTCAAGATACTCTGTTCACCCGGGTGGTGACAAGATGTATCAAGATTTGAAGAAGAGTTATTGGTGGATGGGTTTGAAGAAGTCCATAGCCACTTATGTAGCTAAGTGTCTGACGTGTTCGCAAGTTAAGGCTGAACATCAGAAACCGTCTGGACTACTACAACAATTAGAAATTCCCACTTGGAAATGGGAAATGGTAACTATGGATTTGATTACCAAGTTACCTAAGACCAAAAGTGGTAATGACACTATTTGGGTCATAGTGGATAGGCTGACCAAGTCAGCACACTTCTTGCCAATAAAAGAAACGTATAATTCAGATAAATTGGCTAAGTTGTATGTGGACAAGATAGTGTCCCTACACGGTGTGGAAAAGTTTCCAACAATCTTTAGGCACACGACTAAACTTTAGTACGGCTTACCATCCGCAGACTGATGGTCAAAGTGAACGTACTATACAGACTCTAGAAGACATGCTCAGGGCATGTGTGATTGGTTTAGTCGGAAGTTGGGATGACCACTTACCCCTAATAGAATTCTCCTACAATAATAGCTATCATACAAGCATCAAGGCTGCTCCTTTTGAGGCCTTATATGGGAGAAAATGTAGAACGCCCGTATGCTGGGCAGAAGTTGGGGAAGCCCAACTATCAGGACCTGAGATTGTCCTGGAGACCACGGAAAAGATTGTGCAAATCCGTGATCCTCTCAAAGCTGTCAGGGATAGGCAGAAAAGCTATGCTGACAAGAGGCATAAACCTCTTCAGTTCCAAATAGGGGACAAAGTTATGCTAAAAGTATCACCCTGGAAAGGAGTGATGCGTTTTGGAAAGAAGGGCAAGTTAAGCCCAAGATATATTGGACCATTCGAGATAGTCGAATGTGTCGGCACAGTAGCCTATAAGCTTAGATTGCCAGAGGAGCTTAATGGAATCCATGATGTATTCCACATATCTAATCTTAAGAAATGTCTAGCCGATTAGTCGCTAGCAATGTCGCACAATGAGGTGCAAATTGATGAAAACCTGAGGTTCATTGAGAAACCAATTTCGATCGAGGATCGACAGGTTAAGAAGCTCCGAAGAAAGATGATACCTATAGTAAAGGTTAAGTGGGACACTTTTAGAGGTCCTGCGTATACATCGGAGGTTGAGTCCACTATGCGACAAAAATACCCCCATCTTTTTTAATAAAATCTCGAGGTCGAGATTTCTTTTAAAGGGGTGAGGATGTAACACCCTGTAAAATCGTGTCCAATAGTATAGTGACACGTGTTGTATTTTATATAATTGTCTGTTAAAGACCAATAAGGACTAAAGGCGTCAACATGCTCAAGATTGAGCCTCTGAGTGACGAACCGATGTCAACATGCATAAATAATAGCCTCTGAGTGACTGATACGTTAACATGCTTAAATCATTAGCCTCTGAGTGACTGATATGTCAACATGCTTGAAACTTGGCCTCTGAGTGACTAATACGTCAACATGCCTAGCCTCTGAGTGACATCGGAATCAACATGCTGTGTATAAGCCTCTGAGTGATCCTTTGTGAAGTCTAACTCTCATACGTACCGTTTTTTGGACGAGAGAGTTCAATTCTGTAAATATGTGAAAGTTGGATATTGGAAGGATTAAAAGTGTCAACATGTTAATTTATACCTCTGAGTGACCTTTTAAACGAACCAAGAGCTCAATAATGCCCGGGCATAATCCCGGGTATGCCAAGTATTGGCTACGGAGGGCTAAAAGTGCCAAAATAGTATTTAAAATCCTTTTTATAAGCTTTATATAGTTTAGGGGCCAAAGTGTCAAATTTTAAAACTGAAATAGGGGCGGTCGCGGGCCGCGAGAGACCTGCCTGTGTCTCTCGCGCCCCGCGAGAATAGACCTGCAGCAGAAAGTTTGTTTTAGAGCCCAAACAAAGCTCCAAAACCATTAAATCGAAACCATGGCCTTCCAAATCATCTATGCCACGTTTTGGGACACTTGTAAGCTTCTTCTTACACCCCTAGACACTTGGCTTCACCTCCTTTGAGCTCTCCAACTATAAACAGGTGCTTAAGTTCACCATTTCAACTTGCACCTTTCTTATTCACTCTTCTCCCTCCTATGGAAGTTCCTAACTAAAAGGAGCAGTCCAACATAGTTCTTTTGCATCTAGGAATCATTGGTAAGTGTTCCTTCCTTGTGCATTATAGGCTTCTATAGCCTAAAGTCAAGCGTTTTATGTAAAACGCTTTGACTTTCGGTTAAGACCATTATGGTCCAGCCATTGTTCAAAATGAACATGGCTAAGTGATCATAGTAAGGTAGGTATTAGTCCCTATAAAGGGCACCTCCTGAAGATCACGTTTGCTAGACCAATTGACGGGTGAAAGTTATGTTATTAAAAAGTCAAACAGGTCATTTTTCGGAAAAATCATAAATTGATCTTATATATGTTATGAAACCTGTTTTTACACTTAAATAAGTTGGTAATAATTATTAGAACATGTATAAACATTTTCGGCTCGTCAATTTCAGTTCTAGGGTCGGTTCGCAACCGAAAGTCGCAAAGTTTGACTTCTGCTTTGACTTTCGATTCTGACCCGATTTAGATTAGCTACCTACTGATCTAAAGTTGCATTATAATCATAATGTTATGTAGAATAACCCTCTGAGGTTATATTACATGATCATAATCATAATCCAAGTTTATGCGCAAGTTCCATAATTATGCCATCTTTGACCAAAATGCCCTTTTTGAATAAAACAAGGTTTTAATGATAATAAACTTGAAATTGAGTTTCCTACTGATGTAATATTATAAGTAGGATTATTTGGGATGTTAAACAAAGTTGTAAACTGAGTTTCCAAGCAGGTCCTTAAACTATGTCGATAAATGACGGTTTTAGTCCTTATGACTCATAAAATTATTTTAATCAATCTTTTCAAGGTAAATCATTTACCTACTGATATGTTATATTAAATAACATATTTTAAACATTTTAAGTCTGACCCTAGGGTCAGTTTTCATTAAATCGCTTAACAACGTCATCTTACGACATAAGCGCCATTTCGGCGCATAGTATGGTTTTAAACCATATTATTGACCAAAACTTGATACCTACCGATTTCAAAACTTATTTTAAACATAATTACAGTAGGTACATGTTATAAACTCAGAATCCCAAATAATTTATAAATTATGTGTAAAATGACCAAAATGCCCCTTCGATGCATAGTTTGGTCATAAAAGATAAATTACACATATAATTGACATCCTACTAATATTATATCATAAATAAATTATTTTTTCAGAATACTCATGATTATAAACTTAAATTATATTCAAGTTCCTTCTATATGATATGAAATTACCAAAACGCCCTTATGAGGCATAATTTCGTTTTAAAACCTTAACGGGCAGACAAGTTGATATCCTACTGATATCTTTTCTTATTTAAAGTATAATGGCATATAGAACTTGTCCATGACTTATCCGGTTACCCGATATCGCTATTATGCGCACAGTTACGTATATGTAACTATTTTACGGAATTTAACCGTAACGGGTTTAACCTTGTCATTTAGCCTCAAAATCCATAATGTTTATAGTTTACCCATATTATACAAGTCAAGTACTTGTCGGGTTTAAACTACATTCTATCCGATCATCGTTTAATCAAACGTTATACGTAATGATTATGTACACTATTCGGTTTATAAGACCGTTAGTATTTAATTGGCTAGCTTATGCCATAATCCAGACTAGAGCCTTCTCGGTAAATGCTATCTGCACTTGGTACTTTTGTATACGGCTGAGTTATTTAAAAATAAAAGAAGAAGGCAAGCTCAGGTAAATACTCTCAACTTATTTCCCCTATAAGGGCTTGGGATATGGTAAATTATTATTGCATGGTCCATTGCATGGTTAACCTTCCTAAGATAATAAAAGATTTTGTGTCATTTGCACTTGAAATCATTCTTAATATTTTTAAAATGAGTCAGTTGGGTGTATTTACCAGCGTAAGCTGACGTATCCTCCAAAGACTAATCTGCAAGTACAACACGAAATTAAGCCGGAAGCTGCTCGGTAGAGAATAAGAGGATTCTTGTAAATCCTTAGATCTGCCTAAAGTCTGTTTTGTATTCTTTCTTGTACATTCTATGATCCGCCTGTGGATCTTCTATTACGAGCCTGTATATTATTTTAGATTTCGAGCATTTCGGTTTGTAATAGTAATTTTACTCCAAGACTTCCGTTGTGCTATGTTTAATTGACAATGATGTTATCAAGTTACGTCACGATACTCCCACCTGGGCCCACCGGTGTTCGGATTTCGGGGTTGGAAATCCGGGGTGTGACAACCGACACGTAGTCATTTAGTTCTATAACATAGAACCTGTGAGCAAACGAATGGTCAGCATACCCAATGAAAATGCAGTCTATACCTCTTTCCCCTATGTTCCTTATCTTAGGGTCATTGAGCATTACCACGGCCCTACAGCCCCAAACTCTCAGTTTATACAGCTCAGGTGGTTTTTTATACCAAAGCTCGTAAGAGGTGGTCTTGTTCCTTTTAGTTGGAACCCTATTTAGCAAATAGCAGGCTGTCAACATAGCCTCACCCCAAAAACCTTCACTTAGGCCCGAATAGGACAACATGGTATTGACCATTTACTTTAAGGTCCTATTCTTCCTTTCCGCCACACCATTTTGTTCCGGTGTGTAAGGAGCTGTGGTATGGTGTATTATTCTAGTCGATTGGAAATACACCGGATCAAAATACTCACCACCTTTGTCCGTATGTAGGGTTTTGATCAACCCACTCCGATGAAGCTTTACTTCTTGTTTATAGATCTTAAACTTTTCAAGAGCTTCATCCTTAGCATGCAACAAATAAACATAGCAGAATCTAGTAGCATCATCTATAAATGTTACTACATACTTTTTATTACCTAGAGATGGTGTAGCATGAAAGTCACATAGATCGCTATGTATCAAATCTAACATTTTAGTTTCCCTATGAACATGTTGCATTTCACCTTGCAAATATGGCATTTATCATTGTTTATGTTAATAGGTGGAATTAAGCTCATTTTAGACATCTCTTTAACTCTTTTATAATGTGCATGTCCTAATCTAGCATGCCGTAATTCCGAATCAGTCAAGTTGTTACTCCTACTAGTTGAAGCTATGCAATTCACATTACTGGTTTAAGCTATGTCATTAACATTACTAGTTGAAGCAACACAAACAAATTCATTCATAGAGGAAACATCAACATTCAACATAAACATACAATTACAAAGATAACCAAAACCTACAAAGCAACCATGTCTTGACAAGATATACTTGTCACTTTCTAGCACTTGTTTGTAACCACAATTATTCAACACAATGCCACTTAACAGATTCTTTCGAATTCCGGGTGCATACAAAACATTATTCAAAAGTAATGATTTTCCAGAAGTAAAAACAAGATGCACTGTTCCTATTCCTTTGATTGGTTCAGTTGCAACATTCCCCATCTTGATGATAGATCCGTCATCGATTGGTTGAAAGTCTTTAAACCAACGAAGATCCTTGCATACATGGCTTGTTGCACCCGAATAATCCCACCAAGCAATATCATCATCCTTCACATAAAATGCCTCAGAAATTAGTGATACATAATTCTGAACCGAATTATTAAGTTGTACTAAATCCTGACCTTGCTTGCCCAGGTCCTTAGACCCGCTAGAACCAGCCTCATTCTTGTTTTTCGAACCAGATTTGTTGGCATTCTTCATAAATTTACAGTCCCTTTTAAAGTGACCAACTTTACCACATTTCCAACAAGGGAAATTCAGCTTTTGTTTGGACCCGAATTGTTGTTCCCTTGAAACTTTCGTTTACCTTTGAACTTGTTGTTTCCTTTGGATGATTCACCCGTCTCAACCATGTTCACAGACGTTCCAGCCTGTTTCTTTTCATCATTAACCAGCACCTTTTCTTGTGCTCTCAAGCCTTCTTCAATTCTGAAGTGGCTTCCAAGTTCAACCAAAGTTAACTCTCCTTTCTGGTGTTTCAAAGTGTGTTTCACATCTCTCCAGGAAGGGGGGTAACTTGTCAATGATGCTTGAAACCGAGATGGATTCATCCATCTTCATGTCATGTTGGGCATACTGCCCCAGAATTCGCAACAGTTCATTATATTGTTCCATGACAGGCCTCGAATCAACCATCTTGTAATTATTGAAATTACTAACAAGAAACTTCTTACTAGAAGAATCTTTTGCCATGTATTTCGCTTCCAAAGTATCCCACAGTAACTTCGCAGTTTCAACATTTTGATAAACATCAAACAGGGAATCAGACTTACCATTTAAGATGTGACCAAGACAAATGTAATTGTCGTTTTCCCACTTTGACCGCTTCCTGATTTGTTCCACATTGCCTTCCTCCGGTATCTATGGGATTGGAGTTGTCAATACGTACACCACTTTCAGGGTTGTGAGAAGAAAGTGCATCTTCTTCTGCCATCTTTGGAAGTCCTGCCCTTCGAACTTCTCCAGTTTGTCAAACTTGCTTGTCATATCCTTCATCGATCCGCTTGCCATCTTTACAGAAAATAATTTGATCTTTGTTGGGGAATTTTCAGAATTCGGATGATCAGAGAGGCGTGTACTCACTCTCATATCAAATTATTTCGCCGGTTCTACCGAATAATCCAATCGGATACAACTCTGATTTTGGAGAAAATGAACAACTGTGTGCGTTTTTTGTGTGTGAATTCGTATGAACCCTATGTGACCAAACGACCCCCTCACGAATTTTGGAGATAATTCGCAGGTAACTGCCATTTAGCAGTTATTGACGGTTATTGGCGGTTATTAGCGGTTGGATTTTCAAAATTCCATTTGGCAGCTCGACCCCAGCCAGGGGCTCTGCCCCTTGGACCCGCCAGGGGCTGCCGCCCCTGAGACCCTGCTCCCGGGGGCGCTGCCACCGTACCTCCGCCAAGGGGGCGTTGCCCCTTGGAATTATAACAACTCGAGCAAGCGTGCACTCCCGCACCTCCTAACTTGTTCGATGTACATCATAATTCCCTTTGGTCACCAAGTTAGTTCCTATTACACTAAAAAATGCTTTGTTAACCTTTGGATCTTCTAAGTTCCTCGATGTCTAACACAAAGATTCCACAATATCATCAACATAATACCCACCAAGCGGTTTTCCACTTCTTTTTTCTTTTTTTCCGAAGCTTGTTTCACTGAGCCAATACTAATTAGGTATTGCAAACTGGAGCCGAACCACACGGTATCCAACTCTTCATCAGTGGGAACTAAATTAAACGTCGGCATATACAGATCAATCTGCAATTAGTTTACATAACAGTTTTCGATAAATTTTCTAAAAATGTACGAACATGCAAATAACATAAAATTGCAAAAACAAAACCATTGCTGAATCTTGAATTATCAGATCCATAGTGGCACGTGCTAGCCTCTTTCCTTGGCCCCACCTCAAAAATCTTGGAATTTAAACTCAGGAAAACATTCTAAGATTGAAAGGCAGACGCGTTCCTTCGCCGGTGGACTGCGTCAGCTGATGCTACAGGTTGGAAAGAAAGACAGACGCTTTGGAAACCTCACCCACTTTTGTAGCCTCCCAACGCAATAGTTGCCATTACAGACCCCTTATAGATCCAAAGATAAGTCTATTTCTTGGAACAATTGATGTAACTTTGATTTTTTAAGCTTTTGCTTGTTGCTTTCTGTGTCGTTCTCGCGTTTTTGCAGGGGGAGGGGGCGGTTGTGTGAATTTTATTTACTTTTAAAAAAAAAAACTTAAATGTTCTAGACTATTATTAATATGTAAATTTAAGAAAAAAAATATTTAGAGAGTTTGCTTTAAATTTTTAGTCTGTTTGCTTTATACTTTTCAACTAAAATTATTATGTCTGATCGATGTGGAAAAAAACTCAAGCATAATGACCAGCATACAGTTGATCTCCCATATATCTACTGTATCTCATACAAGCATCTTGTATGTTTCCTTCTTCCCATTTGAGTGAATGGTTTTGAACAAGATTTTGTAGTAAGATACATATGATCACCCCTGAATTTCGTCGTACATGACAAACACTGATAGGCCATACAACATCCCCGGCACATTCTAATGCGCCAGACTTGCTCACTCCGGCATTTTGCCAGTGACCTATACGTTCTAGAAACGAAAGGAATGCTGACTCGAATTCAATAAGAATTTGGTATATACTCTTGTGGACGCAAAACGAATCACCGCAATTAATTGCATCACTATTATTTGTAAAATATACAGTAATAATTAGCGACGGCAATTCAATCTTAAGAATGGTCTAGTATTCTTCGTCTCTTGACGCTGGTATGTATACCTGACAAACGTTAAGTTTAATATTATAGTTAGGAAAAAATAGTATTTTTTTACCATATCGACATCCCACAAAGCAGGATATACTCCCGTAGTGCCATTTACATATCCTAAAGCATCATGATGTTGTTCTACAAGGACATTGAAAAAATTGAGGCGGGAGCAATGTCACACCCCAATCGATGGCGGAAACATCGGAGTGAGACGATAACGAGATTGTTCATTGCTCACAACGCCAATAATGACAATATTTAAGGTAAAGTCAAATTTCATTTCAAGAATAATTGTCAAAATACAACATTGAAACAAATACAACAATTAAACTTAACACAATACAACAAAATTGATTCAACAACATTAACCTAAACGTCTAAATGTGTGTATCTAAATCCTTTCTATTTGATTTCATAGCATCCTCTTTATCAACCTGTAACATGTTTTAAAATAACAATTCAATGCAAAAGCAAAGGCGAGCACACAAGTTTAAGCATAGCATACGTATACGAATAAAGTTTAAACAAATCCTCATGACAACTATGATTCTACAAGAGCATATACAAGGCATGCAACACTACTAGTTAAACCCTTAACGCAATCACGATGTTTTAACATGGTCTCAAGATTACACGATGGAGGGGGATGCGTTACTTCCTAAAGCTCTTAAACATGTCAAACGAAGGCTTAAAACAAGTTAATGACTAAAGTATCACATAAGGAATGTCCAAGATATAAGCATCAAGTAATCGTATCAAGTATTCATGGGTGTAGGATTGTTTGTGCATTTCATAAAGTTTTAAGTGTTGTGGTTTGGTATAAGTAAAAATGTTACACCCAAAAGTGTTGTAAACGAAAAGTGGGTCGAGTGTACTCACGGTTTTTGCTAAAGCTTTCATTTGTTACTTCCGTGAAGGGTTTGGAGGAACACCGAGTTATCTTGAAAGTCTTGAACTTTCTTGATTGAGAGAGAGCTTTAGAGAGAGAGAGAGAGAGAGGGAGGGAGAAGTGTTTGAGGTATGAAATGAGTGTGAGAGGATGTGGGTATTTATAGTTAAGGTTTGGGGATTGAGTTAGGTGAGCATTAAATGCAAGAAACACAATCCAACAACACACTTTTGCCCAATCTATAAGCTAGAAACAAGAATCTGTGGATTATGCCCCTGAACTTGGTTTTTTCCTTCATTTCATACTAAAACTCGACATTTTTGCATGTTTTTAACTATATAACATATTTGTAAGTATATTTTAGGTATCGAGAATGTATGTATGAATATTTGCACGTATAACAAGTATCGGTTGGTATGTAATCACGTATTTAACAATTGAATGTATGTAAGATAAGCAGGTATCAAGTATGAATTTTATTATGATCAAAGTCTCGGATTACAAAATCGGGAAATGAAATACGAATTCGATACGAATATAAGTTTCCATAAATAAAAATAAGATTACACTTTCTAATTAAGAAAAGTATAAAAAAGTGAGGCGTTACAAGCAAGGTCCTGCGATAAGTGACTGATGAAGTGGCCATTCCGGTTTCATTTTTCCTTTAATTTCATGAGCCAGTTACACCATGCTCCGACATGCAGTATAGAATATATTCATATTTTAAGTTTTGAATAGAAAATACAACTTTTTTTTAGAATTTACTGTTTGATGAATAAAAATGTTTCCATAGAAACCCAATAGTCCACCTCACCAGTGTTTTTCTAGAGGTGTACTCCCCGTATAGCTGGAATAGCAAAAAGGACTGTCAACGGCACTCAAGAACATTTGGAGACCAATTTTGAGTCTGTTCATTTTTATTGGTCCAAATAGTGTTTTCTATTGATTCTGGAATGTTACTCAAACGCCTCCCGGTTGCCATTGTGCTCGTGCACACTAATGTGCACCATGGGCCTGTATATATAGCCTGAAAACCAACTTGGTATGCCACTGATACATAATTAATAATATTATTTTAAGTTGTAACTATTTTACGATACTTTTTTTATAAATAGCAGGTTGGAATTGAACCCGCATTCGCTTAATTGGGGAATACAACATTTTACTAACAAAGTCTATAAATAGACACAAACTCTTCTAAAATTTAAGCACATCACAATTCTATTTGATTTCAAAGTTCCCTAAAAACAAAAACGGATTCTAGAGGTGTACTCCTCATATAGCTGGAATAAAACCGTTTCCACATAAACCCAATTGTCCACCTCACCAGTGTTTATCTAGAGGTGTACTCCCCATATAGCTGGAATAGCAAAAAGGACTGTCACCGGCACAGTAGAACTTAAGAACATTTGAAGAACAATTTTGAGTATGTTCATTTTTATTGGTCCAAATAGTGTTTTCTATTGATTCTGGAATGTTACTCAAACGCCTCCCGGTTGCCATTGTGCTCGTGCACACTAATGTGCACCGTGGGCTGTATATATAGCCTGAAAACCAACTTGGTATGCCATTGATACATAATTAATAATAATATTTTAAGTTGTAACTATTTTACGATACTTTTTTTTATAAATAGCATGTTGGAATTGAACCCCATTCGCTTAATTGGGGAATACAACATTTTACTAACAAAGTCTATAAATAGACGCAAACTCTTCTAAAATTTAAGCACATCACAATTCTATTTGATTTCAAAGTTCCTTAAAAACAAAAATGGATTCTAGAGGTGTACTCCCCATATAGCTGGAATAAAACCGTTTCCGCAGAAACCCAGTAGTCCACCTCACCAGTATTTTTCTAGAGGTGTACTCTCCATATAGCTGGAATAGCAAAAAGGACTGTCACCGGCGTAGTAGAACTCAAGAACATTTGGGGACCAATTTTGAGGTTGTTCATTTTTATTGGTCCAAATAGTGTTTTCTATTGATTCTGGAATGTTACTCAAACGCCTCCCGGTTGCCATTGTGCTTGTGCACACTAATGTGCACCATGGGCCTGTATATATAGCCTGAAAACCAACTTGGTATGCCACTGTTACATAATTAATAATAATATTTAAAGTTGTAACTATTTTACGATACTTTTTTTATAGATAGCAGGTTGGAATTGAACCCGCATTCACTTAATCGGGGAATACAACATTTTACTAACAAAGTCTATAAATATACACAAACTCTTATAAAATTTAACCAAATCACAATTCTATTTGATTTCAAAGTTCCCTAAAATCAAAAATGGATTCTAGAGGTGTACTCCTCATATAGCTGGAATAAAACCGTTTCCACAGAAACCCAATTGTCCACCTCACCATGTTTTATCTAGAGGTGTACTCCCCATATAGCTGGAATAGCAAAAAGGACTGTCACCGGCATAGTAGAACTCAAGAACATTTGGAGACCAATTTTGAGTCTGTTCATTTTTATTGGTCCAAATGGTGTTTTCTATTGATTCTGGAATATTACTCAAACGCCTTCCGGTTGCCATTGTGCTCGTGCACACTAATGTGCACCATGGGCCTGTATATATAGCCTGAAAACCAACTTGGTATGCCACTATTACATAATTAATAATAATATTTAAAGTTTTAACTATTTTACGATACTTTTTTTATAGATAGCAGGTTAGATTGAACCAGCATTCACTTAATCGGGGAATACAACATTTTACTAACAAAGTCTATAAATATACACAAACTCTTCTAAAATTTAACCAAATCACAATTCTATTTGATTTCAAAGTTCCCTAAAAACAAAAATGGATTCTTGGACCGACGTAGAAAATATTATGGTTGTCGTCTCCTACATGGCAGTTCGTGATCTAGGCACCTATACAAGTTACGATAATTTATTCTGGGAGCGGGTATTCAACTTTTTTTGCATTCACCTATTAGAGACAACCCGTACGTTAGATGTCGTGAAGACTCGTTGTGCTTTCCTGCGCTTTAAATGTTCCCATTTTCTAGGAAGGTACAAAAACGTTAATAACCCGTAGAACAACGTGGATGAAGAAGAGGTCATTCAAGAGGCCCTGCTCGACTACGTTATGCTTTACGGGGAGGACTTTGAACACCTTTCCGTGTTTGAAACTTTGAAAAATTATATTTAAGTATCTTCTTTTTTTTAATAACATGCTATGTCATGTTTTTAGGTTGTAATGTTTAAGTTATGTTGTAATGTTTTATGTTATATTTCTAAATTTTAAGTTATGTTGTAATGTTTTATGTCATATTAAATGTTATATTAAATAGATTAAATAGAAATGTGGAAAAAATAAAATATATGAGGAGTCAGCCGAGCAATGTGAGCAGTTAGCCAAAACATGAGGAGTCAGCCAAACCAGTGGGAGAAGTCAGCCAAGCCGATGGGAGGAGGCAACCAAGCCGATGGGAGGAGTCAGGCAAGCCACATAAACCAACCTAAACAAGGAACAAGGACGCGTCAGCCGCTTTAAGCCCGACGCATCAACCACCTTTTTGGCTTTGATGCGTCGGCCGTCGACACAACAACCTTGTCGGACACATGTCAGCACATACTTAAACGGACGCAATAAACGGCTAACAGAAGCCTTCCATGGTGCAGGAGTCCATCCAAGGGCGCTTGAGGATGACATTTTGGTAATGATGGTTGGTCAAGTGACATTCTTGTAATTTTCCCAAGAATAAAACAAACCAAAAGTGGTAAAAGAAATAAAGCTAATGTTGCAACTTCATGCACAACAAAGTTGATAATTAAGATATAATATAGTTAAAACCACTAGTGAAAGTATGGTTTACAGTTGAAGTACGACTGTCTATGTGGTAATAAGGTGATACTTTAACAAACTCTTTTAGCTAAACTTTAACACACTTAATCATAAAAGCCCGGTGATTAAAAGCCCACTTTTACAGTATAGGTCCGGTTATACACCTTCTTATCATTGAAGTTAACCAACTTAGGGATACCAAAAGACATTTAATTCTAAAAGGCTGACGTTTTACCGTTCGAATGGGATATAGGGTATTTCAAAAGGGTGAAGTTTGCCACAATCCCATTGAATCATCTTTAAGCAAAAAACGCAATCGACTTGTCAAGGTGGTTAACCAAACCATAACCAAATCGAACACATAGAATTAACTAAAACGTATTTAATACTTTAATCTAAACCCATCGTTTAGAATTTCCTCATAAACGACACGTTTGATTATGGTTTGGTTGAAAGCTAGCTAAAACTAACTTTGCTTATGCACATCCTTAATATACTTTAGTAGATATATTATGCATTTTATCATGTTTTTACTAAAAAGAATCGCGAAATCATTGAATTTGTTCAAGATTAGATCCAAACAATATATTGAAAAACATATCTTTCATTTATAAGGGCCTACGTATAGTTGGGATATCATATGAAATGCTCAAATCACCGTATGGATATTATATGAAATGCTCAAGTCACTACTCATATGACACGTGTTTGTCTCCGAAAGGACATTCTAATGATAAGTGATGTACTTCTAAATCAAAAAGTTGAGAGTTTAAATCATGTATTATAAAGGTGTGATGTATTTATCTTAGAAAATATAGGAAAATACCATAAAAAATGATTAGTGTTGGCTATTGATAAAAAGAATTACTAATTTCATATGATTTGATTTGGAAAACTAAAAAATGATGAGTGTTGTGTGTTGACTATTGATAAAAAGAATTGCTAATTTCATATGATTTGATTTGGAAAACATTTATACACACCGTAATCAGCGGCAATCCTATATTTTCCTTTGTTGTGCCCCTTAAGCATAAAAACACATTTCGATTGTTTTAGTTTGTTATTTTCCAGAATAATATTTAATATTTACATTTCATTTCAAGTGAATAAGGAAAACAAAAACATTTGATTGGTCTACGATAAACATCGACCAATAATCGTCTTAAATGACCTAAAGAACAAACCTCTTGAATCTAATAAACACATAAGACATTTTCTCAAAGTTCTAAAGTTCTAGCAGCTTAGCTTAGCGATACCAAGAGTTAATATAATTGCCCCCATTCCCTTCTTCTAAGTCGTGTGGTTTCTAGTCTCATTATGAATATTAGTGTAAAAAGTTAAGAGTAGATTTAACGAACGTATGAGTTCTTCATTATAAAAAATAATAATGTAGTAGGATGATGCAAATAAAGTTAATAATAATGCACTAATTTTAATCGAAACTAGTATATTTTAGAAAAGAAAACAATAATAAATTATAATCTAGACCATTTAGTATGAGGTTAGTGGGAGGATCATTGAGCTGCCATTTAAAACCATTAAGATCCTCCTCAACACCATCTCCACGATCCTAAGCTCATCAAGATCGTGGGGTATTCCATGATCATCACGGGCCTCCATTTCTCTTCATTAATTGTTGATGATGGATGGGGGGTTATGTGGAGGATCAATACCACACCGCATCGGATGGTGATGGAGGGGATGACGATGTGGAGAATGATTATAGGGTTTTGGCTCATCAGCGTACCGTTTAGCCTAATTATATTTTTGGAAATCAAAGCCGGCACTAAAATTCAAATTAAATAACCAAATAACTGCGTGAATTTTTTTAAATTCCAATGAAATTTTAAAGCATGAAATAATGGAATAAAAATATACATATTTTTACAATTAAAGCATAACCAATCAACACTAAGAAAGGAAAAAAAATGTCAAGGTCAAAATCGGAGAACAGTAAAGAATAAAAAAATAAACGTCAAAGTCAAAATAACCACCGATATTTTGCATCTGACGTGTTTCACCATTTCATCCATATTTTTTGGGCTGGTAACTCTAGACATATAAAAAGTTATGCTATTTTTAAGTTCAACTATTTTTTTTAACCCGCTTGCAATAACCCTTACAAGTCTTGAAGCGTCACTCCACAACTTTCTTAGGTGTCATAATGAAATATTGCTCTCAGGTTCTCTTAAACTAAATTGAAACCATATACAATTGTTTGCTTAAACAGCCTTCTCATAAGTTAAACTAGGAGAGAGAATGACGGACACCGGAAGACGGTAATTCTGCCCCAAGACGACGAGATAGTAGTAGAGAAAGAGCGGAACATGTTTCGTTGTGTGGTGATTGTGACCTAACCCAGATTGGAAAAGAGTGGGGGTTATGGGAAGCTAAAGTTAGGTATCTTGGTGGTTTGGCTGTATTGTTCACATTTGATTCCTTTGACCAATAAGAAGGAAGAATGGAGTACGTGTCTAGCATCACTTTTATTTTGGAAGGAAAATTGTTCTCAAGAGGAACAATTAGTTTGGTTGGTAATAAACGAAGTTTCGACAGGGTTATGGGATCCACCCGCTTTCGATTTAATCGGGAATTCATTCCCCCTCCCAAGCATCACTAGTGGACGGAAACTTGGCACATGATGGGGAGGGAGTTTTAGTTAGATCAAGGAGGTAATTATCACAAGAAAAAGAAATGATAAAAATGTACAAAATGTGGATATGACGTGACGCGACACTTATAAACTTTGTTAAGTTAATTTTCAAAACGTTTTTCTTCAACTGTGTATTAACTTTTTTTATGTAATTGATATATGTTAATTCAATATAAGTGTACTTACTCTTATAATATCATTTAAAAAAGTTAACTTACAAGTATAAATACATAGAAATACTAATACATACGAAAAATTAAAGACTATAATTTAGTTTTTAAATACCACCGTTTTTTTCAATTATTTAACATATTTTTAACGTTCAAACAATCCAAACACATTAAATATTTGATTTTTTTGAAACACTCATAAAAAACAATAATTATCATTATCCTTATTTTCATTTTTTTTAACTAGCATAATTTTGAATTCAGTGATATTTAGAGACTTAAATATAATTTTTAAGTAAAAAAAATATTTTGTAAATTCATAATTAATTTCATATCAAATTCAGTTGTTAATTAATATAAATAACTAGAAATAACTCCATAATTAAGTAGGAAAAGGAGTGGAAAAAACAAAAAGTAAATGGCCCAGATCGATGGCAAGTGCCGCTCTATGAGTAAATTGCAAGTTCTGACCTTTATTTATATACTAAATTTAAGGCTGTGGCATTTGTTTTTAAAATTGATAATTTTTGTATTTAATGTTTTAAAATGCTACACTTTTTGTCCTCTGTCTCTAACTCAGTTAAATTTTTTTTGTTAAATCGAATCACACAAGAGTAATTTAGTCTTTTTATCCAGTTACATAAAAAAATTTAAAAAATAAAATAAAAACTAATTATTAATTTATAAATCAGAACACTAAAGAGACTTCAAGAGTGCAAAATACAAGAAAAGAAAAAGAGATGTACTAAAATTAGTGTGCCTCTAACCCTAAATAAACATACTATATAAAGAAAAAACACACTAAACAACAACAAAATACATTAAATTATTTCCTTGCCATACGATGACTCCTGGATTTTTTAAAAGAGTTAATTAAATTGTTAAAATACTTCCCTTAAGCCGGCCCTTCAAAAATACATATATGAAAAAATATTTTAAAGTTTGGAGGCTTAAAGCCCTTGCTTTAAAATACTTCCCTTAAGTCGGCCCTTCAAAAATTGTGAAATGAAATGTGAATTACGAAAATTCTAACCCGTCAAACGACTGGGTTTTTACATTATGGTTATTTTCTTAAAATCATTAGCTTGTTAAACTTTTTAAAATAGTAAAAATAGTTTATTATACGATATAAAAAAATATATAAGTGAAACTGAAAAATGATAATAATAAAACAGAATAAAAAGGTTATAAACTATACATTAGAGTACCAATAGCAGTTGATTTCAATACTTAGCTTTCAAAGTAAAAATAATAATAATATAACATATGAGCAGTTGTTTTCAATACATAGCTTTCAAATGATACATTTTGATTCTCTGAGACATGAAGAGCAGATCCTAATAAACATTGCATCATGTTTGCTTTGTATCCCAAATTTCCCTTACCCTTCTTCACACTATTCAAATATACATATTCATTGTTAATACAGTTTTATGATAAATTGAAAAACAACTCAACAAAATCAATCATGGTGGTGTTATGTACCACCCTGTAAAATCGTGTCCAATAGTATAGTGACACGTGTTGTATTTTAAATATAGTCTATTAAAGACCAATAAAGACTAAAGGCGTCAACATGCTCAAACTGAGCCTCTGAGTGACGGTCCGATGTCAACATGCATAAATAACAGCCTCTGAGAGACTGATATGTCGACATGCTTAAATCATTAGCCTCTGAGTGACTAATATGTCAACATGCTCAAAACTTGGCCTTTGAGTGACATTGGAGTCAACATGCTTATAATAAGCCTCTGAGTGATCCTTTGCGAAGTCCTAACTCTCATACGTGCCAACTGTTGGACGAGAGTTCAATTCTGTAAATATATGAAAGTTGGATAATGGATGGATTAAAAGTGTCAACATGTTAATTTATACATCCGAGTGACCCTTTAATGAACTGAGAGCTCGACAATGTCCGGACATAATCCCGGGTACGCCAAATATTGGCTATGGAGGGCTAAATATGCCAAAAGGGTGTTTTAGAAGGTTTTTAGAAGCTTTATTAAGTTAAGGGGTTAAAGTGTCAAAATTTGAAACTGGCCATAGAGCGGTCGCGGGCTGCGAGAGACCAGGCATGGGTCTCTCGGGGGGCGCGAGAAGGCCTCTGCTACAGAAAGTTTTACTTGGCTACCAAACAAAGCTCCAAAAACCATTTAATCGAAACTATGGCTTCCCAAACTGCTATGCCACGTTTGGGACACTTGTAAGCTTCCTCTTACACCCCTAAACAACTGGCATCACCTCCTTTGAGTTCTCCAACTATAAATAGGTGCTCAAGTTCACCATTTCAACTTGCACCTTTCTCATTCATACACTCTTCTCCCTCCGCTGGAAGTTCCTAACTGAAAGAAGCATCCAACACAGTTCTTTTGCACCCTAGGAATCACTGGTAAGTGTTCCTTCCTTGTGCATTTTCGTTTATAGGCTTTTATAGCCAAAAGTCAAGCGTTTTACGGAAAACGCTTTGACTTTCGGTTAAGACCATTATGGTCCAGCCATTGTTCGTAACGTACATGGCTAAGTGATCGTAATAAGGTAGGTGTTAATCCTTATAAAGGGAACCTCCTGAAGATTACGTTTGCTAGACCAATTGACGGATCAAAGTTAAGTTTATTAAAAAGTCAAAGAGGCCATTTTTCGGAAAAATCATAAATTGATCTTATGTATGATATGAATCCTGTTTTGACACTTAAACAAGTTGGTAATAATATTAGAACATGTAAGAACATGTTATGCTCGTCAATTTTAGTTCTAGGGTCGGTTCGCAACCGAAAGTCGTGAAGTTTGACTTCTGCTTTGACTTTCGATTCTGACCCGATTTAGATTAGTTACCCACTGATCTAAAGTTACATTATGATCTTAATATAATGTAGCATAACCCTATGAGGTTATATTACATGATCATAATCAGAATCCAAGTTTATGCGCAAGTTCCACAATTATGCCATTTTTTACTATAATGCCCTTTTTGCATAAATCAATGTTTTAATGATAATGACCTTGAAAAAAAGTTTTCTACTGATATAATATTATAAGTAGGATATTTGGGATGTTAAACAAAGTTATAAACTGAGTTTCCAAGCAGGTCCTTAAACTATGTCGATAAATGACGATTTTAGCCCTTGTGGCTCATAAAATAGTTTTAATCAAATCTTTTCAAGGAAAAATTTTATCTACTGATATGTTATATTAAATAACATATCTAAGACATTTTAATCTGACCCTAATGTCAGTTTTCATTATACATCGCCTAAAACGTCATTTTATGACATAAGCGCCATTTCGGCGCATAGTATGGTTTTAAACCATATTAATTAACCAAGAGTTGTTACCTACTGATTTTAAAACTTAATTTAAACATATTTACAGTAGGTACATGTTATAAACTCAGAATCCCAAATAATTTATAAACTTTGTGTAAAATGACCAAAATGCCCCTTCGGTGCATAGTTTGGTCATAAAAGATAAATTACACATATAATTGGTATCTACTGATATTATATCATAAATAAATTATTTTCCAGAATAATTATAATTATAACATTAATTTATATTCAAGTTTCTTTTATACGGTATGAAATTACCAAAATGCTCTTATGAGGCATAGTTTCGTTTTAAAACCTTAACAGGCATATAAGTTGATATCATACTGATATTTTAACTTATTTAAAATATAATGGCATAAAGAACTTGTCCATGACTTATCCGGTTACCCATTATCGCTTATAAGCGTACGGTTGATTATATGTAACTAGTTTACGGAATTTAACCGAAACGGGTTTAACCTTGTCATTTAAGTTTCAAAATCCAGAATGTTAATTGTTTACCCATATTATGCAAGTCAAATTACTTGTTGAGTTTAAACTACACTCTATCCAGTCATCGTTTAATCAAGCATTATACGTTGTGATCATGTACACTACTCGGTCTAAGTCTATGACTTAAATAAAGACCGTTAGTATTAATTGGTTAGCTTAAGCCATAATCTATACTAGAGCCTTGACGGTAAATGCTATCTGCACTTAGTACTTTTGTATATGGCTGAGTTATTGAAATTAAAAGAAGACTAGCTCAGGTAAATACTCTTGACTTATTTTCCCTATACGGGCTTGGGATACCGTAAATTATTACCGCTTGGTCTGAAATGGGATCAATCGAATGCCGGATTGTGGCTAGTAAATCCGCATATTCTGTTTTAATCAGTTTTTTTTATAACTTAAACATCAAGGGTTAAATTACCGTGTCTGGATATCCTCGGCTCATTACATCAGATAATGGCCACGACCTTAGCGCGGGGTGTAGGCATACACCTGACAGACGCTCAAATGCAAATTACCCAAGACGTTAGGGATAACTCCTCTGTGAGTTCTAAGTGGTGTGTATTTAATCATGTCTCGGTCTATGTACCGGGCCCTGTATGTATGGACAAACATGTGAATCTGTTAACAAGGTTACAAAGTAACTTTCCCAAGTTATAAAAAGATTTGCACGCTGTTTTAAATCTAATTTCTAAAATGTTTTCAAAATGAGTCAGTCGGGTGTATTTACCAACGAAAGCTTGACGTATCGTCTAAAGACTAACTGCAGGTACAATACGAAATAGGCCGGAAGCTGCTCGGTAGTGAATAAGAGGATCTTGCAAATCCTTAAATCTGCCCTAAAGTCTGTTTTATATTCTTTTTGTACATTTTATGATCCGCATGTGGATCTTCTATTACGAGCCTGTATATTATTTTGTATTTCGAGCATTTGGTCTGTAATAGTAATTTTACTCAAAGACTTCCGCTGTGCCATGTTTAATTGACAATGATGTTATCAACTGACGTCACGATACTCCCCACCCGGGCCCACCGGTGTATGGATTTGGGTTGGAAATCCGGGGTGTGACATGTTATTGCTTGTGGTGGTTGTTATTTTGGTCATAGTTCATGTATTAACATGTATAGATGAGGAGACATATGGGATGACTCAAGAAAGCATTGAGAGTAGTAGTGTGATGCAAAGAAGTATCATGTCACAAGAAGATATAAAGAATTTGCCAAGGTATGATCACAAACCGGGTGGTCATGGAGATGATGATCGCGAGGATGCGGATGATGATGAGGATGATGGTGATGCTTGTAACACCTCGCTTTTTCGCATCCTTATTTTAGAAAATAAATATTTGTATCATAATTCGGGGCGTTAAAACATAATAAAAATATTTGTGTGTGTGTGTATATATATATTATTAATTGTTATTCGTTATTCGTGTAACGCCTCGTATCTTCGTATTTCTATTTTAAAAATGTCCGTATCCGTATTCTAATTTTAGAAACCTTACATTCGTATTTTAATTTCAATCTCACAACTCGAGCCATTAATCATAATAAAATTCATATTTTATACATATTTTTTTATTCACACAACCGATCATTTAAATACGTATTTATACGCAAACGACACAATTATACGTATAAATACCTATACGCACATCCTCAATACTTAAATTATACTTTTATACTTTTTATATACTCAATTACATAATATATACTCAAGAAATACCAAGAAATATGCCAATCATCTTTTCCACCTCATCAATCCACTTCCACCTTCTTTAACCAATCATATTTCACCATTTTCCACATCTTTTCTCCACCAATCATCTTTTCAATCCTCTTCCACCTTCTTTAACCAATCATATTTCACCATTTTCCACATCCTTTCTCCACCAATCATCTTTTCAATCCTCTTCCACCTTTTTAACCAATCATATTTCACCATTTTCCACTTTCTCTACCTATAAATACCAACCTCCTTCTACCATTTTATTCACACCATTCTTCTCTCCATCTCTTTAATTCTCTCAATCTCTCTATATCAAGAATTCTAAAAGGACACTAAGTGTTCCAACCATTATTCTCTCAACCTCTCTACTTCTCTCAAATCTTCCAAACAAGGAAGAGAACTCTAAGATTTCTAAAAGAAAACAACTAAGTGTTTTAAAGGAAGCTTGAAGCTCCAACCTCCAACTCTTCACGGAATCACCAAAGGAAGCTTTGCAAAACCGTGAGCATACTCGACCCCCTTTTTACACTTTAATGCATTTTGGGGTGCAACATGTATAAATTACAAAATTTATTTTAAACAAAATTAAATGTGTTCACAATACCAAATGTGCCATCAGTTACACTTATGTGAGTTATATGTGTTAGTTTAAACTCGTCTATACATGCTACTTATTATGCTTGAGTTTGTTTATGCTTATTAGTTTTGACTTGTATTCTCATGATATCGTTAGGCTTAGAATACTATGCATGCTAGTTAAGGAATTCGATTATATGCTATTGTTATGCAAAAGTGGTCTACATATTCGTACGATTCGACTTGAATATATACTTGTCACAATAAAATCCAACTTTTATACTTATAATTAATTTCAAACTTGTATGCTCGCCAATACTTTTGTATTGATCTATGCTTTTAATCATGTTGCAGGAATTTTGATGACACATGGAATCTAGTAGGATTACCTAGAAACGCATTGAAACTTTAAATACTTATTGTATTGTATTTGTTTCAAACATGTATTCCGTTTCAATTATCTTGTATTAAATCGTTATCAATGAAATGAAATTATATTTGTTACGTGTCGGGATCAAAATTTTGTATTATTTTAAACTATGTAAAAATGTAATTATTAAACACTTGACACAATTAGCGTTATGAAGCCTCTTGCAATCTAGTTTTCGTCTCATCCTGATGTTTCCGCCATCGGTTGGGGTGTGACAGATTGGTATCAGAGCCATAACTATAGGGAATTAAGTAGAATTGTCATGTTCGACCTAGTCTATAGTTTAAGTACCATACCATTGACCATTTGTGATACTTGTCTAAAAAGTTATTCTTTCTATCATGCTTCAATTGTGGCGACCCTACCCACCTTAGAAACACATGCCCTCAATTGGTTAACGTTATCAACACTCAAGCCCAATCAAACCCAGTTAACCAAGTAAACCAAGAAAACCCAACCGCTATGCCACCAGCAAGAGAAAGAGTCTTCAATATCAACGCCAATCCTGTCGAAGATAATGACGGCCCAAACGAAGATACTCAGCTAGTCCTTTTCGCCGAAGATCCAGATTCAACTCCTGTTGTTTAGTCTAATGTTTTTCTTTATCACATGTGTAGACTGTTAGAGAAATTATGATATATTATATATTATATATTGTTTTTCAGTATATACTTTTGCTGAGGCCGCAGCTCCCCATCCATCGAGGTTGAGTTTGATCCCCATTTTATTATGGGTTGATCAGGGTGTGCCCGCACGATCGGCTCCGTTTGTTTGAGCCTTGATCGGTTACGTAATTTTACATTTCAAATACATGCAATACGCTCGGCTCCGTTTGATTGAGCCTTGAGTGCACAGTTCAATTTACATTTCAAGTTCATGCAATACGCTCGGCTCCGTTTGATTGAGCCTTGAGTGCACAGTTCAATTTACATTTCAAGTTCATGCAATACGCTCGGCTCCGTTTGATTGAGCCTTGAGCGCACATTTCAATTTACATTTCAAGTTCATGCAATACGTTCGGCTCCGTTTGATTGAGCCTTGAGCGCACATACAATTTCATTATCAGTATCTTGTGGTTGTGGTGTTTGTAGTAGAGTCGCATCGAACTAACCATAACTTTCGGATAAAGTCAACGAAAATTTGACAAGGATATGGTGGATACGCCGATGGTACTTCCTATATATAAGTATTCTTGTCAAATGATCGGAGGCATTATCAGGCGGTTATGAGAGGTTCCATGCATAGGCTGTTTGTGTGGTTAAGTTATTCATATTCAGTACATGCAATATGTTCGGCTCCGTTTGATTGAGCCTTGAGCACACAATTTCAATTTCAGTACATTCAATATGTTCGGCTCCGTTTGATTGAGCCTTGAGCACACAATTTCAATTTCAGTACATTCAATACGTTCGGCTCCGTTTGATTGAGCCTTGAGCGCACATCCATTTTATTTTCAGTACATGCAATACGATCGGCTCCGTTCGATTGAGCCTTGATCGCACAGATATATTTCATTTCAGTATTTTATGTTTGTTGTATTGATTGTAGAGTTATAGGACTAATCATAATTCACTGATAAAACCAATGAAAATTTGACAAGAATATGGTGGATACGCCGCTGGTACTTCCTTTATATAAGTATTCTTGCCAAAGGATCAGAGGCATTATCGGACGGTTATGAGAAGTTCTATGTAGGATTTATTAGTTTCTTGGTAACCAATCATAACTTGTGGATAAAACTAATGAAAATTTGGCAAGAATATGGTGGATACGCCGCTGGTACTTCCTATATATAAGTATTCTTGCCAAAGGATCAGAGGCATTATCAGGCGGTTATGAGAAGTTCCATGTAGGATTGGTTGGAATTTGTGATACATTTATATCATCATGTTATTTAAAGAGATTGGATTGTGTTCCATTTCTACATAAATTAACCTCTCCATCATAACAAACGAGAGAGGAACTTCCATCATTCAAACATATATGTTATCAGAATGTGGATTCAAATATTTGCTGATGTGTTTATTCATGTTCAAATATTCGCTGATGTGTCTATTCATGTTCGAATATTTGCTGTTGTGTTTATTCATGTCCAAATATTCGCTGATGTGTCTATTCATGTTCGAATATTTGCTGTTGTGTTTATTCATGTTCAAATATTTGCTGATGTGTTCATTCATGTTCGAATATTTGCTGTTATGTTTATTCATGTTCAAATATTTGCTGATGTGTTCATACATGTTTGGATATCAGCTGTTGTGTTTTTATTTATGTTCCATGTAGATTGTAGTGTTAGAAGTTTTGCCTTAGGATATAACCATATTTTTCCCAAACGTATCTAAACTCTTATGCATGATATCATTTTTAGCGAATCATTCCTGTTTATCAATATTCATACAGTAGGCAACAAAAAGCTATTCCTGAATAGGGTACTTAACCTTTACAAGGAACGTTACCGCCTCGAACAAAAACTAAAACCCTCATTTTTTGCTAAGCATACAACTGTCAAACAAAACATCATCATTCTTATAGTCAAAATATATCATTATTTAAATTTCGGGACGAAATTTCTAAAAAGCAGGGGATACTGTAACATCCGTCAAAAACGGATTTACCAAACCCGCTCCGTTTAGCAACCGAACAGTCAGTCAAAATTTTCGTTTCGAATTAAATGTCCAAAACATTTTTAAACGATCCGTAATCAATTATTATACGCGAATATATATTTAGTTTTTGAAAAACTGTCAAAAATCGCAAAATAAAAATGAAATACATCTGTCGGGTTTCGAACCCGGGTCTGTACCGAGTCAGGCAACGATTTAACAACTCACACACAAACCACTGCGCCAACTGCTTTGTTTGTTATATATTTCAAACATTTAATTGATATAATAACGTTACGAATTCAAAATCGGCGCCCAAACGGTTCAGTCGTCGGAATCCCGGAATTTCCGCGAATCTTAACTACAATTTACGTTATAACGTAAACCTTTAATCAGACATCGGTTATAACCGATGTTTGAAGTCCGCGACACTTTTCAAAACCGCCGGAAAACTTGAATTGATGAACCCAGTCGTAAATCAGATCAAATACATTTCGATTATTCCCTATAAATTCACCCTCAAACCACGACAAACACTTTCGCTCAAAAATCACACCTTTTCTCGGCATAATTCCACTCGCCGGAACTTTCCTGTTTTTCGCCGGAAAACCGAATTTTAATCCCTGAGCTTTATTGAATCCCCTAAACCTTTACCGAAGTTACCCTTACTCTTTCCAAGCTTTCCGGAGACTTGCTGCTGCGAGACACCAGACGCCGGAGTTGTTTTCTGTCGCCGGAGTTCTGCCGGAAAACAGAGGAAAGCGAGTCGGTATACCTCACGCTTATTTTCCTTCCTTTTTACTTCTATCTTACCAGTAATTAACCTAAAACACTAATGAAACTTGAATAAAAACTCGAACCAGTCAGACCCGATTTCTGGTTCAACATTGACGAAGAAGACGATGCACTTTTATATCTTATAAGTGTAATTAAAATCATGATATTAATCGGGTTAGACACACAGTCCAGCGGTGGACTGTGTGCACATAAGACGTTAATTATGCAAAGGTCTCGAGTTCGAATCCCGTCTCACACACGCTGCCTTAATAAAATCCATTTTTTTTGTTTACTGAACCGGATCGCCACAGATATATGTTAAATATATTGTTAACCGGTAAAATAACCAAGTTAGACACACAGTCCAGCGGTGGACTGTGTGTTTGTTTATATCACAGGTCACGAGTTCGAGTCCGGTCTTCAACACCGACTCGGACAATTATCTTTTCTTTTTAAATAAGGCAGGAAAGGAAATATCTATTTTGTATTTAAGTATAAAAAAAACCGAATGATATAACATGTTGAACACACAGTCCAGCGGTGGACTGTGTGTTGGATTAAACCACAGGTCCCGGGTTCGAGACCTGTGGTGTGCATGACCGTTTCGTTTAAACTGTTTTTAAAATAAAAAGGATTTCTGTTTAAACTAATTAGTGTATATATATAATTAAAATCGGATATATAACGGGTTAGACACGTAGCTCAGTTGGTAGAGCTGCGTGCACGCGTACGAGAGGTCTCGGGTTCGAGCCTCACTCAGCGCACAACAATATTCCATCGAACCGGTCAACGGTCAGGTCAACGGTCAACGGGCCGGTCAACGGTCAGAAAAAAAAAAAATTTTTATTATTTTTATTTAATTATTTTAATTAAAAATCAATTATAAATACTTAAAAATAACATTTTTAAGGTTAGAAAATAGCCTCAAACTCACAAAAATACACCCAACAATCCTACTAAAATAGTTTAATAAAATCCGTTTACTTACCAACTCATAATGCGATTTATCTAGGTTAAACCTCACTCGTGGTTAAAACCACTTCGCGTGCATTCAACGTCATCAACCGAACGCACCCACTGTGAGTGAATCTTACAATTTCCCCCTTTTAAATTACACGTTTTGGGGTGTGTCATGTGTTATGAATTAATTAATTTATTTATTTAAACTTGTGCCATACCACATCATGACTTGAACTTAGATTGATTTATTGTGGTGATTCATTTATATTCCGTTGGTCAAATTACATGAAACTCATACATTAAGCCCATCAGTTCCTCGTGGGAAACGAGTAGAACATCGCGTGCTTCAATTCAAATTCATTATTGTTCATGAGTGTTTTCATTGAGTTTATATTGTTTGTAGTTGTGTTATTCATATTATCATGTTTATGCAATTCATTCATCAGGCCCCTCAGTTCCTCGTGAGAGACGAGTTGAGCATCGCGTGCCTTTAATTGTTTCCATTATTATTCATGAGTGTGTCATTTAACATCTTATGATTGTTGATCAAGTTACATCTAATTTTACTCATGTTTGGTTGTGCACATATTTCATAATCAATTTAAATAAATTGTTCAAATGTTTTCCATAGGATTCACTCGCCAACATTATGTTGATCCAAAAACCTTTTTACACATGATACAGGTGAACAGGTTGAAGCAAGAAAAACATAGGATATGCCTTAGAAGAGAACAAAGAAGTCTAAATTGTAGTTAGATCATGTTGTAGCAATCATTGTAAATTTCCATTTAAATTGTATTAATGAATATGAAACGTTTAATAAATGTCATGAGCTTTGATGATAACCCAATCATGCCCCGATCACCTTATCCGCTGCGGGTCGGGGTGTGACAATTCTTGTTCTACAATCGAAATAACTCATCAATACAGGGGTGATTCCCGCCATTGGTGACGAGTTTCAATCCGCTCTACATGTTATTTTGTGTGAAATTACACCATCAAGTCAGGAGTGATATCCATTTCTTAATGGGAGTTTCATTTCATAATCTAGTGGATCCTTATTGATGATTCGAGATTATATCTTGATACGTTTAATAAACCACAATTTGGGGACGAAATTGTCAAGCCAGGATTGACATCCACACCTTGATGACTGGTTCCGCTCCTCAATTTTCAATCTCGCCAAAGTTTCTATTTTTTCGATCAAATTAGGGACATGTACTAACTGGAAGGGTAAAGTACCGTTAATCGCTTGGCGACGAGAGTATTATACCTATTAGGCCAAATCATGTCTCCCTAATTCGAAAGGACTTACGAGTCACTTTGGAATACTCGAAGTTTCTAAAACCGAAACACTCCAACATTTTAACAAGCCTCTCTTTTATGCTATCTTACATTTTATGCTATATAATTCTTATTCCTTCATTTTTTTTAATGTCACACTATACTAAAATCAGATTTATGCACAAAAAACTTCGCATTTATACTAAATCTATTATGCAACGATTCTATAGGTGCATACTAAACATCATACTTGATTTGGGATTACTGGAACATTATATGTGATAAACTTGTTATAAAACCACACCTTAACATGTATAGCACTATGCGTAGTGCTATAGGAGTAGTGCACCGCCCTTGAGACTTGGGGTCATGTTAAGTAAACTATTTCATACCAAGTAAACTATTTTACACTATGATTCAACAATATTGACTAGTCAACATTGTGTACACGATGGTTAGACTTGTTATTCACATATTTATGTGGTAGACTCGTCATTAACTTTGATCAAGCCACAACTTAACATGTATAGCGCTTGTGTAGCGCTACAGGAGTGACGCCCGCCCGTATTCTTGAGGTCATGTTAAGTAAACTATTTTACACCCTCTTCGTTTTAACGATGAAGGGTAGTCTACATTGCGGTACACGATGGTTTGACCTATTTATTCACATGCCAGTAATTCGTTAATCTTGGTTAAACAAAAATATACCATCTGTATTGTACACGAATGTGCGAATACGCACACTTACACTTATACTCATACTTATACAGTATACTCTCTCATACTTAAATGCAATTATACTTATATACTTAAGACTCTATATATGCTATCATTCTCACTTGTAATACGTTAATAAACCCTAATCGTGACACGGAACGTAACATGACACCGATTAGCGAAACAGAAGTAATATAGCATAAACATGGTGGATACGCCGCTGGTACTTCCTATATATAAGTGTTACTAGCATATTACCAAACTTTTGTAAAACGTGCCATGAGAAATTCGGTGTTTCACTACTATGTTTAATACAAACTTTAATCACTCACAACCTATTTCGCAATTATACCCATACATGCTTCAAAATGGCCTATTATTCTAAAGTCTCCCTCTTAAATAAATTTCGGGACGAAATTTCCTAAAGTAAGAGAGACTGTAACGCCTCGCTTTTTCGCATCCTTATTTTAGAAATAAATATTTGTATCATAATTCGGGGCGTTAAAACATAATAAAAATATATGTGTATGTGTATATATATATGTTATTAATTGTTATTCGTTATTCGTGTAACGCCTCGTATCTTCGTATTTCTATTTTAAAAATGTCCGTATCCGTATTCTAATTTTAGAAACCTTACATTCGTATTTTATTTCAATCTCACAACTCGAGGCATTAATCATAATAAAATTCATATTTTATACATATTTTTTATTCACACAACCGATCATTTAAATAAGTATTTATACGCAAACCGACACAATTATACGTATAAATACCTATACGCACATCCTCAATACTTGAATTATACTTTTATACTTTTTATATACTCAATTACATAATATATACACAAGAAATACCAAGAAATATACCAATCATCTTTTCCACCTCATCAATCCACTTCCACTTTCTTTAACCAATCATATTTCACCATTTTCCACATCCTTTCTCCACCAATCATCTTTTCAATCCTCTTCCACCTTCTTTAACCAATCATATTTCACCATTTTCCACATCCTTTCTCCACCAATCATCTTTTCAATCCTCTTCCACTTTTTTAACCAATCATATTTCACCCTTTTCCACCTCCTTTCTCCACCAATCATCTTTTCAATCCCCTTCCACCTTTTTTAACCAATCATATTTCACCATTTTCCACTTTCTCTGCCTATAAATACCAACCTCCTTCTACCATTTTATTCACATCATTCTTCTCTCCATCTCTTTAATTCTCTCAATCTCTCTATATCAAGAATTCTAAAAGGACACTAAGTGTTCTAACCATTATTATCTCAACCTCTCTACTTCTCTCAAATCTTCCAAGCAAGGAAGAGAACTCTAAGAGTTCTAAAAGAAAACACTAAGTGTTTTAAAGGAAGCTTGAAGCTCCAACCTCCAACTCTTCACGGAATCACCAAAGGAAGCTTTGCAAAACCGTGAGCATACTCGACCCCCTTTTTACACTTTAACGCATTTTGTGGTGCAACATGTATAAATTACAAAATTTATTTTAAACAAAATTAAATGTGTTCACAATACCAAATGTGCCATCAGTTACGCTTATGTGAGTTATATGTGTTAGTTTAAACTCGTCTATACATGCTACTTGTTATGCTTGAGTTTGTTTATGCTTATTAGTTTTGACTTGTATTCTCATTATATCGTTATGCTTAGAATACTATGCATGCTAGTTAAGGAATTCGATTATATGCTATTGTTATGCGAAAGTGGTCTAGATATTCGTGCGATTCGACTTGAATATATACTTGTCACAATCAAAACCAACTTTTACACTTATAACTAATTTTAAACTTGTATGCTCGCCAATACTTTTGTATTGATCTATGCTTTTAATACATGTTGCAGGAATTTTGATGACACATGGAATCTAGTAGGATTGCCTAGATACGCATTTAAACTTTAAATACTTATTGTATTGTATTTGTTTCAAACATGTATTTCGTTTCAATATCTTGTATTAAATCGTTATCAATGAAATGAAATTATATTTGTTACGTGTCGGGATCTAAATTTTGTGTTATTTGATTTAAACTATGTAAAAAGGTAATTATTAAACACTTGACACAATTAGCGTTATGAAGCCTCTTGCAATCTAGTTTTCGTCTCATCCCGATGTTTCCGCCATCGGTTGGGTGTGACAAACATGTATAGATGAGGAGACATGTGGGATGACTCAAGAAAGCATTGAGAGTAGTAGTGTGATGCAAAGATGTATATGTCACAAGAATATATAAAGAATTTGCCAAGGTATGATCACAAACCGGGTGGTCATGGAGATGATGATCGCGAGGATGCGGATGATGATGAGGATGATGGTGATGCTGATTAGAAAGATGATGATGATGATGATGAAGAGGATATGATGATAATGATGAGGAGGAGAATGGTGAATTGATGATCATATGAACACACAAGTTATTTTCTTCAGATTTTAAATATCAGATATTTCCTTTTAGTTGATTAGGTGATGTGCAATCATAAATCCTCTTTGGGGGCGTTGTGTGGCAAGTGGCACGTCACGTCATAGAGGGGCTTTATGTGACGTTATATCACTAGAGGGTGTAGTCATAAAGCCCATATCTCATCATTACTAAATTATTAATTTTCAATTTTTTATAATTAATTTCTAACTTTATAAAATTAAAAACCATTTCATTTAATCTCTAAATTATATAAAAAAACTTTTATTAAATTTAAAAAAAACATTACAATAAAAAAAGCAATACATTTATTCTTCGTCTTCATCGTCGTTCTCTCCTTCTTCCTCTTCGTTTTCTCTATCATCCAAACCTTCGTATGCAATGTTCCCGGCTTCGAATTCCTCAACTTCTTCTTCCTCGGAATCTTCTTCGACGTTACCATCGTGTCGAATTGGGCGAATCGCCCAAGCATGCTAGACCAAATCTGCCATTAACGCATTATGTATATCCTTAGATCACAATAGTTGAGCATTTAAGATTCGCTCTTCCATTGTTACTTGGGTTCCTTCAACTACATCTTCCGGAAAATAGTTTTGACATGTCGCTTTTCCATCATTCTCTACGATCATGTTATGCATAATGATGCAAGCATACATGACCATTCGAATTCTATCCTTATGCCACATACGACAAGTATTTCTGATAAAATGCCATCGTTGTTGAAGAACCCCAAAACACTTCTCGATGTCCTTTCGCAAAGACTTTTGTAGTTTTTAAAAATATTGTCTTTTCACATCGAGCGTTTCAAAAAACGTTTTAACAATATTCGAATACTCCGAGTATATACCATCGCCCAAATAGTAGCCATGCTCGTAGTCATTCCCGTTTGCATGAAAATCGGCCTTTGGTATCGTTCCAGAAATGTAGCTCTCTAACAATGGTGAACACTCGAAGGTATTAATGTCGTTCATACAACCCGGCTACACCAGCGAAAGCCGACCAAACCCAAAGGTCGTATGACGCAGCCGCTTGTAAAACCAAAGTTGGTCTTTTCTGGTCACTGCGTGTATGTTGACCTCGCCATGCGGTTGGACAATTATACCAACACCATTGACGATAATCCAAACTACCAATCATACCGAGTATCAAATTACCAATCATGCCGAGTATTCCATACTTTTCTAAATGCACCTCATATGTTTGTTGAAGGTCGTTCCAAGTGGATTGCTCAAATAACGTTTTTCATATAACTGGCATATACCTAAAATACAATTAAATATATAAAATCTAATATAAAAGTTTTACTAGTGATGTACTTTAAAATAAGAATAAATATATAAAAGTGAGTAAAAAAATACCAAAGCATAAATGTTTCACGCTATCTCGTGTTGTTTTCTCCCTCATCTTTAAGTACTCGTCGTTGATGTCGTACGTGTTTCCGTAGGCTAGTATGCGTAAAGCGGAAGTTACCTTTTGAGTTAAGGTGAACCCTAGATATTCTCTCGCGTCCATTCTTTGCTTAAAGTAGTCATACTTAGCTTCCAAATCATCATTAATGCGCAAAAATAACCTTTGGCTCATCCTAAACCACCGTCTAAAAACATTGGGTCCGTGAACCGGTGTGCAATCAAAATAGTCTTTCATCAAACGCTCGTTTGCGGCTTCACGGTCTCACAAGATAAAGATGCGCCTCAAATGGGGTGTGGAGGAGAACGCCTAACGTGTTCCATGGCTTGTATCGCGAGAGCACATGCACTCGTAACCGCTTCTTCCTCCTCTGTAATTTCTTCGGGTGAAAAAAATGTTCGGTTAAATATCGGTGAACGAGTCTTCCGATGGGGAACCCATTATTTTTTAAAAGAAAGTGGGAGTAATTTTGATGAATGGGAGTGTGGTTGAGGTGAATGATTAAAAGAAAGATAAATGATATATATAGATTATTTAGGAATTTTTTATTAAAATATGATCGTTTGTAACGGTCAAAATTTTGAAAGCCTTTCCCCTCGCGCCGCTATGCTTGTCACGGGAACTCGGATAAAATCTCTCATAGCGCCCGCCGAAGTGGGTTGGGCGGGGCTATAGGGCCCATGCTCTCCATTGCCGCGATACAATGCCCCACTACGAGAGTCTTAGTAGTGAGTCTAGTTAGTTTTTACATAATTATCTTTATTAAACTTTTGTAAATAGTTTTATTAGTAATACACAATATCTTATTAGTTTTCATTATTTTATTTGTTACAAGACGTTCTCTTTTTTTTTGTCTTCCAATTTCTCGTTGTAGCTATGCCGTCAAACCCAATTCTTCCCACCATCTCCCTTGTGTGAATTGTGATAACTTTCTTTCTATCTAGAGACATGCCATATGGACGCATTCTACATGTATGTTTGATTTGTTTTTACTTTGCATCGTGTCATTGTGCCGCACATTGTAGCTCATGTCGTAGTAGTGTTGTTGCCTTGTCGCACCCATGCCACTACTATGGTCGTATATCCTGTTTTTCCTGCCACTATATGGTGCTCTTATTATTTAAGTTTCTAGGGTTTTAACTTTTTTTCAAGACTGCCACTCTTCTTGGCTCATGTTATCCTTCTTCAAAAGTATATAACGCTTTTCATCACCACGCCCGGGGCTCGAAGAAGTGGAAGAAAGTGGTGTACACGATGGATATTTGTGGCTAAGGAGTAGATCCAAAGAGTTTGGTGTGGGTTATCACAATGCTGACCAATTATTTCGTAATAAAGAGTTTTTCTTGGCCGTTTAAAAATTAAAATTCCAGAACAATCAATAAATGTAAAAGGTTTAACGACACTCGTGTGAACGAGTCACTCTTCTTTATTTCGGTCGCTTCATTTTCACATCTGGAGTTGGATTTATTTGAAAAATATGTTGAGTAATAAGGCTAAGGCTAAAAGATGATTAGTTTGCTTCCTAGTTATTTGTTTGCACTTTTCATTTGACACATGAATATTGTATTGCTAGTCTCCTAACATAACCAGCCACAAAATCATACAATGCGAATGGAAATTTTTATTTCAGTTCCATTGAGTCTTAAGGAAGAAATATCACCTTAGTCTTTTATTTTTATGTTCCATTAAATTGAATAAAAAGGTAGGTTGGCGAAGACAAAAGTCGACATTAGAAGTTAAACATTCTTAATACTTTTTTCTACATATGATATTTTAAAATTATATATGACAGTTCCACATGAACGTCGCATGAAGCATTTATATAATTTATTTATTTACTTATCTTTTATTTTTGAACGAGGAACACTCATCACTTAAAATACATTTCTTATATCTATGTATTGCGCACTTTACGGGCCTTTAACCACACTACTTTAATAGAATAAATACGCTAAGCCACTGGACCAAAACACCATCTACATATGATTTATTCTAGAAAGTATTATATATTTATTAGTTTATTGAAAGAGACTTGATTTTTTTAGACAAAAAGGTTTAATAAATAATATTTAAAATACGGAGTCAAGATGCAGAATAAATGTTGAGTCAAGGTCAATGCAGATCGTGCTATTCTATTTTCACTTTCAACCATCAATGATTCTTTTATTTGAATACAAGACAGTGATAACAATCCTGTTGGTTAAGTGGTTAAAAGGTCTGACATTTCCAGTGCAGACGTAGGTTTGATTTCTATTTGGGTCTTTTCGAGAGACATCTAGCTGCAGGGATTAATCAGGGCTTTAATCCCATGTTTCGAACCTGGTGGGGGCAAGGGTTCACGGATTCCATTTGGTTCCTGCGCATCAGGGGCACGGTCTCATGACGAGCGAGGAGTTAATCTTAAACATAGCCCCAAGTAAAGTGGATTCACACGTAAATATTTTTTATCATTAAAAAAACAAGACAGTGATAATACTAACAAGTTAATATGAAATAAATTAATTGAAATATTTCAAAAAAACATATAATAAGATTAGAAAAAAATTGTTACCATTTCAAATAAAGATGGAAATTGTTCCAAAATAATAATGTATTTAAATTAAATGCCTCGTGTATAAACTAAGAATTTAAATTCTAGTAGTTACCTACCTATAGAAAGAGAATGATAGTTTCATCAGGCTATTGGTGGAAAAGGGTGGTTATTATTACTAGTTTTTTTATTTTTGTACTTTTAAGTTTATTATAATTATAATTAAGTATTATCAAAAGTATACGTGATTGAGCCATTTTGATGTATGTAACCAAACAAGTTTAATAGACAAGTCCAATGGACATATAGAAAGAGAATGACCGGCGGCAATAGTTTCATCAGGTGGAAATGGGTAGTTATTATTATTAGTTTTTTTTATTTTTGTATTTTTAAGTTTAGTATAATTATGATTAAGTATTATCAAAAGTATACGTTATTGAGTCGTTTTGATGTATGTATATAACCAAACAAGTTTAATAGACAATTCCATTGGAATATAGAAAGAGAATGACAGTTTTTGGTTTAATTGGTTGACTCGATCTATTTTTTGTTGAGATCATATTATAAGTAGTATGCAAGTTACTAAAATACATGTGTACATGTTGTGAAACTGAGAAATATTCGGCTTTTCCACAACGTGAACGAAGCACCCAACTAGTTGATATATTTATTATAAGTTATGACGTCAACCACTAAACCATATATGTGAGATCGCTCATCTTTGCAGACGTGGCTTTTTAGATACATTTGTTATCCTTTGAATATAATGTTATGATATGTAACTCTCATATCTCTTTTGGGATAATGCTATTAAGGTGTTGAGTGTGTCATAGGGATCTTGAAGACTTAAGAGCATGCTAACTAAAAATAGACTTGTATAATATTGTACCGTAATGTTCGATAGCCTATGTTATTTGTTCAATTTGTGGTATGTGTGATTTGATAGACATATATCGTCAAGGATTTGTGCTTTACTTAATATTCGAGTTAGTGACGGATCTAGCCTAAAAATTCAGGAGTATCATAATATTTTTTTATTTTTTTTTGGTATCAAAGGTATCCTTTGTATAAAACCGGAAAAAAATAAAAAAAAATTACAGTACCTCCGCCGCTGATCCGGGTGAATGATTCATTGATTATATTCTCTCTAAAGCTCATGTTAGCCGATATTCAATGGATTTGTCAAAGATGATGTCTAATCGAAGATTTCTTTTGACAAAACTCAATCGGTGGCATATCAAGCTAAATGTAACATGTTATTAACGAAGAAACTACTTTTATACACTGTAGATCAACGTCCATTGTGTTGTATAGATGAGACAAGACCAAAAAGCTATAGCATAATTATTAGGTCCACAAATGACTCTTTCAGCTTACAAGAAAATGCAAGTGTCTTTCTTTTCTTTACATATTTAATTTATATACATATATAATTATTATTTTTAGATATTTATAATTATAACATGATTTATATAATAATAATAATAATAATAACAATAATAATAATAATAATAATAATAATAATAATAATAATTGATATGTAATACATTCATTGTATCAAGTATAAATTTTCTTATATTTATATACATAAAAAAACTAGTTAAGGCTTGTGTGCCTAATAAGTTTGGTATAAAAAACATTAGTTGATTTCTAGTAGTCAATGGGGTAGCGGTGGACTGGTTGGAGGAAAACTTGGTGTTTCTTGTGACCAAGATTCGACACCCATTCTCCCCATTATTTTCTGTGGTATCCAGGTGAAGGGCGAATACGGGTGACGCTGGTTCGTCTTAGATGGGAGACGAGGTTTTACCGATTATTCCACTGTCGTGCCTTCGGGCGGGTGGAGGTCGGGTTTCTGCATATCTGGGAAAGCCAAGGGGCTGGTGACGGTCGCGTAGTCGACCTTGACCACGACGCCTGATGTCACGGTAGTTAGCACATCATTCCTTACCGTTTAAAAAAAAAGTTGATTTCTAGTAACTTGTGAACCACTCACCTCATTACATCACTTGACTGTATGTCGGATAGGTTTGAGACTAATATAAAGAAAATATTGCCAAAAGTAAAAATAATAGACATACCCTGTGTAAGGGTAAATGGGTGCACCCTTATAAGATGAGGGGAAGTTTTCACCCACTTAATCATTATGTGCCATGTCAATTCTTCTTTCATACATCACTCTTGTCCAAAAAAACATAAGGGGTGGTTTCACCCAAACTATTTTTTTAAACTAATGCATTATTGATTGATAGAGGGTGAGGCCTATCATTACCCCCTCTCCCTCCTCTTCCCCGCGTGCGGCAACAATTCATCGAAAATTGAGTTCACCACATGGACCAAGAGTGTTGGTGGCACATTCCCTGTGCGGCAACACCCGCTGCCCGCTCCCCTCCCGCAACCACCCTGTTCAGCCTTAGGGGTAACATGAAATCTCAAATTACAAATATACGGGTTTTACACAACCCATGGTTGCAGGGTTTCTCTCTGTAGTGGGTCGTCGTGAGAATTAAATACTTATAATATCCATTTTTAATGATGTTTTATCTAAGGTAGATTAAGGGCTAGGATATACCAAGCCTAAAATAAAGGGTCTCCTAATTTCAAACTTTAGTTTCTCATATACCACTAAAATTGGTGTGAAAGTTCAAACTAGTTGATCTACTTTAAAAAACTGTAATTAATAAATTCATGGAATCTCATTACATCACTGTCTAGTATGTTGGATAGGTTTGAGACTAAAATAAAGAAAATATTGCCAAAAGTAAAAATAATGGATATACCACTAGTGTATAAGGAATGACATGAAATCTCAAATTACAACGATTAATTAATAAATTCATGAAATATTAATTTTCTTTAATACATGGGTCCATGGAGAGAAACTTCCACCAAATAGACCCACTCCAATATCTCATGTAAATTCCGCGAAGACTTGAAGTCAATCCTAACCATTTTTGCTTTATAATATGATTTCTACATAACAAGATTGATGAATATAGTTATAGTTATTCAAAAAACTTCAACATGGAGATGAATCCCTTGGAGCTCGAATTACCCGGCTTTCGGTTTCACCCGACCGAGGAAGAGTTGCTTGAATTCTACCTCAAAAAGATGGTTTTAGGGAAGTATACATGTTTCGAAGTCATCGGGTTTTTGAACATATACCTCTACGATCCTTGGATTCTACCAGGTAACTTTCCCTTACTCGAATGGAAACCGAGCTTCTGTTCATTTTGCTTAAGTCGATATGGATTTCATTTCAAGCGTAAATGGGTAGATTAGGCCTAATGAGTCGGATCTCATCCGGGCTTAACTCTAATGTTGAACATATGCCATCATGTGATCATGAGCCTTAGATCAAAGTTAAGTTTATATTGTTTTAATCGTAGAAATGTCGAAGATTGGGGAGCGAGAGTGGTACTTTTTTGTTCCGAGGAATAAAAAGCTTGGTAATGGTGGGAGACCAAACCGAACCACCAAAAATGGGTTTTGGAAGGCAACTGGGTCAGATCGTAAAATATTCTCTTTATCCGACACGAACAAGCACCTCGGCTTGAAGAAGACTTTAGTGTTCTACCAGGGCAGGGAACCAGGAGGCCAGAAAACCGATTGGGTCATGAGCGAATACCGACTGCCTGATTCTTGTCCGCTATCAAAGGTAGTAACGTAAATGTTCATAACCTTTTAGCAACTATTTTTCTTAATAAATTTAGAAAATATAACTCCATTTGTACAATTGTGTATATAAGAAATGAGATGTACTGAGTGTTCGAAAATCGGTTAAATCAAAGCAAATTAGCCGGTTTAAAATCTGAAAAGTTTGGTTTGTTGTTTGGCAGTTTAGCTATCCGGTCCAGACTGAAGCTTATGCCGTTTTCACTTTTTATTATTTTTGTAACTTGGTTTTTTATTTTTTATTGTGAGCCGTTTTAAATTTTATTATTTTTCCAACTTCATTTTTTATTCTTAGATTATGCAGTTATATAAATGCATACTAATAATGATAAACCAACCGAGTTATGTTAAAATTTAATAATGAACTAATGATTTGGAAAGAAAAACAAAACGTTCCAAACCAACAAAACCAAACCGTTAAACCACCAAACTAGTAAAAAAGCCTGGCCAGTCCAGCGGACCCACCAAGCCAGTTTGGTTTATCATTTCTTGGAATCATAGCCAGCGATTCAGCCTGAAATTTTCATCAAAACTAGCTGAATTGGACCGTGAACATTAATCATCAAGGCCAGCTCAAAATATTTTAGTCCCAAAACGAATAACAAGATTGGGGCCTTTCCATAAAAAAAAAAGAAAAGAAAAAAATTATTTTAGATCCTATAATTCATATGTGTGCATAATTATAGATCATAAGCCTTAACGTAATCAATCTCAAGTGCAAAATTACCAATATGTTATTTTAGAATTTGGAGTCTTAGTAAAGTGGGGGCCCAATTTGGAGGCTTTATTTCACTCCCTTTGAGCCAGCCATGTTAATCATCTTATTTTAAGTCTATTGGATATATTATAAATATTAATCAATTTGATTGAAAATTATCATCTTGTCATCAGTCAATTGGATATATTATAAATATTAATCAATTTGATTGACAATTGGCAGGACATAGTGCTGTGTAAAATATACAGAAAAGCAACTTCCATAAAGGTGTTGGAGCAAAGGGCAGCCATGGAAGAAGCACAGCCTCCATCACCTCCAAGCTCTACCCAGAGTCAATATCTTGACTTCTTGACACTATCACCAATAAGATTAGGCCATGTGGCATCCGGCACCAAAGATAACCAAGCCAACAAGGAACCAACCCTGAAACTACCAACGGGTTCCAAAGAGTTATCGGAGCTCCGGCTACTAAAATGTAACATGGGTTGGGGTCAAGATTCACAGTCGCGTAGTCCATGGCTTCAAGATCTCCTTTTCACCCCTTCCCCCTGCGCCAATGTACTCAATTTCCTCGATTAATCGAATAAAGCGAACGATAATTATTGTTTATGTAAACCGAATGATATTTATTAACTTATTTTGAATCACATTAAAATTGTTGGCAAGCCGCTCAAAGAATAGACAAGAAACAAAACGGCTATTTACATCTTACAAAATGAATTCCGTTTAAGCCAAATCGCGTTTCCATTTTGCAGGTCCTATAAAACAGACCCATAAAATGAAAACGAGACGCTAAACAAGCTAAACGAACCCAAAAATTGGAGATACCCTATCCTACCATCTACTATATCTATGCTAAACCAGAAAGAAAAACAAAACTACATCCACTTACAAAAGTGTGGCCTTTTAAAGGCCATTCGCTATCCGACATCCGAAGCACTTGATTTTACCAAATGGGCTTGAGCTCATTGAGTGAAACATGGTCTAGTTGACACTCACCGAGCCATGACTCAGACCCTTTAGGTTCATACTTCGTTACACTCTTTTCTTTTGATGGTTCTTTATGAAACACGCTCTCTCTCTCGTGAAACTTTGTCTTCTTCTATACGTTGCAATAGTTCTTCACAAGCTTTCAAAGATGCAGCTGTAAATCTTTCCATGGCCTCAAAAACGAGCCGTAGATTCGTTTGTGCGCTAACGCTTTTACTAGTCTCACTTTGATACACTGCTGAAAGCCCATTATCTTTTTCAGAAGAAAGAACGATTTGTTTATCGAGCACTTGCAATTCTTTATGAATCTTTTGATCTTCCCTTTCCAAATCCTTAACTTTTCTCTCCATGTTTTTATGCAATGCTAACCTCCGTCTCATTTCTTGTTTATCACGGTCCCACAACATAAGAACAACTTTCACAAAATCCCGCATCGACTCCACTACTTCCTTATCGGATATCCGGTCTATTGCTTGAGCCCACTGGTTACAGATTATGAACACGGTTGGTGCACCTATTCGACTAGGAGAAAAGGGAACTGGTCCATCGGCGGTTTCTTCCGGTACGTACAAAAGACATTTTAGAAGCCAGTTGTTTAAGGATGTCACAAACCCCTTTTGTGCTCCAAACCAACATGAGAACCGAAGAGTCCAGTTTAAAAGTTCATGTTCTAATTGTAATGTGGCTTCAAGACTATCATCAGAAAAGTGTTTGCTGGAAGCAATCGCGTCTAATCGTTTAGCAGCCCCAATGGCTCGACATTGACTACGATGGCACTCGAGCATTGACTTCCACATCCTCGTTAACCTGTAGACCACAATTATTCAAAAAGCCTTTTTAAACCAAGATTTAAACCCATTAAAAACATATATATTTATTAATAAATAACAAGTTAACATTACCCTTGAATGAATTCATTTAATTGTGGCCACAACTCTTCGTCTCTCAATTTATTTATCTGCTCAGAGATCTTATCGACGACTTGAATCGCGATCCTAATCTTGGTTGAAAGACTTCTGACTAAAGTTCTTGTTGCATCAACTTTGTGTGGTTCCGCGCCCTTTTCATCTAAACGTTTTAGTTTCATATCCTTTTCATCATGAAGTAACCTCATTTTCTCCTCAACCTATGTCATATATAACCGTTTGCTAGTTACTTATAAGACGATGTACCTTAAAACACGGTTAATATATCCATAAATACGAACAAAACAACCTTAACATACCTTAACTTCCTCAAACAATTTCTTCTCCCATATATAGAGCTTATGCAAAGTAGATGAAAGATTTTTAGACCTCGTTCTTAACTCTACATCGACATCAGCAGGGTCGGAGGTTTTAGAAGCTGCTGCTGCTAGTGACGGTGAAAATTTGTTCAACATTTTTGAGGGAACTGATTCATAGATACATATCATAATAAAAGTCAGCAACTTATGATGATTCTAAGTAAAATCTGTATGCAAGTAATAGAATTTACAATAAAAATTGGACCTTGATAGGCTGCGTGTTTACGATTGTGTGGAACTTTTCCTACTTCAAGAATCTTTGCTAGTTCATTCCCGGATTCTGAAGCGCGATCAAATTGGATTTGCATTTCCTTTACAACTTCAGAATCGCTATGAAACTCGTGAAGCGGTTTATCACCTCTAGATGTTTCTCCTTTATCGACCACATGAACTTCAAACTCAACGGGCTCTTCTTCTTCGGGTACACCCGGTCCACTTCTGTAATGCAAATCAACCACAGAGCTTTTCTCACTCTCATCATCAACAACCGCTGCTTTCTTCGAATCCACATTACCCCCAACCCCACCCCCACCACCACCGATACCGCCACCACCCCCACCACCACCGCCACTTCCACTGGCAACATCTACAAATTTCGGATGCGAAGAATGTATCTCTTTGACAACTTCTTGTTGGTAATAATCTTCCTCTTCCAAATCAGGAATACCTTCCTCCTCCCTAACTTCCCTAGAATCCCGACTTGGTGTATACGGAGGATAATAACTTTCATACGATTCAAACGGGTTCAAAAAATCCCAAGTAGAGCTAGCAGGCGGGGGCGGCGGAGGAGGAGGAGCCGGTTTCGAATTCGAAGTTGACGCTTCCGACTGTAGAAACTGCGGTTGTTGAGAAGTCGAAGACGACCCGAAATACTCACCATAACTAGAGTAGTTGTTATTATTATACGAGTAAGAATTAGGGTTTTGATCATTATAAGCGTTGTTATAATACGAAGACGATGAAGATGCTTCACCATAATGTATAGTTTCCGGACTCATTGGCCGTTGCTGGTAGACAACAGACCGCGTGGGTTGCTTCCTCATAAAATTCATCGTGTACCGACCCGGCGGGTAATCCGCCTGAGAATATCCTGCAGGCGGATAACCCGCTGGAGGATAACCTGCAGGAGGGTAACTTGATGGGAGATAATCCGCCTGCGGGTAATCCTGTGGAGGATAACCCGCGGGCGGGTAATTATTTAACGGAGGATAACCCGAAGGTGGATAATTTCCAGGCGGATAACCCGCCGGAGGGTAATTAAACGGAGGATAGGATGGAGTTGAGAAGTTATCATGTGAAGTATTATTATACGGCAGATTATTGTACTGTTCGTGTTGATGCAGAGGTGGTGAGTCTCCATCAACGGAGTGTAAATGAAGAGGACCATCATCATCGTCGTCATCGGAATCTTCATCGGAGTGAAAGTGAAGGTGAGAGCCGGAATTCGAATGCGAGTGGTGATGAACGGCAGGTGGAACTACCGGCGGCTTGGACGGTTCACCTTTTTTTTGTGCGGAAGGTTGAGCACGGGCGACGAAGGGCTGTCGCCGCCGTGCACGGCGGCGGAGTGGATGTCAAAAAAACGATGTAGCGAAACGCCAACGTTTTTGAGCGAGTGACAGTAGGCTAAATGAGCCTCGGCGAGAGCGTAACGCTGGTGGATCGCTGTGTCGAGAAACGTGCACCGTTGCCGGCATAACGCCACCGCCGGTGACTCGTCCGGCTTCGATCCCACACAGCCCATACACAAAAACTTTCAATACAAAACTAACTTCTTGTAATCACCAAAAAAACTTCTTGATGGTAATAACCCAAACAATCAGAAAAAAAAACCCAACTCGATGCAATTCACCCCATACATGCTGTTGTTGGTGGCAACCGCAAACAAAAGAATCAGCAGAATATTGTTGGTAAGAACCACCCCAAAGAATCAGCAAACTAGGGTGAGAAATTGGGAGGGGGAAGTCGGAATGAAGAGATTTTAGGGATTCGAAGAGAAAGGGGGGCCGGTGGGGGAATCTTTGACAGCGGGGAATATATCGTCGGTTTGTAGAAGTAGCGGACAGAGGTAGAGAGAGAAAGAATGCATCGTCGGTGTGTGTGAGAGAGAGAGATAGGAGCGTACTTTTAGAGACTGAAAGTGCGTGTGTATGTCGATGCTGGAAGTACAACTACATGTGCTCCTTCACCCTTGTATTTTTGATGTCTTATCTTTTTGGTCCCTGAGAATATAATCTAATTATTCTCATGTTTGACTGTATTTTCAGAATAATTTTCTATAAATAGTTGAGTTTGTGGACTTCTGTATCAATTTTTATAAGTTGTAAAACGTACCACCCTTACAAAATATGCTAATTATTCTGTTATTAGATTGTATTTTCAGAATCCAAATTATTATGTCTTGGCTTGTTTTTACAAGGGTTTTTTATTAGATTATTATGTCTTCTACTTAATTGGTGTAAGTTTCGTTAATGGTACAATAATATAATCCGTCTGCGATCTAAAGTTGCCGTTTAAAACAAAATCTAGAAGTTGTTGAATTTGTGGACTTCTATTTGTATTTAAGTGTTGCTTAACATACCATCTTCTCACAAAATATAGGAGAAGATCTTCATTAAAAAAAATTCTCATACGTTTAGTGGGGGGATGTTAAGTTTAGTCAGAACCTGTTTTTGCAACGATTCTTAGATAATTCAATTTGTTCAAGTATTTTAAATCAATGTCACTTGTATTTTAATTTTTGCTGTATAATTACCTTGGACATAAACAAAATATGAAATGTCCATATAAATCCATTTATCATGAAAAAATAATTAATAGTTACAAAGAATGACATGATAAAACATTATGAATACGTGTACTCAAAAACTATTAACTCAAACTTTTTTAACTAGGCAAGATCAAGTTTTTTTTAAAAAATTAAACGAATTAAGTTTGAGCTTAAGCTAGCTGACTTAGTTTGTTTGCATCCTTAATTGCGAATGAGAAAGTATATTTGAGCATCAAATCGAAAAATGGCTAACTTGCCTAATCATATATGAACAGTGTAAGATTTAAAACAAATAAATTGTTTCCTAATTTTGTAGGCACTATTCGACGGAATTTAGTATGACAATATTTACTATTTAGCGTGTATTCTTTGGCGTGGGCCATGAAAAAGTGAATTAAAAGTTTCAATTAACAAGGTCAATAAATAATTTTAGTCAAAGATGAAAGCATCTTAAATCAAGTAATCATAAATTTATTTTAAAAAAAAAAGTTATTATGATCATAATGTTTTCTGCTTTGTACTGTGTACACTATTACTTAAAATATTTCCAGTTTTTATAAAGCGTTTTTAATAACTCATCCTCTCATGCTCTTCGATGAGATTTGCTTGCAATCCTGAATAACACATGAGTCGGAAATGAAACATAGCTTTAAAATTTTATATAAATGGCCATATGTATGAAATTTGAAAAAGGAAAAGGAAACAAAAAAACATGAAAGTTTTAATAAAAATGGATATTGTATTTATATAACCTAAACTTTTATCAGTTGGTCGATAGTCCTTACAACTTTTGCTCTGTACCACACCACTCCCAATTTTCAACTTACTAGCCGATAGCACACCCAAACTAACTGAACCCTAACCCAGTTAGTTTTTTTGTTGATGTGGCACTTGTATGGTGACGTGACATCTAAAGTGGATTTTTTTTGCTGATGTGGCATTTGAATGGCCTTTTTTTGCTGATGTGTCAGCTGATATCACTGGGTTAGTGTTGCGTTAGTTTGGGAGTGTTATTCGTCAATAAGTTGAAAGTTTGAAGTGATGTGACACAAATCGAAAATTGAAAGTGCTATCGACCAATTGATAAAAATGAGTTTATTTAAATTAAATATCTGATGGAATGGTGTTAACATGTTTAAGCGATTAACCTTATAAGTTTTTATGTGTTTAAATGTGTGAAATTGAATAACTACTAGAAAATGGTGTTTTGTAGGTTAAACACGAAGATTGGACGTGATTTGAGGAAAACAAATGAAGTGGAATTAAAGATCTTAAGAGATGGAATGATAGAGGGCTGAATTACGAAGACGTGGGCGAAAACGGTGCGTAAAACGGAGCTAAAACGAAGAAGTTATGAAGAAAACAGTTTTGGAAGGGATCTACCGACCATAAGCTACGGTCAGTCGACCATAGGTTACAGTTGAGTGACAATAAACTCTCCACCATAGCATTTGGTCTGTAGAACATAGCTTACGGTAGGACATCCGGAAAAACGCGAATTTGGCTTGTTTTTTAGGTACAAAAGGTTTCCTAAACCCTAATTCGGGTTTATCACTTCCTTAGACAAAATTGGGGATTAAAGGAGCGAACTTTTGGAACTTTTCAACTGCAACCATCATCATTCTTATTCGAGAACATGAATCCAATCGTTTCTAAACCCTAATTCGGGTTTATCACTTCCTTAGACAAAATTGGGGATTAAAGGAGCGAACTTTTGGAACTTTTCAACTGCAACCATCATCATTCTTATCGAATTGAAGATCGAGAACATGAATCCAATAGTTTCTCCAGCTTGTGAAGATCATGTGACCGAGATGAGCGGTTACCTTTTATGGTTTCCTCCGGGTGGAGGATTCTTGTAAGTGACTAGGTTTATGTGTTGAACTCTTGTTAGAATCCGGTAATCTAAGCATTCGATGGATTTTACAGGCTGATTTGATTCGATTGATTGTAATGATTGTTCTTACTTTAATTTTTAATTCGAACACATTCAATTCCCTAGATTTCTAGTAATTGGGATACATTTGATAAGGGTTAGGGTTAGTAATTGCAATTAGTAACTTATATGATAACCATTGTATGCAATCGAAGTAAGTAGTCTTTTGGTTATCACATCGATTGATCAGGTTATACAATTATGTTTATGTAATTGTAAACAATCAAACATATAATAGATGTTGCTTTGAATCTAAAATCCGGAGGAACCATTGTTCCTCCAACTAATAAAAAAACTCAATTTAGTTCGTTTAATTTAGAAAATCAACAAATTCACAATCAAGTTTTCATTTTATGTAATAGATAATCAATACTTGACAACACTTTCCGCAATACTCCTCTGATTCGATACCCGACTTATTCTATCTACATAGTTTAGTTGGTTTTTGATTGACGTTAATGACAGTCCATCAATATCCTAACAAAAATTGGTGTTTGAACTCACTTGAAGCGGTCTTGTAATTCATAGCTTTGTAACTTTGATCTGTAATCCTCCTAGCATTACCTACCTACTCAACATGATCTTAACTTGTTTGTACCGATTTTTTATTTTAAAAAAAGGTGAGCTATTATATTTTTTAAACTTCAATTTTATAACCAATATTAACTACTTGTTGCTTAACCAAATGGTCTTTACTTCATTTTAAATTCCACTAAACATCATTTTTATATTAATTTACACCACTCTGAATACCTTAAATAAGTATGAAAACATTTAGAATGGTAATTTAAATACTTTTCAACCACTATTTGGCTATTTGCTTATCAAGCATTAATTAGTTTACACGATCCTTTCTAGGCTATATGTAATTTTTGAAGATCTCCTCTCACATTCAAGTTGATTGACATATAATTTTTAAAATTTTCACAAAAAAGCTATAATATCACCATCCTGTAATATTACATAAAAGGATAAAAATCAAAGATAAAAGTCAAATGACAAACAAAAAAAGAAAATATTGAATTCTCCACACCAAATTTATCAATATGAATACTTCGTATGTCTGAATTTTTAGATTCTTTGTTGACCTATGAGCTTTCTTTAATATTTCATTTTGTGTTTATAAGGGTTCTAACATATCTTAATCAACGAAACCAACTTTGTCCTCTATTATCCCAATTTTAATTGATTGCTAACTCTTACAACAACATTGCTTAATAAACTAAGTTTTTAATCTTACCAAACCATCGTTTTCATGGTGGTTTTTTGTCTTGTGATCAAGAAACACCCACACATGAAATTGCACATGTTTTATATTTATTTTTACCACACTTTGATTCTAAATACCAAAGATCACATACAAATCATGGGGGTACCGTTCGATAATTTTAATGTGGTTGCTTCAGTATCTAACCCTATACTATCTGAAATACTTATCAAACATTATATTACTAATATTTATAAGCTCAAACGGGTTACATTTTAGATATAAAATAAGTTGTTAGTGATTTATTTGTTAATAATTTTAATTAAGTCAATACTAAACGAGCTCTAGCTAAGCCTTTATACATGGAGCTTGATTAGGCCCACAAGTCTAAAGGAGTTTATTACATATATGATTACACTATATATATTTAATGATATTAATTACTATACATGCGATTATGATAGAAACAATAAACAATATATATTTTGTTATTTATGATTATAATAATAAACAATATATATTATGTTATTTATGATTGTAATTATAAACATCTGTACGAAATAATTATATACAAAATATAGTATATAAACATGATGAGTCTGAGCAGTAATCAATTAAACTTTAGACATCTAATTTAAAATGAGTCGGCCTTAAGCTCTACTAAACTACAACTTGTATAATTTTATGCTCTTTGAAATTAAATGAGTTGAACTTAGGATTAAAGGATCAAACTCGATGTATATCATATTTGAAATCAACCTAACTTGTATACACCCCTAATTACATTACTTTCTTTTTATAGTTTTTTATATGATTATATTATGGTTTTTTTTATCATACAAAACTAAAACGAAGAGATTAAGATCAGTTGTAATAATAAAATTAAACTTTGAGAGATAAATGACTTTGATAAAATAACTTAACTTTTCATAATTTAACGTGGAGTATAATTTTTAATGTCAAAATCACCACTTTAAAAACTTCAATGCATCAATGAGAGACACATTGATTAATAGTTATGATGATAAAATTTTCACCTGTCGAAACATGATATTTCTTTTTCATATAGAAAGGACAGCAATTGTTATCACTCATTCGCCCGATGAATAAGTTATACAATTATTTACAAAATGATTTTAAGCGACAAAATATATAAGACCTTTATAGTTTATACATTAAAAAGATATAACAGTTAAATTTATTTATTTTTCTGAATATAAGAAAATATGCGATAATAATTATTGGGATATCTAATTAACCAAATGAACAGAAACTTTAATACGCATTTGTAAAGTAAAAGTAATTTAATTGGAAGTTTGGAGACCAAAATCTTTATATTCATTTTTTATAAAACTTAAAACTTTTAACTTGATGTTTGGTACCACCACACCATAGGTATTTTTTAAAGACTAAATTTTCCCGTATAAATTTATTTTATAATAATATTTAATTTATATAACAACAATTTTTTACAATGCATATGAAAAATCAAATATAATATATGAAAAGATCAAACCATGTAACAAAAAGTAAACAAAATTGCATGTGGTATAAATCATTGCAAATAAATAATAATTCAATGATTTGAAGTAACCAAAGAAAAAAACTTATGTCACATTTACTTTAATTAAACCCGTTTGCTACACGATGAAACCGTTCATAATTTAATTTGTCTGTTATATCATATTTAATGAATTAACTAAATAACGCAGTGTTCTTTATTTTGACTAATTAGATCAGAACCCATTATGATTAATTTGATAACCTTTTTAAGGTTTGATTGATTAAACCAACAGAGGAGGTATAGTATAAAGAGGGGTATCACGGATTACGGTTTAATCTCGTATCCGTAGTGTAGTTGTTATTTTAGTTTTTCGGTTTTTTATATAAAGGATATCTTTGAGTAAATACCGGTATACCTCTAAAAAATATGATACTTTAATTTATCAAAATTCCAAACTTTTATAAACCCAAACTTTTTACAACACCAAACTTGTATAATAATTAGGTCCAAATGATAGAGTTAACCCAAATTAATTATAACTAGTTCTATACCAGCATGCTGGACGGGCCGGACGGGCACTTTAATGTCACGATGACAGAAGTCTTCTTTTCATTTTTATTCAAAACAAAACAGCATTTGTTTAAATCTTTGCATCCACATCTTCATCCAGATCATAGCTCTTTCTCTTGGCCCCTTCCATCCTCACTGCAGCTTTCACTACTAAATCTTTCGCCCAATCTCATATCATGCCTTCCACATAAGTCGTAGACCACTCCGTATTTAGGGGTAGGTTAGTATGCTGTTAAAAAAATGCATAAAATCGGATAACTCAATTATATTAAAAAAAAGTTTATCATCGTAACTTTGCGATCATAATTGACACACTAAATTTTTGCGACAATTTTGAGATTTTAGGAAAAAAGTAACAAAATTATATATTCCTGGACATCGGTTTTGTGTTTGACAATTGCATGATGAAAAATAAAAGCAATAGTAGTACTGTAGTAATAGTCCAACGGAAAGATGCCACGCGGAAGAAATGAGTGCTATAGCCGCCATGAGCATAACAAAAGAATCCTTTAGATGTATCACCGCTTATACAAAAAAAAACTATTTTAACGGATACAACCCTAGATAAATCATTTAGAAAAATACAAAGCCTCTATACGATGAATCAAACTTATTTCACTTCATTTTAACAAACATATCCAACAATACCGAAAAAGCTCCAAAGCATGTGCTGCACCAAGAATATAAAAGAAAGAAAGACATAAGTTATTGCCATCCGTTTATCTTTCAGCATTGAATTGAAACTAACAGAAGCATGAAAAAACGGAACACTTTCTATGAAAGAGGTACATGTTAACTTATAAAGTCAAAATACTATATAATTTCTTTAAATTTGGATAAAAAGGATCATACTTTACGATCTTTATTACTAAACCTGTTTACTTAAATATTATTTGTTGTATATTAGAATTTAGAGCAATCTAGATACACTTGCTAGTTTAGAGCAAATACTTTTATAAGAAATTTACTTACAAAATGATTCATTTTTTAGTTTAAAGCTGCATTGGTATTAGAATTTAGAGTAGCAACCTTACACTTTAATCTCACTTAATGCATTTAGTATTATGTATAAAGATAATTAAAAATGGACAAAAAGGTGTATGCCATTTGCGGGTCAACCATCCTTACGATGTATTTTAATCACTGACGATGATGATTCTATCTTCGCTATTCTTCACTGAAACAAAAAAAATAGGGTTATTAAATTACTTGATTTTTATAAATTTGCTCGAGTGAGTGATTTAGGTTAAAGAGTGGACACCTGTGAATTTGTAAGAGTCGATTCTGATGAGCCCATGGTGAAGCCCCTTGCCGTGGGATATTATTCGGTTTTATACGGCGTACTTCTGGCGGCTGAAATAGTTGGATTCTACTGATCTTGATGAATCACGGGTGATGATCTAAATTGCAAATATATTTTTCCTCGGTTTCCTTATCTCAGATAGCGGATCCTCGTGTCTTTCCAAGTCATTCTACATTTGCTTCAGAATATATGCCAGGTCAATCGGAACCCTACACATCACCGTCACCCATAAACCATTAAATTTGTGCTAGGTATATCGAAACCCAAAAACAATGGATCGAAGAAGAAAACCAGATGGAGGGTGCCAATGAATGTGGAGTCGAAATTCATTACGAAATGGTTGAGATTTCATCTCTGCCAATTCTGACAGTCGTAATTGAATGTTAAAAGCTTTGACTTTAACGATGACATAAGAATATATAATATAATTGAAAGAGACCCAATTGACAAACATAGCTCAACCTCCCAAAACAATAAAATACCTTTTTGTTTTGTGTATGGACGGCAACGTAAGAAACATAACGTCACAGAATTGCAATCATACCAGACTCCCAACGCCCTTGTTGCTACTTCATTGACTGGTAAAAATGGTTTAAATACACCTATATTAATAGGCTAGCTTCGTCACTGGATTAAACCGGTAAGTGTAATTAAAAAATTAAACTTATTTAACAGCATATGAGACTAAAATATAAAAAAATAAATAAAAAAACTGAAACTATACATAACATATTTTTATAATATTTATTATGGAGCATATATTAAACGTCAAAATAGTTAAATGAGTACAGAATCCATGTTTGTGTCCTTGAAGTTGTCTATATGTTGACCAACAATTCAAAAATACAGTTGTTTTGGTCCAAAACTGTCTTCTTCGATAGACGCCATTACTTTTCGAGAATTTTCGAGGGATTATTCAGTATTTATTAAAATTTTAGTCATATGCTACAATTTTTTGTCTATAAATGACACCGTAGTTCATCCAATTATTTTAACTAGCTAAGCATAAGTTGTTTAACGATAGAGACCCCTCAAAATCACTCGAGTTGACATTAGCCTAATATGATTTTTACAAAATGAAAAAATGTGCATGAGTTACATCAAGTGATCCAAATCAACATCAAGAGTGAGTGTTCAGTGCTATCATATGAGTTTTACAAAATATGGCAATACCTTTAAATTTTTTTTACAAGAATTTTCTAAAATCCAAACCAAGAAAGCATTGTTTTTATAATGGAAGAATCGAAGTCGTTATAGAAAAGGCTGGCTAGCATGAACATATAGAAACGTCCAATAAAAACTAGACTCTTTTTCTGTTTTGTATCGTGTTCGCCTTGCTTCCCGTTGGCTTTCTTTACGTTTTATACTCCTTCGGTTTGTTCAAAAAGAAACAAACAGCTAACCTTTCTCTTTTTTATTCTTCTTACCCCTCCTCTGTAGGGATGGTAATGGGTTGGGTTCGGGTCGGGTATTGGTAATCTTGAACCCATACCCGGTTATAAAATCGTGTCTCATACCTGGCCCAATACCCGTCGGGTATTTGTCAGGTAATTACTCGTCGGATATCGGGTATACCCATTAGTTTGTTAAAAGATATACGTTAGAGTTTCTAAATCCATTTTTTTACTACTATAAATTAAAAATGTACATTACATACATATAAGTTCAATCATGAATTAATAATAACTTAATAATACTTATAGCTTATATCTATATACTTCACAACATACAAAATATAAACATTATTATCAAATATATACACTAAAAGAAAAAAAAAATTTCACATTATGAGCATACTAAAATAAATCACTAAATAGACAAGGGTTAATGAATTATAAAATTATAAATTAAATAATTCGGGTATATAGTTCGGGTAAACGGGTATGTAGTTTCGGGTATCACTGTCCACTGAATCCCGTACCCGACCCATACCTGCGAACTTTTTTAAAACTAAACCCATACCTGGCCCACTACCCGTCGGGTATCAGGTATACCCGTCCCATTTGTGTTGCGTTTCGAGTATATCTGTCGAACTCGGGTATTTTTGCCATCCATATCTGTCTGTTGATGTGCACCACTCTTTGAGGTCTCACGAGTACTTTATTTGATGATGATGACACCTTATTATCGCTATGTGATGACGCTAACGACTCATGTATTGTCAATAGCAATGCTTTTGGGTTGGTTTGTTTTTTCAGATCTATAATTTACAATGTTTATGGGTTGTAAGTATTGTCTCTTCAAGATGTTTCTCTACCATTATCGATTAAATTTTACTTGAATTGATATATTATTAGTGTTTTGCATACTAGGTGTTTGTGCTTTTATCTCAGTAAAATAACAAAAGTGGTATCGTTTGATAGTTGTTTGTTCATGTAGTAGAATGTAATTCTCATTTGTTTTACCCAAGCGTTAAGCTATAAATCAAGCAATAAGTATTGATACACTGATTTTGATATGTGCCTCAACGTATTAAGTTGGGCACGTCGTTCTAATAGATTAGATGCACCGTTATATCATGTGCATCAAAACTGATTTGATTATTGTATTAAACATAAAAAGTAGATGTCTTGTTGCAATGGACTAGGCGCATTGTTATAATTAATCATGCACGTGTTACAACAGCGAATCAAACCTAAGAAGTTAGACACACCATTATAATGAATTAGAAACATTCTTATATACATGTGCATGAAAACTTATTGAAACAATGAATCAAACATCACACGGTAAATGCGCTGTTACAATGTATTAGATGTACCGCTGTAATAAGTTAGAGCACCGTCATATGCATTTGTGTTAGTACATTATAGTTTATCAACCACAAGAAGTTGTACACGTCAATGTGATTAATTGGTGCATCATTACAAACTTGTACGTCAAAACTCATAACATAGTAATTCAAACCTGCAAATGCTTAACACAACTTATATACATGTGTTAGATTATAATAGCTAACAATAAAGGATTTCATACCTTAATTGATTAAGCTACGTTTTGACCCTTCTAAAAGTTTTAGTTTTCCTATTTGGTAATAAAAATATGGGGAGATGCACCAAACTAACAAAAGTGTCTACAATGGTTGGAAATTAACATGCCAAATCTTAAACAACACATTGTGTTGTTTCTTCTCAAAGGCATTAAACATTACTATTGGTTCGAATAGATTTATTTTGCTTTCAATATAACTTCGTATCATAAGAAAATGAGAAACAATGTAGGGAATTTGTTGTTGTAACAAGAAACGATCTCAAAAGAAAATAAGACCTACTTAAGTTGATAATAATGCTTTATGTCCTTTCAAAACAAACACGGCCCATAGCTTATCATTTACATAATAACACATAAGACAATTGCAAGTACTAAAAAGGTTATAAAGAAGATGATGTGAAAAACAAAGTCATTTATCAATAACATTTACAGCATTAGCTATTATAAGAATATTACAACATCCTACAAACAGTGTATAAGTTAAAGCTATACCTTACAATATTACAAGTTGTGTATTGCATATTGAACTATGTCCGATGTTTATTTTCGTATACATGTCGCAAATAGGAACAATGTATATATCAAACATGCAATATACCACAAGAGCACATGACACATAATGATTAGGGATGTTGCAAACAAAAACAATTTATATATGCTCATTCTACGACCATTAGCACAACAATGTGTGTTAGTGTGCATTTGTTTTTGTTCTATGACCCACAACATTGAAAAAACTTAGATTGGTATTACAAGCCCATGTGGTGCATAAGTGTATCACACTTCAAACAAAGGGCTTTATACATGTTGTAAGAACATATATCAAACATGGCATATAAATTTCACAATAACGTACCTTAGTTTTCGAAAGAAGAAAGGAAAGTGGAATAAGACCCGAGCAAAATAAAGTAGAACACAACTTTAGGGTTTAAAAATGGTAATATAACACTATTTTAATAGAAAGATCCAAGTCTAACCCTTATGCATATATTTTTTAACGGACAAATACAACCCCGTTGACACTTCATTCAATAAAGTTATGTTAATCAGATGCTTCTTGGAGGACAAATAGGACCAACTTAGAACACACTAGTACATAAATGATTTAAGTCCGCGGCTGGTGTATCTTTTTTGGCGTGGTTTCCTAATAAAACCTTCTTAGATGTTATGGTTCTTCAAAAACCCGCGTTACAAACCATTATATGAGGCCGCTTCTCCTTAAAACCCCTTATAAATACTTTATACAATATGGGGGTTTCTAAGATTTTAGAATCGAAAAGGGCTAATTTCTTTTGGGGCAAGGTGGAAGGGGAAAGGAAGTTGACTTGGGGAGTTTATTCTAGTTGCTGAAGAGAAAGGTGTGTTGTAGATTTGAAGTCCTTATAATTTTAATCAAGCCTTGTTAACTAAATGAAGGTGGTGTTTAGTCAATAGAAGCAACAATCTTTGGGTTTTTTTCTAAAGAGGATGCTCCTCCCAATAATGGAAAGTGGAGTAGAATTATCCAGACTAGTGGGGGTTTGAATAAGAAAGGGTTGGTTCCTTGGTCTATTATTAAGAAGAAAGTGGGTAATGGGGAATACACTCATTTTTGGTTAAGACACATGGTTGTATAATGTTCCTTTATACGATAGGCTCCCACAAATCTTTCATTTAGAAAACCATCTGGTGTGTGGTTAGCTCTAGGATAGGTTCCCATGGATTTTTCATTTAGAAAACCATCTAGTTTTTGTTACACCTTTAGCCACTCTATCCAAAATAATCCACACCTTATCCAAAGCCTACATTACAACCCAATAAAAGAACCTCTTGATGCTTAGTCTTTCGTTTAAATTGTTGAGGATTCGATCACTTGTCAAGCCTATGATATTTTTTTGGTTCGTTCGGACTCGAGTGTTCACCCCCAACATAAAATATTGGCCGAGTGTTGAGTGAACATTGTGAGGTGTGTGATTTAGTATAAATGATTTTTTCTCGTAAGCTGGTTATATTTTTACGTTTCTTTTAAAATATATTAATTAAAAACAAAAATCGAAAGGTTGAATCAAGAGAAAGGTGTGGATATGCTCAGTTTTTGGCCCACTGATCAAAATGAAAAACATGAGGTGTACAATAAAGCAAAAATTTATAGAGTTTTGCTTGAGAACAAATAAAGATTCAGTGTAGGGATATTTGATATAAACAAAACTGCACATGTCTTTTTATATTAATTCACACTCACTTTTTATTATGTTTTTGTAACACCCCAAAAATTCTAGAGTTATATATATATATATATATATATATATATATATATATATATATGTGTGTGTGTGTATTTAATAAATATTCCAAATATGATAACTAGGAATAATTAACCAAGTTAGTTTCATGCAAATGGGTAATAGAATAACAAGTTGTAATCTTTTATAATTAAACAAAACATGAGGACTAAACTGTAACAAGAGAGAAACTAGTTTATTAAAAAGAAAGTTTAAAACATAACACACGTATGTGTGTATGCAACGATCAGGAGAAGAAAAGGGGAAACCCTAACTCTTGATCAATTGGCCCCAAATCCATCAAATTCAGCTGAAAATCAAAGTGCTTTTGATACATGTTTGATGATCTAGAGTCTATTTCATCGTCTCATCCTAAGGTATGTCAAAATCTAGTGCTTGGTGAAGTAGAGAACCCTTGATGAATCTTAATATGTGAAATTGATGAATGGATTGTGGAGTCCATGATAAATTTGTAGTTCTTTCATGATTAGAAGTAAACCCTTAATAAGTAGTAGCAAAACAAATGCTACGATTATATGTTTGAACCAATAGCCATGTATGTATAGGTGGGTTTTAATGAAAAGGTTGAATCCATGAACCTAGATGGTTAAGTTGGGGTTATGAACTCCTAATAAACTAGATCTTGATACTAAAGCATTTATAGTAAACATACCTACTTGTTTGGTTGAGAATTTCATGGTTATAAAATTCTAAATTTGATTTAACATAGCTAGCTTTAAGTTATGCACATAAGGTGTATGATAAAATGCCCAAATGAGTGACATTTGTGAATAAGAACACATGGTTGTGTGATTGGCAAGTTGTCTAGCTTAGCTAATAAACAAGGAGGTTCTTATGATGTTGGGTTGTACTGTTCAGGCAACTCGAGTGAAGCATCGGGTAGTCAAGTCGGTACGGACACACGCTTAAAAGGGAAGCTTTAAGGTACTTGACTTTATGCTTCGTAGGATTTCATTAATAAAATTGTCTTTGATATATGTTGATTAATGAAGTAATACTCGTGAAATTCGGTTCATTCATAAGTGATTGACTTCGCATGAGTGAACCGAATGGATAAATAATGAAGAATGATGCGTTTGGTAGTTCATAAGTAATGGATTTCACACGAACAACATAAATGGGTCAAATAGCGAATAACGATAGGTTTGGCTAGTTCAATAATGATGGAATTCACATGAACGACCAAAACTATGCGAATACGTAAACTGGGTAACGGGAACACAGGTTATAAATAGCAAATCTAAGATATGGGTCAAAATAAGCTTCTCGTTTGGTTAGAGTAACCAAACGGGTCAAAAGAAAGTGAAAACACAAGCCGGGTAACATAAGCGTAAACGCAAGTTTAGTAAACTCGGAGGAGGGTTAAAATCTGTAAGGAATTGATCCTTTCTATAAAATGTGGGTAATATAGCTAAATATGATAACGGGTCAAAATAATTGCATGAATTAATCTTAAACCTATAGCACAAAGTGTAAGAATTCATCATTTCAGATGACGGATTTTGAATCTAAAATGTGGGGAAATCAATTTATGATTACGTAGAAACAAACTTGAGGTTAAACGGGTAAGTAAAAAAAGATATTGAAGTTTAACTCTTGAGTGAACATTCCTACTGATGGGTGAACATTTTTAAAATGGCTGTTTGGATGGGTTTAACTCTTGAGTAAACATTCCTACTAATGGGTGAACATTCTTTAAAATGGTTGTTTGGATGGGTTTAACTCTTGAGTGAACATTCCAACTGATGGGTGAACATTTTTTTAAAATGGGTGTTTGAATGGGTTTAACTTCCGTAGCTTACGGTGGGAAATTTCATAAATTTTTATTTTGTTGAGTTGGGGTATTTAGGTTATAAAAATACATTTCTAACATTTTATAACTAATGTTTAAGATGTTAATTGATACTTAGGGTATGGCTACGATGGAACGGATGGAAATCAAGCTAAGGAAAAACACCAAAGACGTCTAAAAGTCATGTTTCCGCGTTTTGTTCTTTCGAACATCAAATCTAATTATGATAGTATGTAGAATTGTTTGAAAACCTTAAGTAGTTTATAGGAGACTTTGAGTTTTGTAATGATGTGATATCAAGTTTTTATAAAAGTTGAAATTTTAATCGACGTTTAAATGCATCATATATATATATATATATATATATATATATATAAATGCAATATTTTTTTACAAATTTTCGTTTAGTTAAGTACGGGTTTTACAATTTTGTTAAAGAAATATTCAAATTAGGTTGATTTTGGTTTATATTTAATTTCCTGGAAAAAAACTAACCCAATATGAACAAAGAAAGAAAAACCGAGCGAAAAAAACTGAAGAAAACGGAAGACAATGTCTAGACACGACCCATGCCTCACCAGATACACCCCATGCCTCAGATCCGAAAATTGCCCGACACCTTCAAAAGACCCAACGTGAAACATAGTGAAGAAAAGCCCAGGCACGACCCATGCCTCGATACTGCAAGACAAGCGTGCCTTCTAGAAGATTTGGAAGTTCCTAGGGAACCCATGAAGTTGACCACGACACATGCCTGGTAGACACGGCCCGTGCCTCGAGAACCAGGAATAGCAAGTTATCTAGCCAGACACGACCCATGCAATCCAGGCACAGGGAGTATCTAGTGCCCAACCAACCTATAAATAGAGGCCCATTTCACCGTTTCTATTGGTTCATCTTCTTCCTTATTCTCTACTACATACTTCTCTTCTACCTAACCATCTCTAATCATTGTAATCATTAGAAAAAACTCAAGAATTATTAGTGTGATTAAGCGCCTACTCAAGAGTTATTCATCTTCTCCCTTAGCATCTCCATTGACTTGGGTCATTAGTATTTCGGCTTAACCTTTAAAATATACAAATAATCTTGAAAGCGCCATTGACTTGGGTGGTTCATGATTTCCATGTCTATGTTGAATAAAAACATGTTCGTGCTCTGACCGGAGGTTAAAGGTTTTGGTAGGGACTTCGGGTTGGGTAAGCTCTTACCTTTACGCGGAGCTAGTACCAAAGTGTAAAGGACATGGTTTTTATAAAAGTAACTACCTTAGGGAAATTGACGACTCACCGATGGACTAATAGTAACAAGTAATTTCCACCCCTTAAACTACCTAATTAATTAACACTAAATCATAGTGATATATACTTTCCTTGTTGATTGGGTGATACTATTATTGTTTTATTCTGGCTTCGAGTGGCGTTTCTCTGATTATCAAAGCGACATGTTCGAGTGTGTTAGGATTCGACCTCGATACTACACAACACTACGCATTAACACACATAGTTCCTCGCAGGACAATTGAGTCCTTGTTACCCCATGGTAAAAGCTAGTTAATGAAACATCAAGAGGTATGTTGATCCTAAACACCCCCTTTTCCTATCATTGATTACTACTTTTTATTTTCCTCTTAATTTTTGAGCCATTTTTTAAACTTTTACTTTTGGGTTTAACTAGACATTAACAAAGACTCGGTACTATAACTCCTGTATTCTTGGAGGACCTCAATATCTTACCATCACTATATTATGCCAACGATGAGTGCACTTGCTTGACCTAAGTTGCAGTGTGATCGTATTTCATCGTGCTTTTTTTTATAAATATTAAAACTTGAACTAGTAAATAAAGTAACTAAAATTAACTGTCTTTTCATATACACACTGCATTACGTCAGTGAGTGTCCCAATTAACGTAAATATTTTTTGGGTGGAGAGTGTTAATAACCGAATACCTAATAGATCATATTTAGTGTAAAAGGGGTTAACGTCCCTAACTTGTTGTGTCCAATATATGGCTTGGCGGCGGAGACGATAGATCATCTTCTAGGGTTCTATCACATAACTTCTAGTGTGTGGTTTTTGATTTTCAGGCGGATTCAAATGGAGCCTCCTATTATTTTTACTCTGTCAGTGCTCATCAAGTGGCTGGATTCGAGTGGTCTTTGAGAACTTAAAAAGAAATTGGTCTTTGCTATCGTTTTCACGAGGTGGTGGTTTATTTGGAGAATTCGTAACATGTTGATTTTTGAAGGTAAAATTATCCAGAAAGGTAACATCTTCGATAGCATTGATATTTTTTCCTTTTTGTGGATGTCAAATAGAAGTAGAAAGGTTAGCATTTCTTAGATCGGTTGGCTTTAAAATTTGATCCATTTTATGTAATTCGTTTTTCCTTTTAGGGCTAGTTTTTGGCTAGCTCGTATATAACTTATCCTACTGTTAGGAAAAAGGTTGTATTTATCGACAGAGAACGGATTTCATATTTTGAACCAAGTGCTACTGAGTTATATAATCTTTTTTTTTAAAACGGGGTTCAATCTCATTAATGCGAACACTAAAAAGTTGTATAATTTGTTATTTAGAAAATAAAATTATCATATGAATATTTGTGTTTTAATAGCAGTGTAAATTGTGTTTGATTGTTTATGTATGTGTTTGAATTCAAGCGAAAGGCCAAATTTGGTCGGTGATGGATGGTGGCAATAAAGGATTTGTCTTCAAAAATTACCGAACATTCAAAACATATCTAACAACATATATATAATATACATATATAAAGATAAAATACACAGTACGGATTAATACTTAAAGTTTGATGAGGAATATGAATGAGAACATGCATGGTATCACATTGATGTGTCTGTAGGGCCTAACTAACAGGTTCTTTGAAATAAATGAATAGGAACAAAAAACTTAAATAAGTAGTCTCATAATCTATATATATAATAAAAGAAACCATTGGGGACACATATTACTCTGTGGTTTCACCTCAGATGGATTTTCCTACCAAAACCTAACTCTAATCCGGATAAGCCGATTACAAATCCGGATACCTTCTTAAAATACCCAATCGTATACCGCACTCTTCTTTCTCATCTAACCCTACTTATCATCCTTGCCTCTCTCTCTCTCTAAAGATCATCGGCGACTAACCTCAATCGAAGCTTTCAGTCATCGGCTATCAACAATATAAACCCATATACATCGATCGATTGTAAGAGTTAACCCTAATATTTTTCCTTTTCATAAAGTTGTTATTCTTTTGTTTGATTTGCAGGATGGTATAGTTGATTAAACGATTAACATGGGTATTTGTGGTAAGACTTCAGTTAACTAAACTAATAATCACTAGAGATCGATTATCTGATTCGTGAAGTCCATCCCTGGTTCGATATTATTAGGATATGGTTAATAGGGAATTAGGGTTCTTACAAGTTAGTTTCTATTGTTAGTTTAAATTGTTATTGATATGGTGCCTTTGAATCTTTTATACGATTGTTGATTTCTCTTATGCTATCATCCAATTAACTTGAGGTTAGTGTATTACGTATCTAATTGTTAATATATTGTTGATTTATCTTCTTGATTCGTATTAGGATCTTAATTTTTAAATTGTGGATTTATAGAGAGGCATGAGTGGAGCAAGTGATTTGAGTGGGAAAATCCAGTCGAAGATGGGTTGTCAATGGGTATGGCGGCGATGATTGTGAGTCATTTGAGAATCCTCGCGATCAACGATATGGCGGTGGAGATCTTGAAATGGGAACACAACATAACGTGAATTCTGTAGAGTTAGAGTTTGTAGTTTTAGTCACGGAAGTTTGTAAACCCATATTTGAAGTGTAAAGAGTTTTAAGGATATTCAGGATTTTTTTAGCAACTTTTCTTTTATACATTTAAACCACATCTCAATTTGCACATAAAATAATTTGAACTCAAACCATTTTTATGAAAGGTAAATCACCATACAATAGAGCATAAAAGCAATAATTTGAACTCACCTCTTTAAAAGACATTTTAAATTGTATGTTGAACTTGTTTATTTGTATACTAATTTTAATCCAAAAAAATATTTGTATCAGTGTAAAAGCTTTTGTAACACAGCTTAAAAGCATCTTAAAAATGTATTTTATATTTGTTTAGATTTAGATCGTCCAACGCAATCAACATACAATTACACTTTGAATTATGAAAGTATCTATATTTATTTATTAATTAATAATCAAGCTTATAGAAATATTAGTTTCTTGGTACTTAGGGGTGAAGGGGCACCCATCACACCGTCACATTTAGGGCTGCAAACAAACCAAACGTTCGGTAAACCGTTCGTTAACCGTTTGCGGGAAGTTCGTTTGTGTTCGTTCGTATTAAACAAACGAACACAAACAAGAAATTTTGTTCGTTTTGTTAAGTGAACAAACATAAACAGAGGGCGCATTCGTTCAATTATGTTCGTGAACATTCGGTAATGTGTTTGATAGTTCGTTAGTGTTTTTAGCTTTTATATTTTATTTGAATACTTCAAAATTCCGATAAATAAAATATTTAATAAGTGTCAATGTATTATATATTTTATCCATAAACGTTTGTTTGTGTTTGTTTGTTACCATTTGTGTTCATGAACATTAGTTTGTGATCATTTGTATTCGTTCGTTTTCATTCGTTGCCTAAAATTAACAAACAAAAACAAACGAACACGAAGAAGTTTATTTCCTTAACAAACAAACACAAACATAAAATCTCGTTCGGTAAGCGTTTATGAACAGTTCATAAACACATATATTTCTTAACAAACAAACACGAACAAAGACTTGTTCGTGTCTGTTCGGTTCGTTTGCAGCCCCAGCTCTAACACTTTGATTATCATACATAAAATAGTTATTTAAGGTAACATGTTTGTTATTATTAAACTTTTTATATTTGTATATAACAAGTATCATACATAAAATAGTTATACAAGTGGGTACGATGGGTGCATGGAGTTCGAAATTCGTACAATCCAAACCAATAATAAAATGGCTTCGATGTCAAGCATTTGAGAGTGGTTTATTTTATGCCCCTCCGGTCCACCCTCCACCAACTCTTGTGAGTTTCTAGCACTACAATTTAAACATTGAATCATATTTAAAAAATAAAATATACGATTGAAGGTCACATTCGACATTTGGAGTCACGTGGGTGTCCTATTAAATAATAATAATATATGAATTTCAACAAGACTTTCCAATAATTTACTAAAGTTTCCTTATATTGTAAACTCTTATTAAATGTGTACAAGCTTGGGATGTCTTTTTGTCACTATATATTGTTATATATCTTGATGAGACTTTTACATAAAAGATACCTCCTCTTTTCTTAATTTTGCATAAATTGTATACTATTAAACGATGCATGCAACTAATTAAATAATATTCATTACAATATTTTTCACGTCTTTGTGCATTATATATCTATCTTATTTGACCACCAAAACTTTCACTGTAATCCACCTACCAAGTTTAACCCTAAATTTTCAGATAATGCCTAAATTTTTAGCGGGTGCTTTGTGTAGATATTTATGATGTGTTACTATTGTGTTTTACACTTTTTTGTTTTTTTACGTATTGTATTTTACAAATTGTGCGTAGCGCATTCTGTCATACCCGTTGTTTTTGCGCTTCATGCCTTACTGCACGTTTTGACCCGTCGCGCGCCGCCGCAACACTCGGCGGGCAAAATGCTAGTTTTATTTACAGGTTTAAGTTAATTAAACCTACACATGTATAGAGAGAATAAAGAACAGAAAGTTTCTTAATTTAATATCAAGTCATGAACTAACAACTAAAACTATTGGGAATAAATCTTTACAAAAGGTTCTATGTACAAATAATGTTTTTTAAGTTGAATAAATATAGATTATTGACTAAGTTTTTTCATATAATTTTATTTTACTATAAATTTAAAGCACAATGGTAAACAGTAACACTTTTATGTTTTTTTTCTTTAAAGCATAATAACTTTAGAATTTTTTTCAATAAAAACTTTTCTTTTTTATGACTTTATCACAAAAGATAAACGAGTTTGGGTTTTTTTATTAGGCTTTACGTATTAGGTATGGGGTATTGATGTTATTGGAAAGGTATCAATATTCGTTTTCATGTTTTCGATTTTTCGATTAGCTGAGCTGATACCAACCAAAGTGACGCCGCTTAGCACGAGGGAAAAACAACTAAACTCTCGTCTCGTAGTACGGGAAGAAAAACCTAGTTGTACATTTACATTATGACGATTTCATCATTAGAATATTTAAGATTCATAGGCTTATATAAAAGTTACGGTAAATTACATTTTTCCTCCTTTATTTTTATACCAAATTGCAATGGATACCATTTACCTTTCGAAACTACACGAATCATCCTATATATTTAAAAACCATTGCACCGTCTGTTCTTTGCACTAACTCAGTTTAGTTTTTCGGTTAACTTTGATCACATAAGGGTAATTTGGTTCTTTATCAATTTATTTAAAAACATTTCAATTAATTGTCATTTTTGTCTAATTGTGTTAGTTCAGACCAAATTTCAAATTTGTGTCATTTCCGTCCCTGACATTCTTGAAACATGTCATTTCCGTACAAAAATCTAATGTCTGTCAACACCTGCTAGCATAATTGAACAAAGCACAGGGACAAGACTGACATGTTTCAAGAATGTTAGAAACAAAAATGGTACAAATTTAAAATTTTGTCTGATTTGTTTAATTCAATTTTTGGTGGTTAGTGGGGGTGATGCAAGTGGTGGGTGGCCCAGTGGGAAAGAGGGGTGGGGAAGAGAGAGTGTGTTATTTACTGTTTTGCCCTCCCATGCGGTGCTCGTGACTCAACTTAACGTTAAAAATTAATCAGGTCAGGGTCAAACGACATCCAGTGTAAGGTTTTTAAAATGTAAAAGATGATTTTTATAATTTCATAAGATAAAGGGCATTCATTAAAATTTGGTATAAACATAAATGACGAAAAGTATAATTTACGTTAAATGTAATAATCAATGCAAAAACGTTCATAACATTATTTAGTGTAGCTAGTATATCACTAGTAAGAAATATACTAACACTATACAAATTAATAACTTTATAAAAAGCTTCACTTTATTTATATAGGGGCTAAATATCATCCTTGTGATTGTTCTCTGGTGCCCCGGTTGCAGTATGCGTATATAATTTATATATTTGTGGACGTTCGGGGGATAAAAGTGAAAGCGCATTAATTTTAACGTTATTTTACTAATTTTGTGAAAAAAATGTTAAAGAGGGGGATGGTTAATCATGCATCATGTGGTGGCGTTGATAGCCGAAAGACAAGTGTGTATATAAAATAATCGGCATTTGTCTCAATTGCTGAGTGTTATGTGCCTTATGTCCAAGGCTTAATGCAAAATCTACTATCGAGCTGGGGTCTCACTGGAAGCAGACTCTTTATTCCTACAGGGTAGAGGTAAGGTTGTCTACATCTTACCCTCTTCAGACCATACCTTAGCTTTGCTATTGGTAGGCTTTACCGAGTATGATGATGATGTGATTATTCTCTAAATGGTCCTTCACATCTTTTTAACGATAAATTTGGATCATTGACGGACTACTAGAGCATTATTATGTCACCCGATCATATCCATCTCCACTAGGCAATAATGCCTATACAACATTTCAGGAGGGAAACCTAATAAATCTGAAAAAACCTCTCCTATAAGAATTGAACTCAGGACCTAATAGTCCCTAACTCTTATTTCATCCTCAAAATACCACTAAGTTATATTTTAATGGTCAAATGCTACTTCACATAAAGCCAAATATCACATAAATATTAGTTAGCGAAAACGCTAAGTAAATGTACATGCTTTTATAACCACAAATCATACCAAACGATATTAAAGACAAAACAAACTTTATTTCTCTAAGGGCATGATTAATCATGTCGAGAGCCGTGGTCAAGACATGTTGTCTCTCTAAAAATTATAGCATATACAAATATGCAATATTTAAGGTTAGATATTGGTAAACATCATTTCCAATCATTAACCTTAGTAGCATAGTTTTCATATTTTTAACATGTGTAGAACCAATCATTAACCTTAGTAGTATATATTTAATATTTTTAACATGTGTAGAAGTATATATATATATATATATATATATATATATATTTTTTTTTAACTCAAAATTCCAATTAACAATTTCCATATAATATAATACTTTTACTGGTTGGTATTCCTTGGACTAAGAATTCTATTTAAGTTGTATTCAATTTCATTTTTATTATAAAAAAAGTTTATTAGAGAGTACGTTTTATCTTATGGATGTATTGTTGACAAAAGGCACATAAAAGACGTAGATATATCCATGAGAATGCATGTGTATAATTAATGCTTGTAATATTGTGTAACGCATGTAAATTGTTATACACATCATTTATGGGAGAATGAGTGGATGTGTGGACACACAAGTATCGGCCAAATAATGATTTGAAGTTTTTTTGAGAGAAGTTGGGGTGACATGCATTTCAGATAAGATAGGTGAGAGAAAATTGAGATGGTTTATGCATGTGAAGGGTAAACAAATAACTACTCCACGTAAGAATCGTGGAAACCCTCAATATGAAGGGTTTGGGGGTGGAGGCACAGTCAAACGGACATGGGACAAGAGAATTTGACATGATCGATTAGAGTTAACTTAAAATAAGCTTTATATACAATATATTAAAAATAAAATCACATACGCCAAACGAATGTGCTAACGAGCCGAGCGAGAGCTAGCTTGAACTTGACTTGGCTGGTTCGCAAATAAGTCAGTTTCGAGTGAGCTTCAAGTTACAAACTATGTGAACAACCCTATTAGGTACATGCATATGGGTTAATGCTTATATTTCCTATCTATTGCCTCTTTTATAGTTTTATACGGAGTTACTATAGTTTATTCATGAAGGTATATTAGCGGCAGTTTACAACATTCATTATTAGTTCTTTCTTATGTTCTCTTTGCTATATTTAATATTTTTGCTATGCTATTTTACTTATTGTACATGTAAGGAGTTATTTTTTTTAAGTTGGGGGATCTGAGCAGGTGCAAATTCTCTATCCTTAATGATATAGGTACGGTATGATATGGTTTATGAGTTAGATTATACTGGATACATTTTATTATTTTTAATACCCTATAATGCATGTAAAATGTGAAAAAAAATCTACAAGGTTAAAAAGTATTCACAAAAGAGTAAATTGCACAAAACATCCTTTATGTTTCCTCAAACTTGCAGGTTCCAGCCTTAATGTTTAAAAGTTGCTAAAAACAGTCTTTAAGTTTATTTTTGTTGCGGGTTCAATCCTTTACAGCTAACCACGTTATTTTCTTCATTTAAGTTCCCTCACATGCATAACATGTGAGGGTATATTCGTCATTTTGGTTGATCTTCCACCCACTTCAATTATATATAAAAAAAAAGAATATTTAAGTTTTAACCTAGTTTAAACAAAGTTTGGTAAACGTACGCGACTACAGAGGAGCACGATTACCGTTTGATAGTGTTTAAGTCTAACTTGCGGCGTCCTAAGCGTCACCAGTTGCTGGATCCGACTACTGAACACGGTGTTACGAAGTTCTCTGATTTGACGGCATCAGAGTTTCGTGAGAGGTATCTAGGGTTGAAGAGTCGTTTGTCGTTTGTCGTTTCCGTCTGATGCGAATAAGGCGCCGATTCTTCCAACTGATGATAATCCTGAAGAGTTTGATTGGCATGATCAAAATCTGTGTTAATCTTTACAGCTTAGTGGGCTAGCTTAACAAGATTCCTATCTTAATTCCGGGTTCGCCGGAATCCGGCGATGTCGCCGAAGAAGAAGACCGGAAAAGAGGGTGTTTGGTTTTTAAAAGTTTAGTTTTATTGCACATTAGTCCCTGCGGTTAGAATTTTTTTAAAATAGGTTAAACCTTAAATATTCTTTTTTCTTATAATTGACGTGGGTGGAAGATCAACCAAAATGACGAATATACCCTCACATGTTATGCATGTGAGGGAACTTAACTGAAGAAAATAACGTGGTTAGTTGTAAAGGATTGAACCCGCAACAAAAATAAACTTAAAGACTGTTTTTAGCAACTTTTAAACATTAAGGCTGGAACCTGCAAGTTTGAGAAAACATAAAGGATGTTTTGTGCAATTTACTCTTCACAAAATTGTTTTCAGGTAATACTAACTACTACGCAAACACCCGATTTTGATAGAGAATCGTGTAATATTAAAGATAATCATGTATGGTGTGAGAAGAAGATCTAACTAAAAGTTTGTTATACGTATCAAATTTAAAGCAATATATTTATAAGATTTCATATATCTTTACTTCAAATTGAACTCTTTTTATTTTAGTTTATATACTAATAATATAACTTTCTATTCAATAAGAAATTTTAAATAAAAGGAAGTTATAATATTATTTATGGTAGACGACGTTCAAACTACATTGACGGATCGATCAACTAGCTGAATCATAAACTGTTAAAATAACTGATTTAGCTACCCACCACATCTCAATTTGCACATAAAATAATTTGAACTCAAACCATTTTTATGAAAGGTAAATCACCATATCAATAGAGCATAAAAGCAATAATTTGAACTCACCTCTTTAAAAGACATTTTAAATTGTATGTTGAACTTGTTTATTTGTATACTAATTTTAATCCAAAAAAATATTTGTATCAGTGTAAAAGCTTTTGTAACACAGCTTAAAGCATCTTAAAAATGTATTTTATATTTGTTTAGATTTAGATCGTCCAACGCAATCAACATACAATTACACTTTGAATTATGAAAGTATCTATATTTATTTATTAATTAATAATCAAGCTTATAGAAATATTAGTTTCTTGCTACTTAGGGGTGAAGGGGCACCCATCACACCGTCACATTTAGGGCTGCAAACAAACCAAATGTTCGGTAAACCGTTCGTGAGCCGTTTGGCGGGAAGTTCGTTTGTATTCGTTCGTATTAAACAAACGAACACAAACAAGAAATTTCGTTCGTTTAGTTAAGTGAACAAACATAAACAGAGGGCGCATTCGTTCAATTATGTTCGTGAACATTCGGTAATGTGTTTGATAGTTCGTTAGTGTTTTTAGCTTTTATATTTTATTTGAATACTTCAAAATTCCGATAAATAAAATATTTAATAAGTGTCAATGTATTATATATTTTATCCATAAACGTTTGTTTGTGTTTGTTTGTTACCATTTGTGTTCATGAACATTAGTTTGTGATCATTTGTATTCGTTCGTTTTCATTCGTTGCCTAAAATTAACAAACAAAAACAAACGAACACGAAGAAGTTTATTTCCTTAACAAACAAACACAAACATAAAATCTCGTTCAGTAAGCGTTTATGAACAGTTCATAAACACATATATTTCTTAACAAACAAACACGAACAAAGACTTGTTCGTGTCTGTTCGGTTCGTTTGCAGCCCCAGCTCTAACACTTTGATTATCATACATAAAATAGTTATTTAAGGTAACATGTTTGTTATTATTAAACTTTTTATATTTGTATATAACAAGTATCATACATAAAATAGTTATACAAGTGGGTACGATGGGTGCATGGAGTTCGAAATTCGTACAATCCAAACCAATAATAAAATGGCTTCGATGTCAAGCATTTGAGAGTGGTTTATTTTATGCCCCTCCGGTCCACCCTCCACCAACTCTTGTGAGTTTCTAGCACTACAATTTAAACATTGAATCATATTTAAAAAATAAAATATACGATTGAAGGTCACATTCGACATTTGGAGTCACGTGGGTGTCCTATTAAATAATAATAATATATGAATTTCAACAAGACTTTCCAATAATTTACTAAAGTTTCCTTATATTGTAAACTCTTATTAAATGTGTACAAGCTTGGGATGTCTTTTTGTCACTATATATTGTTATATATCTTGATGAGACTTTTACATAAAAGATACCTCCTCTTTTCTTAATTTTGCATAAATTGTATACTATTAAACGATGCATGCAACTAATTAAATAATATTCATTACAATATTTTTCACGTCTTTGTGCATTATATATCTATCTTATTTGACCACCAAAACTTTCACTGTAATCCACCTACCAAGTTTAACCCTAAATTTTCAGATAATGCCTAAATTTTTAGCGGGTGCTTTGTGTAGATATTTATGATGTGTTACTATTGTGTTTTACACTTTTTTGTTTTTTTACGTATTGTATTTTACAAATTGTGCGTAGCGCATTCTGTCATACCCGTTGTTTTTGCGCTTCATGCCTTACTGCACGTTTTGACCCGTCGCGCGCCGCCGCAACACTCGGCGGGCAAAATGCTAGTTTTATTTACAGGTTTAAGTTAATTAAACCTACACATGTATAGAGAGAATAAAGAACAGAAAGTTTCTTAATTTAATATCAAGTCATGAACTAACAACTAAAACTATTGGGAATAAATCTTTACAAAAGGTTCTATGTACAAATAATGTTTTTTAAGTTGAATAAATATAGATTATTGACTAAGTTTTTTCATACAATTTTATTTTACTATAAATTTAAAGCACAATGGTAAACAGTAACACTTTTATGTTTTTTTTCTTTAAAGCATAATAACTTTAGAATTTTTTTCAATAAAAACTTTTCTTTTTTATGACTTTATCACAAAAGATAAACGAGTTTGGGTTTTTTTATTAGGCTTTACGTATTAGGTATGGGGTATTGATGTTATTGGAAAGGTATCAATATTCGTTTTCATGTTTTCGATTTTTCGATTAGCTGAGCTGATACCAACCAAAGTGACGCCGCTTAGCACGAGGGAAAAACAACTAAACTCTCGTCTCGTAGTACGGGAAGAAAAACCTAGTTGTACATTTACATTATGACGATTTCATCATTAGAATATTTAAGATTCATAGGCTTATATAAAAGTTACGGTAAATTACATTTTTCCTCCTTTATTTTTATACCAAATTGCAATGGATACCATTTACCTTTCGAAACTACACGAATCATCCTATATATTTAAAAACCATTGCACCGTCTGTTCTTTGGCACTAACTCAGTTTAGTTTTTCGGTTAACTTTGATCACATAAGGGTAATTTGGTTCTTTATCAATTTATTTAAAAACATTTCAATTAATTGTCATTTTTGTCTAATTGTGTTAGTTCAGACCAAATTTCAAATTTGTGTCATTTCCGTCCCTGACATTCTTGAAACATGTCATTTCCGTACAAAAATCTAATGTCTGTCAACACCTGCTAGCATAATTGAACAAAGCACAGGGACAAGACTGACATGTTTCAAGAATGTTAGAAACAAAAATGGTACAAATTTAAAATTTTGTCTGATTTGTTTAATTCAATTTTTGGTGGTTAGTGGGGGTGATGCAAGTGGTGGGTGGCCCAGTGGGAAAGAGGGGTGGGGAAGAGAGAGTGTGTTATTTACTGTTTTGCCCTCCCATGCGGTGCTCGTGACTCAACTTAACGTTAAAAATTAATCAGGTTAGGGTCAAACGACATCCAGTGTAAGGTTTTTAAAATGTAAAAGATGATTTTTATAATTTCATAAAATAAAGGGCATTCATTAAAATTTGGTATAAACATAAATGACGAAAAGTATAATTTACGTTAAATGTAATAATCAATACAAAAACGTTCATAACATTATTTAGTGTAGCTAGTATATCACTAGTAAGAAATATACTAACACTATACAAATTAATAACTTTATAAAAAGCTTCACTTTATTTATATAGGGGCTAAATATCATCCTTGTGATTGTTCTCTGGTGCCCCGGTTGCAGTATGCGTATATAATTTATATATTTGTGGACGTTCGGGGGATAAAAGTGAAAGCGCATTAATTTTAACGTTATTTTACTAATTTTGTGAAAAAAATGTTAAAGAGGGGGATGGTTAATCATGCATCATGTGGTGGCGTTGATAGCCGAAAGACAAGTGTGTATATAAAATAATCGGCATTTGTCTCAATTGCTGAGTGTTATGTGCCTTATGTCCAAGGCTTGATGCAAAATCTACTATCGAGCTGGGGTCTCACTGGAAGCAGACTCTTTATTCCTACAGGGTAGAGGTAAGGTTGTCTACATCTTACCCTCTTCAGACCATACCTTAGCTTTGCTATTGGTAGGCTTTACCGAGTATGATGATGATGTGATTATTCTCTAAATGGTCCTTCACATCTTTTTAACGATAAATTTGGATCATTGACGGACTACTAGAGCATTATTATGTCACCCGATCATATCCATCTCCACTAGGCAATAATGCCTATACAACATTTCAGGAGGGAAACCTAATAAATCTGAAAAAACCTCTCCTATAAGAATTGAACTCAGGACCTAATAGTCCCTAACTCTTATTTCATCCTCAAAATACCACTAAGTTATATTTTAATGGTCAAATGCTACTTCACATAAAGCCAAATATCACATAAATATTAGTTAGCGAAAACGCTAAGTAAATGTACATGCTTTTATAACCACAAATCATACCAAACGATATTAAAGACAAAACAAACTTTATTTCTCTAAGGGCATGATTAATCATGTCGAGAGCCGTGGTCAAGACATGTTGTCTCTCTAAAAATTATAGCATATACAAATATGCAATATTTAAGGTTAGATATTGGTAAACATCATTTCCAATCATTAACCTTAGTAGCATAGTTTTCATATTTTTAACATGTGTAGAACCAATCATTAACCTTAGTAGTATATATTTAATATTTTTAACATGTGTAGAAGTATATATATATATATATATATATATATATATATATATATATATATATATATATATATATATATTTTTAACTCAAAATTCCAATTAACAATTTCCATATAATATAATACTTTTACTGGTTGGTATTCCTTGGACTAAGAATTCTATTTAAGTTGTATTCAATTTCATTTTTATTATAAAAAAAGTTTATTAGAGAGTACGTTTTATCTTATGGATGTATTGTTGACAAAAGGCACATAAAAGACGTAGATATATCCATGAGAATGCATGTGTATAATTAATGCTTGTAATATTGTGTAACGCATGTAAATTGTTATACACATCATTTATGGGAGAATGAGTGGATGTGTGGACACACAAGTATCGGCCAAATAATGATTTGAAGTTTTTTTGAGAGAAGTTGGGGTGACATGCATTTCAGATAAGATAGGTGAGAGAAAATTGAGATGGTTTATGCATGTGAAGGGTAAACAAATAACTACTCCACGTAAGAATCGTGGAAACCCTCAATATGAAGGGTTTGGGGGTGGAGGCACAGTCAAACGGACATGGGACAAGAGAATTTGACATGATCGATTAGAGTTAACTTAAAATAAGCTTTATATACAATATATTAAAAATAAAATCACATACGCCAAACGAATGTGCTAACGAGCCGAGCGAGAGCTAGCTTGAACTTGACTTGGCTGGTTCGCAAATAAGTCAGTTTCGAGTGAGCTTCAAGTTACAAACTATGTGAACAACCCTATTAGGTACATGCATATGGGTTAATGCTTATATTTCCTATCTATTGCCTCTTTTATAGTTTTATACGGAGTTACTATAGTTTATTCATGAAGGTATATTAGCGGCAGTTTACAACATTCATTATTAGTTCTTTCTTATGTTCTCTTTGCTATATTTAATATTTTTGCTATGCTATTTTACTTATTGTACATGTAAGAAGAGTTATTTTTTTAAGTTGGGGGATCTGAGCAGGTGCAAATTCTCTATCCTTAATGATATAGGTACGGTATGATATGGTTTATGAGTTAGATTATACTGGATACATTTTATTATTTTTAATACCCTATAATGCATGTAAAATGTGAAAAAAAATCTACAAGGTTAAAAAGTATTCACAAAAGAGTAAATTGCACAAAACATCCTTTATGTTTCCTCAAACTTGCAGGTTCCAGCCTTAATGTTTAAAAGTTGCTAAAAACAGTCTTTAAGTTTATTTTTGTTGCGGGTTCAATCCTTTACAGCTAACCACGTTATTTTCTTCATTTAAGTTCCCTCACATGCATAACATGTGAGGGTATATTCGTCATTTTGGTTGATCTTCCACCCACTTCAATTATATATAAAAAAAAAAGAATATTTAAGTTTTAACCTAGTTTAAACAAAGTTTGGTAAACGTACGCGACTACAGAGGAGCACGATTACCGTTTGATAGTGTTTGAGTCTAACTTGCGGCGTCCTAAGCGTCACCAGTTGCTGGATCCGACTACTGAACACGGTGTTACGAAGTTCTCTGATTTGACGGCATCAGAGTTTCGTGAGAGGTATCTAGGGTTGAAGAGTCGTTTGTCGTTTGTCGTTTCCGTCTGATGCGAATAAGGCGCCGATTCTTCCAACTGATGATAATCCTGAAGAGTTTGATTGGCATGATCAAAATCTGTGTTAATCTTTACAGCTTAGTGGGCTAGCTTAACAAGATTCCTATCTTAATTCCGGGTTCGCCGGAATCCGGCGATGTCGCCGAAGAAGAAGACCGGAAAAGAGGGTGTTTGGTTTTTAAAAGTTTAGTTTTATTGCACATTAGTCCCTGCGGTTAGAATTTTTTTAAAATAGGTTAAACCTTAAATATTCTTTTTTCTTATAATTGACGTGGGTGGAAGATCAACCAAAATGACGAATATACCCTCACATGTTATGCATGTGAGGGAACTTAACTGAAGAAAATAACGTGGTTAGTTGTAAAGGATTGAACCCGCAACAAAAATAAACTTAAAGACTGTTTTTAGCAACTTTTAAACATTAAGGCTGGAACCTGCAAGTTTGAGAAAACATAAAGGATGTTTTGTGCAATTTACTCTTCACAAAATTGTTTTCAGGTAATACTAACTACTACGCAAACACCCGATTTTGATAGAGAATCGTGTAATATTAAAGATAATCATGTATGGTGTGAGAAGAAGATCTAACTAAAAGTTTGTTATACGTATCAAATTTAAAGCAATATATTTATAAGATTTCATATATCTTTACTTCAAATTGAACTCTTTTTATTTTAGTTTATATACTAATAATATAACTTTCTATTCAATAAGAAATTTTAAATAAAAGGAAGTTATAATATTATTTATGGTAGACGACGTTCAAACTACATTGACGGATCGATCAACTAGCTGAATCATAAACTGTTAAAATAACTGATTTAGCTACCCACCACATCTCAATTTGCACATAAAATAATTTGAACTCAAACCATTTTTATGAAAGGTAAATCACCATATCAATAGAGCATAAAAGCAATAATTTGAACTCACCTCTTTAAAAGACATTTTAAATTGTATGTTGAACTTGTTTATTTGTATACTAATTTTAATCCAAAAAAATATTTGTATCAGTGTAAAAGCTTTTGTAACACAGCTTAAAGCATCTTAAAAATGTATTTTATATTTGTTTAGATTTAGATCGTCCAACGCAATCAACATACAATTACACTTTGAATTATGAAAGTATCTATATTTATTTATTAATTAATAATCAAGCTTATAGAAATATTAGTTTCTTGCTACTTAGGGGTGAAGGGGCACCCATCACACCATCACATTTAGGGCTGCAAACAAACCAAATGTTCGGTAAACCGTTCGTGAGCCGTTTGGCGGGAAGTTCGTTTGTATTCGTTCGTATTAAACAAACGAACACAAACAAGAAATTTCGTTCGTTTAGTTAAGTGAACAAACATAAACAGAGGGCGCATTCGTTCAATTATGTTCGTGAACATTCGGTAATGTGTTTGATAGTTCGTTAGTGTTTTTAGCTTTTATATTTTATTTGAATACTTCAAAATTCCGATAAATAAAATATTTAATAAGTGTCAATGTATTATATATTTTATCCATAAACGTTTGTTTGTGTTTGTTTGTTACCATTTGTGTTCATGAACATTAGTTTGTGATCATTTGTATTCGTTCGTTTTCATTCGTTGCCTAAAATTAACAAACAAAAACAAACGAACACGAAGAAGTTTATTTCCTTAACAAACAAACACAAACATAAAATCTCGTTCAGTAAGCGTTTATGAACAGTTCATAAACACATATATTTCTTAACAAACAAACACGAACAAAGACTTGTTCGTGTCTGTTCGGTTCGTTTGCAGCCCCAGCTCTAACACTTTGATTATCATACATAAAATAGTTATTTAAGGTAACATGTTTGTTATTATTGAACTTTTTATATTTGTATATAACAAGTATCATACATAAAATAGTTATACAAGTGCATGTTACATGGGTACGATGGGTGCATGGAGTTCGAAATTCGTACAATCCAAACCAATAATAAAATGGCTTCGATGTCAAGCATTTGAGGGTGGTTTATTTTATGCCCCTCCGGGTCACCCTCCACCAACTCTTGTGAGTTTCTAGCACTACAATTTAAACATTGAATCATATTTAAAAAATAAAATATACAATTGAAGGTCACATTCGACATTTGGAGTCACGTGGGTGTCCTATTAAGGAATAATAATATATGAATTTCAACAAGACTTTCCAATAATTTACTAAAGTTTCCTTATATTGTAAACTCTTATTAAATGTGTACAAGCTTGGGATGTCTTTTCGTCACTATATATTGTTATATATCTTGATGAGACTTTTACATAAAAGATACCTCCTCTTTTCTTAATTTTGCATAAATTGTATACTATTAAACGATCCATGCAACTAATTAAATAATATTCATTACAATATTTTTCACATCTTTTTGCATTATATATCTATCTTATTTGACCACCAAAACTTTCACTGTAATCCACCTACCAAGTTTAACCCTAAATTTTCAGATAATGCCTAAATTTTCAGAGATATTTATGATATTTATGATGTGTTACTATTGTGTTTTACACTTTTTTGTTTTTTTACGTATTGTATTTTACAAATTGTGCGTAGCGCATTCTGTCATATCCGTTGTTTTTGCGCTTCATGCCTTACTGCACGTTTTGACCCGTCGCGCGCCGCCGCAACACTCGGCGGGCAAAATGCTAGTTTTATTTACAGGTTTAAGTTAATTAAACCTACACATGTATAGAGAGAATAAAGAACAGAAAGTTTCTTAATTTAATATCAAGTCATGAACTAACAACTAAAACTATTGGGAATAAATCTTTACAAAAGGTTCTATGCACAAATAATGTTTTTTAAGTTGAATAAATATAGATTATTGACTAAGTTTTTTCATACAATTTTATTTTACTATAAATTTAAAGCATAATGGTAAACAGTAACACTTTTATGTTTTTTTTCTTTAAAGCATAATAACTTTAGAATTTTTTTCAATAAAAACTTTTCTTTTTTATGACTTTATCACAAAAGATAAACGAGTTTGGGTTTTTTTATTAGGCTTTACATATTAGGTATGGGGTATTGATGTTATTGGAAAGGTATCAATATTCGTTTTCATGTTTATTTTTCGATTAGCTGAGCTGATACCAACCAAAGTGACGCCGCTTAGCACAAGGGAAAAACAACTAAACTCTCGTCGCGTAGTACGGGAAGAAAAACCTAGTTGTACATTTACATTATGACGATTTCATCATTAGAATATTTAAGATTCATAGACTTATATAAAAGTTACGGTAAATTACATTTTTCCTCCTTTATTTTTATACCAAATTGCAATGGATACCATTTACCTTTCGAAACTACACGAATCATCCTATATATTTAAAAACCATTGCACCGTCTGTTCTTTGGCACTAACTCAGTTTAGTTTTTCAGTTAACTTTGATCACATAAGGGTAATTTGGTTCTTTATCAATTTATTTAAAAACATTTCAATTAATTGTCATTTTTGTCTAATTGTGTTAGTTCAGACCAAATTTCAAATTTGTGTCATTTCCGTCCCTGACATTCTTGAAACATGTCATTTCCGTACAAAAATCTAATGTCTGTCAACACCTGCTGGCATAATTGAACAAAGCACAGGGACAAGACTGACATGTTTCAAGAATGTTATAAACAAAAATGGTACAAATTTAAAATTTTGTCTGATTTGTTTAATTCAATTTTTGGTGGTTAGTGGGGGTGATGCAAGTGGTGGGTGGCCCAGTGGGAAAGAGGGGGTGGGGAAGAGAGAGTGTGTTATTTACTGTTTTGCCCTCCCATGCGGTGCTCGTGACTCAACTTAACGTTAAAAATTAATCAGGTCAGGGTCAAACGGCATCCAGTGTAAGGTTTTTAAAATGTAAAAGATGATTTTTATTATTTCATAAGATAAAGGGCATTCATTAAAATTTGGTATAAACATAAATGACGAAAAGTATAATTTACGTTAAAAGTAATAATCAATACAAAAACGTTCATAACATTACTTAGTGTAGCTAGTATATCACTAGTAAGAAATATACTAACACTATACAAATTAATAGCTTTATAAAAAGCTTCACTTTATTTATATAGGGGCTAAATATCATCCTTGTGATTGTTCTCTGGTGCCCGGTTGCAGTATGCGTATATAATTTATATATTTGTGGACGTTCGGGGGATAAAAGTGAAAGCGCATTAATTTTAACGTTATTTTACTAATTTTGTGAAAAAAATGTTAAAGAGGGGGATGGTTAATCATGCATCATGTGGTGGCGTTGATAGCCGAAAGACAAGTGGGTATATAAAATAATCGGCATTTGTCTCAATTGCTAAGTGTTATGTGCCTTATGTCCAATGCTTGATGCAAAATCTACTATCGAGCTGGGGGTCTCACTAAAAGCAGACTCTTTATTCATACAGGGTAGAGGTAAGGTTGTCTACATCTTACCCTCTTCAGACCATACCTTAGCTTTGCTATTGGTAGGCTTTACCGAGTATGATGATGATGTGATTATTCTCTAAATGGTCCTTCACATCTTTTTAACGATAAATTTGGATCATTGACGGACTATAGAGCATTATTATGTCACCCGATCATATCCATCTCCACTAGGCAATAATGCCTATACAACATTTCAGGAGGGAAACCTAATAAATCTGAAAAAACCTCTCCTATAAGAATTGAACTCAGGACCTAATAGTCCCTAACTCTTATTTCATCCTCAAACTACCACTAAGTTATATTTTCATGGTCAAATGCTACTTCACATAAAGCCAAATATCACATAAATATTAGTTAGCGAAAACGCTAAGTAAATGTACATGCTTTTATAACCACAAATCATACCAAACGATATTAAAGACAAAACAAACTTTATTTCTCTAAGGGCATGATTAATCATGTCGAGAGCCGTGGTCAAGACATGTTGTCTCTCTAAAAATTATAGCATATACAAATATGCAATATTTAAGGTTAGATATTAGTAAACATCATTTCCAATCATTAACCTTAGTAGTATAGTTTTCATATTTTTAACATGTATAGAACCAATCATTAACCTTAGTAGTACATATTTAATATTTTTAACATGTGTAGAAGTATATATATATATATATATATTTTAACTCAAAATTCCAATTAACAATTTCCATATAATATAATACTTTTACTGGTTGGTATTCCTTGGACTAAGAATTCTATTTAAGTTGTATTCAATTTCATTTTTATTATAAAAAAAGTTTATTAGAGAGTACGTTTTATCTTATGGATGTATTGTTGACAAAAGGCACATAAAAGACGTAGATATATCCATGAGAATGCATGTGTATAATTAATGCTTGTAATATTGTGTAAAGCATGTAAATTGTTATACACAATCATTTATGGGAGAATGAGTGGATGTGTGGACACACAAGTATCGGCCAAATAATGATTTGAAGTTTTTTTGAGAGAAGTTGGGGTGACATGCATTTCAGATAAGATAGGTGAGAGAAAATTGAGATGGTTTATGCATGTGAAGGGTAAACAAATAACTACTCCACGTAAGAATCGTGGAAACCCTCAATATGAAGGGTTTGGGGGTGGAGGCACAGTCAAACGGACATGGGACAAGAGAATTTGACGTGATCGATTAGAGTTAACTTAAAATAAGCTTTATATACAATATATTAAAAATAAAATCACATACGCCAAACGAATGTGCTAACGAGCCGAGCGAGATCTAGCTTGAACTTGACTTGGCTGGTTTGCAAATAAGCCAGTTTCGAGTGAGCTTCAAGTTACAAACTATGTGAACAACCCTAATAGCTACATGCATATGGGTTAATGCTTATATTTCCTATCTATTGCCTCTTTTATAGTTTTATACGGAGTTACTATAGTTTATTCATGAAGGTATATTAGCGGCAGTTTACAACATTCATTATTAGTTCTTTCTTATGTTCTCTTTGCTATATTTAATATTTTTGCTATGCTATTTTACTTATTGTACATGTAAGAAGAGTTATTTTTTTTAAGTTGGGGGATCTGAGCAGGTGCAAATTCTCTATCCTTAATGATATAGGTACGGTATGATATGGTTTATGAGTTAGATTATACTGGATACATTTTATTATTTTTAATACCCTATAATGCATGTAAAATGTGAAAAAAAATCTACAAGGTTAAAAAGTATTCACAAAAGAGTAAATTGCACAAAACATCCTTTATGTTTCCTCAAACTTGCAGGTTCCAGCCTTAATGTTTAAAAGTTGCTAAAAACAGCCTTTAAGTTTATTTTTGTTGCGGGTTCAATCCTTTACAGCTAACCACGTTATTTTCTTCATTTAAGTTCCCTCACATGCATAACATGTGAGGGTATATTCGTCATTTTGGTTGATCTTCCACCCACTTCAATTATATATAAAAAAAAAAGAATATTTAAGTTTTAACCTAGTTTAAACAAAGTTTGGTAAACGTACGCGACTACAGAGGAGCACGATTACCGTTTGATAGTGTTTAAGTCTAACTTGCGGCGTCCTAAGCGTCACCAGTTGCTGGATCCGACTACTGAACACGGTGTTACGAAGTTCTCTGATTTGACGGGATCAGAGTTTCGTGAGAGGTATCTAGGGTTGAAGAGTCGTTTGTCGTTTGTCGTTTCCGTCTGATGCGAATAAGGCGCCGATTCTTCCAACTGATGATAATCCTGAAGAGTTTGATTAGCATGATCAAAATCTGTGTTAATCTTTACAGCTTAGTGGGCTAGCTTAACAAGATTCCTATCTTAATTCCGGGTTCGCCAGAATCCGGCGATGTCGCCGAAGAAGAAGACCGGAAAAGAGGGTGTTTGGTTTTTAAAAGTTTAGTTTTATTGCACATTAGTCCCTGCGGTTAGAATTTTTTTAAAATAGGTTAAACCTAAATATTTTTTTTCTTACAATTGACGTGGGTGGAAGATCAACCAAAATGACGAATATACCCTCACATGTTATGCATGTGAGGGAACTTAACTGAAGAAAATAACGTGGTTAGTTGTAAAGGATTGAACCCGCAACAAAAATAAACTTAAAGACTGTTTTTAGCAACTTTTAAACATTAAGGCTGGAACCTGCAAGTTTGAGAAAACATAAAGGATGTTTTGTGCAATTTACTCTTCACAAAATTGTTTTCAGGTAATACTAACTACTACGCAAACACCCGATTTTGATAGAGAATCGTGTAATATTGAAGATAATCATGTATGGTGTGAGAAGAAGATCTAACTAAAAGTTTGTTATACGTATCAAATTTAAAGCAATATATTTATAAGATTTCATATATCTTTACTTCAAATTGAACTCTTTTTATTTTAGTTTATATACTAATAATATAACTTTCTATTCAATAAGAAATTTTAAATAAAAGGAAGTTATAATATTATTTATGGTAGACGACGTTCAAACTACATTGACGGATCGATCAACTAGCTGAATCATAAACTGTTAAAATAACTGATTTAGCTACCCACCAAATGAAAAGGTCAAAACTAGTGATTGAAACCTTTTATCTAACGATGCTCTAAAGTCTCTTTCTCCAATTAACAAAGAGCTCACTCTTATTAGAGTTTAGGGCCAACCCTCGTCTAGTAGGATTAGGTAGGGGGTCCATTGTTACACCCTTGCTTGGATCTACAATCATTGGTTTTGTGTCAACAATTTTGAAGAGATGTATAATCCCTTCCGTGGTCCTAGGGTTTAACTATAATTTAAGACACAGGTTTCATTCTCAAGTGCAACTAGACGGCGTTCACGGTCCGGTTCTACCAATTTGACAAAAAAAATTGAGCTGATAAACCCGGAAACTTTTTTATTATGAGGAACGAAAATGGGTCATGTCGAAAATAGGTTGGATCATAATATGTTGGGAAAAAATAGTTACATTAAACCATTAAATACAAAAAGGAAAAACAACGTGAAATGGTGTGAATTTTGAAAGCGGTGATTTTGCATACCAAGACTATAAAGTTATAATAATATGAATGAAGTTTAAGGTCTAACCCAATATTTAAAGAGACGTTGTCACAAAAACCTTTTTCCTGTATCCATACCTGCTTATATTAGGGTTACTACCTACAACATGAACCATGAAGCCCTGGATTATGATTTGTTAAACAAGAATTCAATTCACTATTAGAAAAGAGGACAATTTCCTACACAATTTTTTTTCGTCACAGATTTCACCACTTTTATGACGAATTTCCTACAAAGAAAAACTCAAGATCTAGTGACAAATTTTCGACGTGTCCACGACGAAAAATAAGAAAATCCTAATTAATTGACAGTTACGTCATAAATCTGTCGGAAATAATGTACAAAAGGTTAATTATTAAACGAATAAGGGAAAATAATATCGTTTCCTACACATTTACGACGAAACACTTATTTTTAATTAACTTAAACCATCCGTCGGAATTCCGTCACAACTTGTGACAAGTTTCCGACAAAAATAAGAAAACCCTAATTAATTAACAGTTGCGTCACGAATCTGTCATAAATAATCTACAAAAGGTTCATTATAATTGTTTACCGAATAAATATTAATATATGCAAAATAAAAAAGGGAAAATAATAACATTTACTACACAATTCTAACAAAATATTTATTTATTAATTAACATAAACCATTCGTTGGAATTGCGTCACAACTTGTGACACATTTTTAACAAATATCCTTGTATTAAACATAAATACAAGGATATATACTATTATATTTATAAATAATAATAAAACTAGAATATAATAATTATAAAATAAACATATTTCCTATACATTTATGATAAATTGTTATTTTTTAAATATAACTATCAGAAAGGCATAGGAAACAATCCATGTATGAATACAATTTCCTAAGCATTTATTACAAATTGCTTAATTCTATTGCAAGTTGTGACACATTTTTGATGACATTTAAGGATTTTTCATAAATATGTAAGAAAAAACCTATATAACTATTCTTATTTTAAATACTAAATGTACGTAACTATGTTGCATATGAGTATAATGTGAGTATGTATATATGCATTTGTGTATGTGGAATGTATGTTTGTATATGCATGTTTGTATCTATATGTGTATGTGGATGTGATTATATTTGTTATTAAGTGTGCATTTGTATACATACATGTATTCTAGTAACTAGGTTTATTTTTAATAAAATATACAATAAATAATAACGAGACTCTTATTATTCGTATAAAATTTTATTAGTACAATACCGGTTACATAAACTAAATAAACAAATATAAAATAAAATTTAGGTGTATCAATCTTGATTCAAGTCGATGTCTTTGGATGAACTTCAACCGCACCTCATGTTCGAAACTTTGTTGCAAGACAAGTAAAATATCGTTGGCGGTTTTGGTTGAGGATCGCGTTAGACATGGGCCTCTTAAAACAGATTCTGTTCCTCTTCTCAGACGGTCTGTTTCCAGAATACAACCAAAGCAGTAGTTGGCTCTCATGCCCGAGATTACACCGGGTATAATTTGGTGTTTATTAAAATTAGGAAATAGGAAGTTGCCTCTAAATAGAGTACTCTCAATTTTTATGAGATTTAGAGACTAAGGAGAGTTTCAATATTTTTATGTACTTTTGTATGAACCACCAAGTTCATATATATATATAGAGAGAGTCATTGTTTTAACATCGTTAAAACTAGTAATAAATATGACATTAATCTTGTCAGAACTAAAACATTAATCTTGTAATAAACAAGATAATGAGTATGATTTTAATCTCTAATTAAATGGACTTAAGTGGTTAGTCAACAAGCGGTTATATTCATCATGACACGAATTAAACGGTTTGAAACAACTAGTTTGACTAGGTCCAACCATCTCTTCTGTTACTACTGCAAACCTGCGTACGCGCCTAAACTGGTCCGCCAGTCCACGCGCCACGCTTCAAGGATCTCAATGCCACGCCATATGAAGTCGCGCGCCACACGGATGCCACTACGCATACCAGGACGCCACCTGGTCATGCGTCACCTTCACTTTCCACCCTAGCCAATGGCGTGTGCAATGCGCCTAAGGAGCTCGCACCACATCGACATGCGCCATGCCATGGCATTCGCCTACGCCACCCAAGGGTGCGCCATAAGCGGATCCGCTGCACGCTCATGGGCAAAAATACAAAGGCATGCACGAGTTAGAGTGCTCCGCGCCCTTTAGGGTCCCCACTAGTGTTTGCCTATAAGGTAACAATATACCATGAGTGCTCCCCCTTATAAACCACTTTAAGTTTTGTCATCCTACCTATGTGGGACAAGTTGACAAAGCTTAATCCATTTTTCTCATTTTTTTTGTTCCAAACATACAACTTCAACCTTCGATGTCTCATTCATCTTAGCTCCATTTTGTACATAGTTTGGTTCGTTATTTAGCTTTAATAACTGAAGAAACCCTAGAGCAACTAGACCGGAATCAAAGTAGATATATGGAATGGGCTCTGCATAAAAGGGTTAACCCTCCGTTTGGTTTCACGATGGATGATGAATAGAACAATATTCCGACTGATCCTGCAAAACAGAACACCGTTAGCTCGCCACGGGGAGAAGGGGGTTCTCTCCGTGACCACCCTCCGGCGTGAGAATAAGTACAGGCAGTCGGAAGTATATATTGTAAGTGAGAGAGTAGTTGAGTGTGAATACCTTTCCTTGAACTCCAAGTTACTTATTTATAGCCGGTGTTTGGCTCCAAAAAGAGAGATTGTTAACTTTAACGGAATCTTTTGTTATTCCGTTAACGTTTGTTGGCAATCCGTTAGTGCACACGGATCGTGAGCTTATCAGCGGTTAGGGAGGTGCCACGTGTCAACATGAGATCACTACATCTTATAAATGTGAGCATGTCATCACCGTGATCTTCCTCAGCCGTCCAGATGCTGCCATGTGGCAATTGGTTATAACCGAAAAGATGCTTGCACGATTGGGTGTTAATGGCTTCTAGAAGGTTTCACAGCTGTTACCCATCTATTATTCGCCACGTGTACATTCTGTTATAACAGAAAAGATTCCCTTTGCTTCTGCACCAAGTCAAGAATTTTGCTAAGGGAAAATTTCTCAGGATTTACTGTTTCATTGCGCGAGAAGCGCAAGTTAGTTAACTGATCTTCCTTCTTCTCCTTGCTGCTTAACGCAACGTTTGGTGGATGCTTGCTTTGATATAAATATCTGCGCAAAGTTTGTGCATGGAGCATTATCAAAAAAGAATGTTCAAGGTTAACTTTGAACCTTGCACGGGCCCGCGCAAGGTAGTTAAATGAAGCATTATCAGACAAGAATGTTCAAGATTAACTTTGAACCTTGCGCGAGCCCGCGCAAGGTAGTTAAATGAAGCATTTATCCAAAGAGAGTGTTCAAGGTTAACTTTGAACCTCGCGTGAGCCCACGCAAGGTAGTTAAATGACGCTTTCTTCTCTTGGATATTTGGTGCAAAGTTCTAATAAATATTTTTTTGGCAAAGAAGTCTGCGCGCAGTTTCCTTAGAAGTTATTAATGGGTATGGTTTCCTTGATTGGCGCAAGGTTTTTGGGACCATACCCCTTCAATAACGTAGAACACAAATCCACAAAATAATTATTTATACAACACATACATAAATATTATTATTGGTGTCCAAAATATTTAGTGAAAAACTCATTTTCACTAAAATTTCCAACAATCCCCCACATGAATTGTGATCAACTAAAACACACAAAATTCCCCGATGAAAACTCGACAGTCGAGTATTGCAGGATAGGTAGCTGTAGCCTTTGACCTTCCTTTGTGAAGCATACTTAGCCTACTAGGGTTTTGCAGACGTGATGTCCTTGAACAACCCCCCAGTTGTGTAAACGACAATATTGATTCACACAATACTTTCTCTAGCCGGGCCATCTCCTCATTTTCCGTCTCCAATAATGGTCATGGAGTACCTTCATGGTTCTGTGGGAGCTCTAGGAATTATGCCCTAATTCCATTCGAAGCGACCACACTTCTCTCTAACATAGGTGATTTCCCTTTAAATCATTAAAAGCATTATGGTTTATTATGATTTACACAAAGCATTTAACCACATATTATGCTTAACCTCACGACAATGTCACTGAATATTATAGGAATGGACTAGGACGTATTTAAACACCATTTTATAGTTTAGGGGGATATATAAATATATATATACTAGCCATATATAAACATATATATTAGCTTTGCCCCCACAATAACTACCCTTCGGTTCATGATTAAGTTGTCCTATTGAACCTTGATCTTGGGATCTCTAGTCAACTAGGTTAGGTTTCCCTTATGTCCATTTTCCATGGCTTTAGTATCATTCCACAACTTGATCTCTTATCAACCAACTAGTTGTTGGATCCAATATTATCTGTTGACTTCGCTAAGTCAGCAACGATAATTAAAATTGAGATTGGTTGTTCTAACGTGTTCTTGACTCGCTAGTCAGTTTTGCCTTTTAGTTTATTCATAAGACTTATAACTCCTGATCTCAACTTGGATCTAGTTATGTACATTGTATATAGAATTACATGAAACTCAATTTATGGCTAAACACGTTTTCATCATGCCTTGGTATATCATGACTAACATCTTACTAGATTTTGAATCTAACCAATTGGCATTCGAGTCCAATCTACTCGATTGACTCCATATCACAATTATGTACTCCACTTGGTCATGTGTTTGCAATATATATTAGGATTGCTAAAATCCTTATTGCCAAACTTTCCATATTCAAAAACAAGTCACCCCCACATTTAAGTGTAATTGGATAACATCCAAATGGGGTGATGAAAGGTTCTCCCTTTCATGTCGAGTTTGAGAAAATTTCTCAACTACCATTTTTACATACCCTAAAGGGTTTGTTTCTTACCCCCCCCCCCCCACATTGCTTGCATTTTAATTAAGATTAAGTAATATCACTCTTGATGACTTTGTAGACCCGTGTGATAGGATAAAATTATCCATATATTTTTGTCAATATAGTCGTCCAATTATATTACTCTACTCAGATTAATATTGCTCATAAGAGCTTCTGAGCTATACGAGTTCTTCATATATGAAACCGAATGGAATCATCACAAATGATATATCTAACTGGTCCTCCCAAGTTATCCCTTTGGACTAAAATGAAATTATATTTATAGTTCTGTTTTAGCACAAAATTCGTTCTTATGTCATCACATATTTTGAATGTTTAAAGTTAATTTAATCTCCGTCGAGCATATAAATTAACAAGTATTAGTCTAGCATGCTTTAGACAACAATACTCTAGCATGTGAACAGAGGATGCATCATTCTGATTCTTCACAGCCTTAAGAGATAACACGCTATCTATTCCCAACATTCGTTTCTTAGTTTAGACACAATAATGAAATTTTATTTCACCCTTCCAAAACCATCGGTTTTAGGAAGGTCTCAAAACCATAGTTAACTCCATCTATTAGGATCATAACTCGTTTGTCTTTTATCTCCAATGCTTCATCATTGACTTCCTAAGGACTTAAACATAAGTCTTAATCCAAGTCACTTTGATGACCTATCTTTGTATAAAATCACTCGAGTCTTGAGATATAGTAAATTAGATTGACTCTCAACAACAAAGCATTCACGTATGCCTATAGTGATATATACATTTACGTTATTGTTTCGTTAATATATACAACAAAGCTTTCATAACGTAGAAAACAAATCCACAAAATAATTATTTATACAATACATACATACATAAATATTATTATTGGTGTCCAAAATATTTAGTGAAAAACTCATTTTCACTAAAATTTCCAATATATGTATGTATGTATGGGTGTATATGTATATGCACGTGTGTGTATTTATATTTATATGTGTTCGTGTATGTTTATATATATATACACACACACCTATTTCATTTGTGTATGTATCTATGTATGTATGTGTGTGTGTATTTATACATATGCATGTCGAAATTGACTTGGAAGGAGCGGATTAGGCAGGATTTTGTAGATTTACACCTTTCTAGTAGTGATTTGCGTTTTGATGCTGAGAAGTTTTTTTAACAATAAACTCACACCCCAACGTCTAACTCCTAAATCACAATTATCACAACATTTACTTATAATAGGACTTGAATAAGGTCTTCCTCGAGAATCCTAAAAAATCTTTAGGATCTGGGCGAGTAGTGAAAATAAGGTCCTAAAATATGTATTTTAAAAAAGTATCTATATAAAAAAGCTTAAAACGTATTAAAAAGCTTAAAACATATATATAAAAAATCATTTTTTTTAAATTTTGTCCCCAGGAGATTTGGGTCTTGGGAAGTCGCCCTGCCCGTCCACCCCTAAGCGCCGGCCCCTAGACTTGAACCTTTACCACTTTCGGAGAGGAGTCACCTTTCAACACATTGATACCTTTAAAGGGTTGATCCTGAGAAGTTAGATTATGGTTCTCTTAAGGTATGAACGAATATAATTTTAGATGGGTTAGGCATGTCCAGGTTTTAGAAGCCTAATGTTTTTTGCTTCAAATTCTTATAGTATTGGGCAAGATGTACATGCTCCACCCCGTCAAAGTAAAGATGAGGTTGGTCTCGAGGCAAACCTCTAACTACGGTTGTAGAAAACCCACATACTAAACATACTAGGTTGGGTCAACCGAACTACTCAAAGCAGTCCGGTTTAACGAGTTGTTGTTATTATTCTTGTTATTACTATTAATCTTTTTTTATGCAAAAGTGTTTTCTTATGAACTAAAATCATAACACGTATATTAAAAAAAATAATAATAAAGCTTAAACGACCAGTTATAATCACCCGACGGGCTTAAAGTTCCAACCTAAAACCTTCAAGCGAATTATTAAACCACCAAGCCGGCTGAACAAATCGTTTATATCATTTCTATGAGGATCGGTTTTAGGATGCACAAACACCCTATTCAATTATGGGTTTTCATGGATGCTGAGTTGGTTATTTAAATGATTATTTTGGCAAAATAAAAAAAAAGAAGAAAACTTGCCATATGGGGCCAAGAGGACAAGTCTAATCGAAAACGCATTTGAAGTTTTTGTTGTGGTTTGGCGCACCAAACTTGTGATAAATACAACTTTTGGCACCAAAAGCAAGAAAAGTAGACGTTACAGATTCCTTTGGACTTTATTTTTATATTTTTACAATTTGCCTTTTCAAGACTCTTCACGGGATTAGTACTACTAGTCTCCGTATTCAACACAACTTCCGCACAAAAACAGAAAAATTACCAAACACCACTTTAAACATATGACAGTAACATGTCGGCCTTCATACATAGTTACAACTTTTAATGAATAAAGAAATAAAATGTTTTAAAAACCAGACCGCTAGTCAAACTAGTAGCTTTGGTGATTCACCGGTTCAACCGGCTCGAGCGATCTTAAAAACTAACTTGGTTTCGACATTTTTGTCTAGCTTGTTTAAAAGCGGCTTGTGTATTTATGTTTCGTCTATTAACTTATAATGGAATCTAAGACATTGACGGTTTCAGTGTGACCAGTCAAATTCGTTTCCCAAAACAATGTATACAATTAACCCAACCCTACAACTTGTACCCTAACCAGTATAAGGTTTGAACCAGATTTATTCACCTCTACCTACAAGACCACCACCTTCAAATACAATATTAATATGAGAAATGTTAACCGAAATGGTTCAGTAATGATAAACAAATTATAATCTAAAACAAATATTGCAAATTAAAATAAAATAGCATAAAATGTTTGAACTAACATAAAAGATTTTAAATCATTAATACTTTCTTAAAAGGGTAAAAATTGTGAAATGTACATTTTGAAGTAAGTGTTAAAATAATTATATAAATATAACAATGTATATTTTTCTGTCATCCCCGTTATTTTCTACGGCATCTGGTGATGATTGAAGACTTGGCGAATAGGTGGTGATCGCTAGTTCGATCCTTGAACTGAGCGAGTTTTACCTCACCGCATTGTCGTGCCTTCGGACGAGTGTTCACAGGCTTCAACCCTAGGTGAGGGTTTTCCCCGGTTGAGAGACGAGTGTATCCTGATATGATGAATTTCGCTAGTAGCCCATTTGGAAGATTAGTTGCCGTTAAAAAAATATATATATAACATAAGTGTACAAGACTACAAGTGATGTTTATTGGGATATAGAGAACACCTCGGGCCCAAAAGTGAAGTCTTAGCCCAATTAGATGATTCTAGTTTGTGTAATACATACAAGTTACAACTACATAAGTCAACATCACGACATGGATAAACCATGGGCCTTAGATGACTACTGGGCTCATTTTCTGGTATAGTCCATGGGCCCATAAGGTTCAAAAAGGTTAGCGAAGAGACCGTTTTTTCTCATAGGGTCCATGCCCATGTCCTTGCATAATTGATCATTGTACCATATTTCCAAAGCACCAATAGCCGATGGACAATGGTATTCCCCAGCTGATTGCCTCATATATTCATCCCATTTCATGATATCTTTTTGCATCTCATTTATGCTCGGTAGCTTGAACGCGCCTTCAAGAAGCGCGACCAACCATTTTAACCTCATTTCCGAGATGTAAAGGTTCGAAAAACTCTCGGAAAATCCAATTATGGCTAGCTGCGGTATTCGTGGATGAATGCATTCCCTGTTAACATTACTATTTAATAGTTTAGCTATAACCTCTCATGTTTGACTAGGAATCTGAAAATAACCCAAACCCGACTGGGAAACCTTAAACCCAAAACATCTGAGATGAGTATTCGGGTATGAGATTAGTTTAAAAAAAAATCCACGGGTTTGGATGACTAAGTATTAGTTGATAACCCAATTACCCAAATCTGTTCACCCGTATTAAAATCAAATATATTAATATATTAAAAGATTTTTGAACATGTATTAAAAACATTGCAATGAATAACATGTATCTTATGGGTATGAGATACGTTTTTATATTCGAGTATGGGATTGAGATTACCGATATTCATCCCATAGCGGGCTCATTGGGCTCCTTATATTTGATTCATTGTTTATTAAAAATGAACACATGAATACCCTGTAAAGAGGGACTCGTGGTGAGCTTGCAATGGATTGGCCGAATGTCGAAGATTCAAATATGTCTTCAAGTTTTTTAACACCTTTGAATCCGGTGGCAAATATAACTACTTCTGCTTCTATCGTTGTATTGTCGTCTTCCATCAGAATCCCTGTGTTGTAAAAACTAAATGTTTGGGATTTCTTCAAGCTGACGCTTCCTTGCTCAACCTCGTCAAAGAAGTCATTTGGATTTGGCATGTAGGAAATCATACATGATCGAGCATCTTTTGACAAGCTGTGTTGTGGCACCATGTTGAACTTGGTGAGAGGAACCTTCCTTTTTATGTGGCTTTCAACAAATTTTGAGACCCCCCAACGCTGTTAAATTTGAAAACATACGACCAGAATTTGAATGGTGTGGAGTTATGGAGTTTATTTGGGGTGACAATGCCCGAAACAACTAGACTTGACAAAAATAACAGTTTTTGGTCGTCTATTCTGGTCCTGTTTAATAAACAGGTCATGTTTGGGTCAACTTGTCTAACCTTTTAATAAACGTATCATGCTCAGGTTATACTAAAATTAAACAAACCATTTAGATTTGGAATATAACTTTTTATAAAATATATATAGGTCATATGTTCAAGCCATCAACACACTTAATTCATTTTACAACTTTATTACAAGTTGTTTACAACCCGTTACCATGTTTACCCACTTTTACAACTTGATTACAAAGTGAGCCAACTCGTTTGGCCTGCCAACCCATTAACCGTTTAGATAAACAAGTTACACATGTCATATTCAAGTTACATGATTTAACTGTGTTCGGGTTAGGGTAGATGTGGTCATCAATATCAACCCAATAAGCCTCTAGCCCGACCCAGTTAAACCACTAAGTACAAACTCGACCCATATGATGTTTTTAGTCACCAATTATTATACTATGACTTAAAAGAGGTGAAAGTAAAGTGGCAAGGACACTAAGCAGGAAACCTTCACCGGGTTTATGAACCAGAAGTTGCGAGTAGCGATTCAGGTAGAGAAGCGGCAATGGGATTCCCCATGGAGCCCAGTCCGGTAGCTTCCAGTGATCACGCCTGTACACTAAACTTGTTGGTTGTTCCAGGCCTGAAAGTTAACATCTCAAAGTTAAAAATCACCAAAAAATGTATATTAACTGTGACCGTGACCGGCTGCAACTAACCATTAATCGACGAACACTCCCTTGCGATGTCAAGTCCGGTTTTCCCAAAGCCCACAACGACTACCTTTTTCCCTTTCACGAACTCTACAGCTGCATTGTCATCCATTGTTGCGTATTCCGTAGAGTGTATCACTTGCCCTTTGAAAACTTCTGGGCCTTTTCCGGCGGGGAATTTGGGTATGTTTGGAACATCTTTGAATCTTCCCAGACATAGAATCACAAAATCTACTGTGTAAACCTGGTTATGTGACATGAATGTACAGTTTTTCGTTTAGTAAGATAGATGACTCTGCTTTGTTATTTTTGTTGTTTTTTTTCTTTTTCAAAACGGCCAAGTCACCAGTAAATCTACTATTAAATCTACATTAGTGTCCACATGGGACAAGAACCCTTTGCTACATACCTTGATACTGATAGGCTACAAGCTCATTAGTTAAATCATTAAATAACAACAATGATTCCAGAAATTAGGCCCGACTAATCAACCCCCCGAATAACCCAAACAGATTATCCCAATTAACCCAAACTACTCTGGTTTAACTTTTGGTCTGTTATCAAGATTCCTAGTATACATTTAACATTCCAAACATGAGGGGCATGTTCCTGTCTTAAATTATATTAAGGTTGCGAAAGGCAACTTTAGGCATAATCAGCATTTTGGGACTCTCATTGTGCTCATCATGCTTGCTGCATAGATTCTGTTGTAACTTGCAACTACAATATTATATTATAATAACTATAATATTATAATAATTAATAAATTATGCAAACAAACAAACAAACAAACTATTAACCCATAATTTTTAAAACTGATATTCTGATAACAAAACAAATTGTTAATAAATCTTAAAAAAATGATATACAAAAGTTATGACAACTTGACACGACAAACCCGATGACCGAACAACCTGAACCCGACAAACCTGATTGTGATACATACCAGTTATCATATACAATACCATAAAAAGAGTAAATTACTTTTTGAGTCCCTGTGTTACAGTGGTTTTAACCACTAAAATCGTTATACAAATAGTGGTATTTTGTACTCAAATATGATTAAAACCATTAAAACACAAAAACTTAAAAAGTAATTTACTCTAAAAAAACGCAGAATAACCCGAAACCAATCAACACAAAAAAAAATAGCACATCAATTTACACACCTGGGTGGTGGCAGTTTGAGTGTTTTCAACGGTAACATTCCACTTCCCCTCTGAAGCCTGGTGGTTTTGATGGTTTTAGCCCATACACCACCAATGTCGGGTTCGGTATCGAATACGATGGGGTCGAAACCTTTGGAGAGACAGTATTTACAGGCGAGGAGACCACTGGCTCCAGCTCCGACGATGGCCACTTGCTTCTCATCCATTGTTTTCGGTGATGCAATGCTTTAACTTTTATCTGCTTCTGTTGTTATTTTTTCTTTGCTTCTATGGGTTGAAAAAGAGATTAAATTTCATTTGGGTTTTGAGTACGTCCAAATTTCATTACGGTGATAGTAACTCCACCCACCTGTTGGTAGTTAGCACAATCCGCTAATTCAGCTACACATATAGTGTGTCAACATTTACAAAGTGATTGATAACCACTTAAGGAAAACTGAATACAAAAACGTGTGTCAACATTTACAAAGTGTTGAAAAACTCGTGTCAACTGTAACGTGTCAAGTGGTGAAGTTGCTTAAAGACTTAAGGTGACAATGCATAAAACTGGTAGTACTTTTACGATTGTCTCATGCCAGGTAGTGGAATAGTGAAGTGGTTTAAAGTGCCATTGCCTAAAAGTGCTACTACCTGTTGAAAATAAAAGATTACGGGATCAGTCAAGCATCATCTCCCAAGATTAGCAGGGTCAAACATAGCTAGTAATCAGCTGTTAAGATTAGCAGGATCGAAGACAGCTGGTAATCAGCTGTAAATCCAGCCGTAAACCAAGCTGTCTTCTATATTTAGATTACGGTTTTGTGTATAAATTCAATACCTTTCTTGTAATGAAAATATACAGAAATACATACCTCAATTCAGTGTTCTGTGAATCAACTTCTAACATGGTATCAGAGCAGTGTCGTTCTTGACCTGTTCATCATTTACCTTGCTCACCCAAACCAATCATCCTCTCAACCAAGCTGCCATGGCCGAAGCCGGTAACTTGGGAGAAGATCTATCAATTCAAATCGCCAATCTGCTCAAGAATGGCCTCAACCCACAAAACCGAAACCCAAAACTGTCCGATAACCTTCAAATAAACCTCAAGCTCAACAGCCAGAATTATGCCTTATGGACCCGGATGATGAGGGTAGCCATAGGCGGTAAATCAAAAACCTTTCTAAACCATTTATCAACCAACCCACCGAACCAAACCAGTGAAGAATATGAGCAATGGGAACAGGACGACCTAGTCGTCTTCTCATGGCTCATACAAAACATCGAACCAACCCTCGCCAGCAATCTAACCGAATTTCCGACAGCAAAATCGCTGTGGGATGCCCTGGCTATAACATATAGCAGTGGGTGTGACAAGCTCCAAACCTTTAATCTTCATGTCAAAGCGAATGACATCAAACAGAACAATACTTCTCTCGAAGAATTGTGGATCACCCTCCAAGGCATATGGGGAGAAATCGACCGCATTGATCCGAATCCGATGACTTGTTCAACGGATATTCAAACATACTCCAGAATCCGAACTGAGCAAAAACTCTTCCAGTTCTTAAATGCCCTTGACCGGAAATATGACCCTATAAAGAGGGAAATACTCCGGTCGGAACCACTTCCGACTGCAGAAGCCGCATATGCCACTGTTCGCAAGGAGGCCGCTCACCAAAAACTTCTCGGAACACCTCTCAATGACGCACAGGGCATCGCAGCAGGTCTAATAGCCACAGAAATAGAAGGGGCAAGACTTGCATCGAAAGGGCTCCGACGGTTTGACGGAAGAAGAACTGGATCCGTAAGCAGAGATGACAAAACTCATCTCAAATGTGACCATTGTGGTATGACGAAACATACCCGGGAACAATGTTTCAGACTCGTTGGGTATCCTGAATGGTGGTCTGATGGTCAGAAGAGAGGCACAAAGACTACGGAAAAGGGGAAGTCATCTAGCACCGGCAGCCGAGATGCCACCAGAGAAGAAAGCCGGAGCAGACCGGGGTTCGGTGGAATGGCCAAAGCAGATGAAGAAGAAGACAACACTGCAACAGGTAAAGGGTTTGGGGCGCAACCAAACCCTCGGTCACACACAAGTTTTAAAGAAACGAATATTGCGCATTTAGTCCCTGAAAATAAGGGAAATAACCCTCGGTCACACACAAGTTATAAAGAAACGAATATTGCGCATTTAGTCCCTGAAAATAAGGGAAATATCAATATGGCCCACAAACATCACAAAAAACAAAAACTATGGATTTTTGATTGTGGCGCGACCGATACGATGACTTATGAGCTATCGGATATTATTTCAACAACCAAACCAGAAAAAACACATATTCAAACGGCAAACGGAGGAATAATGGATGTAAAATCGGGAGGGACTATTGAGATTTCACCCACAATAAAAATCTCTAATTGTCTTTATGTTCCTTCGTTATCACATAAGCTGCTTTCCATCAGCCATGTCACAAAGGAACTCAACTGTATTGTCCTAATGTACCCTACGTTTTGTATTTTACAGGATATCAGGACGGGAGTGATCATTGGGCGTGGCACTGAAAATCAAGGGTTGTACTATGTGGATGAGGTGACTCAAAGTGGTGCTGTGATGCTGACTCATGGGACATCGGAACGAGAAGCTTGGCTATGGCACCGAAGATTAGGTCATCCTTCTACAAGTTATTCGCATATTTTATTTCCAAAACTATTTCCAGTTAATTCTATGTCACATTGTGAAACATGCGTTTTAGCAAAGAGCCATAGAAAAACTTTTAAACCCAATAATACTAAGGCTGCTTTGCCATTTTCATTAATCCATTCTGACGTATGGGGTCCTGCCCCAGTTCTTGGGGGGCAAAACCTTCGGTACTTTGTGATGTTCGTTGATGATTGTACCCGAATGACCTGGGTTTATTTTTTGAAAAACAAATCCGAAGTATTTGAAAAGTTCACTATGTTTTACGCCATGATCCAAACCCAATTTCAAACAAACATCAAAATATTCCGATCTGATAATGGCGGTGAGTTTGTTAATACCTCGTTTAAATCCTTTTTCCAAGACAAGGGAATAATCCACCAAACTACATGCCCAAACACCCCAGAACAAAACGGTGTCGCCGAAAGGAAAAATCGCATTTTGCTAGAAATGACATGAGCTCTCCTAATCGAATCCCAGGTCCCGAAATATTTTTGGCCTGAAGCCCTTGCTACTGCTACCTATCTTCTCAACCGACTCCCAACAAAAATCCTAAAGCTTAACACTCCGTTACACACCCTTTCAAAATTCTTCAAACTACCCTCAGTTTTTACTCTTCAACCACGAATCTTTGGATGTACTGCCTTTGTTCACATACCTAAATCAGATCGAACCAAACTTGACCCTTGTGCTGAAAAATGTGTCTTTGTTGGGTATGGAATGAATCAAAAGGGATACAGATGTTATAATCCAAAAACACGTCATATGTTCACCACAATAAACTGTGACTTTCTTGAAACCGAGTATTACTACAATTCCCAACTCAGTGGTCAGGGGGAGAAGGAGTGTTTAGACACACTAAGCTGGTTAAAATATGTGCCCTATGTACCAACTACAGAGTCACCTACTAAGAGTCACCAGACTTGAATTTCAGTGCCACTGACGGTCCTAATGTTCCTCCTAACCTGGTGTCCGAGGTAAGTAATACTCATCCTATTCAGTCTGGTGGTATTTTTGAAGTTTCTAATGACTCCGAGGATACCAGTACTTCTAATCATGAAACTGCCACAGAACAAACTGAAAATTTGCAGGCAGATGAATCCAGACAAGAAGAACCACCATCAAGATATGTGTTACCCCCTAGAACAAACAGAGGGGTTCCTCCGAAACGGTATTCTCCTGAAAAAGAACCAAGAAGATCTAGTTACCCTATAGCTGGTGTGGCCGATGGAAATTTCACCAAGGAAGCCAAAGCCTTTATCTCATCTGTTTATTCCGAAGAAACTCCTACAAACGTGGATCAAGCCTTAAAATCTGAACATTGGAAGGAAGCAATGAAAATGGAAATGGAAGCCCTAATCAAGAACAATACTTGGGAAAAATGTACTCTCCCATTGGGAAAGAAATCCGTGGGGTGTCGTTGGGTCTATACGGTTAAGTATAAACCAGATGGTACAATTGAAAGATATAAAGCCCGACTGGTAGCAAAAGGGTACACCCAGACACATGGGATTGACTATGCTGAAACATTCTCCCCAGTTGCAAAAATGAACACAATTAGGGTTCTTTTTTCGATAGCTGCAAATGAAGGGTGGCCGCTTCAACAGTTTGATGTAAAAAATGCCTTTTTACACGGGGACCTAGATGAAGAGGTATTTATGGATGCTCCTCCAGGATTCACAAAAGATTTCAAAACTGGAGAAGTTTGCCGTCTGAAGAAGTCTCTTTATGGTTTGAAGCAATCTCCCCGGGCTTGGTTTGGCAGATTTACGATAGCTATGAAAAAGTTTGGATATAAACAGAGTAATGCCGATCATACTTTGTTTCTCAAAAAAAGAGGAAAATTCGTAACCTACCTAATTATCTATGTAGATGATATGATCATTACAGGGAACGATAAAGAAGAAATGGTAAAACTCAAAGAAAACTTGTTTGCTGAATTTGAAATGAAAGATTTGGGCAGACTTAAGTATTTCCTCGGTATTGAAGTACTAAGGTCGAAACAAGGAATCTTCATTAGTCAAAAGAAGTATGTCTTAGACCTGTTGGCAGAAATTGGAATGATCGATTGCAAACCAGCAGATACTCCTATGAGTGTAAACCAAAAGCTTTACATGGAAGAAGGAGCAAAATTAGCAAATAAAGAAAGATACCAACGGCTGGTGGGAAAACTAATATATCTCTCACATACTCGTCCAGACATCGCCTATGCTGTAGGGGTAGTAAGTCAGTTCATGCACCAACCTCAACAGTCACATATGGAAGCAGTTTGGAGAATTATTAGATATCTCAAAGGAACAGTGGGTCATGGAGTCCTGTTTCAATCACATGGACACCTAAATGTTCAAATCTATACCGATGCAGACTGGGCAGGAGATAAGGCAAGTCGGAGATCAACAACAGGCTACTTCACTTTAGTTGGAGGGAATCTTGTTACTTGGAGAAGTAAAAAACAAAAGGTGGTTGCTCTTTCAAGTGCAGAAGCTGAATTTAGAGGTATAGCTCGAGGTTTAACAGAAGCCATGTGGATGCGGAGACTCTTAGCTGAGATTGGTTTTCCGTCAAAAGAAACAAGTAAGATTATGTGTGATAATAAAGCTGCGATTCAGATTTCAGAAAACCCAGTACAACATGATCGAACTAAACACGTGGAGGTTGATAGGAACTTCATCAAAGAAAAATTGGAAGATGGGACGATTGAACTACCATTCGTTCGATCAAAGGATCAGCTTGCTGACATTCTAACAAAAGCAGTTAACGGGAAAATTTTCAGCGATTGTTTGGGCAAGTTGAAATTTGGAAATCCAACTATTCAACTTGAGGGGGAGTGTTGAAAATAAAAGATTACGGGATCAGTCAAGCATCATCTCCCAAGATTAGCAGGGTCAAACATAGCTAGTAATCACTGTTAAGATTAGCAGGATCGAAGACAGCTGGTAATCAGCTGTAAATCCAGCCGTAAACCAAGCTGTCTTCTATATTTAGATTACGGTTTTGTGTATAAATTCAATACCTTTCTTGTAATGAAAATATACAGAAATACATACCTCAATTCAGTGTTCTGTGAATCAACTTCTAACACTACTTTTACGTCAATGGTTTGTGCAATAGTAAAGTGGCTTAAAGCAACATTGCGTAAAAGTACGTCAATGGTTAATGTGTGTCCAGTGGTGCAATAGTGAAGTGGTTTACACGGATATCGGGTATAAATGATAGTGCTTTTGCATCGGTGGTTAAATGTGTGTCATGTGGTGCAATAGTGGTTGTACTTTTGCATCTTTGTTTATTGTATAAAGTGGTAGTAATTTTGTTTTAGTATTTGATTGACACAAAGTAGTAGTACTTTTTTCTATAGCTACGTTTTGTATAAAATAATCAACATCTTTAGCATTAGTTGAGTTTTCTTTATCAAGCTATAAAGATACAATCGATACATTTTAAGAAAGATATACTGATATACATGTATATATAAATATTTTATTAATCTATTTAGCCAACGTGTACGAAACAGAAACCTAGAAGTTGTAGAGGGCAAAAACAATGGAAACAAAATGGCCATTTGACCAAATCATAAAATTTACACGTTGGTTGATTTATGTTGCTACCAAAACTTGTGTGGATGGAGTTAGATCCTGATAACATTGCGAGACGAGGAGTTACCCGTGCATGTGATGTTCTTGAAGGTTGTATGGAGGCGTCCCTCATATTCACAAGCTCAAGCTTCAACTGTAGTCGATAAACGAACTATTAGAAGGGTTCCTAACGAGGGGGTAGGTCAAACCCATTCCCTCTACCATAATAACAGAAGAAAACAGATAATTTACCAAACACAACATCAGACAAGGATGAGACATCTTACACAGCCAGATAATAGCATTGTAGTAAGTATACAGCCAACAAGGCATAACCTCTCCATAAGCAAATAATGAAGAGACATCCCTCCTTTAAGCAAGACAACATTGGCTAAGCACAAAGACCAAGGCAAACCTTTGACTCAAAGGCTTAGGATAAAAGGTTGAAAACAAAGCCAATTAATACGACACAAGGGGGCAATCCTAGAAGCGTCGCTCCCAACAGGAAGGAGGTCAAGGAATTACCTGAAGTAGTATGGAAGAGAAGAATATAGTTATAAGGAATGGGAAAGGACCCTTTCCTAGAAAAATCATGAGTTAGCCTAAGAATAAGGAAAGGCCTTTGCCCGCCAATAAATACCAAGCCAAAAAAATTTAAAACCCACTATAAATACAAGACTCTTTCTTAGACTTGTACCTTGATCGCTATCTTACTTCTCCTTTGTAACCTAGTTTACCTTTCCTTTATAATTATGTATTACTTCTCAGGTTGTAATCTATACTTCCTCATTGTACTCATACCACTTAACATTGACCCCTCCAAGATTAAGTGTTGGATTATATCAATAAAATATACTTCATAATCGTTGTAGCAACAAGTGGCGCCCACCATGGGGCACGCTTCAACTTAGTCATTTGAAGGGTGTCTCGTCTTCGATTTCACCCATTGTCTTTGTTGCCTCGAAGTGGTAAATTTTTTGGTGAAAACCAACAAACTCCCAAGAAAGGTAGGCCTCCTCTTTCTCCAAAAGATATCGTAGATGTGTCTGACATGATAGAACTAACCCCGGAAGGGGCCGGGGAACATTTCTCAACCTTGCAACGCCTAATGGGCGAGCACGTTCGAGAGCTGAGAATGAAAGGCATAGTCTTCAGGATTTCCTATGAAGAAGTGCCCAACAACGCTCCTAAATGAACCCCTCCTTTGATAAATCACAAAATCTAGTACCAGGCTGACTCCACTCCAGCCACTAGCATGACCGGACACCATGGGAAAACCTTAGGAACCGGGTCTACCTCCGCAGGAGTAGTCCTTTCCCAAGGACCAACCTATGAAGTGACAAGAAATATCTTAGCTCAACAAATCTCAGCTCCCATGGGACCACAACTCTCCATGAGTTAGTTGCTAGCAATGCAAACAGTGCTTTACAATCCATTCTCACCCTTTTATCCCTTGCAAAGCACATGGATGTCTCCGACCCCTCCTACACTCCCTCTAGCCTCACCTCTTCCTTTGGGCAGTGCAGAAAAGATTGTTTTATAAACGGAAGACGGTGAAATCCTAGATGAGGGCTCAAACCATACAGACCAAGGGATTCTAACAAATTCACCAAGAGAATTGAGGAATTTAGATTCCCTTCTAAGACAAAGATGCCATCCAATGTCAAGATGTACGACAATAGTGGAGACCCTGACGACCATCTCTAGCTCTTCTAAGGAGCCACCAAAATAGAACAATGGTACATGCATGTCTGGTGCCACATGTTCGTTCAAACGCTAACGGGAGCGATGTGGGTATGGTACAATGACATTTCTGAAGAAAGCGTAGATAGCTTTGAAGATCTAAACAGAAGCTTCCTAACAACTTCGTGCAACACAGGAAGTGCATCAAGGATCCCATCTCCCTGCATTATATTCGGAAAAGAGAAGATGAACTCCTGAAAGATTTTATGGAAAGATGCAAGAAGGAAAGTCTATGCGTCGGGGAAGTTACTGAAAGGATGAGGGTCTTTGACTTTGTCCATGGGATAAGACCCAAACTATTGTGTCAAGAAATGGGGAGCATCCCCCAAAGACGATGGAAGAAACTCTATAAATGGTTGAATCTTTTCCCTAAGAGGAAAGGAAGCCTTACAAGCACGAGAGGTCCACCTCAAAGCTAAGAACACCTCTCCTCCCTGCTATCACTCTAAATCCTTTTCATACGCAGATCGAGGAGTAGGGAGATATCGCTCTAAAACATGGAAGGTATACAAAAAGTCCTACTCTAGGCCCTCAAAAAGGGAAATATCTCCTGGTAGACCGAGAGGGGTCCAACCACGTTTATAACGAACATCTAGGATCTGGTTGTTTCAGAACCTGAGCACCACAAACACGTGCACCACTATGTGGGTTAGGGTCTAGTTGACCCTAATTCCAACTACAAAGTTCACATTATACATAATCATTCAACCATTTTACTTAATCGTTCAACAAAGTTAACATCAAACTACGGTCAATTGGACTTGAAACTATGGTCAACTAGACCTAAACGTGTCACACCCCAACCGATGGCGGAATCATCGGGGGGACGTAGTAGATTGATCGAGACTTCATAACGGCTAATATTGTGACAAGTATTTAAAGAAACAATACCTCATTTCATTCAAATTTGGTTACATCGATAGGAAACAAAGTATAACAACATAACTGAAATTAAATTGCAACACCTTAATCAAGAAACACGATCCAAAAATAAATCTAAGTCTAAATGGGTTTCTAGTTCATCCTACTAGATTCCATGCATCCTTATCATCATCATCCTGAACCTACAACATATATAAAAGTATAGTTCAACACACGAGGCATTGCCGAGCATACAAGTTTCAATACTAGATAATATAAAAGGTTAAACATTCGACATGGCATAGACGTTACTTAAACTATCATACAATGCTAGTAATGTGGCTACACAGGTCAACCCGAAGTTTACCACTAGCATAATCTAATCATAGCAATGACCAGACCGTTTTGTTTACTTAATATGACCTCACGAATGCGGGCAATGCTTTAATCCTATAGCGTTATACATGTTAAGGGAGGCTTGTACACAGTTAATGACGTAGTATAAAGCATTCAATTCTAGCATGAATAAGTTGCAACCATTCGTATTAAGCATGTATGATTGCATGTTTGGGTTTGTGATTTTAAGCATAAAGAGTTGTGATTTAGTGGGTTGGTATTACATATAAGTTGCACCCCAAAAGTGTAAAGATAAAGAGGGGAGTCGAGTATGCTCACAATTTTGCTAAGCTTTCTGATAAAACCACGAGGTGCAATGATGACGTAACGAACACCAAAGTTACTCTACACGAGGGAACATAGGTGTGCGAGTATTCTGATTTGTGGGAGTCAGATTCGGGACATAACTTACAAAAAGTATGAAAACGTAGGAAAAATGCCACTTCGTACGATGTGGCTGTTCACTTCGTGCGAAGTGGACAGTTCTGGAATAATTTAGTTTGCTTTGTACCCGTTTCGACACTGATTTCTGTGAAGGGGAATTTTAGCAACAAGCTAGAATAGTTTAGGGTCATAACATCTTAATAAGAATGCGATTAATATTAAGTCCAGACCAAGTTTGTCATATAGGTCAAGTAAGGAGGTATGAAACCTTGTTATATAATTCACCAAAGCACTGAGTTTATTAACAAACTTGATTAACCTGGTTGGTCACGAATATACAGAAATAAAGTAAATAAAAATGTTCAAGTGAGGTGTGAAACTTATTTTGGGTAACCAAGGTTCCCAACGTTCTCACACTTGCTGGAACACAAGTCCAATCCTAGTTAGGATGATGAACCTAGCCAGCTTCTACACTTGGTACAAAAGAAAAAAAAGAAGCATCATAAGAGAAATGACAAGGTATTAGTGAGCTGGACTCACTTAGATGATTCTGATAATAGTCTGCCAAGAATTTGGAAATCTGAGAAGGAAAGGGTGGAGATTCGAAAAGATTGAAGTGGTGAAGTGGGTATGCATTTATAGGAAAAGTTGCTGCCAGCTCCACTTCGTGCGAAGTGTATTCAACTCGCACGAGTGGGTTGGTTTGGGGCTATTTTTACGTATTTTAATTGATTTTCGGGTATTTCAAGTATAAAGTTGTAACGTATGAGTATTGCACGTATGATAAGTATATCTTGTATAAAAGTATGTATTTGAATGGTTGATTGCAAGTATAACAACTATGGTAAAATAAGTATTTCATTATGATCAGTGTCTCGGATTACAAAGTTGGAATTAAAATATGAATAGGACATGAATACAAGTTTCCAAAAATAGAAATACGATTACACTTTCTAAATAAGGAAAGTACAAAATGCGAGGCGTTACAAAACGGAAGTATGGTGTTACCTCTAACAACATTGGAGTCCAACATATTCTGTACGACATTGCGTTACAAACGGAAGGCATATCGGTTAAGGAGCGCCGCGGTGGTGTAGTTATGAAAGTGGTGGTGGCATGGTGGTGAAGTCGGGGGTCGAATGGGGGGAGGGAGTAGTTGGGTGGGAAATGAGGACGGGGTGGATTGATGTGGTTAACAAAAGAGGGGGGGAGCTAATGTGATTAAGAAAAGGATCGGTATACCATTCTGCCCTTCATTAACCTGGTCTGTTAGTGGGTTAACGGTCGTTTGTAACGACGTCAAGCGGCAGGGGGGGTTAATTGATGGGTTTTGAAAAGCCCTGGATTCAACCATATGTTTTTTTTTCAAAATAGAGACTCAAAGTGTCACTTACCGCATGAACTCATACTGCAGTTTACTAAAAAATGTATAAATATGTGTTTTTGAGTGGGCCCCACCTTTTCCAACTTTAACGCCGTTGTAGGGATTGATGAAACCATCTTTGGCGCCAACCAATGGCGCCCCTGAGGGCCGAGGCAGTGTGTGAGGAGCTAACATGCATAGGTGGCATGATAATGTTCAAGGCGTTATCATGTCACAATTGGCTTTTATATAGCTTTAACTGGTGACGATTAAAAGTTTGTTTGAGTAGGCGATTCAGTTTATGCTCGTAAGTTTGGAGCATAGTTTTTTTTTTCAAATGTGTTAATTGTTAGATGCAATATGAGAAAGGTATATTAAATCTACATTATATGATCCTCAATTTATAACCAACTTATTTTCGATCATTAAACATTAGGTAACTGTCACACCCCGACCCGCAGCGGAAATAAGAGTCGGGGCATAATTGGGTTATCACCAAAGCACATGACATTTACTATTATGTTTCATAATTAAATGAAGTCAAAGTTACATTTCTCAAACATTCAAACATGTTCATTCATTACAAAGGAAAATAACCAAACATAATAATCCAAATACTAAATCGTTTTATTTCTTCTAATCCAGGTCCTACGTGTTCCTAGCTGCTGCTGGTTCACCTGTATCATGTGTAAAATGGGAGGTTTTTGGGTCAACATAAGTTGGCGAGTGAACCTTATAGATAAACATTTGATAATGATTTTCTGGTTAGTTTATCAATAAAATATTGTGCATAATCATAAAAGAGCATATGTATGAAATCAAGCAATGGCAACATCAGTTACAATTATAACATACATTAACAATCGATAGCATACATGAACATACCAACATCATATGATAATAAACATAAATGAACTGTGCGATCAAGGCTCAATCAAACGGAGCCGATCGAATTGCATGAACTAGAAATGTAAATTGAACTGTGCGCTCAAGGCTCAATCAAACGGAGCCGAACGTATTGCATGAACTGGAAATGTAAATTGAACTGTGCACTCAAGGCTCAATCAAACGGAGCCGAGCGTATTGCATGTATTGAAATGTAAAATGAAATGACCGATCAAGGCTCAATCAAACGGAGCCGATCGTGCGGGCACGCCCTGATCAACCTCATAATAAAATGGGGATCAAACTCAACCTCGATGGATGGGGAGCTACGGCCTCGGCAATTGCATGTATTGAAATGATAATTTGCAAACAATAATAACTACTTAACAGCAACAATTAATACACATGTCATGATATGATATATGCACAATAACTTGGTTATAATATGTAAATGAACAAGACACATGATACACCCCAAAAACGTGATTAAAACGGGGAATTTGAAGGGTTCACTCACATTGGGTGCGTTGGATTTGAGTTGGTGAGATGCGCACGATTTAGACGAAGCGAGTCAACGAGGAATCACTAACCTAAATAATAATGGGAAAAAAATATATTAAATGGATGGATTTTATTAAAGACTTTAATGGGATTTTTAGATATATTTTTGTGAGTTTATGGCTATTTTCTATCCTTAAAAATGTTATTTTTAAGTATTTTTAATTGATTTTTAATTTAAATTTAACAAATAAATATTTAAAAAAAATAATATTTTTTTACTGTTTGACCGTTGACCGTTGACCGGTTCGGTCAGCGGTAATACTTGCGCCGAGCGGGATTCGAACCGGTGACCTTCCGTTCACGCGCACGTAGCTCTACCAACTGAGCTACGTGACTAACCTGTTAGAAGTCCAGTTTTAATTATATTAATACACTTATTCGAATTTACCGAAAATTCCTTTGTTTTGCAAAACGTTTTAATCTCATTGAACCGGTGCTTGTGACGGGACTCGATCGCGCGACGTGCAGTTTGTTTTGCACACAGTCCACCGCTGGACTGTGTGTCTAACCCGGTTATATTCTTGAATTATATTATACTTAACAACTACTCGATCTAACCCGGTTAGTTTTATGAATAAAAAGGTATGTTATTACGCAGTGTGTGTGTAGTAAGGATCGAACTCGGGACTTGTATATAAACTTTGCACACAGTCCACCGCTGGACTGTGTGTCTAACCCGTTAAATATCCTAATTATAATTACTCTTATAATCTGAAATAGGTTCATCTTCTTCATCGGATTAAACTGTCAGCGTATTTCAACTGATTAAGATTGAGTTTGTGACTTTCAAAGATCTTAAACACTAATAGTAATTCAATAGTAAGGGATGGAAAGAGTTTAAAGAACAGGATTTACCGATTGGAGATAAACACAGAAATCCGGCGAAAGTTTTGTCGGTGCAGAAATTGAGCTCCGACTGTTGAAACAATTAACAGTGTGGGTCGATTATTTATAGAATTAAATCATCTAAACAAGGTTTAAATGAAGTGTAGGATGTCTTACCCTTTCACAGTGAAACTCCGGCAATTTCAGGAACTTTCCGGCGAAGATGGGATTTCCGATAAATGTTGGCTAAGATTGATTCTGATGATGGAATTGTGTTAGAGATTGACTAATCACATGATTTAAACAAAAAGAGTCGAAGAATTTACCGTGAAAATGCAAGTCCCGGTTTTCCGGTGAGTTGCAGAAAATTTCCGGCGAAAATGTTCAGAGGGTTTTACGGTTCCGAATCTTTACAAAAATGAAATTGAGTGTTGTTGTGATAGTTATGATTCGCGCAAATGATCAGAACTCGGATTAAATCAGAGATTGGTACATTTTCGGTTACAAATACCGAAAGTTATGAAATCTTTAAGTTCATTCAATTAGGACTCAATTAGAAACCGATATTCATCGGTTATAAGTTAGCCAAAAGAAATCGAAAAGATTTAACGTTCAGTTTGCCGGTTTCCGTTATTCAGATATCACTAACCGTTAATTCGTGTTTGCGTATAAAACTCAATTGTTTTCCTAATGTCAACAGAAAACAATTGGTGGCGGAGTGGTTTGAAGACGGAAAGATAAGTTGTTGGAATGATTCAGCTGACCCGGGTTCGAGTCCGGTCAGCTGCAAATGGTTTTTATTTATTTTATTTTAACTTTTTATCCAATTTAATTTTTATAGATTAGTTTATATATTAATTATGTAACATTTAAACTCGAAATACTCATAAATACTTAATGTAATTTCATATCTTGGTATTTGATTACAAAACGGAGCGGGTTTTGGAGACCCGATTTATACAAATGTTACAGTAACAATCTTAATTAAGTGTGTTAATGGAACTTTCTCGCGCCGGGTTGCTCACGCTGGCCATAACAGCCAGTCTTAGGTGTGCTAACCTATCGCAAGGTCAAAAGAGAGATCTTATGAGTGGATATCAATTTAGCATTTTACCCAAATTTTACAACTTTGAGACATAATTTATAGCCGTGCTGCACAAACTTTACATGCTCACAATATGTGCACTATTGTGTTAAAGTTATGTAACAATGTTTGCTTCCATGTATTAATGTTGTGTGCCAATATATTAAAGTAATGTGTATGTCATAACAGTTTTACGATTGTAGCTTTGTGTGTTAAACTACACCCCACACAACTATATGTTAAATATTTTGTTGGATTATATATATAACTTACCTGATACTTGCAGTGAATCGAAATCGCGGATCTGATTGGAGAGATGAAGAACACTGAAAATTAAACTTGGATTCCTCTTGGAATCGTGATACACTTTCAGATCAAACTATTTGTGGGTATACACAAATATTTAATCGGATAAGACCAAAAGATTTGACAAGAACGAACTTGATTTTTGTTTGAGAAAACCATACCCTCTGATCTTGTTCAATCAGCTTTTGATGTCGACTAAGAAAACCGTACCCTCCTTACAAAACTTGTCAACCAAGAAAAGAAAAACTTCTCTTCTTTATATGTCGACCAATTTGATGTGTGTTCGCATGTACCATATTGCCATCGAAATTTGTTTTTATCATAAAAAAACTGATACACAATTAAGGCCCATCCTTTGATTCACAATCGGACCCATGCCCAACAAATATAAATCAATTTAATTAGTGCATTAGGTGGCCCAATTGTGAATAGGCCTAATTATCTTTAAACTAAATATAAATTTACATATAAACAAAGGCCCGAATTAATGTACTAATTTATTCATATATAAACAAAACCGATGGATATACTAGATCGTATTAAACTTAAACGAGTATGCACTTCCGCATCTCCTAACTTGTTATATTTTTAATAAGATCAACTTAGTCGACAAGTTAATCCAGTACCACTAAAATATGTTGATAACACTAAAATTACTAACATATTTGCATTAACGCGTTAGAATATGTGTATTAGCATTCAAAATGCATCAAATTAATTTTACGACTTAGAATATATGTATTAGCCTTAAAATGCATTAAATTAATTTTACGAATGTGCCAGGGGTAGGTGTACATCAATGTTTTAAAACTATGCATCAATCACCATAGTTATTCAGGTTATGCGTTGGCATTGAATTATCCACCAATATGTTAAAGTAGTAAGCAAGTGTGTTAAAGTTGTATTTTTTTTACATTAGTTATCAATTTGCATAAAATAAAACATGTTGAATTAGTGTAGCGAGATGTTTATACTTAGTACTTAATATTCACACACTCTTTTTCTCAATCTTTATTTATATATTTTTTTAAACGACAAATTTGAATCACTGACAAATTATTTGAGTATTATCGTACCACGAGCGGAACCACCTGATCATATCCATCTCTACTATGCATAATACTTATACACAAATTCAGGAGAAAATCCAATAAATATGGGAAAACCCCTTTTAGGAATTGAATCCATGACCTATTGGTCTCAAAGCTCTATACATACATTGTCAAAATCACACATGAAGATTTAAAAAAACAAAAGAGTAAAAAAACAATAGTATATAACTTAGGCTCAATCTATTCACATACAACTGCTGCCTATTTTGACACCCCTGAGCCCTAGACGGGTCACTGATTTTGAGGAGTCAGCAAGTACATGGCAGGGCCCATAGATTTTAGTGTTTAGACGGGCCGTCTGGACCTAGACGACCCGTAGACGGGTTTTTTGTTAGAAAAGGGCTGTTTTGATCACTATTTGGTGTTTAGACGGGCCGTCTGGACCTAGACGACCCGTCTAGGATGTTGGGTTTTTTTTGTTGGAAAAGAGGTGTTTTGGTGGGGAGATTGAAAAATAGTGCTTTGGTGAAGTAAATTGGTTGTTGTTGGTGGTTGATTTTTTTAGGTGTAATTTTAGGTTTTTAAAAAGTTTTGTTTTGTTGTACAAAAAGTGAGTTATGTTTTTCAATCGTTTATATATTTAATTGTTTTTACATTATATTTTTAAAAAAATATAATACTATAATTTAATTGTTTTCAACATTTTAAGATGAATGCAACAAGTGTATGTGGTTTCCGTATTACATTTCAATGTCGATTTAACACAAACAATCATCAAGTAATCGAATAACTGAAAACAAAGTTAAATATAACATATTAACATAAATTTGTACAACCAAAACAATATTTATCTGTACAGCTGAAAAGTAAATACAAATGTCTATGCATACGCGTCGGCATCGGAGTCGGGATCGGGATCTGGCATCTGCGGCTGATGCGGTGCTCGAGCTGCTGGGAGCGGTATGCCAGGTAACCCGTCTCTCTCCCGTCTATCCTGCGCCTCCCGAACCAGCTAGCCAACGAGATCCATAAGCCTATCGACGTCGGCTCGTAAGCGCGTGTATGCCGCACCCCCGGGGCATGACCTGGAAGGACGTGCTGCGGAAACTGAGCGCCCCGTGAGGTGGTGGCGTCGGTGGCGGTGCCGGTCCGTCAAAATCAACCGGAGGGTCCTGGACTCCCCAGCCTCATCTGCCGGCACATGGACTGGAGCAAAGTGATCTGACAGCGGCTCCGGAATCCATGGCTCACCTTCGCGGCTTTTAAACCGCTCGCCGAGGATGGCGAACCTCTTCACCAGCCTCATCCCGCGCAAGGTCTGAAAACCCATGCACGTGGACGGTATGGCCGGCTGCAAGTGTGGGTCCGCCTCCGGCACAAGACCCAACGACCGGGCTATGACGGTCACATACGCCCCGCCGTACAAAAAGCCGCGCTCCTGCCGGTGATGGGCGGAGGAGAAGTACTGCGCGAGACTGTGCGCAAGTGCGCACGACCTCCTGTATAAAAGACGATAGAAAAAAAATAAGTCGGTGCTCGTACACCACTCACGGCTGTGTCCGCGAGCGGTAATAGACGTAGCGAGCATCTGATGTAGATACCTGCACATTATATTAGCGAAATGCGTAAATTAATTGAAACAATTAATAATTAAACAATTAACGTAATAAATGTACGTACCTGTACAGCAGGTCGACAACGTGAGAAATCCTCCCCTTCGCCCTGATATGCTCCCAAGTGTCAGGGCCTGCGACCACCTGCCTAAAGCCCAGAAGAGTGGCTCTATCCACCACCACAAGCCCCTCCATATATACATCGGTAGCAATCTCCTCCTGCATGTATATGCCGCTATTAATGGCAAACTTCGTAAGCGTCATCGAACGCCACACACCGGCCAGCCTAAATGAAACCTCCGGCGGAGGGGGAGGGCCCTGTGGCTGGGGAGGCGGCTGGTCGACCCGTGGAGGGTGGAACGTGAAGGTCGAGAGGAACTAGACGAGGAGCTCCCTGTAAGTCGGCGTGCCGGCCAGGTCAAACAGTCGGTGCCATGGGGAATCAACGGGAATGAAGAATCGAAGTCTGGGCGTCTCCCCGATCGCCTCGATCACGTCCCAGTCGACCGCCGAGTGCGATCCGACCTGCATCCGGCGTAGCTTGCCGCAAAATCGGGCAGTCTCGGTGTCGGGCGGGAACTCAAGGTATGGGTGGCCGTGGAGTGGATCCACCTACGCTGCCGGGGCCCGTCGCGGACCATGCGGATGTGGGTCCTCGGGTATCGGATCTCCAATCTCATCCATAATTAATCTGCGATTGTATAATACAATTTAACACGAATAAAACATAAATTATAAAAGAAAAAAACCAATTTTCTAGGTCGTCTACCGGGGTCGTCTAGGTCTAGACGCCCCGTCTTGTTCATCAGAAACCTGAAACTTAACACCCTAACAACCCTTAAACCCCAAAATCTTTCAAATTCACAACCAACCTACATTCTGAATACATAACACATTACAATGTATTGAAGTATAGTTGAAAATACTCACCGGAGAAGCTTGATTTCACAAAAATACGGTAGAAGGCAGGATACGTATGTGTGTGTGTGTTGAGTGTGTTTGTGTTTGTGTCGTCTATCTCTGATCGTCTAGGCCATCAGAACATATACGAGGCCTAGACGGGCTGTCTAGGCCTAAACGACCCGTATGGAATATAAGGTAAAGTACCGTTTTACCCCTGAACTGCCGCCCATCTAGGCCTAATTCAGGGGTAAAACGGTAATTAACCAGCTGAGTGTGTTACAGCTCAGCATGGTTAATTACCATTCTGCCCCTGAGTTAGGCCTAGACGGGCGCCAGATCATGGGTAAAATGGTAATTTACATTTTAATTTTAAAATTCAAATTTTAAAATGGGATAAAGATCCCACCGACAATGTACGGTGCGTCTAGGTCTAGACGACCCGTCTAGGCCTTTATAATTTTACCCTTATGCCCCTGGTTTTTGCATAGACGGCCAACAAACCGGGAGTAGAATGGTCTTCTTCTAGGCCAAGACGGGGCGTCTAGGTCTAGACGACCCGTATATATACATTTAATTTTTTTTTGGTACAACTAATAGTATTTTATTTTACTTAATTTAAACTTTGTTTAAGCCGACATTCTACCAGTACACCAAAGGCACAACAAATAAACCATACAAAGTCTATCTAAAAACCGACAAACTCCGGGTATTGACAAACATACGACAATTATACTCTACGAGCTCGCACGTCCCACCGTCGCCACCGGCAGTATCGACATTTCGTCATCTGCCGGTGCCGACGGTGGGACGTGCGAGCTCGGAGAGTATAATTGTTGTTGTTTGTCAGTACACGGAGTTTGTTGGTTTTTAGATCGGCTTTGTATCTAAAAACCAACAAACTCCGGGTATTGACAAACAGACGACAATTATACTCTCCGAGCTCGCACGATCCACCGTCGCCACCGGCAGTACCGACAGTTCGTCGTCTGCCGGTGCCGACGGTGGGACGTGAGAGCTCGGAGAGTATAATTGCTGTTGTTTCTCAATACCCTGAGTTTGTTGGTTTTTAGATCGACTTTGTATCTAAAAACCAACAAACTCCAAGTATTGACAAACAGGCGGCAATTATACTCTCTGAGCTCGCACGTCCCACCGTTGCCAACGGCAGTACCGACAGTTAGTTGTCTGCCGGTGCCGACGGTGGGACGTGAGAGCTCAGAGAGTATAATTGCTGTTGTTTCTCAATACCCAGAGTTTGTTGGTTTTTAGATGGCCTTTGTATGGTTTTTTTACACCGTACAAAGCCTATCTAAAAACCAACAAACTCCGGGTATTGACCAACAATTATACTCTCTGGGCTCTCACGTTCCACCGTCGCCACCTGCAGTATCGACATTTCGTCGTCTGCCGGTGTCGACGGTTGGACGCGAGAGCTCGGAGAGTATAATTGTTGTTGTTTATCAAGACCCAGAGTTTGTTGGTTCTTAGATGGGCTTTGTATCTAAAAACCAACAAACTCGGGTGTTGACAAACAGCCGGTAATCATAGTATCCGACCTCTCATGCCCAACCGTCGCCACGGGCAGTATTGATATTTCGTCATCTGCCGGTGCCGACGGTTGGACGTGAGAGCTCGGAGAGTATAATTACCCTCTGTTTGTCAATACCCGGAGTTTGTTGTTTTTAGATACAAAGCTTTGTATGGTTTAATTGCTGTGCCTTGGGTGTACTGAAGGAATGTCGGCTTATATCAAAGTTCAAATTAACTAAATAAAATCCTATTAGTTATACCAAAAGTTTTTTTATTGTGTTAACAAAATCTTTGTATTATTTATACAAATAAATCGTATTAAACATAAAAAAGATCGAGCCATTGTTCTTGCTTTCTTGACCGTGGTTGACCAGGACTAATCATCAGAGATGACTGAGACTCGTTAGGTGCTGTAGAAACACCTGAAATAAGTTCCACAACATATCACTATGTTAAACCACAACACACTCTATTACGCAAACAAAAACCATATATATTTAAAGAATGACAGTATTTCTCATTTACCTGCATTTACACCTCGAGTTTCCCTTCGGTTACAGTCTTCAATTCAGCACAAGACACTCTTTGACGTGTAGTCGATTGAGATACAAATTTGCACGCTAGAAACCGTCCCTCCAATACTTTTTTCCAAAATATATAAGGCTGATCTCCATCAGGTAAATATGTATTATACTCACTGTGAAACCTCAGCCGTTTTTCAAACCATCTCCGCGAGATACGGATTGCCTGCGTATGGGGGTGCCTCACCACCATATCCTCCACCATCGCGGATAATGTCTTGTACATTAGACACAACCTCCTCTTGGTCGTTAGAATTGAGAAAACAACTCTCCCCTAACAACGATATCACCGTTAGTAAATAATTAAAACAACAACTAGTTTAACATAATAACTGTTACCGTATTGACTTCAGGCACCGATGACCCGTTCCAGTTTAATGACATTTCACCACCTTTGGATGATATCAGATGAAGTAATACAAGCCAAAGTTCACGACAAACAGAATTACAACGACGAATTGAAAGTTTTATGCGACATCAAATGCTCTGCATGGGTCTATTTAACAAAGAAATAGACGCCCCGTCTAACCGACATGCATTAAATGATATCAGAGAAAGTAATATAAGCCAAAGAAGAAGTCGGAGAGAATTCCGACGACGAATCGAAAAATTTATGCGACACAAATGCTCTGCATGGCTCTATTTAAGAACGATATATACGCCCCGTCTAGGCCTAGACGGGGCGTATCACTTTGCAACTTGGCTGACATGCATGCAGAGCACAACATTCAAGACGGGTCGTCTAGCTCTAGACGCCCCGTCTTGGCCTGGTCGTCTTCTACTCCGTCTACTGCTAGACGCCCCGTTTGATGTGACTGATTTGACGTTGTATGGTGCAGGAATGTGGTGGGAGTAAAAATAACCCTAGACGTCCCGTCTAGATCTAGACGACCCATTTAAAAGGTGTCTAAATAGGCAAGTGGGTGTGTGAATATATAGACCCATAACTTATGTATCAAAGAGTCCAGACATGTATAAAATGATGCCCTCCTCAAGATGCCTCGATTCTAGTTACGAGAAACTAGTAATAAATCAAATTGTTATTAAAAAAAGTACACCTTTTCATAGAACGATAAACTCACATAGCCACTTAAAAGAAAAGAACTCCTAAATGTTATATCAATGTCCATTATGAGATAAGAACCTACACTATTTGGAAGGGGGAATGCTGAACACTTTAGTATTTACCATGTTACAATCAGTTTCTTATTTATTAGAATAAAATGTGTTTTTATGACCAAAAAGGCCGTGCTCTAGTGGTACATGATGATTTTTTTAGGGAAGATCGCCGGTTGAAGTCTCATTCGTGACAAAAGCTTAAACACGAGCCAGATATTTTATCACAGTGAGACTTCAGATGGTGAGTTTTCTTTAGAATTGCTAACAGGTCAGGTCAGCAGCTGCCGATAATCATAGGCTTGTGTGAGTCTTTTGCTAATAATGTACGCGGGTGGCCGAACTTTGTTAATGGTAATTATGTTTATTTTAAAAACTTAGATGGAGATGAATGAAATAGAGTAAACCAACCAAATTATTGCTCTCGTTGTCTGAAAATCTTGAACATACGCTCACCAATATTGACCTTTTTCCTCAAAAATAATAAATTCTCCAATTCAGCAACTCATCCATCAACAATCACATCTTCTCTATCCCAATTCCTGCTTCCATCATTCAATTCGTTTATGTTCAATCTCCAATTTAGAATTAGGGTTTTTCTTTAATGGGTGAATCAACTCAAACGGCCCTTGACGGTGGCGATGCAGAGATCAACCTCAACATCCGCTGCTCTAACGGCAACAAGTTCTCCGTTAGATCCAGGCTCCGATCAACGGTCAGCGGTTTTAAAGATCTTTTGGCTCAGAACTGTGATGTTCCCGCGAATCAACAGCGGTTGATTTATAAAGGAAGGATTTTGAAGGATGATCAAACCCTAGATAGTTATGGTAAATGGTTTTTTTATAGATGTTTGATTAAGGTTGATAATTTTGTTGATGATTGTTACATTATTCTGTGTTTGAAAATGTTGTATGATGCTTTATAAACTGTACATTGATCTAGGTTTCAGTGATTTATTGTACAAATTAGCCAAATTTGTAATTTGGCAGATGTATTGGATGTTATATATCGTCTTGTTATATGCAAAAAAGTGTGTGTGTGTGTGTGTATGTATATGTGTATATATGTTTCTGTATATGTATATATATTTGTGTGTGTATATGTATCCGTATGTGTGTGTATGTATATGTATCCGTGTATATGTGTGTGTGAATTTCGCTGCTTACACCTAAAAGTGAATATCCTGCAAGCAGATCACACAATGCTTTATAGACTTGTACATCGATCTTGGTTTCAATGGTTTATTATACAAATTAGCTTAATTCGTAATTTTCCAAATTCCAATTATATTGGATGTTATATATCATCTTGTTATATGCAACAAAGTGTGTGTGTGTTTGTGTGTATGTATATGTATATTTGTGTATAGGGTTAGGTTCATTTGTGAACAACCCCCTTGATTGTGAACACTAGTGAACTAATCCTAGCCCTTGATTATCAATACACAAGTGTAAATCAATGGCCAAGATTTGATGATGAAAATTCTCTAGTGTATTTTACGATTTGATGATGTAAATCAATGGCCAGGATTTGTTCACTCAGTTCATAAATACACTAGTGTTCACTCTAGAACCCCATCCTGTGTGTGTATATGTATACAGAATGTCAATGTATATGTGTGTGAGTTTTGTTATTTACACCTAAACGCGAATGTTGTGTAGGCCTGCAGGCGGATCACACAATTCACATGGTGCGCGGTTCTGCTCCAGCACCTGCACCAGCAACTAGTGCTCCTGCTGCTGGAACTCCTTCTCAAGGTGCTGTATCCAATGAAGGAGTCGGGCTGGCTGGTGCTGGTGGCGGGGCTGGGGCACCGCCGTTTCCTGGGCTTGGTTTGGCTGGACTCGGGGGAACTGGTGCACCGAACCTATTTGGGTCGGGACTTCCCGAGTTTGAACAAGTTCAGCAGCAACTATCTCAAAATCCTAATATGATGAGAGACATGATGAACATGCCAGCGATTCAAAACATACTGAATAATCCGGAAATCATGCGTAGCATGATTATGAGCAATCCTCAGATGCGTGAAATCGTTGACCGTAACCCCGAGCTGGCTCATATTCTTAATGACCCTGCAATTCTTAGGCAGTCGCTTGAAACCGCGAGGAATCCCGAGCTTATGCGTGAGATGATGCGTAACACTGATAGGGCTATGAGCAACATCGAATCGTCTCCCGAGGGTTTTAACATGCTGAGACGGATGTACGAAAATGTTCAAGAACCGTTTCTGAATGCCACAACAACCAATGATTCTGCAGCAAACCCGTTTGCGGCTTTACTCAGTAATCAGGGTGGTGGTGATGGTGGTGCTGCTGCTTCTAACACTCCTTCGGTGGCAGGTTCTGAGACAACTCCGGGATCTGCAGCTCCTAATTCTAACCCACTTCCTAACCCATGGGGTGGTACTACAGGTAAAGATCTAAATGACTGTAGTTTTATTAGAGTATAATGCCATTTTCATCCCTTGAGGTTTGGCCAGTTCTGCAACTTTTGTCCAAAGGTTTGTTTTTTCGCGTCCGGATCCAAAAGGTTTGAAAACTTGCTATTTTTATCCGGCTCTTTAACTCCATTCATTGTTCTCCGTTAAGTCGGACGTATTTTCGTCTTTCTTGTTATAACTTAAAGGGCAATTCTGTCTTTTTCACTTTATGTACAAGTATTCAAAATACCCTTAACTGAGAAATAGATGAAAATACCCCTGACTTAACGGAGAAAAATAGATGGAGTTAACGAGCCGGAGGAAAATGGCAAGATTTCAAACCTTTTGGATCCAAATGGGGAAAACAAACATTTGGACGAAAGTCGCAAAACTGGCCAAACCTCAGTGACGAAAATAGCATTTTACTCTAAATTGAAGCATTATTTTGTGCTGAAAATTGTTATAGGTGCTGCCCCTACAAATGCTGGCACCCGAGCACCGAACGTGTCTGGGTTAGGCGGTCTTGGTCTACCGGGGTTAGACCGCGCGTCTAACATGCCAGACATTAGTCAGCTCATGCAAAACCCGGCTATATCTCAGATGATGCAAAGCTTGCTTTCGAATCCCCAGTATATGGAGCAGGTATGTACATATGCTTCAGATATTTTAATTTTGAATTTTAATTGGTTTCTACTGTTTTTCATTTTCTTTCGATGACATGAACTTGTAGATAGTGAACCAAAACCCTCAACTACGCAGTCTGTACGACGCTAACCCTCAGTTAAGAGAGATGATGCAAAATCCAGAGTTAATGCGTCAGTTAACTTCGCCTCAGATGATGCAGGTATACAGCTTGTGGGGTGGTTTAGGTGTTTTTGTTATTGAGTTTGACCTTTGAAAGGTTGGTTTGACTCTAATGATGTACCATTTCCGTTTCATTTTTACAGCAAATGATGTCTTTGCAGCAGCTTCTACCTCAGCTTAACCAGCAGCAATCCAATTTGTAAGTGTAAATTAATTCATTGCTTTTTTAACTATCTTGTGAAATTGAAATTTAGAGTCGTGAATGACTCGACAATTAACTTTTATTATTTAAAAACGTCACTTTTCTGTTTCAGGGATCCTACCCAGACAGGTGCTGCTACGGGTACAAACTTTCTATTTCTGTTTTTTTATCACAGTCCCAATTATATGTAATATTGTTTCGTGTTTATAATCTGCAGGAGCACAAAATAATATGGGGCTGGACATGTTGATGAATATGTTTGGTGGGCTTGGCGCTGGCGGTTTGACTGTTCCAAATGTGCCTGATGGTTAGACTTTACTTTTGATCTAGAAAATATATATTTACGAAATATACGATTCACAGACAACTGTAAGTAGCCCAACTCTGCAGTTAAATAGTTATATAAAATGTAAACGCGCATCTTTTAAGTGATCTTTTTATTGTGGCTGTAGTCGTGATAATCCCGGGTTTAATGTCCGAATATACATATTATGTTTCTAATTATATGATTGTTCAATAAAGGTGATGTTTTTTTTTCTTCATGTAGTGCCACCGGAGCAACTATATGCAACACAACTGTCACAGCTTCAAGAAATGGGCTTTTTTGATACCCAAGAGAACATCAGGGCGCTGCGAGCTACATCGGGAAACGTTCATGCTGCTGTCGAGAGGCTTTTGGGTAACTTTGGCCCCTGATGTCTCTTTCAATCTCGAAAAGATATAACCGGGCTTGTAATATGATTCGGTTTTAAAGTATTCTTTGTAGACAAATGGAGGTCATGTGGATTTTCTTTTGGTGTTTTTATTGTACCGACAAATTATTTCATAGTTCATTGCTGTTTTTTATGATGTTCTTTTGAAATACCTCCATATTGCAAGATGTCTACGTCTCATTGTTTTATTGGTTTAACTTTTTAGATGTGTTGTTTTGATCAAAGTTTGGTTATTTAAATGTTTTGGTCGATGTTTATGCTTATTGTGACATTTAAGTATGTCATTTTGGTCAAATTATGTTCAAGTCTAATCTCTTGTAGTCCCTACCATGTGATTAATAGCTCCAAAAAATATGAGCACAAAAGGTACACACCATAAGCACCAGCACCAGTTATCAACATCACTTCAATTCAGAAGACATGTTAGCATTCCAAAATAGTGATCGCCAAAATAATGATCGCGAAAGCAGATTCGAATGCTCAGTAACCAAACCGTGCACGAGCACGTAGTAGTAGGACCACACCACTCCAAAGATACGATCTTACCACACAAGGCGATCTAGAAGAGTACACTCGGCGACAGAAAGATGCTCCTAGCAGACAAGAAAGAACGACAGGTGGCATCAATTATAGGACGCCAGCACCTATCACAAGATCCTCACAGGGCAGTAAAGGACGGGCCGATAATAGATACAAGGGGATGCTGAGCTGGAACGAATGTCCATACGCCACGTCGCCTTTTGTACAAGACCATGCCTAGTTATGTCAGAGAGGACATAATGTATATTTCTCATGGGCGGACAGTTGGCGTTCCTTCTCTTTCACAAATCTCCGGCTATAAATAGAAGGCTCAACCTTTAGGATCTGATTTCTTACTGTCTCACTCTACATGCACACACACTTATATCCTCAAAGCGATTACTTATTCTCACGTCGGAGAGTGGTTACAAGGAGACTCCCCAACCTCTCTTCCTTGTCACGAGTTCACCGGTGTTGTTCATTTTGCAGGATCCATGGTAAGAATACAACCATTGTCGAGTGAAGAAGTGAGATTGAACCATCATACACGAGAGGATCAGGCTGAGTAGCTTAGTGTTACTTAGTGTTTCTTCAGAATTGGATATTAATTTTGATCATGCAAGATATAAATTGGCAAAATTACGAAAATAGATACTGTTTGACCAATAACTTTTCAATATAGACATCCTTATTCAACCTTCATTAAAGTAGTTAGCCTCATTTCCACTAATTAAAAGATGCCACATAAGCTCCGCTGGCTGAGATGACTAGAATTTAACCTACACTTTTAGCAAGACAGCTATGATTTAGCGTACACTCTTTGTGAGGCGGCTAGGCCTACACTTTTCCCGAGGCCGCTGAAACGACTGAATGGTTGGGACGGCTAAGCCACCGCTTTATACGACACGGCTGAGATGGTTGAGATTACTTTGAAAACGGCTGAAAAGGTATGTGTATATTGGAAAGTTTTTTTTGCACAGCAATATCTTTTTTGTAATTTTTCTATAAAATTATTTGGTTGTCAAAAAGTTGCCGAGGTTGAAAATACATAGATGGTTTAAAATACTCAAAGTTAAGAACTTCTTTTAGTTTAATGCATGAAGCACAACCCTTAAATAAGGGTAAATTAGCATTCCAAACACTAAATACAGTTTAATCCCCTTATCTATAGCCAAATTATGGATAATTAATTAGTAGTTGTAGTTTGTCCTCATTATATAAAAAACTAACTACCCCTACATTTTTTAAATGGCCATAATTTTTAAGTACGTTCATATTTAACTAAAAAAATAACACCACAAAAATGAGCATTATATTCTCTTTAATTTTAGTATGGTATTGCTATAAATGTTTTAATTAAATTGATATATTACATGACTAACATTGTATAAGTTGAGTACTAACTGAATTGTTAACCAAAACAGACATGAAAACAAAGGATACCGGGCGAAAATCAACCAAAAGACTAAATTAACTAAAAACCAAATTAACCAAAAACCAGTTATTGTTTTTATTTGTACACTCATTTAACCAAAATTAACTGAACCGAACAATACATATTTCTATATATTTCTAGCTTTTATAACTCAAAGTTTTAGTCCAAGTTTGATTTCGGTTATTAACTGAAATTAAATGAACTGAACAAAAAAAAACGTCAATCTAACAAGATAAACCAATATGGTTCATTGGAAAATATGATTAATAAAATAGACTAATCGGTTACAGTCTATATGTTTCTCCCTGCATCACATAGGCACCCTTCTGGTGTATATATATAGTAAAAGGGTGATGCTAAATGCATCTCTTTTTTTTACTAAATGTACACCCTCTCTAAACTTTCAGATTAATACTATTTAAATCTTTTTGTTTCTGTAATATCTTTCTATTCTTTTTGTTATCTTATTTTTGTTATTACAAGTATTTGTATTTTTAAACTTTGTATTAATTTAAAAACAATAGTATGTTGTTATTAAAAAACAAATGCTTTTGATTGAAGCAAGTCAATTTAATTTAATTTGTTTTGCTCCAGCGATGTGTCCGTTTTAGTTTTGATAGATGTGTTCGTTTTAGTTTCGATTCTAAGACACTGATTGAACTTTTTGTTTAATAAAATTATTATACTACCTATTTATTCATTCATTCATTGACACACATGGTTTAATAAATGTTTTTTTCTGAAAAAAATAACTATTTGTATTTTTAATACATAAAACTGTTAATCATTTCGTAAAAACATTTTAAATATGATAATAATAATAATAATAATAATAATAATAATAATAATAATAATAATAATAATAATAATAATAATATTAAGATTAAAAAAAGGTAAGACAACTAAAATATAAAATAGAAGAATAAAAAGTGAGATTTTGGGGTTAAATACAAAAATCAATATTTCTTTTTCAAAAAATAAGTTTATCTTTTTTTTTTCATAAAAAACGTTATTTTGTAATTCGTAAAGCAAGTTTATGAGTGAAAATATAATAAAATACTTTATAACCTCAATATCTAAAAATAAGTCTTATGACAAAAAAAATTGTTAAATAACCTTATTAATTTTTTTGTACAGAAAACATTTTTTAACTTTTTGGAAGAAATAAACGTTATAAATATAATGATTTATAAAGGGGTGAAACATGACAAGTTTTAAAGTGATATTTTTAGAAAGAAGATACGGAAAGTAACAATGGGGTACACTTATCTAACCACATAGTAAAAATAATAATAAGTAAATGTGAAAATGCTTTAATCATGCAATCATGCTAATAACAAACTTAGAATAAATATAGTGACATTTGAAATATAGCTACTTATACCGTTTTAAATCTGATATAAAGATCAAAATCAATTCATAGTTTATCTAGCCTTAGGAAGGTTTATAAACTTCCTAAGACTAGAAGTGATGATAACGGGTACTACTTTGGATTCGATGAGTTGAGAAATGAACACGTGATTTTAAGGATGCTTTGTGTTAGATCAGATTCTATAATGTCGGTTATGATTTTCTCCATGTCGAATAACTCATGGAGAATGATTGATGCTAATGTTGATATTGGTTGGAATCGTTGGTACCAAATTAGATGTGGTGTTTGTGTCAGTAGTGTAGTAGTACATTGGATGCTTCTAACTACGTTAGAAATTTTGGCATTTGATTTGAGGAAAGAGGAGTTTTCGATTGTTAACATGAAATCCAATTATAAACATCCATACATCATAAAAAGCAATGGTTGTATAGGAGTTGTTTGTTATGATTGTATAGCGGAAGCTAACCAAGTGCATATTTTGATACTAAACGACTATGAAAATAATGTTTGGGTGACAGAAACCATTACATTCCCTGAGTCTTGGCTCACATCAGATTGCTTTCTCCCGTTAGATTCTGTCAATATGGATGAGATTATCTTTCCCTTGAGAAACTTGTCTTGGAATAATGTGATCGGTGCACCGATCTACAACATGAAGACCGGATGTTTTAGATCAGTACAATTCACTCACCGATCTACAACATGAAGACCGGATGTTTTAGATCAGTACAATTCACTCTTGATCATCCATTTCTATGTGAATCAACTGTGGAGTTCCATCAAATCAAATGTTATGTTGAAAGCACCCTGCCTTTACCTAAAGACTTGATGATTCAAAACAAGAGTTCCTTTCAAGAGCAAAACTTATCTTTGAACAAGTTTCTTGGCTACTGATCTAAATGAAAATTAAAGTAGGTAGAAATCTATCTATATTGATTCTTCTCATCTCTACTCAAGTTAGAGAGTTATTAAATTTTGATAAATTCTCATATGCATTTTACTCTTAGTAAAATATATTGTATTACATAGCTAGGACCATGGGCGGTTATTTTTGGTGCCCGGTGTGCCCCGGCCCTTCACTTATTTTTCGCTCATAGTGTTAATTTTTACTGGAAATTTCCAGAAAAAAAAAACGGTAGTGCAAAATATTGGATTTTTAAGAGTACGACTCACTGATTTGGATTTTGAGACTCCGCCTCCCACTGAATTTTTTCGTTCAAGGTCCGCCACTGACTAAGACCAAACAAATCTACACTGGTTGAGTGGTATCTTTTTGGTTTTGTTGGTCCTTACCATTATGGCCCAACATCAGAGTTGTAATTTTAATATCATGCAACAAACAAAGCCATTGGTAGGATATGCGGGCGGTAGGATGTACACTACATCCCACCGTCCTTAAACCCTACCAGCAATTTTGCTCTAAGTGGAATTTTAGCAGTAGTGTAAAATTGATGTGATCACTAAGATGTATATTCTAACATCTCTCATTATTTACAGTAGCTGGTAATAACTTTTAATAGAATAAAGTTGCTGAAGTTAAGAGCTCATTTTTCTTCTATCAAACATCACAACTACCAATTGAAAAATTGAATTGTAAGTTCTTGAAATGGTAGTTTGATGCATGTATAGATGTACTTATAAATGTGCTAATATTTAACTAGTCAAATGAGTAATAAAATAATTAGCTAACGGTCAAAACCGAAGTGGGTACAAGTCAAATTCGACCAAAGTTTTTATAAGCATGAAGACTCTTAAATCATTATATTAAAAAAATTGAATTATGAGTGGAGTAACAGAGTTTTGGTAAACCGTAGCACAGTAATACATAACTTTTTTATACGTTTTGGACTTGAAGCCATCGAGACTTATGTGCTAATTTATAACATTAGAAAAAAATAATCATGTTTGTCTTGTTATATATAACCCATTTAATTAAATAGCTACATTCTCATTGACCTATTTACTTCAACAATGTATGTTAGGCTGCACTAAAACTAAATAAGTCCTTGTTTAAGATTAATATGAAAAATAATTCTAAGTTTAACTTGTCAACACGTTTGTAAACCGCAACCCCTTTGAACCGTTTATAAATTACATTATCACGTTCAGATTACGTGTTTCGAAGTATGTCTGGGTTATAGCTGATGTCTTTACTACAAATAAATATACGAGTCTTCTTCAAATTCAATAATTTCAACCATCAAAACCGATAGGATTAACACCCCTACTCTCAACCTGTTTTGACCCATTACTTCTACTAAGCATCTGTCAGAATTTCTATGTAACCATACTTATCAAGACATTTTAACTCTTGACAATCACCAAAATTCAATCAGAAAAAAAAAGCTTGAACGGAAATAATAGGTCACCTATTTTGTATTCAATTATACCTTCACAGAAATATACAACATATAGCAATTTCTCTCCACAACCCTGCAACAAAAAACGATATAATAATACTAAGATGTATCATGAGCCTTTCGGTGAGTTGTGATTCCGTCGGTCTGCATCATCCTTAACACGAAGCGTAGAACGATGACGCAATTGTTTACCATTTTGATATGGCGAGTGAGGATCTGAATTCTGTATTCTAGGAACTTTCGGTCTTTCTTTGATGTCAGTGAGTTGTTCTAGTGTTGCCACCACCACCTTCATCGACGGGCGGGCTTTTGGTTCGGGCTCAACACACGTGAGAGCTAGTTGTGCAACCTGGCTTGCAGCTTTAGAAGGGTAACTTCCTTCAAGCCGTTGGTCCATTATGTTCTTCAATTTCCGACGGTTAGATAGATACGGCTTGGCCCACTCCACAAGATTGCGTTGGTTACCTGGGCGATCCTCGTCAAGTGCCCGCATTCCTGTTAGCATCTCAACCAACACAACGCCGAAACCGTAGACATCACTCTTCACATACAAATGCCCTGAAAAAAAATTGAAACTTCATTAGCTTTGTAACAGATAATCAGCATATCATTATATGAATAGGAGGAATCCGTTATTTCGATAATAATCTAACTTTTTCAGATAAATTGAGCTGTAGATTTTTGTTTTATGCAAAAAAAAAACAAAAACAAAAATTATTTTTAGTGACTTTCAACCGGTTTCCTGTTTCAGTTTTAGCTAATTATTGTATTTATCCATTTGACAAGATAGAAATTAAATACAACCCGTTGAAGTGGTAGCAACTTTGGCAAATAAAATAATTCTAACACAACTTAATATTGATTAAAATTTGATTAAATAGTTGAATACGGACAGTTTGTTCGACACATGAAACCACAAACCGAACTTTGTGATCTCAAAACCGAACTAAACTGACTAGTTTAATTTGGTCTGGTTCTGTTGTTTAATGGTGTATGAATGTGTTGTGGCCTTTGCGGTTTACCTGTGGTCACATACTCAGGAGCAGCATAGCCATGTGTACCCATGACACGTGTTGTCACATGCGATTGACTAGCGGACGCCATTTTAGCCAGCCCAAAATCCGACAGCTTTGCGTTATACGACTGTCAAAAACAGAAACACAACAGAGGATCAGTGTTACCCCTTGCAATAATCAGTAGTATATGTGTGGCAATTTCTAGCACGACAGAAAAACTGCACGAATATAGTGTGGTTTTGAGTTATCATATCTAACCCCGTTTAATAGACAGATCTGTTTTAACCCGTTTATTTAAACAAATCAATCCATCAACCCGTTTAAACCCATTTATGACAACCTAGCAACCCGTTTATGACCCCTTTAATACGTTTACAACTTGAATATAACCCGTCAACCCTTTTACTACCTGTTGAATCGTTTAGTTAAATGGATAAACAGGGTCGTGTGGGGTTGATGTATCTGGCATGAATATATATATATGGGTCATGTTCATATTCAACAATTCAAACTGCCAACCCGACACGACCGACAAACCAAAAAATAATTACAATCATTCACGAATGAGGTACAGCCTACAAGACTTAACTTACCCCATCGAGCAATATGTTTGATGCCTTGAAGTCTCTATAAATAACCTTCTGATCCGAAGTGTGCAAAAACGCCAGCCCCCGAGCAGCTCCTATTGCAATTTTAAGCCGTATATCCCATGGGAGCGGCTGAATAGTCGACCCTCCTGCAAAGTTAACAAAAATAATCATAAATTAACTTAACAAACAAAAATATTTCATGACTAATAATTAATAGAAAATATTACTTCCGAAAAGGTGGTTCTCCAAGCTGCCTTTTTGCATGAATTCATACACAAGTAGAAGCTCATCATCCTCGTAACAGTATCCCAAAAGTTTCACGAGATTCGGATGCGAAAGCCTCCCTAAAAAGACGATCTCAGCCTGCTCCAAAGAATCATAATATTAATTTAATATAAAGTAACCAAAAGAAAGATCTTGCTTTAATCATTTTGCATAGGGGTGCTAAACGGGTCGTGTTCACGGGTTGGCGGGTTCAACCCGACCCGAACCCGAAAATTTTAGACGAACCCGAACACGACCTGAACATGAAAATCGTCTCATACATATGAACCCTAACACGTCCTGTTCAACCTGAATTTTTCTGCAAATTAATATATTAAAAGTAAAATTTATTTCAAAAAACACAAATGTATATAATACAATTACATTTAAATTATAAAATCTTATGTCAATTTCTCTTTTTAAATTATAATTATGACATAAAATACACATCCAATTTAACTTATGACATAAAACATTTGTAAAAATATATAATATAATATAAAGGGTTAAAACCGGTCAACCCGACCGGGTTGACCCGACCCGACCCGTATAGATAAACAGGTTCAACCTGAAACAGACCCGAACCCGTTTAGACTAAACCCAAACCCACGAATTTCGTGTTAGGGACATGTCGTGTCAGAACTTCACACCCCTAATTTTGCATCCTGATTAGTAACATCCAACACCTCATGCCAACCATATTGTCAGCTTTGCTCACACGGAGCTCATAGGATAAGGAACATGTACATAAACACAATGACGGATTGTAGACGTTCGATATTACCTGCCATTCTTCGACTCCTTGCATACTCTCCGAATTCAGCTTCTTGACAGCAACTACCGAACCATTACTACTGAGTTTCAATCCATTTTTTTCTTCGATCCGGCCTTTGTAAACCTTTCCAAAGCCACCTTCACCTAAAATAGTATCGGTTCGGAAGTTTTTTGTGGCGGATTTGAGTTCAGCAAGGGTGTATTTTTTAAGATCTGAATTAGGCAAGATCTGGCCACCGGGGCCAAGATCATCACCGCTGCTTGCCGATGAAAACTGGCTTTTGCCGGAGACATGGCTACTAATTCCTGATGATGATATTGATAATGAGGTTGTAGTAATGCTGGTGGTTGTTGTCGTTGTCGATTGTGAACTCCCTGCAACTATATTACCGCAATCTTAATCAATTTAAATCCCGGAATCATAGCTAGATATGCATAAAGTTGAATTTTTAACTTTATTCAATAGAATTATATACATATGAACTTATGTTTTTTATTTTTGTTCTATATGTTGCCTATTTGTATAGTTCATTAGAAAAAATATCAAATCGAGTGTATTTACTTAATAATTAAAGATATGATCAAAAAGTGTTAATACCATAATCTTGATTAAATTAAACCCCTAAATCACTAGAAAGAAACAGAAATCAAGAAACTACTATGGGTGATTCAAGATCTTAAATTGAGACTAAATCATACAATTTCTAGAACAAGTCAACGGTCAACCCATAGATAAAGATCAAACCTTTTATGATCAATGAACAATACTGAGATGAAATCCTAACATTAATCAACAGAAACCACAAATAATTCCCAAAAAAATATGAAAAAACTGGTAAGAATTTCAGTTTTATACCTGAACTGAGATGTAATCCTAACATTAATCAACAGAATCCACAAAACCACAAATAATTCCCAAAAAAGAAATATGAAAAAGCATGTAAGGATTTAAGTATTTAACCTGAACTGAGATTGCCAGTGGTGGTAGGGGCTACGTTAGTTGAAGAACTGCATATACCACCCATGATCAAAACTGCTAATCTTCCCCCAATTTCTGTGGGGTGTGAAAACTTGATGAAGAGATTGAATATGTGACATTGTGGAATCAAGTATCTTTCAAACTAATATATTCAAAGGTTGTATTGACCAGGACTTAAATTTGGGAAGAAAAAAATTTGTAATTTTGAGTGTGGAATTCTGTAGGTGGAGCCATGGAGGTAGATATGTTCAGAAAAAGCGGTTACGTAATTGAAACCGGAAAAAAAATAAAATCGGTTTTTTTTTAACCGGTTTTTTTGAAACCGGTTACTTACCGGTTCGACATTATAAAACATAAACCGGTTAATTTTAAAACCGGTTATTCCAAATAAACCGGTTAAAACCAGTTAACCGGTAACGTGTAAAAAAACCGGTTTTAAAAACCGGTTAATCGGTTAAAAACGGTAATATTATCCATATGACCGTTTGGGAGGCTTCTAGCCATTTTTTTGGACTTTTTTTGGCCTAAAAATCATCCTCAATTAGTATATAAGGGTTGTGGGTGCTTGGGTTCAAGCACACCACTCTCTAAACCTCAAAAAGCTCTAAAAAACGCTCAAAATCTTGTTCGATATTTCTTGAAAAAAGCATGGCAAGCTCTAGTGCTCATGATTCGGTCCACATTGGCGAGTCTACAATGGACACCGTGGTTCGTGTTATTCCAACTAAGCGCAACCCCGAAGTTTGGGCACATTTCGAGTGCGAGATGGCCAACGGGAGAAAAAAAGCGCGTTGTCACCATTGTAATGGTTTCTTACGCCGAATCCGCAAACACCACGTTGAGACAACACATTGAAAAAACCGTTTTGCAGGGCGTTGAAACAACAACCCGCTAGTGGTCAAAGCACCATGGCAAGTGAAGGCGCTTCTTTGTTCGCCTACAATTACGAAATGGCTAGGGAGGAAATGGCGAAGTTTGTAATCCAAGAAAGTTTGCCGTTCAACACTTTCGACAAACAACGCTACACAAAGATGGTTCAAAGAACTCTCCAACCACGATACACCCATGTAAGTCGTGCTACTCTTAGGAGAGATTGTTTGAAATTGTGGAAAAATGCTAAACAAGAATTAATTTCTTATTTTGAAAAATTAGAAACCGTGTTAACCTGACTAGCGATGTTTGGTCCGTACCGCACGATTCACCCGACTCATATATTTGTGTCACCGCCCATTGGATTGAACCGTCGACGTGGCAAATGATGAAACGCACAATTTTTTTAAATTATTTGATTACCCTCACACCGGTGAAGCTATTTATAAAGTAATCGATAAATGTATTGCAACATACAAATTGGAAAACAAAATTTTTTCAATATCTTTTGACAACGCCTCAAACAATACGGTTTTGGTAATGCATTTAAAATTAAAATACAAACCGATTAGTGAAGGTATTTTTTTCCATAGTCGATGTATTGCACACATAATTAATTTGGCCGTTCAAGACGGTTTAAAGGTTATTGAACCACAAAAGGAAGCTTTCAAAAAAATGTTACGTCATATATATAGTAACACACGTAGACATTCAAAATATAAAAAAATGTGTAAGGAAGCGGGTCGAATATGCTTAGGACCCAATTGGGACGTTGCTCATAGATGGAACTCGACTTGCACCATGTTTGAAAAGGCTATTTTGCAAAAAGAAATAGAATTTCATAACTCTTTGTCTAGTCGTAGGAAGGTTTCGCCTTACCACCCATTGGGTTGGGCTACTATTGAAACGGTTACACAATTGCTTCAAGTTTTCAAAACATCAACAAAAACTTTATCGGGTGTCTATTATCCTACAAGTTCTTTGGTGCTTCACAATTTGTTTAAAATGTGTTTAAAATTAAACGAGATAGCGGTTAGAGGTAGGCTATATTGTGATATGGCGGAAACAATGAAGGAAAAACTACGAAAATATTTTAGCGAACTACCGGCGGTTTTCACTTGTGTCGCCGCCTTAAACCCTTGCTTTAACGTTTTTGGTACGGGGTCTTTAATTGAAAAAATTGCAAACGAGTTGAATTTAAACACCGATCGAGACCCTAACTTTGGTGAAGCCGCAAAAATTCGTTTCAACGATCAACTTTCAAGAATGTATGACGTTTATGTAACAAAATATGGTGCAACCACGTCACACATTCACGAGTCGATGAGAAATGCCGCTTTCGGCGAAGGTTCTTCTAGTATAGAAGACCAAGATTTGTATGTTTATAACCAATTGTTTGATAAGTCGAGTCAAATGTACCGTGGTAACACCACTAGTAGCGAACTTGGTCGGTATGGTGGGTCGAACTTTCTACAAACAATGACTTCACACGAGTTTAAAAATTTTGATTTGTTGGCTTGGTGGAAAAGTAAGGAAGATCAATTTCCGATCTTAGCCACAATGGCCCGAGATTTACTAACGGTCCAAGCTTCCACGGTAGCTGTAACATCCGTAAAAAACGAATTTACCAAACCCGCTCCGTTTATTAACCGAGCAATCAGTTAAAAATTTCGTTGCGAATTTAATGCTCAAAATAATTTTAAACGATACATAATTAATTATTATATGGGAATATATAATTAGTTTTTGAAAAACTGTCAAAAATAAGAAAATAAAAATAATTTGGTTCTGCCGGGTTTCGAACCCGGGATCAGTAACCGGTTCAACAAAGACTTAACACTCAACACTTAAACCACTGCGCCACTGGTGTTCCTTGTTAATTATTAGAATCATTTAATTCATATCATGTCTTTCCGAATTCAAAACCGGCGCCCAAATTTCAGTCGTCGGAAATCCCGGCGATCTCGCCAAGAATTTACGATACCTTCAGTTATAACGTAAAACTTAATCGCTACATCGGTTATAACCGACGTCTGGGTCCGCGACACAAGTTATAACCGCCGGAGACTTTCTAACCGACGAATCAAGTCGGAAATTGGACCAAGTTCATCGATAACCTGCCCTATAAATACCCCCTCGAACCACTGCAAACTTTTTCGCTCAACACCGCACCCTTTCTCGGCGAAAACTCACTCGCCGGAAATCTTCTGCTCGTCGCCGGAAAACCGAACCCTCCACTTCTAAGCCTTACTAAACCCTCTGAGCTTATACCGAAGTCACCCACATCCTTTTCAAGCTTTCTGAAGACTCCTTGCTGCAAGACACACGACGCCGGAACCTGTTGCTGTCGCCGGAGTTCGGCCGGAGAAACAGAGGAGTCCAGTCGGTATACTTTCCGCTTAATCCTTCATTCTTTTTATTTAATCTCACCTGTAATTAACTAAAAAACGCTAAAGAAACCGATTAAAACATTGAACCAGTCGGACTTCCGATTCTGGTTAAAACTGACGAAGAAGACGAAGTTCGGTAACATATAAGTATAATTAAAATCAAGTTATTACTCGGGTTAGACACACAGTCCAGCGGTGGACTGTGTGCACATTAAACACACTAACGTCTCGAGTTCGAATCTTGTCCCACGCATGCTGCCTTAATAAAAATGCCTTTTTTTTTTGTTAACCGAACCGGTCACCACTGTTACATGTTAAGTTTATTAATAACCGGAATAACAACCAAGTTAGACACACAGTCCAGTGGTGGACTGTGTGTATGTTTAATCACAGGACACGAGTTCGAGTCCGGTCTTCTACACCGATTCGGATAATTATTAAACTTTTAAATAAGTCAGAAATGAAAATACTTAGGTTGTGTTTAAGTATAATAAAAATCAGTTAAGTTAACAAGTTGGACACACAGTCCAGCGGTGGACTGTGTGTTAGCATAAACCACAGGTCCCGGTTCGAGACCTGTGGAGCGCACCGAGTCTTGGATTAAAATCGTTTTTAGAAAATAAAGGATTTTCTGTTTAATCTAATTAATATATAAATATAATTAAAAACAGAAATATTTCGGGTTAGACACGTAGCTCAGTTGGTAGAGCTGCGTGCACGCGTACGGGAGGTCTCGGGTTCGAGCCTCACTCAGCGCACATATACACGCATACGAACCGGTCAACGGTCAAGGTCAGCGGTCAACGGTCAAAAAAGTCAAATTTTTTTATTATTTTATTTATTTATTTTATTTAAAAATCAATTAAAAATACTTAAAAATAACATTTTTAAGGTTAGAAAATAGCCTTAAACTCACAAAAATACACCCAACAATCCTACTAAAATGGATTAATAAAATCCGTTTACTTACCGAACCATAATGATATTTATCTAGGTTAATTTCACTCGTGGTTAAAACCACTTCGCGTGCATTCAACATCATCAACCGAACGCACCCACTGTGAGTGAATCTTACAACTCCCCCTTTTTAATTACACGTTTTGGGTGTGTCATGTGTCACAAAATAATTAACTCGTTTATTTAAACTTGTGCCATACCATATCGTGATCTAAACTTAGATTGTTTATATTGTTGTGATTATGTATTTCATTTTGTCAACTTGTATGAAATTCATTCATTAAGCTCATCAGCTCCTCGTGGGAGACGAGTGAGCAACGCGTGCCTCAAAACCAATCCATTATTGTTCATGTGTGTATCATTGAGTTTATATTGTTTGTAGTTATGTCTTTCATATTATCATGTTTATGCAATTCATTCATTAGGCCCATCAGTTCCTCGTGAGAGACGAGTCGAGCAACGCGTGCCTCTAAACGTTCCATTATTGTTCATGCGTGCTTTATTTAATATCTAATGATTGTTGAGTAAGTTTACATCTATTTTTACTCATGTGTGGTTGTGCACTCATTTCATAATCAATTAAATAAACTTGTTCAAATGTTTTCCATAGGATTCACTCGCCAACTTTTTGTTGATCCAAAAACCCTTTTACACATGATACAGGTGAACAGGTTGAAGCAAGGAAAACATAGGAAATGCCTTAGAAGAAAACAATGAAGCCTAGATTGATATTTAGGACATGTTGTAATTTTCCATTAAAGTGTATTAATGAATATGAAACGTATAATAAATGTCATGAGCTTTGATGATAACCCAATCATGCCCCGGTCACCTTTTCCGCTGCGGGTTGGGGTGTGACAGATTGGTATCAGAGCCATGACTATAGGGATATAGGATAGGTTATTAGACCCTTAGAGCCTATACTATAGTCTGCCTAAATTTTAATTGATTAGGTGGTTACATACAAACTTGTGATATTTATTTGTTTCATATTTGTTTATATTTACAGTCAAACATACATGCTTATATACATATTCATTATACATATATCAATGTTCATATATTCAATTCATTTTCATACTCTCATTATTCAAAGATTTTGTTGCAATTTTCAAATCTCATCAAAGTAAGTTCTGCGACGGGCATGTAGTAACTGGAAGGGTACAAGTACCGGTAGTCGGAACGTCCTGTCTAGGTTGGCATTCGTATAAATCCAATATAACGGACCAGTTTGCCTACCTGGGGACCAACGATGAGAGTACGAAGGACCTATTAGGCCAAAGCATGCCACACCAAACGTCGTTCGAACTAACCCCACTTTGAGGTGTCACCGTGTCTACACCTGGACACATTCCGAATATCACACGTTGTATACATATTTCTCGATTTTCTCCGGGTTTTAGTGTACGCAACCAGGCAAACCCATGCGAACCATATGAAGAACCGGTATTCATGGGGCCCACATGATTACAAAGGTGAAGTATGGCGGCATGTAGGGCCTAATGGCGAGCAAAGCCCAAGACATCCTATGGATGTAGTAGATTTATTTTTCTATAATTATTTTATGAATGTTCATTCCTGAATGCGACCCATGATCCCAAAAACATCCAACTCATACTCTTGACATGTATTCCTTGTAGATGTCTTCTAACCTCGCCCGTAGGAAGATGAGAGCAGGAAAAGCCCGCGAGCGCATGGCTGCCCTAATCGCTCAACAAATGGCTGCCGTAATACCCAACATTGTCATCCAAGTCCAACAAGCACTTACCGCTAATCCTGTCAATCAAGAAAACCAAAACGTTATCAACTCTCCCCCAAATACCACTAAATGCACCTACAAGCATTTCAAATCATGCGACCCTCCAAAATACAAAGGAACTGAAGGCGTCACCGCTCTCCTCCATTGGTTTGAAGAAATGGAGAACACCTTTCTAAATTGCGATTGCCCCGATGATCGCAAAGTGCGTTATGCTACTGGTCGTTTATATGGAATAGCACTTACTTGGTGGAATACAGAGAAGGCCAAACGAGGTGTTGAAGATGTTATGACTTTAACTTGGAATGAATTGAAGGAAATCATGACCAGACGATTTTGCCCAAGGAGCGAAATCAAGAAATTAGAAGATGAATTTTATTCGTTGAAGCAAAAGGAAGGAGACCACACCACGTACAACAAAAGATTCCTCGAGTTACATCAAATGGTTCCCAACATGTTCACTCCCCTCTACCGTTTGATCGAGCATTACATTCGTGGTCTTCCGTCAAAGATTCAAGACTCTGTAATAAGTACCTCGCCTGCAACTTTGGAAGCAGCAATGGAGCTAGCAACAGCACTCACCGAAAACCGAATCCGGAACAAAGACTTCAAAGAGGAGAAGAAGAAGGATAAAGCATCGACTGAAACCTCCGACTCCACCCAAACCGAATCCCCTTCTCAACCCAATCCTAAGAGAAAAAGAGACGGGCAACTTTTCGTTGCTATCCAACGGAATCAACCAATTTCACACGCCATACCCATCCAAGCTATCCCAATCACTCAAGTGGCACCCAACTTAACCTACCCAAATAAGAAACCATATCTTGGACCTCACCCTCAATGCAACAACTGTTTTTATCACCATCCCCTTACCTTACCTTGTCGACTATGTGCAACTTGTGGACGCTATGGTCATTTGAGCAAGGTTTGCCGCACCTTTCAAAACCAAACCTCTTCCCCTACTCAAACCATAAACCAAACCTATCAACAATCCCAATACCCCATGTTCCCATATGTTCGAGCTTGTTTCAATTGTGGCGACCCTACCCACTTTAGAAACACATGCCCTCAATTGGTTAACGTCATCAACGCTCAAGCCCAATCAAACCCAGTTAACCAAGTAAACCAAGAAAACCCAACCGCTAGGCCACCAGCAAGAGGAAGAGTCTTCAACATCAGCGCCAATCCTGTCGAAGATAATAATGGCCCAAACGAAGATACCCAACTAGTCCTCTTCACCGAAGATCCAGATTCAACTCCTATCGTTTAGTTTTATGTTTTTCTTTATCACATAGAACCAAACATAACTCAAGGATAAAGCCAATGAAACTTTGACAAGAATATGGTGGATACGCCGCTGGTACTTCCTATATATAAGTATTCTTGTCAAAGGATCAGAAGCATTATCTGGCGGTTATGAGAGGTTCCATGTGTAAACTATTTGAGTAATTATTGTTTATTATTTTCAGTACATGTAATTTCATAGGCCGCCGCTCCCCATTACATTATGAGCGTTGAGCATGTTCCCCATTTCATTATGAGGTTGAACCTGGCGTGCCCACATTTTTCATTTTCAGTACATGCAATACGATCGGCTCCGTTTGATTGAGCCTTTATCGCACAGACATTTTCATTTTCAGTACATGCAATACGATCGGCTCCGTTTGATTGAGCCTTGATCGCACAGACATTTTCATTATCAGTATTTTGTGGTTGTTGTGTTTGTAGTAGAGTCACATAGAACTAATCATAACTTGTGGATAAAGTCAATGAAAATTTGACAAGAATATGGTGGATACGCCGCTGGTACTTCCTATATATAAGTATTCTTGTCAAATGATCGGAGGCATTATCAGGCGGTTATGAGAGGTTCCATGTATAGGCTGTTTGTGTGATTGTTGTTTAGATTAAGTTTATTATTTTCAGTACATGCAATACGATCGGCTCCCCTTGATTGAGCCTTGATCGCACAGACATTTCCATTTTCAGTACATGCAATACGATCGGCTCCATTTGATTGAGCCTTGATCGCACAGACATTTTTCATTTCAGTATTTTATGTTTGTTGTATTAGTTGTAGGGTCATATAGGACTAATCATAATTTACTGATAAAACCAATGAAAATTTGACGAGAATATGGTGGATACGCCGCTGGTACTTCCTATATATAAGTATTCTTGTCAAAGGATCAGAGGCATTGTCAGACGGTTATGAGAAGTTCTATGTAGGATTAGTAGTTTCTTGGTAACTAATCATAACTTGTGGATAAAACCAATGAAAATTTGGCAAGAATATGGTGGATACGCCGCTGGTACTTCCTATATATAAGTATTCTTGCCAAAGGATCAGAGGCATTATCAGGCGGTTATGAGAGGTTCCATGTAGGATTTAGTATTGTCTTGATTGAAATTTGTGTTACATTTATATCATCTCGCTATTTAAAGAAATTGGATTGTGATCCATTTCTACATAAACTAACCTCTCCATCATAACAAACGAGAGAGGAACTGTCACCATTCAAACATATATGCTATCAGAATGTGGATTCAAATATTAGCTGTTGTGTTTATTTATTTATTTATGTTCTATAGTATTAGAAGTTTTGCCTTAGGATATAACCATATCTTTCCAAACATATCCAAACTCTTATGCATGATATCATAGTTAGCGAATCAATTCTGCTTATCAATACTTTTACAGTAGGCAATAAAAAGCGATTCCTGTAATAGGGTACTTAACCCTTACAAGGAACGTTACCGCCTCAAACAAAAACTTAAAACCTTACTTCTTCTAAGCATGTAACTGTCAAACTAAACACCATCATTCTTTTAGTCAAATATATCACTATTTAAATTTCGGGACGAAATTTCTAAAAAGCAGGGGATACTGTAACATCCGTCAAAAATGGATTTACCAAACCCGCTCCGTTTATTAACCGAGCAATCAGTTAAAAATTTCGTTGCGAATTTAATGCCCAAAATAATTTTAAACGATACATAATTAATTATTATATGGGAATATATAATTAGTTTTTGAAAAACTGTCAAAAATAAGAAAATAAAAATAATTTGGTTCTGCCGGGTTTCGAACCCGGGATCAGTAACCGGTTCAACACAGACTTAACACTCAACACTTAAACCACTGCGCCACTGGTGTTCCTTGTTAATTATTAGAATCATTTAATTCATATCATGTCTTTCCGAATTCAAAACCGGCGCCCAAATTTCAGTCGTCGGAAATCCCGGCGATCTCGCCAAGAATTTACGATACCTTCAGTTATAACGTAAAACTTAATCGCTACATCGGTTATAACCGACGTCTGGGTCCGCGACACAAGTTATAACCGCCGGAGACTTTCTAACCGACGAATCAAGTCGGAAATTGGACCAAGTTCATCGATAACCTGCCCTATAAATACCCCCTCGAACCACTGCAAACTTTTTCGCTCAACACCGCACCCTTTCTCGGCGAAAACTCACTCGCCGGAAATCTTCTGCTCGTCGCCGGAAAACCGAACCCTCCACTTCTAAGCCTTACTAAACCCTCTGAGCTTATACCGAAGTCACCCACATCCTTTTCAAGCTTTCTGAAGACTCCTTGCTGCAAGACACACGACGCCGGAACCTGTTGCTGTCGCCGGAGTTCGGCCGGAGAAACAGAGGAGTCCAGTCGGTATACTTTCCGCTTAATCCTTCATTCTTTTTATTTAATCTCACCTGTAATTAACTAAAAAACGCTAAAGAAACCGATTAAAACATTGAACCAGTCGGACTTCCGATTCTGGTTAAAACTGACGAAGAAGACGAAGTTCGGTAACATATAAGTATAATTAAAATCAAGTTATTACTCGGGTTAGACACACAGTCCAGCGGTGGACTGTGTGCACATTAAACACACTAACGTCTCGAGTTCGAATCTTGTCCCACGCATGCTGCCTTAATAAAAATGCCTTTTTTTTTTGTTAACCGAACCGGTCACCACTGTTACATGTTAAGTTTATTAATAACCGGAATAACAACCAAGTTAGACACACAGTCCAGTGGTGGACTGTGTGTATGTTTAATCACAGGACACGAGTTCGAGTCCGGTCTTCTACACCGATTCGGATAATTATTAAACTTTTTAAATAAGTCAGAAATGAAAATACTTAGGTTGTGTTTAAGTATAATAAAAATCAGTTAAGTTAACAAGTTGGACACACAGTCCAGCGGTGGACTGTGTGTTAGCATAAACCACAGGTCCCGGGTTCGAGACCTGTGGAGCGCACCGAGTCTTGGATTAAAATCGTTTTTAGAAAATAAAGGATTTTCTGTTTAATCTAATTAATATATAAATATAATTAAAAACAGAAATATTTCGGGTTAGACACGTAGCTCAGTTGGTAGAGCTGCGTGCACGCGTACGGGAGGTCTCGGGTTCGAGCCTCACTCAGCGCACATATACACGCATACGAACCGGTCAACGGTCAAGGTCAGCGGTCAACGGTCAAAAAAGTCAAATTTTTTTATTATTTTTATTTATTTATTTTATTTAAAAATCAATTAAAAATACTTAAAAATAACATTTTTAAGGTTAGAAAATAGCCTTAAACTCACAAAAATACACCCAACAATCCTACTAAAATGGATTAATAAAATCCGTTTACTTACCGAACCATAATGATATTTATCTAGGTTAATTTCACTCGTGGTTAAAACCACTTCGCGTGCATTCAACATCATCAACCGAACGCACCCACTGTGAGTGAATCTTACAACTCCCCCTTTTTAATTACACGTTTTGGGGTGTGTCATGTGTCACAAAATAATTAACTCGTTTATTTAAACTTGTGCCATACCATATCGTGATCTAAACTTAGATTGTTTATATTGTTGTGATTATGTATTTCATTTTGTCAACTTGTATGAAATTCATTCATTAAGCTCATCAGCTCCTCGTGGGAGACGAGTGAGCAACGCGTGCCTCAAAACCAATCCATTATTGTTCATGTGTGTATCATTGAGTTTATATTGTTTGTAGTTATGTCTTTCATATTATCATGTTTATGCAATTCATTCATTAGGCCCATCAGTTCCTCGTGAGAGACGAGTCGAGCAACGCGTGCCTCTAAACGTTCCATTATTGTTCATGCGTGCTTTATTTAATATCTAATGATTGTTGAGTAAGTTTACATCTATTTTTACTCATGTGTGGTTGTGCACTCATTTCATAATCAATTAAATAAACTTGTTCAAATGTTTTCCATAGGATTCACTCGCCAACTTTTTGTTGATCCAAAAACCCTTTTACACATGATACAGGTGAACAGGTTGAAGCAAGGAAAACATAGGAAATGCCTTAGAAGAAAACAATGAAGCCTAGATTGATATTTAGGACATGTTGTAATTTTCCATTAAAGTGTATTAATGAATATGAAACGTATAATAAATGTCATGAGCTTTGATGATAACCCAATCATGCCCCGGTCACCTTTTCCGCTGCGGGTTGGGGTGTGACAGTAGCTTCGGAAAGTGCTTTTTCTATTAGTGGCAGGGTGATCTCGATAAGGAGGACTCGACTAACAAAAAAGGCGGTTGAGATGTCGATTTGCTTGAAAGATTACTTGGATGCGGCGGAAAGATGTCAACACATACGCACACTCGAGGATGAATTGGAATACGAATGCGAAGTGTACGAGGACGAGGTCCAAGCCGAATTGACAACCCCAATGACCGACGAAGAAGCCGCGTTGGATGAATTCCTTCGCATTAGTTCAACTTCGGGTTCAAGCGAAGAAGAATAAACGAAGCTAAAGATATATTATTTCTATTGTAGTCCCACTAAAAAAATATATGTATAAGTGTGGACGTTCTTGCGGATTAATATTTTAAGTTTACGTCCTTAATTTTTTTCGTTTATCGTTCGTACTTCCACGGTTCAACGTTATGTAACAATCGTTTGTTTCAAAGGTTAATCATATTATAATTTAAATTTTTAGATTTCGTAGTTAACTTTTATATTATAATACTTCATTTTCAGCCATAAAAAAAATAAACCAAGAAAATAAATTTTTTTTTAGCCCAACCGGTTTTTTTTTTCCGGTTTTTTAAACCGGTTTTTAATAAAAATAACCGGTTTTTTATAAAACCGTTTTTTATAACCGGTTTCAAAACCGGTTGTAACCGGTTATTACCGGTTACTATATTTAAAAAAAACAGTTATTAACCGAAACCGGTTTTACAATAACCGGTTATTAAAAAAAAAACCGGTACCGGTTTTAAAAAAAACGATTTGTAAATGTGTACATGGAGGCAGAGGACTAAGTCAGACAGGCCCCTTGATAATAAATTTAGCTGGTTTTATATTTTTGTGATGAATAATATTTTGGAAATAACAATATGTTATACCATGTCACATTCTCACCTTTATACCAAAAAGGTTATTTAAAGTTTGTGATTAAATCTTATTTTCAACTGATTGATAGTAGCTATGATTAAGAAAAAAACAAAACAAAATTAGGATGTTGTATATCTGTAGCTATTTCATAGATACATTATAGCTCTTTAAGACACTTTTATAAACAATGATTAACAATTTTATAAACAATAGCGAATTGATGTACTTATTGGATCCGTCGGGACTGACGGGGCTCGAACCCGCAACGTCCGCCTTGACAGGGCGGTGCTCTTGCCTATTGAACTACAATCCCAGGGAAATAAGAAGAGATCTAGCAGAAATTTTGGATTAATATGTAGGTTTTTTCCTTACATGGTTAATGATAATGATAATACTTTTAGTTGTCTTTTTAAAATACTTTTTTTGTAAATATTTTTCTTGTAACGTTAGTTCATTATAAATTTAACAATATATCATAATGTTTTATACATTCGGGTTATTTTGTTTCATACAATCACCTTCATATATTGTAAAACACCATTATGGTGTTTTGTAAGTTTTCATGAGGAGTGTTGGTTGATCACTTTAACGTTTGGTAGCCAATTTCGATTATGCCTAAATGATTTTTATTTACAATAAAATGAAAAAAAAAAAAAGAATTTACTTCTGAATCATAATTATGTCAACTTCAAGTATATTTTTTAGTAACATCTGGTGGTAACAAAAGATTAAAATAAAGATGTACTTTGCTCAATAGTTGAAAATCAAGTATTATAGTTCTTAGAATTAAGTTAGCATAATGTGAACAAGACTTAAGAAGCATGTTTTTGTTCAAAGTTGGATATTCATAAAGTTGAATTTGGACTTTAATCAATGTATGGTAGCGAAAGCATGACTGATGGCTTGCTTAATATATAGGCTTGTTTAAAAATATATTATATCACATGTTAACAAATTTTTTATTATATTATATATAGAAGATTTGGTTCAATTAAAAATCAACACAAGTTGTGAGAACTATCTGAACTTCTACTTTTCGCATGAGTTGGGCTGCTATTTTTTTGCACAAACATAAAAAATGTTACAAACACATTTGTAAAAAAAATTGTCAAGTCGGTAGTTATGTCTGATGTAAATTTTGTTTACGAAACGATCACATCACCAATAAAAAAAATTACATCTATATAAATTTTTGCATGCGACATTTTTTTTTGCTGGAACAAGTGAATTTTTTTATGTTTTTTGAGATTTCTTTTTTTTTTTTTTTTTGAAAAAACCCTTTGGAAGGCCGACTTCTTATAGTTCTCACAACTCAAGGTGGTTCTCATTTTACCATTTCACTATATATATATACACACACACACACACGTATATGTATAGAGAGAGAATTAAATACAATATGTCTAATTGTAAGATACGTACGCGACGACCAGATCATCCCGAGGGAAAATCAGACAATTACAAGTTTGTTACACCACGTTACTGGTATTTATGATTCGGACCAGTTTCAAATATTTCAGAAATTTTAAAACTATACAGTGCGGTTAAGTCTCGGTGGTTAAGGGTTCAATTAAATTCAATTATAATGGATCCACATAGTAGTGTCGGACGAAATACAGAAGATGTTGAAATGGAAGACAATCATGATTCGATTGAAGAAGTTCGAAATCCGAATTCAACCAATATTCGAAACAGGGTATCCGTCCAACATGTGTATTTACATGTTTTGTTTTTTCCAACATGTGTGATTTATCAGTTTTATAATATGCATGATTAGCGAACCACCTTATTACTAGATTTATATAACATGTTTCATTATAAGATTATAGCATGTTTCATTACATAATTATAACATTAAGGAGTGATCCCATTTTTTTCATCGGGTCCGGGTAGAGACCAAAGATCTTGAGTGACCGATCTGGCAGAACAACTCAAAAGATAAATGACACGAAATGCACGTCGCGGTGGAAAAATATGGGTCCGTATATTTCCAGATAAACCAGTTCCAGTAAGGCCCTCAGAAACACGTATGGGTTCAGGTACGTGATTAGCAAAACACATTATTACTAGATTTATATAACATGATGCATTGATAATTATAATATGCATGATTAGTAAAACACATTATTACAAGATTTATATTGTAACATCCGTAAAAAACGGGGTTAACCGAACCCGCTTCGTTTATTAACCGAACATCCAGTTAAAATTTTCGTTGCGTATTTAATGCTCAAATTAATTTTAAACATTACATAATTAATAAACAATTTAGAATTTAAAAACTATAATTGATAAAAAGTGAAAATAAAATAATTAAAAAAAAAGAAGGCTGCCGGGTTTCGAACCCGGGTCAGCCGGAAGCCTTATCACACAAACACTTAACCACTCCGCCACTTGACTCACTTGTGCTATCCAGTGAAACAAATAACATTTATAATAAAACTTGAAATACAATTTAGTCAACAGCGCGTCCATTTCGCAGTCGCTGGAAAATTCGACGATTTCGCCAATTGTCGACGGTTTCTTTGACTTAACGTATGTATTAACATCGACGTCGGTTATAACCGATGTCTAGTCCCGCGACATCAGTCATTACCGCCGGAGAAAGGCTGACCAACGAATCAAGACTGAAATCAGACCCAATTCATTGTGATTCTTCCCTATAAATACACACCCAAGTCTCTGGAAATCATTTCGCTCAAAATCGCACTATTTCTCGAATCAATTTCACTCGCCGGAGATTTTCTGCAATTATCGGACTTTCGCCGGAAAACCGAGACTTTCATCAAAACGGTAAATACCTCGACTCTTTCGGTTTCAATCCATTGTTAGACTATTACTAACTTCAATCCATCAACCAGAATCAATCCCAGACGACGTAGCCGGAATATTCTGCTCTCGCCGGAAAACCTCTGGAATTTCCAAAATCACGCTGTGAATCGGTATAATCATTCAAACCTTCTGTAAATCCTTGATTAGTAACTCAATTTCACAACTAATCGATCAAAACTGTTAATTGATCCGAACAGACGAAGTTCACAAAACAAAGCCGACGATCCTTGCCGGAGTTCTGAGAAAGACATCTGTTTTGGTACATTCATTTCCAAAACTGTCTCTATCCATCTCATTTCAATCACTTATAAATTTCGTTAATCGAATCAAACAAGAACAGTTGAATAATAGTTGTCTGTGTCTTGGAACGAAGAAGATGAAGTCGAACTTATGTATAAGTATAACTAAAACAAGATATTAAACCGGGTTAGACACACAGTCCAGCGGTGGACTGTGTGCAAACGATTAACACACGTCTCGAGTTCGATCTTGACACAACCTCACTCTCTGAAATAAAAATGTTTTTTTTTAAAACCGAACCGGATCAACACACTGTAAGATGTTAAGTATAATAAAAATCAGTATATTAACCAGGTTAGACACACAGTCCAGCGGTGGACTGTGTGCAACACTAAACAACAGGTCCCGGGTTCGAGACCTGTTGTGTGCACCTGTCCGATATAATTAAATCCTTTTTAAAAATAAATGATTTCTGATTAAATTAAATAGTGTATAAATATAACTAAAAACAGAAATATTTCGGGTTAGACACGTAGCTCAGTTGGTAGAGCTGCGTGCACGCGCACGGGAGGTCTCGGGTTCGAGCCTCACCCAGCGCATACATACACACGACCGAACCGGTCAACAGTCAAACGGTCAACGGTCAACTGGTCAACGGTCAACTGGTCAAAAAGTCAAAATTTTTATTTTCTTTTATTTTTTATTTTATTTAAAAATCAATTAAAAATATTTAAAAACAATATTTTTAAAGTTAGAAAATTTCCTTGAACTCACAAAAATAAACCGAACAATCCCATTAAGAACACTAATTAAAATACTAATCTCAAATAAGAGTTTATTTATTTATCGAACTATTATGTTATTATTTAGGTTAGTTCCCTTGCCGATTAAATCCGAATTCGTGCGCATTCATCATCAATCCAAGAAACGCACCCACTGTGAGTGAATTCTTACAAATTCCCCTTTTTATTCATGTTTTGGGGTGTATCATGTGTCGCTTAAACTAATTCGCTTATTCAAACTCGTGCTATACCGTATTATGATCTAAACTTAGAATGTAAATATTGTTTGTTGTGATGTATTACATATTGTCAAGTTGTATACAAATTATTTGTTAGGCCCATCAGTTCCTCGTGGGAGACGAGTTGAACAACGCGTGCCTTAAAACTCATTCATTAGGCCCATCAGTTCGTAGAACAACGCGTGCCTCAAAACTCATTCATTAGGCCCATCAGTTCCTCGTGGGAGACGAGTTGAACAACGCGTGCCTCAAAACAATCAATTGTTGTATGTGTGTGCAATATTTAATATTATGTGTTTTGTGAATAAATTTACATCTACATGTACTCATATGTGGTTATGCACTTTATTTTATAATCAATTCAATAAATACGTTTAAATGTTTTCATAGGATTCACTCGCCAACTTTTTGTTGACCCAAAAACCATTTTTACACATGATACAGGTGGACAGGATGAAGCAAGGAACACATAGGAAAGTGCCTTAGAAGAAAAATAATGAAGTCTAGAAAGATATATAGAACATGTTGTACTTGTATGATTTGATTGTATGATCTTCTTTAATATTGTAATAATAAATATGAAACATTATAATAAATGTCATGAGCTTTGATGAAAACCCAATCATGCCCGATCACCTATTTCCGCTGCGGGTCGGGGTGTGACAGATTGGTATCAGAGCTTTTGACTATAGGGATATAGGATAGGTTATTAGACCCTTAGAGCCTATACTATAGTTGATTAGATTTTAAATTGTCTATGTGGTTACATGCAAACTTATGATGTTTATTTGTTTCGTATTTATTGCACACTCAAATGCATGCAAACACTTCCAATATTACATTTTGTGGTACATAGTGAATTATACTTACAGTCAAACATATATACTTACATACACATTCATATTTTAATGTTCACCTATTCAATTCATCTTCATACTTCCGTTATTCAAGATTTTGTCGCATTTTTCATTTTTCAAATCTCATCAAAGCGAGTTCTGCGACGGGCATGTAGTAACTGTAAGGGTACAAGTACCGGTAGTCGGAAACGTCCTGTCTAGGTTGGCATTCGTATAAATCCAATATAACGGACCAGTTTGCCTACCTGGGGACCAACGATGAGAGTACGAAGGACCTATTAGGCCAAAGCATGCCACACCAAACGTCGTTCGAACTAACCCCACTTTGAGGTGTCACCGTGTCCACACCTGGATACATTCCGAATATCATACGTTACATACATATTTCTCGATTTTCTCCGGGTTTTAGTGTACGTTACCAGGCTAACACATGCGAACCATATGAAAAACCCGGTAATCATGGGGGCCCACATGATTACGAAGGTGAAGTATGGCGGCATGCAAGACCCAATTACGAGCAAAGCCCAAGACATCCTATGGATGTAGTAGATTTATTATTCTATATTTATTTTACGAATGTTCATTCCTAAATACGACACATGACCCCTAAAACGTCCAACTCATACTCTTGATATGTATTCCTTGTAGATGTCTTCTAATTCCGCTCGTAGGAAGATGAGATCAGGAAAAGCCCGCGAGCGCATGGCTGCCCAAATCGCTCAACAAATGGCTGCCGTAATACCCAACATTGTAGTTCAAGTTCAACAAGCCCTTACCGCTAATCCCGTCAATCAAGAAGATCAAAATGTTGTCAACCCTCCCTCAAGTACCACTAAATGCACCTTCAAGCATTTCAAATCCTGCGACCCTCCAAAATACGAAGGGACTGAAGGTGTCACCGCTCTCCTCCATTGGTTTGAAGAAATGGAAAACACTTTTCTAAATTGCGATTGCCCCGATGATCGCAAAGTGCGATATGCTACTGGTCGTTTACCTGGAATAGCACTTGCATGGTGGAATACAGAGAAGGCCAAACGAGGTGTTGAAGATGCTATGACTTTGACTTGGCAAGAGTTGAAGGAAATCATGACAAGACGGTTTTGCCCAATAAGCGAAATCAAGAAATTGGAGGATGAGTTCTATTCTTTGAAATAAAAGGAAGGCGACCACACCACATACAACAAGAGATTCCTCGAGTTAAATCAAATGGTTCCCAACTTGTTCATTCCTCTTTACCGTTTGATCGAGCACTACATTCGAGGTCTTCCTTAAAAAATTCAAGACTCTGTAATAAGTACCACACCTGCAACTTTGGAAGCAGCAATGGAGTTAGCTACAGAGCTCACCGAGAACCGCATACGAAATAAGGACTTCAAGGAGGAGAAGAAGAAGGATAAAGCATCAACTGAAACCTCAAACTCCACCCAAACCGAATCCCCTTCTCAACCCATTTCTAAGAGAAAACGAGATGGGCAACTTTTCGCTGTCACCCAACGCAATCAACCAGCCTCACAAGCCGTACCCCTCCAAGCTATCCCAATCACTCAAGTAGCACCCAACTCAACTTACCCAAATAAGAAACCTTACCTTGGACCTCACCCTCAATGTAACACCTGTTTTTATCACCATCCATCTACCTTACCTTGTCGACTATGTGCGAATTGTGGACGCTATGGTCATTTGAGCAAGGCTTGCCGCACCTCTTAAAACCAAACCTCACCCCCTACTGAAAACATGATCCAAACATATCAACAACCCCAATACCCCATGTTTCCTTATGTTCGAGCTTATTTTAATTGTGGCGACCCTACCCATTTTAGAAACACGTGCCCTCGTTTGGTTAACATCATAAACGCCCAAGCTCAAGCAAACCCAGTTAACCAAGCAAATCAAGAAAACCTAACCACTAGGCCACCAGCAAGAGGAAGAGTTTTCAACATCAACGCCAATCCTGTTGAAGATAATGACGGCCCAAACGAACCACCCAACTAGTCTCCTTCACCAAAAATCAAGATTCAACTCCAACCGCTTAGTTTTTTTTTTTTATGTTTTTCTTTATGTTATCTCAATTTTCACGTATCTCAATTATAAATTGGAAATTTATCCAAGAATCTTCATGCGAATTACTATTTCAGTTTTGTTTTATACTCATTGATTTAACATTCATATCATCATACCTCACGACGTATCTCAGTCTCATCATTTAAAGAAGTTGGGTTGTGTCTCACTTCTACATAGACTAACCTCTCCATCATAACAAACGAGAGATGTACTGTCATCATTCAAACATGTATACTATCAGAATTAAGACTCAAGTTTTGGTTGTTGTGCTTGTTTATGTTTTAGAGTCTAATCATAACTGGCGGATAAAGCCAATGAAAATTTGACAAGAATATGGTGGATACGCCGCTGGTACTTCCTATATATAAGTATTCTTGTCAAAGGATCAGAGGCATTGTCAGGCGGTTATGAGAAGTTCCATGTAGGATTTAGTAATGTCTTGGTTGAAGTTTGTTTTATACTCACTGATTTAGCATTCATATCATCATACATCTCAACGTATTTCAATCTCATCATTCAAAGAAGTTGGGTTGTGTCTCACTTCTACATAGACTAACCTCTTCATTATAACAAACGAGAGAGGTACTGTCATCATTCAAACATGTATACTTTCAGAATTGAGACTCAAGTTTTGGTTGTTGTGTTTAGAGTCACATAGAACTAATCATAATTTACTGATAAAGCCAATGAAAATTTGACAAGAATATGGTGGATACGCCGTTGGTACTTCCTATATATAAGTATTCTTGTCAAAGGATCAGATGCATTGTCAGGCGGTTATGAGAGGTTCCATGTAGGTTTTAGTAGTAGAAGTTTTGTTTTAGGATATAACCTTATCTTTCCAAACGTATCAAAACTCTTGCGCATGAAATCATACTTAGTGAATCAACTCTGTTTATCAATATTCTTTATCGTAGGCATCAAAAGACGATTCCTGTAGCAGGGTACTCAACCCTTACAAGGAAAGTTACCGCCTCAAACAAAATTTAAACTCTTACTCACTTCTAAGTATGTAATTGTCAAATTAAAACACCATCCTTTTGAGACAAACATGCCACTACTTAAATTTCGGGACGAAATTTCTAAAAGTAGGGGATACTGTAACATCCGTCAAAAACCGGGTTAACCGAACCCGCTTCGTTTATTAACCGAACATCCAGTTAAAATTTTCGTTGCGTATTTAATGCTCAAATTAATTTTAAACATTACATAATTAATAAACAATTTAGAATTTAAAAACTATAATTGATAAAAAGTGAAAATAAAATAAATAAAAAAAAAGAAGGCTGCCGGGTTTCGAACCCGGGTCAGCCGGAAGCCTTATCACACAAACACTTAACCACTCCGCCACTTGACTCACTTGTGCTATCCAGTGAAACAAATAACATTTATAATAAAACTTGAAATCGAATTCAGTCAACAGCGCGTCCATTTCGCAGTCGCCGGAAAATCCGACGATTTCGCCAATTGTCGACGGTTTCTTTTGACTTAACATATGTATTAACATCGACATCGGTTATAACCGATGTCTAGTCCCGCGACATCAGTCATTACCGCCGGAGAAAGGCTGACCAACGAATCAAGACTGAAATCAGACCCAATTCATTGTGATTCTTCCCTATAAATACACACCCAAGTCTCTGGAAATCATTTCGCTCAAAATCGCACCATTTCTCGAATCAATTTCACTCGCCGGAGATTTTCTGCAATCATCGGACTTTCGCTGGAAAACTGAGACTTTCATCAAAACGGTAAATACCTCGACTCTTTCGGTTTCAATCCATTGTTAGACTATTACTAACTTCAATCCATCAACCAGAATCAATCCCAGACGACGTAGCCGGAATATTCTGCTCTCGCCGGAAAACCTCTGGAATTTCCAAAATCACGCTGTGAATCGGTATAATCATTCAAACCTTCTGTAAATCCTTGATTAGTAACTCAATTTCACAACTAATCGATCAAAACTGTTAATTGATCCGAACAGACGGAGTTCACAAAACAGAGCCGACGATCCTTGCCGGAGTTCTGAGAAAGACATCTGTTTCGGTACATTCATTTCCAAAACTCTCTCTATCCATCTCATTTCAATCACTTATAAATTTCGTTAATCGAATCAAACAAGAACAGTTGAATAATAGTTGTCTGTGTCTTGGAACGAAGAAGATGAAGTCGAACTTATGTATAAGTATAACTAAAACAAGATATTAAACCGGGTTAGACACACAGTCCAGCGGTGGACTGTGTGCAAACGATTAACACACGTCTCGAGTTCGATCCTTGACACAACCTCACTCTCTGAAAAAAAAATGTTTTTTTTTTTTTAAAACCGAACCGGATCAACACACTGTAAGATGTTAAGTAGAATAAAAATCAGTATATTAACCAGGTTAGACACACAGTCCAGCGGTGGACTGTGTACAACACTAAACAACAGGTCCCGGGTTCGAGACCTGTTGTGTGCACCGGTCCGATATAATTAAATCTTTTTTAAAAATAAATGATTCTGATTAAATTAAATAGTGTATAAATATAATTAAAAACAGAAATATTTCGGGTTAGACACGTAGCTCAGTTGGTAGAGCTGAGTGCACGCGTACGGGAGGTCTCGGGTTCGAGCCTCACCCAGCGCATACATACACACGACTGAACCGGTCAACAGTCAAACGGTCAACGGTCAACTGGTCAAAAAGTCAAAAATTTATTTTCTTTTATTTATTTATTTTATTTAAAAATCAATTAAAAATATTTAAAAACAATATTTTTAAAGTTAGAAAATTTCCTTGAACTCACAAAAATAAACCGAACAATCCCATTAAGAACACTAATTAAAAATACTAATCTCAAATAAGAGTTTATTTATTTATCAAACTATTATGTTATTATTTAGGTTAGTTCCCTTGCCGATTAAATCCGAATTCGTGCGCATTCATCATCAATCCAAGAAACGCACCCACTGTGAGTGAATTCTTACAAATTCCCCTTTTTATTCATGTTTTGGGGTGTATCATGCGTCGCTTAAACTAATTCGCTTATTCAAACTCGTGCTATACCGTATTATGATCTAAACTTAGAATGTAAATATTGTTTGTTGTGATGTATTACATATTGTCAAGTTGTATACAAATTATTTGTTAGGCCCATCAGTTCCTCGTGGGAGACGAGTTGAACAACGCGTGCCTTAAAACTCATTCATTAGGCCCATCAGTTCGTAGAACAACGCGTGCCTCAAAACTCATTCATTAGGCCCATCAGTTCCTCGTGGGAGACGAGTTGAACAACGCGTGCCTCAAAACAATCAATTGTTGTATGTGTGTGCAATATTTAATATTATGTGTTTTGTGAATAAATTTACATCTACATTTACTCATATGTGGTTATGCACTTTATTTTATAATCAATTCAATAAATACGTTTAAATGTTTTCATAGGATTCACTCGCTAACTTTTTGTTGACCCAAAAACCATTTTTACACATGACACAGGTGGATAGGATGAAGCAAGGAACACATAGGAAAAGTGCCTTAGAAGAAAATTAATGAAGTCTAGAAAGATATATAGAACATGTTGTACTTGTATGATTTGATTGTATGATCTTCTTTAATATTGTAATAATAAATATGAAACATTATAATAAATGTCATGAGCTTTGATGAAAACCCAATCATGCCCCGATCACCTATTTCCGCTGCGGGTCGGGGTGTGATATATATAACATGCTTCATTACATCATTCGTGATTAGTAAACATTCTGAGTAGAGTTAGAAATGACTCCGGTAAGTTGAAGTGGAGTGTTGCAATAGTCTATGAGGTTCTATAGCAATGGGAGGTTTATGGCTTCATTGTGTGTAGAATCAGAAGCAAGAAGAATGTGTATTGAATCAAAAGCAATAAAGGAGAGATTTTAGGGCTAGAATTTCGTTCCAATTAGGTATTCAGCTTCCGAATCTCGTATGATAAATTAGAGATTGAAAATGAAAATTATGTCATTTTTTCCTAAATTTCTATTAGAATGTGCCACAGTGTCTAATCAAGAGCAGATTGTATCAAATCGTGTGGCTGTGATTATCGTGTACGCACCGCACTAGTCATAGTGTATGTTAACTGCCCCCCCTCTCTCTCTAATACGATGCAGGTAGCTATGAATAGTTTTTTTTAATTTAATATCTTATACTATAAATAATATAAGTTTTTAACTCATATAATTTTTATTTAATTTGATTGTTATCTAATAACTTGTGTTTGTAAACTTTTTTCATAAAAGTTGAATGTGTTGTGTTTAATTTTTTTTCTTCACATTCTAACATAAGATTTGTTGAAAATAAATTATTGTTTTTTTGGGTATTTAAGCTATATCAAATGTTGGTACCGAGATGAACGAAACAAGTATTATCATATTCGGTACCGGTATATGTTTTATGGTTTTCAATATAAAACACGTGTCTATATTCTTCTGAGCATATTCCAACTTTATTATTTTTCTCTTCTAGTAGTTACCATCCATCGTGTAGTCTTCAATGAAATCTTGGATCACGTCTTCTTACACGATCGTTTGCTACAAGAAAGAACAAACAGATGTTGACGGTTGTGGCTATGCCATGTGTTCAACACGCCTCCCTTAAAAGAAATTCACGCCTCTACTTAGACAACATGCCTGTCTCCCCGGGTGCAACAGTAGAAACAGTTTGTAGTGTTAGAACTTTTGTAACAAAACTGGGTGATAAAGTAGTGGATTCGAGTAGAGAAAAACTTATCTTTATAAGTTCCCAACATATGAGTCTTCAAGTGTTTCTTCTTCTCCAAAAACTCTTCATATATATATATATATATATATATATATATATATATATATATATATATATATATATGTATATTCCTTGTATCTTTTCTTTGTATTTTTCTAGTCCTTTTAAATGAGCACATAGCCTACCAAGTATACAAGAATCATAGGTGGTGAAGAAACTAACAGAATTAGAGACATGAAAACTCTAAGAAATTGTTATAAAATAAACTTAACTTAAGAGTTTATATTTAATTCACCACATGAACACCAAGTAGTAGTACCATAATTAATCCATAACGACCAAATTCTCAGTGCATCACGCGAAAGATTCCACTAGTTTTTATTATATGTTTATTATTTGTATAGTTTATTAAAAATTGTATCAAATTGAGTATTATAGTCTAGTGACGTTTTGGAGATGAGATAAGGTTTAGGGACCATTAGGTACTGGACTCGATTCCCACAAGGGGGTTTTTCCCATGTTTATTAGGTTTCCTTCTGAATTTGTGGATAGACATTATTGTCTAGTAGAGATGCATATGATCGAGTGATTCTGCTAGTAGCACGATGATACTATAGTGGTCCGTTAGTGATCCAAATTTGGAGTTAAAAGAATTGAGTATATAACTCACTTACACAATACTAAAAGTATTACTACATAGGGCTAATATCAATATCTTTTTTATCACTTTTTAGTATATTAAAGTGCTTAAACTTGTTATAAATACATATAAAAAATTCTAAAAATCTAGAATATTACATTCTTTAAATTTATCTAGAATTTACGCATTTTACGAAACTTTTAAAGAGGAAGAGCTGTTATCCCTTAAATTGGTTAAAATTTAATGAAAAAATATTCAAAAAAAACCAAGTAAATGCATTTTAGAAACTTTTAAAAAGGAAGAATTGTTACAGAAATATATTTATACCTATTGTATTTTGATCAATTTACAAGATAACTACTCATTATTATTAGAAACGTTAATATATAAAGAATGTAATATACTAAAGTTTGTTAAGTGACTTTTCCTTGTAGGACTTATTCGTGGAAAACAGTAGAATATGTTAGTATTTTATGTTATTTTCATATTATAAAGTTATCGTCAGTGTCCAAATTGAGCTTAACTGAATATAATATATTTAGATTATTTACATGTCAAAGACTGCTGGATTGTAGAAGGCCCAGTCATGAAAGCCAACTGGGCTGCCCATTAGGCTCAAATGGATCTGTAAGAAACCCGCAAGACTGCTGGATTACGTTTTTTTTAGCATGTGTTCTTTTATTAGTCAAGTTGCATTTCTGTTAATTAGTGTACTACTAGTGGCATTATGTGCCTTAGTAATAAAGAGAAGGTGGACCTTTAGTGGTACATGTTCTCATGTGATCATGCATATCTTAATTGTAATTGCAATTGGGAATTAATCAGAGTAAATTGTTCCAATCTCTTTTCTATTTTACGGTTGTAGGCCGCCATTGTCGTCCATGTTGACTGGCTTCTCTTCTCTTCACGAGTGGTACTCACTTTCTCCTCATCCCCTCTCATATCCTCATTGCGGGCATGCCTTTAGATGGATTTCTGAGTGCGTCATATTCACTCCGTTTGTTTCTCTGTCTTTCACATCGGCCATAGGCTTCCATACAGAGACGGTCTAATTGTTATAAAAAAAAATAAAAAAAATGCAACACTTGGTATTTACAAACATTCAAAATTTATGGATATAATGATTTCTTTCTATTCCACCTAAAAGAGACACCAAAATAAAAACTCCCAACACATCAAGCATTAATGTAGAACAACAATCATTGTTTGATTGAAGGCTCTCGTCTTTCACAATCATTAAGTACCTTGATGTGATGAGTAACACACTTCATGATCAAATTCAAACCTTGATCCATATGTTCAAAAAAGAATTTCCATCAAAGAAAACCAAGTCCCCAATGCACCAAGAATCACACCCAAAACAATCATCCCCAAAATCCCACATAAGTTCTTCCTTTTTCAACTCGTCCTCAAACGCGATGCAATGAAACAAAGCCGGTTACACCAACCCCAACACGCAACAAGCACTACTCCCGACAAGCGATAAAAAATCCGTGAAATTCGGCACGAAAAGCGCCACTAAACTCACCACCATAACCAACACCCATCTCATCCACAAACAATACCTTCCTTCCCAATACCTTCTTTCCATAACTTCATAAACCGGATTCATCATCAAAGGAAATGTAAAAAAAAAGATCCACACAAAGCCCTAATTGCACTAAACTACTAAGAACCCCCCTTTCCCATATTAGCAGTAATAATATCCCTAGTGTTCTCACCAAAAGCAAAAGAACCCAACACCCCAAACATCCCAGCAATAAACATCATAGCCCAACCCAAAACCGACCCGAACCGTTTCTTGTCTCGGGCTTCCACGGCAAAGCCATTCCAATTCCCTCGAACGATAACAGAGCAACCCCAAGCCCATAACAAAACATAGGAAAAGAACCAAAAGCATGAACATCAACAGTATTTTTTGCAAAACCGCTACGTCTTGCACCATCACAACCCCCATTGCACCAACATCAACAATGTCAGCAAAAATACTCAAAGGGGCCAAAAGGGTCAAAGTGGGAATTGCATTTAACCCCAACTGAAAGGGAAAACAACCCCATATGTAAAACGTTTTAGCTTTCCTTCCCAAAATGTAACTACCATTAAGGTAGTAAGGCGATTCAGTTGGGATTGCATTGAACAAATTCGCCAACGTGTTGCCAATAAATATTAAATATCCAACGCAAAAACCCGCTTGGGACGCAATAATCATTATGTCAACCGCTAGACAACCAACAGGACACAAACAGCAGTCCTAGATCATCAAACGAGTTAACTTTCGAGAACATCATCGGCGACTCTAGTTTTCGTCTAGTTTGGATCAACAACATCATGCCACGGAAACAGCGAATATCATGAGGACTCCAGTGAGCCAACCGTGCGCATGAAGGTGTATGGGAGGCCTAGAACACCCGCGCCCACGATGGCGATGAGCACGTTGGCGAATGTTTTCGGCTTTGATGACAACGAGTCCGAGGTTTCTAAAAGAGGGAGGGGTGTCTTCTCTAGGGACCGATGGGATGGCGTTAGAGGACGAAGAGGCGTCGTGTTGGTCCGCGGACACCATCGTGATTGACTGATTGGATCAAATGATGATATGAAGTAATGGAAGAGTTGTTTATGAAAGATTTACATTCAAATTGGTGATGATTTTTTTTTTAACGGAATATGATAATTTGTAGGAGGCGTGACGTGTTTGAAAATGTGATGAAATGAAAATATAAAATGAAGAATGTGAGTTTGTGACAGATGTGTGGATTGAAAACTATCTTGAAAAGAAATGATAATTTGGAATCTGTTCGTGGATAGGGTGGATATATTAATCTATGTTTGAATCGGAATATCGAATAATATTGGGTTAGTGGTTATGTACAAGGTTTTCTTTAGGGGTTGGTTTAGTGTTAAGTTTGTGTTTACTACTAAAATTGTATAAATTTGAATTTGATAGTCGTCAACTAAAGCAATAAATCCTTCAAACTTACATGGAAGGGATTGCCATGTTTCAAAGGAAAGTATTGTAAGGGTGGGAGGGGGCGCAGGCGGATTCAAGGCCTAGGTAGCAAGCAGGTTGGCCAGGGTTGAGCGCCGCAACCCTTGGTAGGACTCGGACCTTTTTAGGTATGCTTGAGAGGTTTGAACCCGGATGATATTGTGGGTTCGACTAGGAGTGCCCTCTCCGTGTAGGATTGAAATGGGTTAAAGTGACGTGACCCAACATTATTGGACGGTGAAGAGAGTGTTTGTGGTTGTTAAAACCGGAGATCCAATAAAGAAAATCAGGTTTGAGAGCAGGGCAAACCGCTTATGACTGCTTGCAAAAGCATCAACATGAGAAGCCGTTTTCAAAAGTTACATTCAGTTTAAGCTTGGTCATTTTTCAAGATGTTTGCATTTATCCGGTCAGTCTTTATACAACTTGACCAACTCTTGGATCAACATCTCCCCATATATAAGAAATTAGGTCGGTGGCGTTTGATTGGAGGGGGTGTAGGCTTGATCAAGTTGTCACTGTCGTTAACGTTACTATAATCCTTATTTTTCCTCTCGCCATGAACACTGTCATCAGACAAATGCGCCTTTTTTGTCTTCTGATTGTACCACATTAGTTTGTGTAGTACAAGGAGCAAGTACACGTGTGTAGTACCATGTACAACGTTGGAACCTATAACTAGATTCCTGCCGTCTTCTTGGATGAATACTTTTGAGTAGTGTTTATAGAAGTAAATCAAGATTGAGGTGTTTGTGGATGACGAAGCTAGACTAACCACAATTTGAATGAAGCCGCCTCGTAAATTTCATTGCTAGTTATGGCGATGCTCTATACAAACCAAGGCCAATTTGACTTTGTCGTCTTCGTCGTTCACAAACACATCAAGCTAGAACTTCCGAGGTTACCTTGTGGATCAAAGAAGCATCATGATTGCCACAGTTTAAGAAAATGCAAAATAGGTAATTCCATAACACTTATGCCAATTCACTTGTAATTATGCAAGACTGAATGAGAATTTTCTTTTGCAGGTTTTTTTTTGTTGGTGACCGTGAGAATCTGTTACTCGTAAACTCACGACATCCCACTAATACCTTGCAAACCAATGGGATCAGTGTGACAAGAATTTGAACGGGCAACGCTAAAGATTGAATTACAAGGTTAGCGCCACAAAGATAAAAGGCTTCGGGTTAGATCTCAATTCGATTCAAGAATGTTTGATGACTGTAACATATCTCTTGTGCCTAAGTGGAAATTTCTATAGTTTGTTTTATGAAATAAAACACCACATATGAAATAGAATGATCACAAAACTATATGTATCTGCCTAATACTTCGAGTGAAAAATTTTGGTACCATAACGACTTGAAAAATCTACTTGTCTCAAGGATTTTGGATTCCCAACTGTTGGAGGGAATTTGGTCCAACAAGAAATACACGCTTTGAGGTTTGGTATCGAAAAACAATGATGCCCTTATATGCAGTTCTTGGTACGCCATCCTAAATAATATATAAAACACGAGATATTTATCATGGAGCTTATTTTCAATTAAATCGTGAAATAAATGAAAAGTTTATTGACATGGAAATGTGGTACCTTCCACTCTTCAAAAATGCCAAATTGGCGGGCAATGTTTTCAAAATGTGATTGATCTGTATAATGTACACGCACGTCTCCATTTGCATTATTCGTCTTCAAAACAAGATCGTTTCCAAATAGAGGCTTTGCATTTTTCAAGAGATCAGCAAAATGCTTAACAAACTTATCCTACAAACAACAAAACAAACAAACCATAAGCCGTATTCAAAATGTCAATCAACTGACTTTTAATGGTGAAAAGCGTACCTCCATTAGGTAGCTCAAGTCGATCGACTTCCAATCAACCTTTGGAAAAACACAAATAATAAGTGATGTGATACAAACACCGAACAACCCGCGTTAGATACAAAAAAGTTGTTAGATACCTGAACATCGTTCAGTTTGATAGGTTTAAGATATTGTTGGAAGAACTGTCCTAAACTAGAACCCTGGAAAAATATAGATAAATGTAAACAAATTGTCAAAGTCTTAGGTATGGTAACAAGGATTAATACGTAAATAAGTAACCAACTTTGGTTTGATTTTTGTTCTTGATAACCAACATATTTTAGGCTAGAAAGCTTAAAATGCCAGTTTCGTCCCTGAGGTTTGACTAGTTTTGCGACTTTCGTCCAAAGGTTTGTTTTTCCGCATCTGGATCCAAAAGGTTTGAAATCTTGCCATTTTCATCCGGCTCGTAAACTCCATCCATTTTTCTCCGTTAAGTGAGGGGTATTTCCGTCTTTTTTGTTAACTTAAAGGGCAATTCGGTCTTTTTCACTTTATGTAAAGAGACGAATACCCTTGAAAAAACCGAATTGCCCTTTAAGTTAATGAAAAAGATGGAAATACCACTGACTTGACGGAGAAAAATGGATCGAGTTAACGAGCAAGATAAAATTGGCAAGATTTTAAATCTTTTGGATCCAGATGCGGAAAACAACGTTTGGACGAAAGTCGCAAAACTGGCCAAACCTCAGGACAAAAATGGCATTTTACTCAGCCAGAAAAAAACATTGAAGTTTAAAAAACATTTCATTTAATGGTTTTCAGATGTGTGTCAAGGAAAAAGTCAGCATAGTTAAAAGTGACAAGCTATCACTTTTGATGGATTACCAGGTCAGATTATGTTACATTGAAACTTTTTGAAAGTTGGTTACCTTGAATCATTTTTAAAAAAAACCTTTGATGCTTTTTTTCTGGCCTAATACGCAATTACCGCATGCTTAAACAAAATGCTGATGGAAGATACCTACATGCTCCCCAAAATTGTAAGTTCTGCATACTTCAGGACGAATAAACTGTCGCCCTTTGTGATTCTCCTTTAATCTTAACCAGTCATCCCAGTAAGTAATAGTTCGTCAAAGAAAATTTCACTCGACATAAAAAATAGAAAATATAAAATAAAATAAGAGGTATCTTTTAAGTTGAGTTTGAACCACAAAACACAAACTAATAAAAAAGGATATGCTTTTGGCCACTTTGGAGAAATCTCATCCCATGTAGGTTTAGTTAGCATCCATCCCAGACCAGGGAAAAAATCTGACCGGTATAAAGTATCTGCAAAATGTCGTGTTTAAGCATATTAGATACACCCGGTTTGTGTTTGGAGAATTAAGAAAGAAGTTTGTACAAGTTTAGTTAAATAAAGGTAGGCTTACATGGATCGCGCACAAATTGTTTTTGCCCGTTGTCGTTCCATGAGGAGATGGCCATGATTGACCTATCATGGTTTTAACAATACGGATTGCAAAATTGAGCAACTTTTATATGCATAATGGTGTTGTAGCTTAAAGTGTGTTTCAAAAAAAATGATTTATTTACTTTTAACCCAAAGCTTTTCATCTTTTGTAATTTAACCTCACAAATTTTGATTTGTTTACTTTTAACCCAAAACTTTTCATCTTTTAAAATTTAACCTCACAACTTTTTTACTTTCAATTTTGGTCCCCTGTACTTTTCATCTTTCACTAATTGTCGTTTTACGTTTCACTCTAAATTTTGCGAGTTAACATGACGCAACATGCGTGTGTGTTTTAGCGTTTTTACGTTTCGCTTTACATTTCGTTCTGAATTAGCGAGTTAACACGGCGCAACGTGCGTGTGTGGTTCGACGGTTTTACGTCTATTTTTCCCGTTTGCCAGATTCGTCGCAACGCGCGGATCCTAGATCGATGGTTTGGCACGGTTTTACGTTTCGGTCTAATTTCTTTGCGTTAACATGCCAACTTCCGTGTTGATGGTTTGGCACGGTTTTACGCCCCCGCCGCAACGCAGGGGGATTAATTCTAGTTTTATAAAAGTAGAGTATGGCATATGTTATCATAGTCCAAGTAGATGACTTACTTATCTTTATCAAGTAGATCGGCTCCAGCCTCAAAGTAGTCAAAAAAATCAGGAGCGATTTCCATATCATCTGTATCCGATGAATAGCTGTTGTCAGCATTTTGTTTTCGAATTTCAAGAAAAAAAACTAAAACAAAGTGATATACTTTAAAGTTCATACCTTCAAGTATGATGACCCGATCAAAATTATGTTTGTAAAACAACTGATCGAGTGCCCACTTGTAGTGACCTGAAAATATGGTGGTAAATTGGTACTTTTTACAATTCGTTTATTCCCTGAAAGAGGCAGAATGGGACTGAATTTTATTTAAATATCCTTACGCGCTATCTTGTAATACGCAATTAACTCCCCAGGCCTCTCAGTAACTACAGGTTCATAATCCAAGTGCTGCATGAATATAGGAATAGAGTTCAATACAACGGCTTTAGAGGTGGAAAATGGGCGGGTCAGGTAACAGGGTCGAAATGGGTTCGTATCACAATGTGATATGATTATGAGGAATTTTATTAATAAATACCAATCGATTTTTTTAATAAAGTAACTCTAGGAATTGTAAGTATTTAAATACACTTTTGGGCACTTTTGACCTGTTGTATTTTTAACCAAGTTTACCCATTTGACCCGTTAGAGGTCAAATATAACCCAAATACGTATAATATGTGTTAAAACCGACACCTCTAATTGGAGCACATAGACCATTTATCATTGGTTAAGCAATAATTACCTGCATGTAGGTCAGCTGATCATATCCCATAGCCTTTGTCTTAACATCAGCATTTGACCCATCCTGAAAATATATTAATTTTAATATTCAAATATAATTATTGAACTAAACTTCCAACATTGACTGTGTTGGATATACCTGTGACACAAAAATCGGAAACTTCACCGCAACAGAACTATGATATCTGGAAATTATGAAAAACAGTGACATAATTAAATAACTCATGGTAAACATAAAAATGAGATATTAATTACATAGAAATTAGAGCATACTTTAAGATAGATTGAATGGTCCTTTCAAGATAATCAGCACGATTGCACGCCATAATCACAACAGCTGCCACTGGCGCCTACAATGATAAGGTATATTCAAGTATTAATTAAGTCTGTGATCTCTGCAAATGAAATCAAATAAAAGTTCTAACCTGTGCATCCTGTATCAAACTTCTAACACCTTTCTCTGTAGATTGATAAAAACAAAAAAAGAAGCATTTTGTTATTCAGAGAAGAGAAATTCATAAAAAAAGATGATGACAACTACGATGATGATGTGAGCTTACTTTCAAGATCCTGAACAACTGCCCTCAATCGTTCACACTCCTGTTCTTGACGTTTTACTTTCTCTGAAACAGCAGTAACATATGCAGAAATCCAGATTAATACAAAATAGTGAAATACCACTATGCATATGCATTGAGTAGCATCAGATCCAGTACCTTCCAAACCTACAATATTTTCTTGAAGCATGCCTATTTGATCAATTAGTAACCGCATTTGACTCCGGCAATGATTTTCGGCCTCGACCTATTATGAATATGATTCAGTAATTCACTAAATACTTGCAAAATAACATTGGTGCACATACTCATTAACCCCCAAAAACAAGTTATTTGCTATTATAGTCTTGTAGAACAAGATAATAAAGCTCTAATTGAATCATAGTAGGTCAAAGGCGCAAAAGGCACAGCCCAGCTCCGCCATACCGCCTTGCATCCATCAAGGGGCTCAAGCTAAATTCTACAAATTCCGGTCTGAACAAGTCTGGACAGCTAGAACTGTTCTTAAACATCCAAGAATAGCCGGGAACCAAACTACAACAGCCTAAACTAGCCCTAAACCAGCCTAAGGTCTGTTTATACTATGTGCCTTGCTTAAAAAACCGTTGATTTTTATGCGCCTTACGCCTAGGCCCAAGGCTCACTAAGGGCCTAGCATCTTCGACAGCCTAGAATTGAATAGCTTATCAATGATGCTAGGGATGAGATTTCTTTTTAGCTTATCAACGATACTAGGGATGAGATTTTTTTCAAGTCCTGGTACCAAACCAATACTAACCAAACACCATTGTTACCCGTGCCAATATTCACTTTACATGTTTTTGGTTTTGATACCTTCTGTTTAGGCGTTTTCAATGATACTGGTGCAAATCTTACCGAACCAACAAAACCGGTACGGTATTCAGTTCATACTTTCACCCACTTACGGTTTTGGTATCTTTCAGTATGATACTGGTACGGTACCGATCTCATCCTTGAAAATACTAATGCAATAACAAAGATACTAAAACAGAAAAGGGTATACATACAGCATCTGCAACTCTATCAGCATACTCAGATTGTGTAGAAAACAGCTTCACCTGATGGAAAAACATGTACAAATGCACTCGAAACTGTATTCAGCTATGACTTTATAAACTAGCAATTGCAATTGGATACACAAGTATAGAAATTCAATCAATTTGCACATCAAATTTACTCAAAACTGGAAAAAAGAAAGATCACCAACCTGTGTATAAATAAATGCAATTGCAACGAGTATGAGAAGATATCTGAAATCACAAGGCCATCTTCCCATTTTCTTGATTTATGGTTGGATCAAAAGCGTTAGATCAGCATATGAAGCGAAGTTTTTGATCTCTTGCAAATTGGGAATTAAGGGTTTGACTGCGATCACAAGAATATTCCCGGTCAACGTTTCACCCGGGTCGTCGTAAAAGACTGACTGACTGACTGACCCAGAACGCTTAATGGGGTTGTACGGTACAAGCATGCGCACAGAATATAAATCATTGTTGAACCCTGAATAAAGTTGGAGCTTGTGCCAAACCCTAGTGACAATCTATCAACGATTGTTACGTTCATCTTCAGATACAGGTAACTCTGTTTCTTTCACCTTATTTAAACGTTGATTTTGTATTTGTGTAACAAACGTGTTTGTGAACTTATTATATCTTTGAATTTAATGATTGTGCTATGAATGTTTATCTCATGTATTTGGATATTAATGCTGGTATGTTCCTCCTTAGAAAAGCACCCTTAAATTGTGTTAATGCTGGTATGTTCTTCCTTCAAAAAAAGCATCCTTAAATTGTGTGCTTCCAACGTTCGGGCGATATTGGTTTTGGTTTGGTGTTCGGCAAAATGATCTCATTGGTTTGGTACTTTAAGTATTCCCCTCTGTAGGCCCCATTTTATTAAAATATATACATATATCTATATTAATTTGGTCATTTGAGCTTTGAAGTAATCCAGTCGCTTTGAGTGTTCGACTAGGTTAGACTTCAAGCCGAGCTAGTGAATTATGTTTATGTACATATATAAGTTTCTCTTTTAAGTGCCTATTTTTACGAGTCGTATAGGGCATCTTAGGGATGGCCTGAACATATATAGTGAGCTGAGATATGGACAATATTGGTTGGTATGATATGTTGAAGGTTACACGATATCTAACCAAGATACACCTAAACTTATTATTACATAGATAACTAATAACGTTTCAGTGGATTAACAACCATCTCTAGGATGAAGTTTTAAGATATTCATCTAACTAGAAACAGTTTCTTGGCTTGTTACAGCATGGTAGTATCATATATGCTTTCTTTGAAAGACATCGCGCCATCAGCAAGAAACAACATAAACACACAATTCATAATTTTGGAGAAAGGGACTATGACGTCGGAAGGAGGTGGTCAAAACAAGACATGTTTGGCATTGGTTGCAGACGAATCTGCATCGGTTCACTTTCAACTATGGAATGAAGAGTGTGACGCATTTGAACCTGGAGACATTGTGCATTTGTCAAATGGCATATTCTCTTACAGTCGAAGCAATCGTTTGGTGCTAAGAGCCGGGAAAAGGGGCAGGGTAGAAAAGGTGGGAGAGTTTACAATGGCGTTTGTAGAGTCCCCGAATTTGAGCGAGATTGTGTGGGTCCCGGATCCTTATAACTCAGGTAAATATGTACAAGAGTCTGTAATTTCTCCCATTTCAGGTATATTTCCTCCGTTAGTTTAGTGCATCTTTCTGTATCTGTTTTATAGATTTTGTTCATCCCTGTGTATGCATACACAAAAAAGAACTAGTTTATGTTCTAGTCAGCAATTAGCAATCTAGTCTTTTGGTCGTTAATACTGTAAAAACACGTGATTAAATCATACTCTTAACGACAGGCTTTTTATAAATCTTAAGGTGTTTGGTAATTAAAAATTTAACTTCAGATGATAAGTGACATACGATTAAGTAATATATTATTGTATGTATGTTTTTAATAAGGTGTTCATCATAGTAGGGGTGTTAACTGTTAAGTGGGTCGCGGGTGCGGGTTGGCACATTGAACCAAGATAAACCCAAAAATTCGTGTCGGCCCATTTACCCCTTTATCTAAATGTGTTCACGGGTTCGACCCGGAACCGAAAAGAGCGCCTCTAGACTAAACTTAAACGTGCAAGTCTCGTGTTAAATACTTGTTGTGCACATGTGCTTATGATTAGAAATTCACACCCCCTCCATAGCTAGTAGATTTTGCATTCTAATAAACAAAAGACTATTAAATTATTCTTAAAATGCACGAAAACCTGTAATAGGTTATTGTTGTTTACTTAAACCATATAAGCTTTGACTACAAAAGTGAAAACAAACATAGTTTGATGGTAAACTAGTTATGAAACAACCAAAAAATTTAATCACATAAGGATTTCAAAATCCCATGTATAACAAACCTCAACCAACACGATAACATAATAACAAAAACACACTCTGAAACCTTCAAGTCAATTGTTCTTCGCTGCAGCAACCTGTTTGGCACCAACTGAGAAGAACTCAGTAATCACTTCCAGCGGCATTCCTTTCGTTTCTGGCACTTTCAAATAAACAAACACCCACGATATGATGCATACAATCGCGTAAAACGCAAACACACCCGTCAGACCAACAGAAGTAAGCAGCAGGGGCAGAGAGTAGGTAACAATGATGTCACAAATCCAGAACGTGAGGGCACAAATGGCGATGCAGATCCCACGAACTCGGGTCGGGAAAATCTCTGAACATAGTATGTTTGGAATCGGACCAAATCCCATAACGAAACAACAAAAGTAGACGATAACACTAGTTGTTGCGATAGCTGCATTTGCAATGCTACCAAAGTTTACTAAACCTCCTATGACCAAAACTATTAGGCTTAAGATCAACACGGGAATCGTAGACAGCAGCAGTGCCCTGCAATAACACGAAAAGGGTATACCTGTCATTTCATTGTATTTGATGACCAAAATAACGCAAAAAGATTAAAGATTTTGATTTAAGGTAATCGGTAATCAAAATTTTGAAACTTCTAATGTTTTTTCTGGTTTTAAAAAGTTAAAATCGGTTTAACGTGAGTATTTACCTTCTCCCGGAGATATCCATGAGTCTCATGGCCACAGCAATACAAGGGAGCATCAACAAAGTTATAACGTTACTAATGAGAAGTGATGAAGAGGTTGAACTAATGCCAAAATTCGATAACAGAACACCAACGCCTGCTTCTTCAAGAATCTGTGGCGTGTAGTAAAGAACTCCACTGATTCCTGAAAACTGTTAAAAAAATCAAGAAAATATCACCAACGGGTCGGGCCAACTTTACCCAAATAAGGTTAGCCAAAAAGTTAGAATTTTTGTTACCTGTTGAAGTATCTGAAGACCAATCCCAACAAGCAAGGCATGCTTGACACCGGTCTCAAAAAGATCAGACCAGCTCAGACCTTGTGTTGCTTTCGCTGGGTGAACCATGGCTGGCCCGACCGGATGCTGGTCTGTAAGATCCTTGGAATATAATGCAGGATGGCTAACCAGAGCTGCAGCCTGAAAGGACTCACCGTCAGCAGGCAAATCCGCACCGATTTCTTGGTGCAAATAGATTCTTTCGAACCCACCTTCCGTTTTATGTTGACCATCTTTTATTGACCATTTCCATGCAAGCTGCCAACCACCTCCAATATCCGTGCTGCTCAACTGTTCATTATTAATACTTTCATGAGAAGCAGGTTGAATCGTTGCTTTTTCGAAAGTAGTAATTTGGCGGGAAATTAACGGTGAATGCAAATTATCGTCGGAATCATGTCCAGCAGCATGATCGGATTGATAATCGTCGCCTCTACCGCCAACGCTCTCTTCATCCCAATCGTCCGGTTTAATCGGATTTCCATTGTCACTAAACATGCTCCCGAAACGTGGGAAAAACGCGCTTCCTTTGCTGCCAACACCATCCGGAAGCTTTTCATGTACACTGCTAAAAAGGGTCACAAGCGGGTCCACAAGTGGGACATTTCCGTAACTAGCGCTTCCTTGACGAGATGCAATCGGTCGAGCAATCAAAGGTGCACCTTCGTCATGACTATACAAGTTAATTTTACAAGCTTCTTCAATGTCGTGTGTAGGACCGCCGATTATGTACTCTTCGATGGATGTTTCTCCCCCTACGCCAAGGCCTTCGACCAGTAACGCCATCTCGCCTGCAATATCGTCTCGACCACGTAATCTCTGCAAAATATGTTTCGCTTCAAGCATTCTTCCTTTGCTGACGAGCCATCGTGGAGACTCAGGGAGGAAAAAGATCGTGAAAACGAAGTAAAGAAGTGATGGAATCGAGAGAACGCCGAGCATCAACCTCCAGCTAGGCGACTCCATTAACGACATACCAAAAACCATGCAGTACGAAAGAAACATCCCACCAGACCCCATGAACTGCGGTAGAGTGTTAAGCGAACCCCTGATTTCAGGAGGTGATGTTTCTGATATATAAATGGGAACGAGAGTGACTGCAAGCCCGATTCCTAAACCATCTAATAGTCTACCCAACAGAAGGATGTAAACATTCGGTGACCATAGCATCACTAGACCACCGAAGAAATAGAGAACCGATGATATAATGAGCATGGGTCGTCGGCCTAGCCAGTCTGATACTGCACCAGAGCAAGTTGTGACCAAAGTGGCACCGATGAGTGACATCGCAACAATTAGACCTTCGATGGTTGGTTCACTTTCCAAGTTGAATTCTTTCTTTATGTATAAAACAGCCCCTAAATCACATTACAACAACAATTATTAATCATAAATCAAGAACATATAACATGATTTCACTTTGTGAGCAATGGATCCTCAAAGTATGTGATTTTAAAAGGCTGATGTTATTGGTACACCACCCCTAAAAGTAGATACCATGGCGCCTATCAGTCAATATGGGCCGTATAGACTATAGATCATACATGTCGTATAGATGGATGAAATAAGGCCATACAGGCTGCATGGACCATATCATAATAAAATTATTCACATTCCTTTGTCAGGTTGTACCTTCATACGGGTCGTATGATGTGGGCTAACACCCTCTAATACGGGTCGTATAACTATCTTTGCCCTCTCATACGGCCCATATGATGCATATTCGCCTTGTTATACAGTCTGTATGAGGGCAGGTGTGTGTGCTTAACATTGTGCTTTTGAAAAACGGTCCTCATATATGTACACCACCCCACAAGTGATACAGGTCGTATTAATGGGTGAAAAAAAAAGTGATCCAGGCTGTAGCATAGGGCTAAAAAAAGTGATACACACCGTATTGGTGGCCCAAAAAAAACAATACGGGCCATATCACTCATATTCGCCTTGCTATACGGCCCGTATCACTTCTGTGTACGACTGTACGTACTGACATAACATCAACAGCTAAAAACTTTACCAGCAATACAAGCGTTATCCCATCCCTGAATCATGTTCCCAACGGAGGCGGCAATCGCCACAAGCACAGCTCCACTCATATTCTCGCCTTTTCTATAACCTGGAGAATCAAACGATTCAAATCATCAATGATCAATCCTTAATCCAGAAAGCCCACAAAAATAAAGCACACAATAAACAAACACATTTAGAATTGGGTAAGTCTAAACAAACATCACTGACAAGCTATCCAAACAGACAAACACCACTAACACATAATATGGGCCATATAACAAGTTACACTAGTACATCATACATGCCATAGTGTTTTTTACAGGCTGTACAATTTTATGGCCCGTGTGACGATTTTCGCCTTACCAGATGCCTGTATGCTAACAGGGAAGAAGTTGAACAAAATTTTAAGTTTAAGAGTCGTAAGTTACCGTGATGCAAGATCGATCACGAGAATGGCAATCTTTTTGTTCTAAAAACTGATCCTATGAACTTCAATTCAGTTGAATACTTCCCTAAAATATGTGTAAGGTGGTGGCAAGAATATGAGTGATTTCCCAATAACTTATTCAAACTGTGGGCAATGAGATTATGGGAATGAATCACACGATCGATGAAGAGAACAATGGAGGAAGATATGGTTATATATGTATATATATATATATATATATATATATACTGAGTTGTGTTGGGTCCACTAATCTCCAACGGAACTTGAAATCAAGAGACTTTTCTACTAGTTGAGGGACCATAGTTGTAGTAATGTAAAGTTGGAGGACTGGTTTTGAAAAATAAGCTGACAATATCTTTTTGTATTGGCTGCGGACTGAAAGATCTTGCCCACACGTCCGGTAGCCTTGTTGGCTGTCACCTTGTTATGCAAATTTAGGTTTAATGAAAATTAAATAGAATTTATTTTAATTAGTTTAATTTAAGAAAAAAGAAGATAATTATGAATCTGACTGTATGCTAACGTGGAAATTATAAGCAATGCGACTTTAGATTTGTTGGAGAATTCAAATTTATTTTAATGATTTTACTTGAATATTTCAATTGATAGGATAGGAAATATGATCACTAGAATGATTAATTATTTAATTTATTACTATTTTGGGTATCTAATTAAAAGGACAATTGTGGATATGGATATGATTGTATTGGAATAAGGAAACCATAATGGTTGTTATAAAGATTAAAATGAGATTATTGAAGGTTTATTGAAATTCTATACAAGTCACGTGTGTGATTCTTTTTCCTGATGTTAGGATATCGTTATAGACGCATAGAAAACTCATTAGATAATGTCACGAGGATGCAGTCTCAAGGACCATTATTTGACAGTCAAGTCGTTATGTACATAACAAAATATCTAAGTATAAAACTTATTCGCGGTCAAGCCTAATGGACTTTTTAAAACAAAATATTTATAAAATAAGCTACATTTATAAATTATAAATTTGTATTTAGATTTTACTGTATATAATGCTTTTGCTTTTTCTCTAAAATATGTTGATGCAAAATCTAGTCCACCATCCTTGCAAACTCGATCTTGTTGACCTACAAGTACATCGCCACTTGTGTATTAGAATAGTTAAAATAACATTGAATGATCAAAATACATTGTAGATTTGGAATAATTATTTGAAAAAGAAATTGATAAGTTGAATTGATTCCCACCATCCTTGCATATTTATCGGCAAGGAGTGGAGAGATGATCGGCACCAATAATTGATTCTTTAATAGACATTTAATCTGGTAACAAGCTTTGAGGCATTTTAGCTCGATTCTATATTTTATTGTGTTTTAAATCGTATCTTTTATAAAATTGTGTCTTAAATCGTATATTTTATGAAAAAATAATAGTTGATACGATACATATAAAAAAGTAGGTATATATTTCATTTAAATAAGGAAAATTTAACATCATCTATATAAATTTTTTTAACGGCAAATTTGTATCACTGACGGGTCACTGAAGTATTATCGTACAACCAGCGAAACCACCCGATCATCATCTACATAATAACAATTAGGTTTTTGAAACTAATCTTGTTAATACTTAAAGGTTGAAGAGTTTAAATGGTTTTATTTATTTGTATTTTAATTTAGCAGGAAGATTTAGAATTTTTACTAGTTTAGCTTTATTTGGTTTCCTTATAAGAGTAGGTAGTTGTTTTCCAAGGTGGTTATTCAGTGTAAATAAAGATTATATGTTTAGGTTATGTACCTTCAATTTACTAAAAGCGTTTTTTTTTCTTGGTGAATCTATAGTTTGATTAAGTTGAAAAAGCATGATTTCCAACATAGGTGGTAGAGCCTGTAAGCGTGGTGCAGAGGAAATTTGGTGGGTATCGATAAGATACATGTTAGCGATTTTAGTGTCATTTAGCTATTTTGTGTGATTGGATTTACTTGACCAAATGAGAAATTATAATTATAGATCAGATCGATGGGAAGTTTAGGGTGCACACTTGTTTGAGAATGTTATAGTGTCAAACCCGCGTAACCACTATCACACCCCGACCCGCAGCGGAATAAAAGTTGGGGCATGATTGGGTTATCACCAAAGCTCATGATATTTACTATTAAGTTTCATATTTATTAAATTCAAATTAAAATTCCAATATCCAACAAAATTTCATACAAACACAAATAATAATCTAAATGCTTGTTCCAACGAAATAACTTGATTATTCTTCTAGGCCATCCTAGGTGTTTCTTTCCTCAACTTGATCAGCTGTATCATGCGTAAAACAGAGGAATTTTTTGGGTCAACAAAAGTTGGCGAGTGAACCTTGATAAAACATTTAAATAATTGACTTTTATGTTTATTTAAATAAAATTGTGCATGAATCACAAGTGAGCAAATGTATATATGTAACCAATCACAAACCACATTGAATGAACATATGACATAATGGATGATGTATTTGAGATCAAGGCTCAATCAAACGGAGCCGATCTAATGAGGCACCTTATGCTCAACCCGTATCCCACGAAGAACTGATGGGCCTAATGAAATGATTGCACTGAAATGATAAAATGTATCCACATATAAACCACATAACAAACAATACACATTTGATCACGAAATGATATTAGCACAATCGTTAAATAAAATAAAGAAATGGTACGACACATGATACACCCCAAAACGTGATTAAAACGGGGAATTTGTAGAGATTCACTCACAGTGGGTGCGTATTCTTGATTGAAGATGAGAGCGCACGAGTTGGGAATTAAACCGATGAATGAGTACTAACCTAAAAACAAACGATACCATATAAACAGATTTATATTTGGACTCGATACCCCCTTTTTTAAGTAGGTTAATAGGTTATTTTGGTTGTGATTATATTAAATTCTTTAAAGTATAGAAGTATATAAGTTATTGGAAAAATAGGAGTGTTTAAATAAATAGATAAGGGAAATAAATAATGAAATAAATAATTAAAATAAAATAAATGAATAAATAAATAAAAAAGGCTGTCAGATCTGACCGGTCCCATAGTGGCCAGGATTGCGTGTGAACAGATTCGAACCCGAGACCTCACGGTTGCGTGCACGCAGCTCTTCCAAGTGAGCTACGTGTCTAACCCGAAAGAATCCTGATTTTAATTATATTAATACACATTTTAAGCTATTTTAGAAATTTAATTAAATTAAAAAGTTTTAAACAGGTTCAACCGGTACACACTGTAAGTTTCGAACCCGAGACCCTTGATGTAAATTGCACCCAGCCCGACCAACTGGGCTGGGTGTCTAACCCATCAATAACTGGAATTTAATTATTTTTATATACTGAATGGTTTTATACAGATGTGACAAGTTTAAAAAGGGTTTAATTCAATTGAACCGAAGTGTACGCGTGGGATCGAACCAACAACCGTGGGTTTGGTTTGCACCCGGCCCAACCGGTTAGGCGGGGTGCTTAACCCGACTGTAAACTTAAATATTGTAATTATATATATTCAACGCACTTCATCTTCTTCATGTTGATTTTTAACCGACCATGGTTACCCGCCCAAACCTGTTCATTTTGATTCTGATTAACATACATGATTTAAATAAATAACAAAAGAACAGGGAGTCTACCGAATTGAACCGGCGGTGGCTTAGTTCCGGTAACTGCTGAATTCCGGCAAGAAGAGAATTCCGGTGACGAGGTGGATTCAACTGAACAGGGTAAACTTTGAGGTGTCTTTGAGCGAGTTGAGAGTGTGATCTCGGGATAGTATTTATAGGGGTGTTCGGGGATTTGATTTCGGGTTCTGATTGTTTGACAGCCGGTTCAATCAAGAAATTTACCAAATATAGATTGAACAGCTGTTAGTTGGAAGGCAATACGCGTGGGTTACTGGTAAATTCCAATTTACCAAACATACTCGATGACAGAGAGAAAAGATGCGCGTTGGTTTCGGATATAGTTGCAGGTTCAACTTAGGTTCACCATAAAAAATTTAGAAATCTAAACTTTGCACAACAGTGCGTGTAGTCCAGTGGTGTTTGTAGTGTGTGAGTGTCCGGGGGAACCCGGGTTCGATTCCGGTTCACCCCTTTTCTTGAATTTTTATTTATTTTGACTATTTTATATTAATTCATATATTAGATATAATTATTAAACCAATTATTACATTATTTCATTAAATTTTTAGTTATCATTTATTTTTCTAAACGTTGATTTATTACCTATATATGGAATATATAAATAAATAACCGAACGACGTAAAAAAATGAATACACTTAGATTGATAAAATGGGGCGGGTTTTCGAAACCCGATTTATACAAATGTTACAGTATCCCCTACTTTTAGAAATTTCATCCCGAAATTTAAGTAGTAGTTGTAACCAGAAAGAGATGCGGGTACTTCTCGCGTATTGAGTCTTCATGTTCCCAAGTAAACTCGGGCCCTCGTTTTGGCTCCCAACGCACCCTGACGATTGGAATACGACTTCGCCTCAAGCGCTTCTCACCTAAATCCATGACTTCTACTGGTCTTTCAACGAAGTGCATTGATTCATCAACTTGAATGTCTTCTAGAGGGATATGGAGGTTTTCGTCAGCGAGGCACTTTTTCAAGTTTGATACGTGGAACGTGGGGTGAATTCTGTTAAGCTCTTCTGGTAGGTCAAGCTTGTATGCTACAGGACCTACTATTTCGAGTATCTTGAAAGGTCCTACGTAGCGTGGTGCTAGCTTGCCCTTCTGGCCAAAACGAACCACTCCCTTCCACGGTGATACTTTCAAAAGTACTTGATCACCAATGCCAAACTCCAAGGGCTTTCGTCGTTTGTCAGCATAATTCTTTTGACGACTTTGAGCCGCTAGAATATTGTTTCGTATTTGAATGATTTTCTCGGTTGTTTCTTGAATCAATTCAGGTCCGGTGATTTGCGCTTCACCAATTTCGTGCCAACATACTGGAGATCGGCATTTACGACCATATAAAGCTTCGAAAGGAGCAATGCCGATACTTGAATGATAGCTATTGTTGTACGAAAACTCGACGAACGGTAGATGAGCGTCCCAATTTCCTCTGAAGTCTACGACACATGCTCGAAGCATGTCTTCGAGGGTTTGGATGGTGCGTTCAGATTGACCATTAGTCTGAGGGTGAAAGGCGGTACTGAGGTCTAAACGTGTACCCAAAGCAGGTTTGTACGGCTCGCCATGTGCGTGAAGTGAAACGACCATCACGGTCTGAAATGATGCTTATCGGTACACCATGACGGCTTACGATCTCGTTGATGTAGATACGAGCTAACTTCTCGTTCTTGAAGTCCTCGCGAATCGGAATGAAGTGAGCTGATATTGTAAGACAATCAATGATTACCCATATGGTGTCATACCCACTGGAGGTGCGAGGTAACCCGGTAATAAAGTCCATGGTTATGTTTTCCCACTTCCATACAGGTATTTTGGGTTGGACTAGAAGTCCTGAAGGTCTTTGATGTTCAGCTTTCACTTTGGAACATGTAAGGCACTTGGAAACAAAAACAGCGATATCCTTTTTCATGCCAGGCCACCAGTAGGTGTATCGTAGGTCTTGATACATCTTATCGGCTCCTTGGTGTACAGAGTATCGTGTTTTGTGTGCCTCATTCATGAGGAAATCACGAAGGTTGTCTCGATCGGGAATCCATATGCGGTTTAAATAATATAGAATACCGTCGGATTTGGTTTCAATTTTGAGTTCAGCTCCACATGACAGCTCATCGCGTACGTCATTTTCCGTTACAGAGATATGTTAAGCTGCCCGGATTCGATCCTTGATATCGGTTATGATTTGCGAACATAGAAGACGAATAGAGTTCGCATATCCCTTTCGACTGAGCGCATCAGCCACCACGTTTGCCTTGCCAGGATGATACCGAATCTCGCAGTCGTAATCGTTGAGCAGTTCAACCCATCTTCGTTGCCTCATATTCAACTCTTTTTGATTGAAGATATGTTAGAGACTCTTGTGGTCAGTGTATATTTCACACTTGGTACCGTAAAGATAATGTCTCCATATCTTGAGAGCGAACACAACGGCTCAAAGTTCCAGGTCGTGGGTGGTGTAATTTTTCTCATGGACTTTGAGTTGCCTAGAGGCATAAGCTATCACCTTTCCTCTTTGCATTAATACACAGCCTAGACCTTGCCCTGATGCGTCGCAATAAACCACAAAGTCATCGCAACCCTCAGGGAGTGTAAGGATAGGTGCGTCACAAAGCCTATGCTTTAAAGTTTAGAAGGCCTCCTCTTGCTTAGGTCCCCAAATGAAGGGTTTTCCCTTGTGGGTCAAGGCCATGAGCGGAACGGCGATACGGGAAAAATTGGCAATGAAGCGTCGGTAGTAACCAGCCAAGCCAAGAAATGACCTAACTTCGGTTGGGGTGCGTGGCGCTTGCCATTCTTGTACTACTTTGATTTTCGAAGGATCGACATGAATCCCTTTGTCATTGACGACATGACCAAGGAATTCTACTTCTCTTAACCAGAATTTGCATTTTGAGAACTTAGCGTAAAGCTTTTCAATCCTTAAGAGTGTAAGAATGAGTCGAAGGTGTCGCTCATGATCGGATTTTGACTTGGAGTAGATAAGAATGTCGTCGATGAAGACTATGACAAAACGGTCGAGATAGGGTTTGCATACCCTATTCATCAAATCCATGAAGACAGCGGGGGCGTTGGTTAAACCAAAGGGCATAACCATGAACTCGTAATGACCATAACGAGTTCGGAAGGCAGTTTTTGGAAATCTTCTTCGCGCACTCTAAGCTGATGATAACCAGAACGAAGGTCGATTTTGGAAAAACAGGTGGCGCCTTGAAGTTGGTCTAGAAGGTCATCAATACGAGGCAGTGGATAACGATTCTTAACCGTCAACTTGTTGAGTTCTCTATAATCAATGCACATGCGAAACCTTCCATCTTTCTTCCTCACAAAAAGAACGGGCGCACCCCAAGGCGATGAGCTAGGACGTATGAATCCTTTGTCAGTCAGCTCTTGCAGTTGACTGGCCAACTCTTGTATCTCGGATAGGGCTAACCTATAGGGAGATTTTGCGACCGGTGTAGCACCAGGCACAAGATCTATTCGAAATTCGACTTCTCGCGCAGGAGGAAGTCCTGAAACGTCGTCGGGAAAAACTTGCGGGAATTCTTTCACAATTGGAATATCTTCGAGCTTCCTTTCCTTATCTTCCTTCTTGACGACGTGAGCTAGAAATGCCACGTAATTCTTGCGAAGATAACTTCGGGCTTGAAGGCAGGACATCAATTTGAGCCCTTTCAAAGGAGTTTCCCAAAGATACATAGTGTCTGACCGTCGGCGAGAGGAATACGAAAGAACTTTTCATGGCACACCACTTCAGCGTGATGCTGGCTGAGCCAGTCCATGCTGATGATAACATCGAAACTTCCCAATTTCATAGGAATGAGATCAATTGAAAAATCGTGATCATTTAGGGTGAGAGTACAATCGCGTATAATAGAATTTAATGAAGTGGGTTTTCCGTCAGCAACTTCCACCGTCAGAGATTCAACGAGATTATCACGAGGTTGGTCGAGAATAGATTCGAATTCTAAAGACACAAAGCTCTTATCTGCACCAGTATCGAATAATATGGATGCATAACTACCATTTACGAGAAACGTACCGTTGACCACATTGTTGTTAGCCCTGTCTTGGTTAGCGTTGATATTGAAAGCTCTTCCTCTAGCAGGTGGAGGAGCTTGGTTAGCTTGGTTTACCGGGTTTGCTTGAGCTTGGGCATGGATGATGTTCACAAGGTGTGGGCAAGTATTCCTGAAGTGGTTTGGGTCCCCACAATTGAAACAGGCTCGCATGGATTGCATCATGGGGTAGTTGGGTTGGTAGTAAGGTTGGGCTGCGAGTTGTGCAGGTGGTAGAAGTAAGGGTTGTTGGGCTTGGCCCACCATTTGATTTTGGGTTTGGGTTGGAGGTTGACTGCGGTTCGATCTCTGAAGGGTACAGCAGGTTTGGATAGTGTGACCCGCATGGCCACAACTTGTGCAATGTTGGCAAGGGTTTTCAGGAAGGTGGTGGTATTGGCAACGGTTACACTTTGTGTGTGGGCCAGTGTATGGCCTTTTGAATGGTGCGGCTGGAGGGGCGACTTGCGTGATTGGAGCGGCAGTGATGGGAGGGTTGGTTTGGGTGACGACGAAGTTCTTGCCATTTCGCTTCCTCTTACCAGCAAACTTCGAGGATGAACCTGAGTGGTTTGGAATTGGGGTCTCAATGGGTGTTTTCTTCTTCTCATCTTTAAAATTGCCATTTCGAATGCGATTTTCAGTGAGTTCTGTAGCTAACTGTCACACCCCGACCCGCAGCGGATAAGGTGATCGGGGCATGATTGGGTTATCATCAAAGCTCATGACATTTATTAAACGTTTCATATTCTTTAATACAAATTAAATGGAAATTTACAATGATTGCTACAACATGATCTAACTACAATCTAAACTTCTTTGTTCTCTTCTAAGGCATATCCTATGTTATCCTTGCTTCAACCTGTTCACCTGTATCATGTGTAAAAAGGTTTTTGGATCAACATAATGTTGGCGAGTGAATCCTATGGAAAACATTTGAACAATTTATTTAAATTGATTATGAAATATGTGCACAACCAAACATGAATAAAATTAGATGTAACTTGATCAACAATCATAATATGTTAAATGAAACACTCATGAATAATAATGGAACAATTAAAGGCACGCGATGCTCAACTCGTCTCTCACGAGGAACTGAGGGGCCTGATGAATGAATTGCATAAACATGATAATATGAATAACACAACTACAAACAATATAAACTCAATGAAAACACACATGAATAATAATGAATTTGAATTGAAGCACGCGATGTTCTACTCGTTTCCCACGAGGAACTGATGGGCTTAATGTATGAGTTTCATGTAATTTGACAAACGGAATATAAATAAATCACAACAATAAATCAATCTAAGTTTAAGTCATGATGTGGTATGGCACAAATTTAAATAAATAAATTAATTAATTCATAACACATGACACACCCCAAAACGTGTAATTTAAAAGGGGGAATTGTAAGATTCACTCACAGTGGGTGCGTTCGGTTGATGACGTTGAATGCACGCGAAGTGGTTTTAACCACGAGTGAGATTTAACCTAGATAAATCGCATTATGGTTTGGTAAGTAAACGGATTTTATTTAACTATTTTAGTAGGATTGTTGGGTGTATTTTTGTGAGTTTGAGGCTATTTTCTAATCTTAAAAATGTTATTTTTAAGTATTTATAATTGATTTTTAATTAAAATAATTAAATAAAAATGATAAAAAAATATTTTATTTTTGCTACAGTTGACTTTGGCCAGTTGACTTTGACTGGTCGTTGACCGGTTTTGAGGCATATTGTTGTGCGCTTGGTGAGGCTCGAACCCGAGACCTCCCGTACGCGTGCACGCAGCTCTACCAACTGAGCTACGTGTCTAACCCGTTATATATCCGATTTTAATTTCATATATACATTAATTAACATTCACAGAAAATCATTTTTATTTTAAAAACAATTTAAGCGGCTCGGCGGTGCGCTCCACAGGTCTCGAACCCGGGACCTGTGGGTTAATCTAACACACAGTCCACCGCTGGACTGTGTGTTCAACATGTTATAACATTCGATTTTTATTATACTTAAATACTAATTATTTATTTCCTTTTTCTGCCTTAATTAAAAAGAGAAGATAATCGTCCGAGTCGGTGCTGAAGACCGGACTCGAACTCGTGACCAGCGATATAAACAAACACACAGTCCACCGCTGGACTGTGTGTCTAACTTGGTTATTATTTCGGTTATCAATATATTTAACATATATCTGTGGCGATCCGGTTCAGTTAAATAAAAACTTGATTTTTATTAAGGCAGCGTGTACGAACCGGGATTCGAACTTGAGACCTTTGCAATTAACGTCTTATGTGCACACAGTCCACCGCTGGACTGTGTGTCTAACCCGAGTAAAATCCTGATTTATAATATACTTATATAATATGGAAGTGCGTCGTCTTCTTCGTCAAAGTTGAACCAGAAATCGGGTCTGACTGGTTCGAGTTTTTAATCAAGTTTCAATAGTGTTTTAGGTTAATTACTGGTAAGATAGAAGTGAAAAGGAAAAGAAACTGAGCGGAGAATATACCGACTGAACTCTCTGTTTTCCGGCAGAAACTCCGGCGACTGAATTCAACTCCGGCGACGTGTTCCTTGTAGCAGCTGGTCTCCGAAAAGTTTGGAAAAGGTAAGGGTATCACCGGTATAAGCTTCAGAGGTTCAGAAAAGCTCGGCAATGGGGAAACCGGTTTTCCGGCGACGAACAGGTTTATTCCGGCGAGTGAAATTTCGCCGTGAAAAGATGTGATTTTTGAGCGAAAGTGTTTGTCGTGGTTTGAGGGTGAATTTATAGAGAATAATTGAAATGTATTTGATCTGATTTACGACTGGGTTCATCAATTCAAGTTTTCCGGCGGTTTTGAAAAGTGTCGCGGACTTCAAACATCAGTTATAACCGATATGTGATTAAAGGTTTACGTTATAACGTAAATCGGTGTTAAAGCTCGCTAATTTACCGGGATTCCGACGACTGAATCGTTTGGGCGCCGATTTTGAATTCGTAACATTATTTTATCAATTAAATGATTGCAATATATAACAAACAGATCAAGCGGCGCAGTGGTTTGTGTGTGAGATGTTAAGTCACTAGGTGACTCGGTACAGACCCGGGTTCGAAACCCGGCAGATGTATTTTATTTTTATTTTGCGATTTTTGACGGTTTTTCAAAAACTAAATATATATTCCCGTATAATAATTGATTACGGATCGTTTAAAATTATTTTGGGCATTTAATTCGAAACGAAAATTTTGACTGACTGTTCGGTTGATAAACGGAGCGGGTTTGGTAAATCCGTTTTTGACGGATGTTACAGTATCCCCTGCTTTTTAGAAATTTCGTCCCGAAATTTAAATAATGATACATTTTGACTAAAAGGGATGATGACGTTTTGTTTGACAGTTGTATGCTTAGAAAAATGAAGGTTTAAGTTTTTGTTCGAGGCGGTAACGTTCCTTGTAAGGGTTATGTACCCTATTCAGGAATCGCTTTTTGTTGCCTACTGTATGAATATTGATAAACAGGAATGATTCGCTAAAAATGATATCATGCATAAGAGTTTAGATACGTTTGGGAAAAATATGGTTATATCCTAAGGCAAAACTTCTAACACTACAATCTACATGGAACATAAATAAAAACACAACAGCTGATATCCAAACATGAATGAACACATCAGCAAATATTTGAACATGAATAAACATAACAGCAAATATTCGAACATGAATGAACACATCAGCAAATATTTGAACATGAATAAACACAACAGCAAATATTTGAACATGAATAAACACATCAGCAAATATTGGAACATGAATAAACACATCAGCAAATATTTGAACATGTATAAACACAACAGCAAATATTTGAATCCACATTCTGATAGCATATATGTTTGAATGATGGAAGTTTCTCTCTCGTTTATTATGATGAAGAGGTTAGTTTATGTAGAAAATGGAACACAATCCAATCTCTTTAAATAACATGATGATATAAATGTAACACAAATTCCAACCAAGGCAATACTAAATCCTACATGGAACTCCTCATAACCGCCTGATAATACCTCTGATCCTTTGGCAAGAATACTTATATATAGGAAGTACCAGCGGCGTATCCACCATATTCTTGCCAAATTTTCATTAGTTTTATCCACAAGTTATGATTGGTTACCAAGAAACTAATAAATCCTACATAGAACTTCTCATAACCGTCCGATAATGCCTCTGATCCTTTGACAAGAATACTTATATATAGGAAGTACCAGCGGCGTATCCACCATATTCTTGTCAAATTTTCATTGGTTTTATCAGTGAATTATGATTAGTCCTATATCTCTACAATCAATACAACAAACATAAAATACTGAAATGAAATATATCTGTGCGATCAAGGCTCAATCGAACGGAGCCGATCGTTTTGCATGTACTGAAAATGAAATTGTGTGCTCAAGGCTCAATCAAACGGAGCCGAACATATTGAATGTACTGAAATTGAAATTGTGTGCTCAAGGCTCAATCAAACGGAGCCGAACATATTGAATGTACTGAATATGAATAACTTAACCACACAAACAGCCTATGCATGGAACCTCTCATAACCGCCTGATAATGCCTCCGATTATTTGACTTTATCCGCAAGTTATGGTTAGTTCGATGCGACTCTACTACAAACACCACAACCACATGATACTGATAATGAAATTGTCTGTGCGCTCAAGGCTCAATCAAACGGAGCCGAACGTATTGAATGAAATTGTATGTGCGCTCAAGGCTCAATCAAACGGAGCCGAACGTATTGAATGTACTGAAATTGAACAACTTAATTTAAACAACCATCAAACAATCAGCCTATGCATGGAACCTCTCATAACCGCCTGATAATGCCTCCGATCATTTGACAAGAATACTTATATATAGGAAGTACCATCGGCGTATCCACCATACTCTTGTCAAATTTTCGTTGACTTTATCCGAAAGTTATGGTTAGTTCGATGCGACTCTACTACAGACACCACAACCACAAGATACTGATAATGAAATTGTATGTGCGCTCAAGGCTCAATCAAACGGAGCCGAACGTATTGCATGAACTTGAAATGTAAATTGAAATGTGCGCTCAAGGCTCAATCAAACGGAGCCGAGCGTATTGCATGAACTTGAAATGTAAATTGAACTGTGCACTCAAGGCTCAATCAAACGGAGCCGAGCGTATTGCATGTATTGAAATGAAATATTACGTAACCGATCAAGGCTCAAACAAACGGAGCCGATCGTGCGGGCACGCCAAGATCAACCACATAATAAAATGGGGATCCAACTCAACCTCGATGGATGGGGAGCCACGGCCTCGGCAAAAGCATATACCGAAAACAATATATAATATATAATATCCAATAATTTCTCTAACAGTCTACACATGTGATAAAGAAAAACATAAGACTAAACAATAGAAGTTGAATCTGGATCTTCGGCGAAAAGGACTAGCTGAGTATCTTCATCAGGGCCGTCATTATCTTCGACAGGGTTGGCGTTGATATTGAAGACTCTTCCTCTTGCTGGTGGCATAGTGGTTGGGTTTTCTTGGTTTACTTGGTTAACTGGGTTTGATTGGGCTTGAGTGTTGATAACGTTTACCAATTGAGGGCATGTGTTTCCAAGGTGGGTAGGGTCGCCACAATTGAAGCAGGCTCTAGCATATGGGAACATGGGATATTGAGGTTGGTAATAAGTTTGGGCCATGCTTTGAGTAGGGGAAGAGGTTTGGTCTTGAAAAGTGCGACAAACATTGCTCAAATGACCATAACGTCCACAAGCTGTACATAGCCGGCAAGGTAAAGTAAAGGGATGGTGATAAAAACAGTTGTTGCATCGAGGGTGAGGTCCAAGATATGGTTTCTTATTTGGGTAAGCTGAGTTGGGTGCCACTTGGGTGATTGGGATAGCTCGGATGGGTATAGCGTGAAAAACTGGTTGATTTCGTTGGGTCGCAGCGAAAAGTCGCCTGACTCTTCTTCTCTTAGGTTTGGGTTGAGAAGGGGATTCGGGTTGAGAAGGGGATTCAGTTTGAGTGGAGTCGGAGGTTTCAGTCGATTCTTTATCCTTCTTCTTCTCCTCCTTGAAGTCTTTGTTTCGGATTCGGTTCTCGGTGAGCTCTGTTGCTAGCTCCATTGCTGCTTCCAAAGTTGCAGGCTTGGTACTTATCACAGGGTCTTGAATCTTTGACGGAAGACCACGAATGTAGTGCTCGATCAAACGGTAGAGGGGAGTAAACATGTTGGGAACCATTTGATGTAATTCGAGGAACCTTTTGTTGTAGGTGGTGTGGTCTCCTTCCACTTGCTTCAATGAGTAAAATTCATCTTCTAGCTTCTTGATTTCGCTCCTTGGACAAAATCGTCTGGTCATGATTTCCTTCAATTCGTTCCAAGTTAAGGACATAGCATCTTCCACACCTCGTTTGGCCTTCTCTGTGTTCCACCAAGTAAGTGCTATCCCATATAGTCGACCGGTAGCATAACGCACTTTGCGATCATCAGGGCAATCGCAATTTAGAAAAGTATTCTCCATTTCTTCAAACCAATGGAGGAGTGCGGTGACACCTTCAGTCCCTTTATATTTCGGAGGGTCGCATGATTTGAAATGCTTGTAGGTGCATTTAGTGGTATTTGGGGAAGAGTTGAAAATGTTTTGGTTTGCTTGATTGACAGGATTATGGGTAAGTGCTTGTTGAACTTGGATTACAATGTTGGGTATTACGGCAGCCATTTGTTGAGCGATTAAGGCAGCCATGCGTTCGCGGGCTCTTCTTGCTCTCGTCTTCCTACGGGCGAGGTTAGAAGACATCTACAATGAATACATGACAAGGGTATGAGTTGGATGCTTTTGAGATCATGGGTCGCATTAGGGATGAACATTCATAAAATAATTATACAAAAATACTACATCCATAGGATGTCTTTGGCTTTGCTCGCTGTTAGGCCCGTCATGCCGCCATACTTTACCTTATGTAATCATGTGGGCCCCATGAATTACCGGTTTTTCATATGGTTCGCACGGTTTCTGCCTGGTTGCGTACACAAAACCCGGTGAAATTCGAGAAATATGTATACAACGTGTGATGTTTGGAATGTGTCCAGGTGTAGACACGGTGACACCTCAAAGTAGGGTTAGTTCGAACGACGTTTGGTGTGGCATGCTTTGGCCTAATAGGTCCTTCGTACTCTCATCGTTGGTCCCCAGGTAGGCAAACTGGTCCGTTATATTGGATTTATACGAATGCCAGCCTAGACAGGACGTTCCGACTACCGGTACTTGTACCCTTCCAGTTACTACATGCCCGTCGCAGAACTTACTTTGATGAGAATTGAAAATTGCATAAAATCTTTAGATAACGAGAGTATGAAAATAAATTGAACACATGAACATCGATATATGTATAATGAATATGTATATATGTATAATGAATATGTATATGAGCATGTATGTTTGACTGAAATGTAAACAAATATGAAACAAATAAATATCACAAGTTTGTATGTAACCACCTAATCAATTTAAAATTTAGGCAGACTATAGTATAGGCTCTAAGGGTCTAATAACCTATCCTATATCCCTATAGTCATGGCTCTGATACCAATCTGTCACACCCCGACCCGCAGCGGATAAGGTGATCGGGGCATGATTGGGTTATCATCAAAGCTCATGACATTTATTAAACGTTTCATATTCATTAATACAAATTAAATGGAAATTTACAATGATTGCTACAACATGATCTAACTACAATCTAAACTTCTTTGTTCTCTTCTAAGGCATATCCTATGTTATCCTTGCTTCAACCTGTTCACCTGTATCATGTGTAAAAAGGTTTTTGGATCAACATAATGTTGGCGAGTGAATCCTATGGAAAACATTTGAACAATTTATTTAAATTGATTATGAAATATGTGCACAACCAAACATGAATAAAATTAGATGTAACTTGATCAACAATCATAATATGTTAAATGAAACACTCATGAATAATAATGGAACAATTAAAGGCACGCGATGCTCAACTCGTCTCTCACGAGGAACTGAGGGGCCTGATGAATGAATTGCATAAACATGATAATATGAATAACACAACTACAAACAATATAAACTCAATGAAAACACACATGAATAATAATGAATTTGAATTGAAGCACGCGATGTTCTACTCGTTTCCCACGAGGAACTGATGGGCTTAATGTATGAGTTTCATGTAATTTGACAAACGGAATATAAATAAATCACAACAATAAATCAATCTAAGTTTAAGTCATGATGTGGTATGGCACAAATTTAAATAAATAAATTAATTAATTCATAACACATGACACACCCCAAAACGTGTAATTTAAAAGGGGGAATTGTAAGATTCACTCACAGTGGGTGCGTTCGGTTGATGACGTTGAATGCACGCGAAGTGGTTTTAACCACGAGTGAGATTTAACCTAGATAAATCGCATTATGGTTTGGTAAGTAAACGGATTTTATTTAACTATTTTAGTAGGATTGTTGGGTGTATTTTTGTGAGTTTGAGGCTATTTTCTAATCTTAAAAATGTTATTTTTAAGTATTTATAATTGATTTTTAATTAAAATAATTAAATAAAAATGATAAAAAAATATTTTATTTTTGCTACAGTTGACTTTGGCCAGTTGACTTTGACTGGTCGTTGACCGGTTTTGAGGCATATTGTTGTGCGCTTGGTGAGGCTCGAACCCGAGACCTCCCGTACGCGTGCACGCAGCTCTACCAACTGAGCTACGTGTCTAACCCGTTATATATCCGATTTTAATTTCATATATACATTAATTAACATTCACAGAAAATCATTTTTATTTTAAAAACAATTTAAGCGGCTCGGCGGTGCGCTCCACAGGTCTCGAACCCGGGACCTGTGGGTTAATCTAACACACAGTCCACCGCTGGACTGTGTGTTCAACATGTTATAACATTCGATTTTTATTATACTTAAATACTAATTATTTATTTCCTTTTTCTGCCTTAATTAAAAAGAGAAGATAATCGTCCGAGTCGGTGCTGAAGACCGGACTCGAACTCGTGACCAGCGATATAAACAAACACACAGTCCACCGCTGGACTGTGTGTCTAACTTGGTTATTATTTCGGTTATCAATATATTTAACATATATCTGTGGCGATCCGGTTCAGTTAAATAAAAACTTGATTTTTATTAAGGCAGCGTGTACGAACCGGGATTCGAACTTGAGACCTTTGCAATTAACGTCTTATGTGCACACAGTCCACCGCTGGACTGTGTGTCTAACCCGAGTAAAATCCTGATTTATAATATACTTATATAATATGGAAGTGCGTCGTCTTCTTCGTCAAAGTTGAACCAGAAATCGGGTCTGACTGGTTCGAGTTTTTAATCAAGTTTCAATAGTGTTTTAGGTTAATTACTGGTAAGATAGAAGTGAAAAGGAAAAGAAACTGAGCGGAGAATATACCGACTGAACTCTCTGTTTTCCGGCAGAAACTCCGGCGACTGAATTCAACTCCGGCGACGTGTTCCTTGTAGCAGCTGGTCTCCGAAAAGTTTGGAAAAGGTAAGGGTATCACCGGTATAAGCTTCAGAGGTTCAGAAAAGCTCGGCAATGGGGAAACCGGTTTTCCGGCGACGAACAGGTTTATTCCGGCGAGTGAAATTTCGCCGTGAAAAGATGTGATTTTTGAGCGAAAGTGTTTGTCGTGGTTTGAGGGTGAATTTATAGAGAATAATTGAAATGTATTTGATCTGATTTACGACTGGGTTCATCAATTCAAGTTTTCCGGCGGTTTTGAAAAGTGTCGCGGACTTCAAACATCAGTTATAACCGATATGTGATTAAAGGTTTACGTTTATAACGTAAATCGGTGTTAAAGCTCGCTAATTTACCGGGATTCCGACGACTGAATCGTTTGGGCGCCGATTTTGAATTCGTAACATTATTTTATCAATTAAATGATTGCAATATATAACAAACAGATCAAGCGGCGCAGTGGTTTGTGTGTGAGATGTTAAGTCACTAGGTGACTCGGTACAGACCCGGGTTCGAAACCCGGCAGATGTATTTTATTTTTATTTTGCGATTTTTGACGGTTTTTCAAAAACTAAATATATATTCCCGTATAATAATTGATTACGGATCGTTTAAAATTATTTTGGGCATTTAATTCGAAACGAAAATTTTGACTGACTGTTCGGTTGATAAACGGAGCGGGTTTGGTAAATCCGTTTTTGACGGATGTTACACTAACTCCATTGCAGCTTCGAGTGTTGCAGGCGAAGTGCTTAAAACCGAATCTTGGATTTTCGAGGGGAGGACTCGAATGTAGTGTTCAATTAAGCTGTATAATGGGGTGAACAGATTGGGAAACATTTGGTTCAACTCAAGAAACCTCTTGTTGTAGGAGGTGTGATCCCCTTCTTTTTGCTTTAGAGCATAGAATTCATCTTCAAGCTTCTTGATCTCGCTTCTAAGGCAAAAACGTCTTGTCATGACCTCTCTTAATTCTTCCCATAATAAGGCCATGGCATCGTCTACACCTCGCTTTCCTTTTTCCGTATTCCACCAGGTAAGGGCTACCGCAAACAATCTTCCAGTCGTGTAACGTACCTTACGGTCCTCAGGACAGTCGCAATTGAGAAAGGTGTTTTCCATCTCCTCAAACCAGTGGAGGAGAGCGGTGACACCTTCAGTCCCTTCATATTTTGGGGGATCGCAAGACTTGAAGTGTTTGTAGGCGCATTTAGGGGTTTTGGGAGGAGGGTTGGCGACGCTTTGGTCTTCTTGGTTGGGAGGGTTAATGGGATTAGCGGTGAGAGCTTGCTGAACTTGTAGCACGATGTCAGGAAGCATTGCGGCCATTTGTTTAGCAATTTGCGTGGCCAAGCGTTCGTTTGACTTTCCTGACCTTCTACCTCCACGTAATTTCCTAACAGACATCTACAGGAATATATGTAGGGAGATTGTGAGTTCAAGAATTTCCTAGGTGTCATGTGTCGTAAAAAGAATGAAAACAACATAACTGAAAATAATTTAACTACATCCATAGGATGTCTTGGGTTTGCTGATGTTTGGGCCTCCAAATGTCCCCCATACCATTGCCTGTATAGTCATGTGGGCCCCCATGACTATTGGGCTTGGTAGGATTCACATGGTGTCAGCGGGTTAACACTCGCACCACCCGAATGAAAATCGTAAAACATGATAGCGAGATGTATGGTCGGAGGGTGTCCAGGTGTGGACACAATAACAACTCAAAGTGGGGTTAGTTCACACGACGTTTGGTATAGCATGCTTTGGCCTAATAGGTCCTTCGTACTCTCATCGTTAGTCCCCAGGTAGGCAAACTGGTCCTTTATTTTGGATTTATACGAATGCCAAGCCTAGACAGGACGTTCCGACTACCGGTACTCGTACCCTTCCAGTTACTACATGCCCGTCGTGAAAACTCACTTTGATGTGATTTGAAAATATGAAAACATTGCAAAAATCTTTGAAAAGAAATAACGGAAATTGTGAAATTGTGAGCTGTGTGCTTTCATAGATATGATATGATATGAGGGTATGATCTATGATGAGCATTGCATATTAATATGTACTTGTGAGAATGTTTGCATAATGTTGTGTGTGAATATAAACATGAAACATATAAACATCAAAAATTTTTGCATGTAACACATAAACAATTTAAATCTAGTCAACTATAATATAGGCTCTAAAGGTCTAATAACCTATCCTATATCCCTATAGTCACAAGCTCTGATACCAATCAGTCACACCCCGACCCGCAGCGGAATAAAAGTCGAGGCATGATTGGGTTATCACCAAAGCTCATGATATTTACTATTAAGTTTCATATTTATTAAATTCAAATTAAAATTACAATATCCAACAAAATTTCATACAAACACAAATAATAATCTAAATGCTTATTCCAACGAAATAACTTGATTATTCTTCTAGGTCATCCTAAGTGTTTCTTTCCTCAACTTGATCAGCTGTATCATGCGTAAAATTGAGGAAATTTTTGGGTCAACAAAAGTTGGCGAGTGAACCTTGATAAAACATTTAAATAATTGACTTTTATGTTTATTTAAATAAAATTGTGCATGAATCACAAGTGAGCAAATGTATATATGTAACCAATCACAAACCACATTGAATGAACATATGACATAATGGATGATGTATTTGAGATCAAGGCTCAATCAAACGGAGCCGATCTAATGAGGCATCTTATGCTCAACCCGTATCCCACGAGGAACTGATGGGCCTAATGAAATGATTGCACTGAAATGATAAAATGTATCCACATATAAACCACATAACAAACATTACACATTTGATCACGAAATGATATTAGCACAATCGTTAAATAAAATAAAGAAATGGTACGACACATGATACACCCCAAAACATGATTAAAACGGGGAATTTGTAGAGATTCACTCACAGTGGGTGCGTATTCTTGATTGAAGATGAGAGCGCACGAGTTGAGAATTAAACCGATGAAGGAGTACTAACCTAAAAACAAACGATACCATATAAACAGATTTATATTTGGACTCAATACCCCTTTTTTTATATAGGTTAATAGGTTATTTTTTTTGTGATTATATTAACTTCTTTAAAGTATAAAAGTATGTAAGTTATTGGAAAAATAGGAGTGTTTAAATAAATAGATAAGGGAAATAAATAATGAAATAAATAATTAAAATAAAATAAATGAATAAATAAATAAAAAAGGCTGTCAGATCTGACGGTCAGATCTGACCGGTCGCATAGTGGCCAAGATTGCGTGTAAACAGATTCGAACCCGAGACCTCACGGTTGCGTGCACGCAGCTCTTCCAACTGAGCTACGTGTCTAACCCGAAAGAATCCTGATTTTGATTATATTAATACACATTTTAAGCTATTTTAGAAATTTATTTAAATTAAAAAGTTTTAAACAGGTTCAACCGGTACACACTGTAAGTCTCGAACCCGAAACCCTTGATGTAAATTGCACCCAGCCCGACCAACTGGGCTGGGTGTCTAGCCCATCAATAACTGGAATTTAATTATTTTTATACACTGAATAGGTTTATACAGATGTGACAAGTTTAAAAAGGGTTTAATTCAATTGAACCGGAGTGTACGCGTGGGATTGAACCAACAACCGTGGGTTTGGTTTGCACCCGGCCCAACCGGTTGGGCGGGGTGCTTAACCCGACTGTAAACTTAAATATTGTAATTATATATATTCAACGCACTTCATCTTCTTCATGTTGATTCTTAACCGACCATGGTTACCCGCCCAAACCTGTTCATTTTGATTCTGATTAACATACATGATTTAAATAAATAACAAAAGAACAGGGAGTCTACCGAATTGAACTGGCGGTGGCTTGGTTCCGGTAACTGCTGAATTCCGGCAAGAAGAGAATTCCGGCGACGAGGTGGATTCGACTGAACAGGGTAAACTTTGAGGTGTCTTTGAGCGAGTTGAGAGTGTGATCTCGAGTTAGTATTTCTAGGGTGTTCGGGGATTTGATTTCGGGTTCTGATTGTTTGACAGCGGGTTCAATCAAGAAATTTACCAAATATAGATTGAACAACTGTTAGTTGGAAGGCAATACGCGTGGATTACCGGTAAATTCCAATTTACGAAACATACTCGATGACAGAGAGAAAAGATGCGCGCTGGTTTGGATATAGTTGCAGGTTCAACTTAGGTTCACCATAAAAGATTTAGAAATCTAAACTTTGCACAACAATGCGTGTAGTCCAGTGGTGTTTGTAGTGTGTGAGTGTCCGGGGAACCCGGGTTCGATCCCGGTTCACCCCTTTTCTTGAATTTTTATTTATTTTGACTATTTTATATTAATTCATATATTAGATATAATTATTAAACCAATTATTACATTATTTCATTAAACTTTTAGTTATCATTTTATTTTTTTAAACGTTGATTTATTACCTATATATGGAATATATAAATAAATAACCGAACGACGTAAAAAAACGAATACACTTAGATTGATAAAATGGGGCGGGTTTTCGAAACCCTATTTATACAAATGTTACAACCACGGGGGTCTGGGGGAAATGCCCATAGTAGCAGGGTCCCAAAGGCGATAGCTCTTAGTAGCGTGAGCATGGTACCTGAAGGGGTATGGTCCCAAAAACCTTGCGCCAATCAAGGAAACCATACCCATTAATAACTTCTAAGAAAACTGCTCGCAAACTTCTTTGCCAAAATAAGATTTAGAACTCTGCGCCAAAAATCCAACAGTGGAAAGCGTCATTTAACTACCTTGCGCGGACTCGCGCAAGGTTCAAAGTTAACCTTGAACACTCTCTTTGGATAAATGCTTCATTTTACTACCTTGCGCGGGCTCGCGCAAGGTTCAAAGTTAACCTTGAACACTCTCTTTGGATAAATGCTTCATTTAACTACCTTGCGCGGGCTCGAGCAAGGTTCAAAGTTAACCTTGAACACTCTCGTTTGATAATGCTTCATTTAACTACCTTGCGCAGGCTCGCGCAAGGTTCAAAGTTAACCTTGAACATTCTTGTTTGATAATGCTTCATTTAACTACCTTGTGTGGGCTCGCGCAAGGTTCAAAGTTAACCTTGAACATTCTTGTTTGATAATGCTCCATGCACAAACCTTGCGCATATATTTATATCAAAGCAAGCATCCACCAAACGTTGCGCTAAGCAGCAAGGAGAAGGAAGATCAGTTAACTAACTTGCGCCTCTCGCGCAAGGAAACAGTAAATCCTAAGAAACTTTCCCTTAGCAAAATCCTTGAGTTGGTGCAGAAGCAAAGGGAATCTTTTCTGTTGAAACAGAATGTACACGTGGCGAATAATAGATGGGTAACAGCTGTGAAACCTTCTAGAAGCTATTAACACCCAATCGTGCAAGCATCTTTTCGGTTATAACCAATAGCCACATGGCAGCATCCGGACGGCTGAGGAAGATCACGGTGATGGCATGCTCACATTTATAAGACGTAGTGATCTTATGTTGACACGTGGCACCTCCCTAACCGCTGATGAGCTCACGATCCGTGTGCACTAACGGATTGCCAACAAACGTTAACGGAATAACAACAGATTCCGTTAGAGTTAACAATCTCTCTTTTTGGTGCCAAACACCGGCTATAAATAAGTAACTTGGAGTTCAAGGAAAGGTATGCACTCTCAACTACTCTCTCACTTACAATACTTACTTCCGACTACCTGTACTTATTCTCACGCCGGAGGGTGGTCACGGAGAGAACCCCCTTCTCCCCGTGGCGAGCTAACGGTGTTCTGTTTTGCAGGATCAGCCGGAATATTGTTCTATTCATCATCCATCGTGAAACCAAACGGAGGGTTAACCCTTTTATGCAGAGCCAATTCCATAGATCTACTTTGATTCCGTCTAGTTGATCTAGGGTTTCTTCAGTACCTAACTGGTATTCAAAGACGGGCACCGATACCGAAAATAACTAGTACGATTCGGTACCATACCGTACCGGTCCCGAAAATGGGAAAAATGAGTATGTGTATCGAAAATGGTCGGTACGGTACCAGTAACCGGTACCAACTGCCCATCCTAGCGCCTAAGGGGCAACACCTAGTAACATATGATTTATGGATTGTATTAGATAAGAAAACTATGAATGTTGCTACATAGATTCAATTTGCATTGAAGCTTTTTAAAGTATGATGAAGGAGATGAAGTAATCTTGAGTTTGTTTTAGGATTAGGGATTACTATAGAGGCGGACCCTATATGTAGTTATAGGATGGTTGTTCTCTCTTAAAAAAATTAGTGTAATTTGTAGACAAAAATCTTGATCAATTGCTTTGAAAGTTTGGCTAAACCTCTTTTCGCCCTTATTTCCCTTCAAAAAATAAATCATTGGTGCACCAGATGAGAATGAAAGTATGAGACGGGTGTTGGTAATTTCAGTCTCTCATATCTGATTGTAAAACCACCCTTCATATCTATCTCAAAATCCGTCGAGAAATTACTCATCAAGTATTGGGTATGTCCACGGATGTTTGGTATACCCATTAGTTTATTAAAAGTATTTGTTAGGGTTTCCATGTACATATATTTCTTACCATTCAAGTTTTTATATAATTTTGAATTTTTAAAAATTAAAGAAAATTAATATATGATAAATTACACATATATATAATCAAAAAACATTTCTTAATATGTGTATTTCATAATAAAAATAAATAAATTCAAAAGACAAGCTAATATTTCATGATTCATAACATACAAAAAAAAATTGTTATGATTCGGGTTAAGGAGTCATGTAACACTTTTAATATCATACTCGTGTTCGAACGCACAAACTTTTTCTGTCGGTCTAAAAATACTTGTCCCTGATGTTTCATGTATTTTCATCGGTTCAAGGTTTTTGACATCCCTAGTTGTGACGTTACTCATCTTCCCAAAGCTGGAAATATGGTTGTAAATAAAATGAAAAAAAAATCATTAGAAGAGGTGTTGACTGTCAGATTATGATAAAAAAAAAGATTTTTTTTTCTAAAGCTAATTCTTTACAAGGTAAAAAGGATTGATGAGTGTAAACCCGGCTTTCTAACTATAAAAAATAACCAGTTGGGTTTATCAAATATTGTCAACTACCAAGCAATGGATATGCATGTATATAGTTGCAAGAAACAAACCGGCAACCATTTTTATTTATCTTATTTGACTTGCACAACTAGATCATACCATTTAACTTGTAGATCAAAGCAAATTGACTAACCACGGGGTGTCAGCCCAGTGGCCAGCCTCACCCATTCCAAACGGGAGGACGCGGGTTCGAGTCCAGCTCGGCCCGAATAATCCTGCTGGGTAGTAACCGCCAGACAGCTATGGGGCTAAGCTAGCTTGGGGAGGGAGAACCCTCCCGCGGTCAGGGATACCGTGCATTTACCCTTTTTCTAATTCAATTCACAATATTCTCATGTACATGCATCGGATAAAAGGATTTCAATTCTTACAAGGTAACAATTTTATAACAATTCTCACATTAATGTCACATCAATGAATAAATATAATGATTTAAAAAATGTAGTAAAACAAAGTGCAATAGAAATAACATTAGAAAAACTAAAAGGTTTAGTGAAAAATCGTGGTAAAAACTACAATAAAAAGTGTGATAAAAGTTCAATAGCTATTGGGAAAAAACACAGACTAAGTTAAAAACACTTACAGTAGAAATATCTTTTTAATAGGTAAATATGCTTTTAAAGTTCTGAAATATAAATCTTTTGAGTAATTTATGATTTTAGGCCATGTAGTTTAACCAAAATAACTATTTTTGTCCATTAATTTTAATCTAACTTTTTTTTGTCACTATGGTTTCATGTTCTTCTCAAATTAACGCTCTTAAATATCTATGCTAAATAGAAGAATATTTTCGTCTCTTTACATACAGAGTTTACATATATAACATATTAAGAAATTTTATAGTTGGACTATTTAGGTAATCATCATAAAAGTGTGTATATATATATATATATATATATATCTCAAAATACCCTCTCCCTAACTGGTGCACTCGTCAACAACATTTTAATAGATCTCTCTCACACTTTCGACAGGAGCTACAAATCCAACCAGACCTTCATCTTTGCTTTTCCAGAAAATCTGCCTGAAAATCGATCTTTTTAAGGTTGCAAATACAACCATTCTTCTCCCTCGGGATATCAATTTAGTAAAACTTTATATATAAGATTTTTTGTGCGAGTAAATTATAAAAATTGTTCTTTATGTTTATACCAAATTGTAAATACTGTCTTTTGCCTTTAAAGTTGACGGTTTTATACTTATTGTTTCAAAATCTTGCACGTTACGTAATTTAGCCTTAACCCAATTAACTTTTATTGTTTAATTAGATTATGTGCAAGGCACATGAGGGTAGTTTAGTCTTTTCTCATACCCTTTTAATTTCCCCCTATTTTCACATACCCTTTTCATTTCCCTCTTTTCTTCTCATCCGCTTTTATCTTTAACATCGGAAAAAAACCCATAAAATTTGCATAAAAAAATTTGTTACAGGGCTATTCATCTCCCAAAGAAGATAAACAAACATACCTCGCCTCCGATGAAGACGAAGAAGACCTACATAGCCCTAACAACCACATTTCTAGTGGTTGTGCAACCGACAAGGATTTCAAAAGGTTCTTGTTCAATCCACCCAATCCTTCTTCATCTTCTTTGCTTCCTTCGACACTCAATGCATTTTTCGAAGGAATATTTCATTCCCTCTCTCTCAATTTTTAGTTTATTTATCGAATCAAGTGTTTGTTTCATATTACTTTGAAATGCAGAAGAGGAGTCAAATTTAGAATTCAAGAGTAACATAGTGTCATTTTGAAGTTAAGTTGGTGTGGATGATGAATTATTAGCATATGTGCAAAACAACTAGATGTTGGGTGTATTTGATGGAGTAAATGTTAGGGTTAAGGTTAGTAAGTTAGGTTAACCCATTATAGTTACTGTTATATAACTTAGATCATTATATGTACACATGTATTATATTTGATTATAATACACATGTATTATAATTTATTGAGAACCAAAGTATACAAATTCTCATGGTGGTGGTGGTTAGGGTTTCGGTTGTGGTGGGGGCGATGGTAGTTGGTGGTGGCTAATGGTGGTGGTGAAGAATTTGAGAGGGGTAGAAAGAGAAAGAGAAAGAGAAAGGTATATATATGTTATATAAATTTTAAATTTAAAATTGTTTTATTTATCAAAACATTTTTAATAAATAGATAAAAATACTAAAATGCCATTATGTTACATAATCTAACGATAAAAATTAATTGATTTAGGTTTTAAGGATATAATGTGTAAAATTATGAAAAATTGAGTATAAAAGCCATTAATTTTTAAGGCAAATGGCAGTATTTGAAATTAATTACAAACATAAATGACATTTTTTTTGTAATATACTATTTTATGTTTCTATTCTTCTTTCTCTCCATATCTCTCTCTTCCTCCGTATCTCTATTGAGTTTATTGTTCTTAAGTGGTATTTAGAGCTTATTTGTTTTTGTAACATTCTGTTTTGTGAATAAAAATAAGTTATGAAACTTATATTTTAAATATTGTTAAACGTGTAAGTAATAGGTAAAAGAACTGTTTAAAATATGAGGTGTCTATACGAGCGTTAAGGACGATCAAAACCTTTTAAGTATATGAAAACAACAACAACAACAACGACGACAATGAGTATCGCCTAATTACATACATGTCTCACATCCGTGAATTCTATTCGCAGACTCATACCCATCAAGTTTGAGATATATTCGAGTTATTTGTCATCCATATTTTTATGTGTGTTTTTTTTTAAATGAGGTATCATATGTAAGAGTGTGAGGCTACATTTAGGCCACCCGAAGCGGGCTCACGCCTTTTGCAACCTCACATCCATAACACCCCAAACACTGATGTGGGGGCGTTTGAAGGGGCGCTATAGGGGGTTTCGCTATAAGCATAACGAGAGATTATCTTGAAAGTATCAGTGGGTTCACATAAAGATGATTTGGTTAACTATTTTAAATAGCTTGAATTATATGGTTGATAGATAGGCGTTATCTAGTGAGTTTACTTAATTATTTAAATAATGTTCGAGTAGGTGGAGGGGTATGGTCCCAAAAGCTCTACGCCTCCGCAGGGACTCATACCCTCAACAACAGTTAACAAGAATAACCTTGCGCGCAATGCACAACAGTGCGCCTGTCTTGGAACCAACAGGTCACACAACGAGCCTTGCGCAGCCAGCGCAACGGCAAGTTAGACCAACTCATACAGGTCACACAACGAGCCTTGCGCAGCCAGTGCAACGGCAAGTTAGACCGACTCATACAGGTCACACAACGAGCCTTGCGCAGCCAACGCAATGGAAAGTTAGACCGACTCATACAGGTCACACAACGAGTCTTGCGCAGCCAGCGCAACGGCAAGTTAGACCAACAACATTAGGTCACACAATGAGCCTTGTGCATTCAGAGCAACGGTGAATTAGACCAGCAACATTAGGTCATACAATGAGCCTTGCGCACTCAGAGCACGGTGAATTAGACCAACAACATTAGGTCATACAATGAGCCTTGCGCACTCAGAGCAACGATGAATTAAACCAACTTCAGGTCATACATTGAACCTTGCGCTCTCAGTGCAATGGTGAATTAGGCCAATAACTTCAGGTCATACAATGAACCTTGCACACTCAGCGCAACGGTAAATTAGACCAACACAATTCGGTCAAACAACAAGTCTGCGCACTCAGCGCAACGACAAGTTAGACCAAACAACATAAGTCAAACAACGAGCCTTGTGTACTTGGCATAACAGTAAGTTAGACTCATGCGCGCAGGTTACCAGACCCTGCGCAAAACACCAACCCTTTTAGCCATAAATCCTAAAAACCTTGCAAGGACAAGACACACATGAGAAGCATCTCATAGTCTTAGAATAAAAGGATAAACCCCTGACACTCTGCGCTGGCAGGAAAAACCCCTGACAGCCTCGCAGAAAGGGTAAGCACTAAGGGGTGTTGACCATTCCCAAGGGTACAAAGTGGCAGGGCTGTGACCAAGGGTTGCTCGGCAGGTTGCGTGTGCCAGTGTCTCAAGACGTCAAGCTGCACACCAACCATATCACTGCCAGTGACTGTTCCACCCGCTCCACTTTCGGCTGGCAACATACCTGACACCAGAGACGTATGCCTTTACACGTGGCACCACTCAACATCCGACAAGACACACCTCCTAACAGTAGACATTAATCCTCCTACAGGGACCATTTAATGTCTGACACGCAGGACAAAACGGATGTCTCTGGCTGTATGGGCCGGGCCCAAGGCCCACCAACATATCTCCTGAACATACCTTTTCGGCTATAAGTAAGTATCGGATTTCAAGGTAAAATACATATCCTCATACCTTCACTAAGACTTACACACGTGCAATTTACTTGCTTACCATCATCAGATACTTATTATCACGCTGGAGTGTGGTCACGGAGAAAACCACCATTTTCCCCGTGGCGAGACTAACGGCGTTGCTAGTTTTGTAGGTCAGCTAAAGTGAACAATCTCGTAGAGTGGAGTGAACGGGAAACCTTTTATGCAGAATCACCTTGGTTGTGACTTATATATCTCTGGATATCCCTAGGTTCAACCGGTGCATCTTCAATAGGTTTAGTTTTAGTTTATGTTTAGTATAAATATGGGGTTATGTGTTAAGTTTTATTTGTCGAGATGAGTTTAATAATCTAAAGAGTATGAGACGTGTTAGTCTCCAAATTGTTTGTGTATGGTTTTGTACGTTCGTCATTAGAAGCCTGGGCCAACAATTGGTATCAGAGCTTGGTCAGGAGCCGAATGAGTGTAACAATACTAAAAAACACCCTAGAACGAGCCTTGATCGAAACCCCAGACACGCACGACGAGACTCGACCCAAAAAACGAAGAAAACTCATCCTTGCATCCCAGGCGCCACGCGCCATAATCACCTTCAACTCTCGCGATGCGCGAGGGAAGTTTGAGCTGCGTGGCAGCGTTACGCGACAAGTGGCAAGGCTATGATGGTGATGAAGCTGACCTAGCCCTAGCTAGGTGTCATCGCGCCACGCCGTGGGAATCCCAGTTTAGATATAAAAGGGCAGCCATGGGGAGAGGTTCCAGTGCACCACATCGATTTTAAATCGACGTTTCTTTCTCTCTCGAAATTCTGTTCACAGTCCCGAGCCCCTAAAACCCTTAAACGCTGCTCCGTACTCGGCGTGCTAACCTGAATAACTGATACGATACCATGTCCAATTGATCTATAAACAATTCAACAGATGTTTAAGTGTTGCCTGTATAAGGTTATACTTTGTCATCACATTGAGATTTTGATCTCGTGATTATCGTTAAAGTTGAAATGGGTTAATACACTAATACACGTGCAATGTGTGTTTAATTAGGAACCCAAGAATTAAACCAGAAGGCTATTACTCATAACTTAAATCTGCAAGGTAAGTCATTCTCTTTTTTCTCAAAGGATTTGCAAAACCCTAAATGTTTTACAAGTTGTATTACAGTGATTAAGTTTTTGTATTATGAAATTACAGTCGGTATGTAGGGTTTTGTATATACTACTAGTCCAACGTTACTATTGAACGAAAGTTAGCCAATAGTAATATGACCACAGCCACCTAGTGGGATAGGTGACAACTACTGATTAAGTAATTGAAAGATATAAACAAATGTAAAAACCGTTAATGTTGTAATTATAACAATATGTTTTAATACGAAATTGAATGTACTCAACATTATTTTTCGCTGATCAAATGTTTTTAAAACGTGTTTCAGGTGATTTACTGTGAAGGGAAGAAAAGTGCTATGAAGCAGTAAAGCTTAAATAAAGCATGTTTTGTAATCAAGGGTTTATCCCTGTGAAAAGTCTTTATGTAAATATGGGTTTCATCCCACAAGTTTAGGAAATGAAAACTACGGTGTTTTGAAAACTCTGATATTTTTCCTGACATCCGGTCCTAATGAAAATTCCGCTGCGATAATTATAATAAACACCGGTACCACTTGTATCTACTCACGGCTCCCGTCCAGGGTAGGGTCAGGGGTTGTGACAATAAGACAACCCGAAGCAAGGCTCTATCACAGGTTCAAAATCTATTAAGCTGAACTCGATCAGGGGATACAAAGACGAATAAAGGATCGGCAAGTTAGTTTATCTGTTTAATAAGTGTGTTCTATTTCGAAGATAGAAAAAATGGTAAAAAAGGGCATCTGTAAGAAATAGAGAACTATTCTAAATAAATTGACGAAGATCGAAGACTTCCATTTCTTATTAATGTCGACGGGGTGTCAACGGAATTTATTTGGTTAGTGGATCAGTGAAGATCATGCCCAAGAGATGGAACGATAAAAGATATCGTAAGTCGGTGGAGTCCAAATCGACAATTAATGGGTCGGTGGAATTTATTTAATAATTTAATTTAAGTTATTTTTGGAGCTTAGTGGACAAGTTATCGAGTGAATTTTGAATGGCTAAGTGCAATGACATATTGGTATGGTGGTTGCAGGACGGATACCGTCTTGAAGTGTTGTACAGTGGTGATGTACATTTCGAAACGGTTTCGAAACCAATTTGTGGCGTACGAGACATCAACGTCGAGTGATTTAGGCATGATTTCGGGGCTGAAATCGGTTGTATTTGGTGGGTTCATGGCGGCGGACGGTGGTTTGGGTCAGCCGGCGTCACATGGAGTATCATTGGGAAAAAGATAGTGACATGAGGTCTGTTCAGTTTGGTTCTGTGGTGATAAACATTATTGGAATTAGCAACTTTCAATCCTAGTAAGATCAAGACGCAGTCCTTCCAACCAAGGATAAGAATAGAGTAACCAATGTAGGTTGTTCTTTTTTATAGAAGTATCTGATCGGATTTGCGGGTAGACGGACGGAAGAAGATTCATCAAAACGAGGTGCTTTGAATCTTGTATTGTCTAGCAAAAGAAGAAGAAAATGATAGATGTGACGGGCTTGTTTTATTTCTTTGATCGGTGGTTAAGAACGGTATAGTCCTGGTGACCAGGGAAGATGAAAATATTAAGATTGATAAAGGATTAAAGTTGTCGTTAATGATGCAGATGTGAAGCTAATCCAAATCAGAATTAAGGGGTTAATGAAGGATAATTCCGATTTGGATATTATCTTTAAAGATTCAGTGGGTTCAAGATAAAGATGGTTTGGTTAACCATTTAAATAGTTTGAATTATGTATCTAGTGAGTTTACTTAATAGTGTTTGAGTAAGTTAGGATTAGTTTATAGAGGGTTATGTATTCAGTTTTATTTGTTAAAATGAGTTTAATAATACAAGAAGTACGAGACGTGTTAGTCTACACATTGTTTGTGTATGGTTTTATGCTATCCCCATTCACAACCCAACCTAACACAACCCAACTTTTATTAAAAAAAATTAATTTCTCTCTCTCTCTTACATCTACACAACCCAACCGAACCTTTCACACTCATTAGCAATCCTATTTTCTTACTAAATTAATATGACTAAGGTTATAATTTATTCTATAAAATTTATTATAAATAACAAAGATGCTTATTTTTTTAATGTATTATCTTAAATATGAAAAGCTATTAAAAATAGAAAAAACAATTAAAAGAATATATCGCTTTTTATAAAATTTATATCTGGATGTTAAAAAAATAAATAAATAAAAACACTGTGATTTTAGATTGTTAAAAACAATTAAATTTTATAAGTTATTAAAGAAAATCTAATTATACTCATAAGTAATTGTGTTAAAAGAAAAAAAATATAAATATCATCCAATCTCCTGTGGACATGTGACAGAAAAAGTGTGAACATGAGTGTCACAACCTAGGTCATTCCTTCGACCAAGTTGTTGGATTTAATTGATTTTTCGTTTTTATTTGTATTATTTTGACAAACTAGGTTGAGAAAATATCACTAATGGGGATAGTTTTATACATGTGTGATGGGAAGTCTGGACCAACATGATAATTTATGAGGCACACATGACTCTCATCAATCAGATTTTTTTAGTTTTTTTATATAGTTTTTAAAAAAGTTTTATTTCACGCCGTTCAAGTTAACAAGAGAGACCGCACTTACGTGTTGTTTTAGTGACGATAATAATTGATATGACAAGATAAAACCCGACGCCATGCAGCCTTAACCTAACCCTAATTACATCCATAAATTTGGTTTGACAAAAAAGAGATTCCTAGTTAATGAGACCATCAATTATGCAAATCACTTGCCTAAACCAGCAGTTTGAATTTGACTGCGATCCAATGGGCGAACAAACCCACGTCGGTTCTTAATTTGTTATCAAGGGTTTCTAGAATCAATCGAATTCAAACCCATTGGTTACAGTCGCTATCACACTCGCATCCCATTCCCACAAACTTGGAGCAAAATACATCCACTTCTGACTTTATTACGTGTCTATTTCTCTTGCATTTGCGACTGTAAACGTGGTCGTTCTTCCATCAAGAGTTTTTCCCCTTTTCTCACCTTAAACCCCTGTTTCTTCAGCCGCTTTTTCTCCATATTTTAACATAAACCCTAAAAAAGTTGTGATCTTTGGGAGTTTTATAGAATCTTGGTTATGGGTTTTGTTTGAAAAACGGAAATGAGTGATTTCAGAGCCAAATTGGGGTTGATGGAGGTGGGTTTTATTATTATGGAATATGTGCTGGTGGTGGGATGTTTAGTGCTGGTGCTACCCATCTTGCAGTCACTCCTCTTGATGTTTTGAAAGTTAATATGCAGGTTAATTTCCCATGGGTTCTCAGTTTTTTATCAAGTTGTTGTGATTTACCAATTTGCCATTTTGTAAAAATTGCTGGGTTAGGGTTGTTTGTATGCTAATGGGTTTTTTAATGAATTGTTGTTTATTGGTATCAACTATCAATGATGATTTAGTATACAGGGTCATTCTATACAAACACTACCCCAACAAATATGACTCTGTCAGTGGTCACATCAACCATTTTTTTGTGTGTCACACGTCATACGGGTCGTATAATATGGCACTCATACGACCCGTATGACACATCAATGGTGTCTGGATGGTGTGTAAGTTGTGTTTGTTTGGCACTGACCAACAAGATGACCCTATGCTCTCAAGTTTACGATTCAGGGAACATTGTTCAAAGTTATAAACTTCTTCTAGCATTCCTAAATCATAATAATTGAGTTGTATGAGTTGAAAGACCAGTCTTTTCTTTGTCAAGTATGCAGTCGTATGATAGAGCGAAAAATGGTCTTACAGGCCATATGTCATTGGGCACATCAGTCATTTCTTTGTCAGTCAAACGCATCATACGGGTCATATGATTTGGCCTTCATACAACCCGTATGATACGTCAGTGGTGTTTGGATAGTGTGTCACTGGTGTTTATTTAGCACTGACCAATATACATTGACCCCACGTTCTTAAGTTTTACAATTCAGGAAACATATTGTTCAAAGTTAGAATTTTGTTCTAGCATTCATAAATCATAGTAATTGAGTTGTATCAATTTTATTTATGTAGGTGAATCCAATCAAGTTTCACAGTATTGCATCTGGTTTGAATATTCTTTGGAAAGAAGAAGGTCCATCTTCTTTGTGGAGAGGTTGGTCCGGAAAGTTATTCGGATATGGTGTTCAAGGTGGACTCAAGTTTGGTCTCTATGAATTCTTCAAAAGCCGATACACAAACATGCTGGTAGATCAAAAACAGAGTGTCGTATTCTTCCTCAGTAGCGCATCCGCTCAAGTATTCGCTGATGTGGCCCTTTGTCCGTTTGAAGCTGTGAAAGTTCGCGTACAAACACAGCCCAATTTCGCAAAGGGTTTGTCTGATGGCTTCCCAAAACTATATGCACGAGAAGGAATATCAGGGTATGTTAACGGTTATCATTTTAAGATCTTGTACATATTTATTCTTATAAAATATGAACAGCTTGTTTATAAATGATTGCAGGTTTTACAAAGGACTCCTTCCACTTTGGGGGCGTAATCTTCCATGTAATATATACTTTATAATTTGTTTTTTCGCAATATTTTGATTCAAGAAAAGGTTAACTTTGCATAACATTGTGGGCTTTTGGCAGTTTCGATGATCATGTTTACAACGTTTGAGCATTCAGTTGATTTTATTTACCGAAAATTTCTTCAAAGAAGAAAAGAAGAATGTTCAAGGACTCAACAGCTAGGAGTGACGTGCGTAGCAGGTTATACAGCTGGCGCTGTGGGTACCATAGTATCAAATCCAGCAGATAATATAGTATCGTCTTTATATAACAAAAAGGCCAACACAGTGCTACAGGTATGCTTTTTATTAAACATATGGGCTATTAGCGATTCAAGATTCTGATACAAGTACCTTTTTCAGGCTGCGAGGAACATTGGGCTGGTAAATTTGTTCACAAGAAGTCTTCCAATACGGGTTGCAATCGTGGGCCCTGTCTTGACGCTGCAATGGTTTTTCTATGATTCCATTAAAGTGCTTAATGGGCTGTAAGTATCATTCCTTCAGAATTGTTGATAGCTCTTAAATTGTTGTTTGTAGCTATGATGTATTATTGTATCGTCCCTTGAGATTTTGTATCGTGTTTATAGGCCTACGAGTGGGGGGCATATTAGAGGTGTAGAAAGTGGTGCATGAAGCAAGCTATAAGGGTTAATAAGGAGATGCCGGGTGTATTTCATATCAGGATTTTATCTCGGATGTCACGATTTGATGGGCGCGTTTATTGATTAAACAACAATTTGCATTGAAAATGATATAGCATGTAGTTGAGATGGTTAGATATAGAGAAAGCAAAAGGGTTTACTTTATCTGGATATAGTGTAATCCGATATAGAAAATGATGATATCTTTCATCTGTTTTGAGATGATTTTGGTGTAAACTTGAGAATCATTGCTTAGTTGGTGGTGCTCATCAGTATATACATATCACACCATTCATTTGTGTTGTATGGTTGTTATGTATATATGGGGGTTGAAAAAGAACCTTCAGTGTCGTTTATTTAATAAATCAATTAACATAAACACCATTTCTTGCTAAACAATGTTTTCCCTCTCTCTAAGGGTCAATCAATACTTACATATCGGTGGGGTTGGGTTCAAATGGCAAAGCCATTGGAATCAAGGTGTTGCTTCTCTTGAGGTTAAGGGTTTGAGCCCCACCAAAGACGGATTTGTGTAAAAGTCTGTTAAAAAAAAACTTAAATATGTGTTTGTTTTTGCTCGGCTAGCAATTAATTAACGAATATAAATGAACATAAGCAACTTTATACTTTTAATGAATGCAACGGATATAAATGAACATAAGCAACTTTATATGTAACACCCCAAAATCATTATATATATATGTGTGTGTGTGTGTATGACTATGTTAAGGCAAGAATGTAAATAAGATTTAAACTTAAAAAGAAAAGGTTAAAGTCAAGAATAATATTAACACCATACTTGAGGGGCCAGATATGCATAAGTTAAAAGTTAAGTGCTTAAATTACAATTAACACACACATACACACACACATCTGAAGTGTGTGTCGATCAAGCAGGAGAAGAAAAAGGGGGAAACCCTTGTTCTACACAAATTAGCAAAATTGATAAGAGAATTGAAGTTCAAATTGATGCATGTCCTTGGTTTCTTGATCATCTAAGCATATTAAACTATAAGGTAAGTGAAATTTTACCTTTTGATTATCTTGTATGAAGTAGGTTCAAGCAAAACTACAAATGAATGAGACATTGGTATGAGTATGAATTAGAAGCATCACATAGGACACGAGTTAGGCTTGAATTCAACTAAATCAATGTTTTGAGTGAAAACCCACTTGAAGTAGGAGTATTATGTAGAATAATGATGAATTATGTGCAAAAGTTGTGTAGTAATTATGTATGATATTGCTTATAATGAATATTGGAATGATGAAATTGAATTAGAATGATGATTGTATGAGAATTAGTTGAATATGATAATCTTGATATGTATTAGTAGGAATATGCATAAGATACTTGTACTTTGTGCTTAGCTAGTGGTATGCACTCCAGGTGTTCGATAAAATGCTTGGGTATTGGTTTTAAAGTAATAAAGATGATCTCATATGCATATGATGGCAATTGATTTATAATAGATAAATGTTGAATTGTTAGCTCATAATGTTAGTATAAATGTGAAGATGAAAACATGAGAATTGAAAGAATGTTGAATGCGATATTGTAGGTATAAAGGAAGAAGGTACAAGTCAAACCGGTTCGCAAGCAATGCAAAGTAAAGGTAAGTTCATATGAATTTCATTTTTGATCTTGACGTAATCTATGAAATTAGTTCCATTATATTCCTTTTAGACCGTTAGTTAGTTTAATGTGTCGTAAGACGATAAAATGAGCATTGAAGACATTGTTAGGTAATGGGTTGTAAAGTATGTAAATTGACTCACTATAATGGGTCAAGGTGAATGGATAAGCATGATGATGAAGCCGTATAAATATCATGACTTGTTATAAACGTGTCATTAAGAAAGGAATGTTCATCTTATGGATCCGCATGATCGGGTCGGGTAAAACATATGGTTGATGCTAGAAGAATGATAACTACAATTTCGTTTTAGGTGAAATTTTATAAGTAAGGAATCTATGAATGAAGGATATTACGAAGCCATGACTTCGTTAACGGGTCAACAAATGGAATAAGGAAACAATGTAATAACTATGTCCAACGTGTTATACTAATAAATGTATTGTGTTATGTGTGATAGGGAAATCGACATCTTGATAATGGCTTGCTTGGAATGAACACACTACATCGCCCTTTACGCGCTTCCGGCTCAAGTTTAATGTCAATGGTCAAAACAAACTCTTTTGAATTGTAAATGCCGTTTTAATACTTATGTCTTTTGTATAAACTTAATGTTTCTATTTTGTTATGGTTGATTAGGATAATGTTCCTTTGAAAATTTATTTTTAGTATCTACTTTGTTTAAATACAAGGGGCATTTTGGTCAAAGTTCTTATATTACGGCATTAAAGTTTAAATTGTATAAAGTTTTGACTTACGTTTTAATGGGCGTTTCAAGTTGGTATCAGAGCCTAGGTTTGAGGGATTCGAGCACGATAAGGTGCTTGAACTAAAACCGAAAGCTCAGAGAAGGTGTGTGTTCGCTCCAAGCCGCAAGAAAAGGTAAATTTTTAGAAGTCGTTTATAAACCATGATATGAATGGATAATGTTGTGGGAAGTTTAGTTAAGTGAAAACAGATAAACATTAGTAAAAAGGTGTGTTCAAAACCCTCGGTGACCGGAATAAATCGAACAAATTCGAAACCGGTCAAAAGAATGCAAGGATAGAGCTGCAGATGGAAACCGTAAAGCTGCAGAAGAATTGCAGTAGTCACTAACCGTAAACCTACGGTTTTTAACAGTAAGTTACGGTGATAAGCCCCTGTTTAATTGTCATCTACCGTAAGCAACGGTAGGTACACCGTAGCTTACGGCGAGGACTGAAGCGCCAAATGAAGAGTGCCGTAGGCTACGGTAGGTGACCGTAACCTACGGCCAGCGATCTCTGATGAGACTAGTTAAGGATCACCGTAATCTACGGTGAGTAAACCGTAGCTTACTGCGAGAATGATGAAACAAGTAAATATTTTAAAATTTTGATAAAAGGTTATGCATAGAGACCTCGTATTCCTTATGACTTGTGTATAGACTCTAATAAAAATCCTGAGAGGTTACTATTGTCTTTAAGGATGTTGGAGAAACACAAATACGACTCATGAATTCATTTTGGGAATGTTTAAGGTGTAAATGCAAAAAATAACCTTTGGGAATTATAATCACTACGCTCAAATGTATGTATTGTATAGTACATCACGATCAATGATAATGGTTATAAATAATAATCCAAAATTTATAGAATGCAATAGCGATGGCATGAGTTAAAGTATGATGAAGTGAAGTATGTAAATTAACGAGTATGATAAATGTTATTGTAGATGGCAGATGAAATAAATGTGAATGATAATGAAGCGGCACTACAATAAGCAATGAATGACACAATTTCGAAAGAAGTAGAGAAAGCCATGTTTTAGAAGCGGTTGAAGCCATGATGGTGAGTAAAATGGAAGAATTGAAAGAAATGATAAATGAATCCCAAAGCAAGAAAGGGACTCGAAGGTGCACGTATAAAGAATTCATGGCTTGTAACCTCTCACCATACAAGGGAGAAATTAATCCTATAACATGCCAAAGGTGGATCTCGAGCACGGAAGCGGTGTTTGTAAGAAGTCGATGCGAAAAAGAAGATCAGGTGATGTTTGCAACGGGCCTACTCCAATTCCAAGCTAAGGATTGGTGGGATGCCTATTGTAAAGAGGCAGGAGAGGATAAGATCCAAGCTTTAACGTGACAAGAATTTAAGGAAACTTTCTTAAAATATCATTGCCCGCAATCTGCTATTGACAGAATCCAGGAGGATTTTCTGGGTCTTCGCCAGAAAGATGAAACAATCGACGAGATCACCAACATTTTCCTCGACAAGCTGAAGTTTTGTCAAGAAATAGTGGGAACAGAAAGAATGAAGATAATTTGTTATCATGACATGTCGAAGGCTGAGTATCGAGAGTTTATAACTCCCTCCAAATGTGAAACCCTGGACGAACTCATTAATTGGGCTCGGGATAGAGAAATTGAACTAAAACGACAAGTGGAAAGGGGTGAGAAGAGATCTTCTTAGAAGTTCACTAGTTCAAGTCCATCAAAGAAGCAGAAGTTCCAAGATCATGGTAAGAAGGATAAAGTGAGGGGAGGTGTTCCCAAATGCAAGACTTGCGGAAAGCTTCATACAGGGGAGTGTTTAATGGTAAGAAGGGATGTTATAACTGTGGTCAAGAAGGACACCCATACTACAAGTGTCCTAATCCCTTGAGAACTTGCTTTAACTGGGTCATATCAAGGCTGAATGTCCAAAGCTTCAACATAAACCAGGCAAGGAAGGAAAGAAGGATGAAGTCCCAAAGGCTTGGGGCAGAATGTTTCAGATGTCATCCGAAGAAGCCAAGGCTCTTCCGAATGTCGTATAAGGTATATTTTACTAAATTCAATGCCCATGTACGTATTTTTGATACTGGGGCTAGTAAGTCATTTGTGTCGAGTGATATTATATGCCACCCCTCATTCAGAATATAAAAGATGCCGATACCTTTAGAAGTAGAAATAACTGATAGCAAAAGCTATCTCCTACATGAAATATGTAGAGGTTGTAAGATAACACTTGAAGACGAAGAATTCGATGTTGACCTCGTTCCCATGATTTTGGGAGAATTCAAAGTAGTGGTTGGTATGGATTGGTTGTCTCGACATCATGCTGAAATCCAATGTGAAAGCAAAACCATACACGTGACGACGCCCAGTGGCAAACGGATAATTATACATGGGAAAGAAAAGTCAAACCGACGTTGTGCACCCTTATCCAAGTGGTCAAATACGTCCGAAACGGGAGTAAAGCATACTTGGCCTATGTGGTAGGTACGCACCAACAGTCCCCAAGATTTGAAGAGGTAAGAATTGTGAATGAATATCCTGGCGTGTTCCCGGACGATTTACTGGGGCTTCCACCCGAACGAGAAGTAGAATTTCGGATTGAGTTGAATCCAGGTGCAAAGCCAGTGGCTAAAGCACCCTATCGATTAGCTCCTACCGAGATGCGGGAATTGATGACTCAACTACAAGAATTACTTGACAAGGGCTTCATACGCCCAAGTGTATCACCATGGGGTGCACCTGTGCTATTCGTGAGAAAGAAAGATGGCGCAATGTGAATGTGCATCGATTACCCAGAATTAAACAAATTAACGGTTAAGAACCGTTACCCCTTGCCTAGAATCGATGACTTATTTGACTAGTTGCAAGGAGCGAGTTGGTTCTCGAAAATCGATTTACGGTCGGGGTATCATCAACTTCTGGTACGTGAGGAAGATATAGCCAAGACTGTGTTTAGGACCCGTTATGGACATTACGAGTTTTTGGTAATGTCCTTCGGATTGACTAATGCACTAGCTGCGTTCATGGATTTAATGAATCGAGTATGTCGGAAAATGTTAGATAAGTTTGTGATAGTCTTCATAGATGATATATTGGTATACTCCCGAAGTGAATCCGATCACGCCTGCCATTTGCGTGAAGTGTTAGAAACGCTTCGTAAAGAAAGGTTGTATGCTAAATTTTCCAAGTGTATGTTTTGGCTAAGAGAAGTGCAATTTCTCGGCCATGTGATAAATGAAGAAGTTGTTCAAGTAGACCCTTCTAAGATAGAGGCTATAATGAAATGGGTTCCCCCAAGAAACCCAAGTGAGGTAAGAAGCTTCTTAGGTTTAGCTGGTTACTATAGAAGATTCATTCAAGATTTTTCTAAGATAGCTCTGCCCATGACTAAACTAACAAAGAAGAATGAAAAGTTTAGTTGGGGTACGGATCAGGAGAAGGCTTTTCAAACATTGAAGGAAAAACTTTCAAGTTCGCCAGTACTAGTATTACCTGATGGTGCGGAAGACTTGGTTGTGTACACAGGTGCTTCGCATCAAGGGTTGGGATGCGTCTTGATGCAAAGGGGCAAGGTCATCGCCTATGCCTCTAGACAACTAAAACAGCACGAGGGTAACTACCCGACACACGATTTGGAGTTGGCAGCGGTAGTTTTTGCGCTGAAAATATGGTTACCCGACACACGATGTGATAAATGAAGAAGCTGTTCAAGTAGACCCTTCTAAGATAGAGGCTATAATGAAATGGGTTCCCCCAAGAAACCCAAGTGAGGTAAGAAGCTTCTTAGGTTTAGCTGGTTACTATAGAAGATTCATTCAAGATTTTTCTAAGATAGCTCTGCCCATGACTAAACTAACAAAGAAGAATGAAAAGTTTAGTTGGGGTACGGATCAGGAGAAGGCTTTTCAAACATTGAAGGAAAAACTTTCAAGTTCGCCAGTACTAGTATTACCTGATGGTGCGGAAGACTTGGTTGTGTACACAGGTGCTTCGCATCAAGGGTTGGGATGCGTCTTGATGCAAAGGGGCAAGGTCATCGCCTATGCCTCTAGACAACTAAAACAGCACGAGGGTAACTACCCGACACACGATTTGGAGTTGGCAGCGGTAGTTTTCGCGCTGAAAATATGGTGGCATTACTTATATGGGACAAAGTGCACGATCTACTCGGATTACAAAAGCCTCAAATACTTTTCGAGCAGAAAGATCTTAATATGAGGCAACGGAGATGGCTAGAACTTATCAAGGATTATGATTGTGACATCCTCTACCATCCCGGTAAGGATAATGTCGTGGCAGACGCACTAAGTAGAAAGGAGTACCCGCCCCCAATTCGGGTAAAATCAATGAGAATGATCGTTACACCTAATCTCCTTGAAAGTATACGGGAAGCTCAAATCGAGTCGTTAAATACAGAGGATACGAGGAAGGAAAGAATTAAAGGATTGCACACAAGCTAGAAGAGGATGCGAAGGGGATTAAGACAAGGTACGGCTGAATCTGGGTACCTTGGAGTTGTGATGTAAAAGAATTACTCTTTGACAAAGCTCATAAGTCACGATACTCGGTTCATCCAGGAGCCACGAAAATGTATCGAGATTTAAGGAAGAATTATTGGTGGCCAGGAATGAAGCGTGATATTGTTAAATACGTCGTGAAGTGTTTGACATGTTCACAAGTAAAAGCTGAACATCAAAAACCATACGGGAAGTTGCAACCTTTGGAAATTCCGGTGTGGAAGTGGGAGGACGTGATCATGGACCTTGTAACTAAGCTTCAGAAAACGAGGAAGGGGCACGATGCCATATGGGTCATTGTTGACCGTCTCACTAAAAGTGCTCATTTCCTACCTATACGAGAATCATATTCCTCAGAAAAGGATGGCGGAAATATTTGTGAATGAAATTATATCCCGTCACGGAGTGCCCGTATCCATTATGTCGGACCGTGATACGCGATTTACCTCACGTTATTGGCAAAATTTCCACGAAAGAATGGGCATTAAATTACATTTAAGTACCGCTTATCATCCTCAAACAGATGGTCAATCAGAAAGGACCATCCAAACGCTTGTGGATATGTTAAGGGCATGCGTTATGGATTTTGGAGGAAATTGGGATGAGCATTTACCATTAGTGGAATTCTCGTACAACAACAGCTATCACCATAGTATTCAAATGGCACCGTATGAGATGTTGTACGGACGAAAATGTAGAACTCCTGTGTGTTAGGGAGAGGTTGGGCAAAGAGAGTTTGCATCGAAAGATGTGGTAGCTAAAAGAAATGAAGAGATTGACCTTGTACGAGCTCGTTTGAAGGTGGCGCAAGACTGGCAGAAATCATACGCGGACAATAGAAGGCGTCCTATTGATTTCAAGTGGAGACCATTTTTTTCTGAAAGTCTCTCCTTGGAAGGGAATAATCCGTTTCCGCAAACGGGGAAAGTTGGGACCACGTTATATAGGACCTTTCAAGGTCCTAGCACGGGGGTGGTAGAGTAGCTCACCGAATTGAATTGCCCTCTTCATTAAATGGAATACACAACACGTTTCATGCGTCACAATTGAGAAAATGCCTTGCAGACGAAACAATACATGTACTTTTAGATGATGTTGAGCTAGACGAACAAATGAATTACATTGAGAAACCGATAGCCATTAAAGACTACAAGGTGAAGTACCTACGCAACAAAGCTATTAAGCAAGTGTTGGTACAATAGCAACATAGAAAGGCATCCGACCTTACTTGGGAATTGGAGGATGAAATGCGTGAACATTACCCGTCATTATTTGGTACGTAATTAGGTTTCGGGGACGAAACCTTCTTTAAGGGGGGTAGATTTGTAACACCCCAAAATCATTATATATGTGTGTGTGTGTGTGTGTATGACTATGTTAAGGCAAGAATGTAAATAAGATTTAAACTTAAAAAGAAAAGGTTAAAGTCAAGAATAATATTAACACCATACTTGAGGGGCCAGATATGCAAAAGTTAAAAGTTAAGTGCTTAAATTACAATTAACACACACATACATACACATCTGAAGTGTGTGTCGATCAAGCGGGAGAAGAAAAAGGGGGAAAACCCTTGTTCTACACAAATTAGCAAAATTGATAAGAGAATTGAAGTTCAAATTGATGCATGTCCTTGGTTTCTTGATCATCTAAGCATATTAAACTATAAGGTAAGTGAAATTTTACCTTTTGATGATCTTGTATGAAGTAGGTTCAAGCAAAACCACAAATGAATGAGAAATTGGTATGAGTTATGAATTAGAAGCATCACATAGGACATGAGTTAGGCTTGAATTCAACTAAATCAATGTTTTGAGTGAAAACCCACTTGAAGTAGGAGCATTATGTAGAATAATGATGAATTATGTGCAAAAATTGTGTATTAGTTATGTATGATGTTGCTTATAATGAATATTGGAATGATGAAACTGAATTAGAATGATGATTGTATGAGAATAGTTGAATATGATAATCTTGATATGTATTAGTAGGAATATGCATAAGATACTTGTACTTTGTGCTTAGCTAGTGGTATGCACTCCAGGTGTTCGATAAAATGCTTGGGTATTGGTTTTAAAGTAATAAAGATGATCTCATATGCATATGATGGCAATTGATTTATAATAGATAAATGTTGAATTGTTAGCTCATAATGTTAGTATAAATGTGAAGATGAAAACATGAGAATTGAAAGAATGTTGAATGCGATATTGTAGGTATAAAGGAAGAAGGTACAAGTTAAACCGGTTCGCAAGCAATGCAAAGTAAAGGTAAGTTCATATGAACTTCATTTTTGATCTTGATGTAATCTATGAAATTAGTTCCATTATATTACTTTTAGACCGTTAGTTAGTTTAATGTGTAGTAAGACGATAATGAGCATTGAAGACATTGTTAGGTAATGGGTTGTAAAGTATGTAAATTGACTCACTGTAATGGGTCAAGGTGAATGGATAAGCATGATGATGAAGATGTATAATATCATGACTCGTTATAAACGTGTCATTAAGAAAGGAATGTTCATCTTATGGATCCGCATGATCGGGTCGGGTAAAACATATGGTTGATGCTAGAAGAATGATAACTACAATTTCGTTGTAGGCGAAATTTTATAAGTAAGGAATCTATGAATGAAGGATATTATGAAGCCATTACTTAGTTAACGGGTCAATAAAGGGAATAAGGAAACAATGTAATAACTATGTCCAATGTGTTATACTAATAAATGTATTGTGTTATGTGTGATAGGGAAATCGACATCTTGATAATGGCTTGCTTGGAATGAACACACTACATCGCCCTTTACGCGCTTCCGGCTCAAGTTTAATGTCAATGGTCAAAACAAACTCTTTTGAATTGTAAATGTCGTTTTAATAACTTAATGTTTCTATTTTGTTACGGTTGATTAGGATAATGCTCCTTCGAAAATTTATTTTTAGTATCTACTTTGTTTAAATACAAGGGGCATTTTGGTCAAAGTTCTTATATTACGGCACTAAAGTTTAAATTGTATGAAGTTTTGACTTACGTTTTAATGGGCGTTTCATTATATTTTTAATGAATGCGATTCAAGTATTGAAGATGAATGGAATGGAATGATATCATCTTTTATCTGAGAGATGTATGTGTGATTCATCTTCTAAGTGTCAAATTCTCCCAAAATCTTTCATCTTTAAATACATGTTAATCATATTTATTTCCATCTTCTTTTGTAAAGATCGAGCTCGACTTGTCAAGTGCCTTTTAAACTTGACCCTCGACTCAGTTTATTATTTCGTAAATATATTATTATTTATTTATATATTTTTCCACTTATAATTATTTTTTACGAAGCTCGAGCTTGAATTTGTCAATTACCTTTTAAACTCGAGAGTGAGGATACCGTGTGTGTGTTTGGCTGGAAAATAGTGCAAAGGGCGGGTGCCTACGGGTACACCAGCGCCAGTTCAGTGGGTAGTCTAGATGGCATCAGGTTGTGTTGTTTCGTTAGTAAAGACCCCTCCACCCTAAACTCGACGTTATTTAAATTTGAGTGAGTCGATCGCAACTAGGTTTGTAAGGATCACGTGCTTACAAAGGAAACGAGTAAAGGTGGATTTTGTACTTGCTTTAGAAAGAAAAAAAAATCAATCAAAGCACCACGAAGAACCCCATCATCCAATTCATCCGATTTTTCCTCGTCAACAATAGGGGGACCCAATTTTCAAATTTTCACATCCAAATTCATCACAAAAATATCAAAAATCAATAATCTTTATCATCCATCACCACTTTCATCTTCATTCCACCTGCTTATTTATGAAAAACGTCCATCACTAATTCATTAATTTCATTTTTACCGCTTTAATTTAATATCCCCATGTGTAATTCACTCATTTGTCTCAAATCAGCAAACTTTTCATATGGGTTTTGTCTTGATCATCAAAACAACACGTTATATGCTTATTTAATGATGCAATTATGATGCACACGCGATTATTGCCTTATTGGTCCGATCTGTGACAAGTTTCTGTCACTTTCTGTTTTTGTTATCAAAACGACGTCGTCGTCTTATTCTTCATGCCTGTTATTAACTTTATAACTTATGATTGTTGGCTAAATGTTTGGAAATGATATTTGTTTGCAGCGTATTTGATGAATAAAAAAGGGGTTTTTAGTTTATTGATTTTAAAGAAATCTTGATTGTTTTTATGGGCAATTCATGCCGTGGATCTCTTGGAGACAAAGAAGTTAAGAGCTTAAATCAACCGAAAAACCGATCCGGTGACGGTGAACTACTCGATCAACAACCGTCTTCAGGCGACCGGATTGACAACTTGAACCACCCTCAAAAGGTTACATCCCAAGAACCATCCAAGCACTCGAACCGCAACCCGAGACCCGAAACTGTTGTCGAAAACGACGAAACCATGAACCGCAACGCCACTGCGAATCAAGGTTTCTATGTGATCGGGCATTGACTGAAAACATTCGTGATCTTTACACATTGGGTCAAAAGCTAGGCCAGGGTCAATTTGGGACAACATATTTATGCAAAGAGAATTCGACCGGTATAGATTACGCATGTAAATCAATAGCGAAACGAAAGTTGATATCGAAAGAAGATGTGGAGGATGTGAGGAGGGAGATTCAGATCATGCATCATTTGGCCGGGCACAAGAACATTGTCACCATTAAAGGTGCGTATGAAGATCCGTTATATGTTCATATTGTAATGGAGCTTTGCAACGGTGGGAGTTGTTCGATAGGATTATTCAAAAGGGGAATTATAGTGAGAGGAAAGCAGCCGAATTGATCAAGATTATTGTTGATGTTGTTTAAGCGTGTCGTTCGCTTGGAGTTATTCATCGCGATTTAAAGCCCGAAAATTTCTTGTTAATTAACAAAGATGATGATTTTTCGCTCAAGGCGATCGATTTTGGGCTCTCGGTTTTCTTCAAACCAGGTATCAAGATTTAAGAATTCATCTTTATTTTATATAGGATTTCAAACTTGTGATTGTATTTTGTTTGTAATTGTAAATAGGTCACAGATGTGGTTGGAAGGCCGTATTATGTTGCGCCTGAGGTGTTGTTGAAGCGTTATGGGCCCGAAGCCGATGTATGGACAGCTGGGGTGATACTTTACATACTTTTAAGCGGTGTACCTCCATTCTGGGCCGGTATGTGTTACGAAATTACATAGCATATGCTTGTGATTTCATTCTAATAAGTTTTGTGGATTCTAATTTTAACCGTTTATCTAGAAACACAACAGGGAATATTCGAAGCGGTTTTGAAGGGAAATCATTAGGACCCGTGGCCCCTTATATCTGACAGTGCGAAAGATCTTATTAGAAAGATGATATGTTCTCGGCCTTCTAAAGTTCTATGTATGCTCTCTCGTCCATTATAAAAGAATATTAGTTATTTAGTATTTGTTGCTTGTTCATATATGATTTACATGTGCAGGTCATCCTTGGATATGTAAAAACGGAGTTGCTCCCGATAGAGAACTGGATCCAGCAGTTCTTTCTCGTTTGAAGCAATTTTCGGCGATGAATAAGTTAAAGAAGATGGCTTTGAGGGTATGATTAAAAAATACTAAACATTCAACTATGCCCGCGACTTAATGAAGAACCATATGATGAAAAAATATAAAAAAAATTATTCCATATATAAAACAGCCTCGTGCGATCCAAGATTTTTTAATAAAATCCATCAAAATTTTAAAGGTGGTGATAATTTATTTTTATATGTGAATGATATTTCTTTTTAGTCGTAAAAACCGTAGATGGGCATATGGGACAGTATCATTTACTCAGAACTGGTTTGGGCCCAGTCCAGTGGACTCCAGCCCATCCCCGGTTGGCCCATTATTTCAACAATATTAAATATTTGTTTTTTTTTTTTTTTGTGAATTTAGGTCATAGCTGAGAGCTTATCAGAAGAAGAAATTGCTGGTTTAAGGGAAATGTTTACGGCAATGGATACCGATAATACCGATAATGTGAGTTGAAAACTTGAAACAGAATAGTATCATATATTTTTTATTATGGGAAAATCATAAAATAATAACCAAAGTAATATTATTTCAATAAAGTCACTGATACTTTTTTTTTATTAATTATAAAAACCACTCAAGTTTCACAATTGTTTAAATTGAAGTAACCTAAATGGAACAATTATGAAACTTGGTTATTAATTAGTGACCTTTTTTCTTCACAATTATCTATTCTTTAATAAAAACTTGAAAAGTTAATCACTATACAGTAACCAACTTTAGTTAATAACATGTGGTTAATTTTCAGGATGGAAGGATTGATTACGGGGAATTCGTGGCGATGATGACGAAAGGTATCAGTCGACGAACGATGAGGAATAGTGTGAACATTAGCATGAGAGATTCACCGAGAGCAGTCTAGGCGGTTTGATAATCGTTTCTTGTTGTTCAAGTAAATGTATGTTCTGTTTGGCTCGTGTAGAAAGAGATTTATGAACAAATTGCAGCTGAAAAATGTTGCTTGTGGTTGAAGAAAATGAAGAGGAATCTTATATCCTTATTTTTGTAGATCACAATTATACATAAATATTTTATTAAATTATAACCCAGGAATCTAATTGTTTAAGCTGGATGGCGAAAGTAACATTGCTTTTCCCTCTATTTCCTCTGTAAATTGTTTCTGCGCCAATAGTTTTTATATATTTAATAATCATAATAATAAAGAAAATTGTTCTTTAGATAACAGATATTTAGAATATACACCAAGAATCAGAATTGGTTAAGCTGAGAGCAGAAAGTAACATGGGATTGCTTCTATTTATAATATACTATAAATTCTCTGTACCAATTATTTTATATATATATATATATATTAGAGAGTTCAAATAAAAAGAAAATTTTTATAAGAATAAAAAGAATAATTTTTAAACTAATAGAAATTCTCTATTTACTTCATTTAATGCGTGTATTTAATGTTATGAAAAATGGCATATAGGTAAATCTATAATTGTCATTAATTAGCTAATTAATTAAACTTGTAACTAATTTTTTCATATACTCTTTCAAGATAAAATAATTTATGGTGTAAGATAAATTTTAGTATGTGTAGGATAAATTTTGAAATGTGTAGGGTAAATTTACATGTGTAAGGTAAATTCCGATAAATGTAAGACATATGTAAGATAAATTTTGAAATGTGTAGGATAAAATGTTTTTGCTTTATTAATAAGAAATAACATAATTAATGAGAGGAGTTATAAACTATTTAATGTTTTACCATTATGCACTTTGTTCTTTTTTTTCTCACATTAAATTTCTTTTCACATTAAATTTCTTCTTTGTACCAATTATTATATATATATATATATATATATTAATCATCTTAAAACTCAAAAAATTCCAAAAAACCAATTGTTCATCAATAGATTCAATTAATAGAAACAAAAATATGAAATATTATTGTAAAGGCTTAATTATAAATATTTTATTTTATTATAAGCCAAGAATCTAAATTGTTTAAGCTGGAAGGCAAAAAGTAACATGGGTTTGCTTCTATAATCTATAGTTCTATTCCTCTGTAATTTACTAAAGTCTCTGTACCAAATATTTTATATAATTAATCATCAAAAATATTAAAAAAATACAAATTGTTATTCTATGGAAACAAAAATATGAGACATTCTTCTAGGCACTTACTTATAATAAATATATAAATTATAAACCAAGAATCTTAATTGTTTAAGCTGGAAGGAAAAAGTAACATGGAGTTGCTTCTATTCCTCTCTAAATTCTTTCTGCACCATTTATTTTTAAAATTAGTCACCCAAAAAAAATAAACAAATAAAAAAAATACGGTTAATCAATAGATTCAATCAGTGGAAACAAAAATATGAAATATTCGTGGAAACACTTATTTGTAAGTATTTTATTAAATCATAAACCAATAAGCTTAATATACTTAAAAGCCAAAAGGTAACATGGGTTTGCTTCTATTGATGTATCCCTCTGTAAATTATTAAATTCTCTGTACCAATCATTTATATACTTAACCATTATTAAAAAAAAGCTTCCAAAAAAAAACAAAAATACCAGTTGTTCTTCATTAGATTTAATCACCGGAAACAAAAATATTTCATATTCAACACTTAGTTATAAACATTTTACAACCAGCGCCTTTCACAGGCTGATCCGAACTGAGCGGACTTTTGCTCGTGTTTGGCTCGTTTACAACCGAGCAAATCCGAATGAGTATATTCGAGCGTATAATTTTCCGAGCGAGCGGCAAGCGACAAGTAATTTGGACAACCATAGATTTAGCATGTTTCCTTCGATGTCTCTGCTATCGCGTCACGACTATGGTCCAACTGTCCGAGGATGACACTAAGATTGAGGTTGGATCATTCTGGTTGAGGCGGGTGAGACGATGAATATACAACAAAGAACAATTGTAGCATTGTGGCATATGGTGAGAGCGAGAGACGACTGACGATTGATGAGAGAAAGATGTCAAATATTGTCGCTCGACTTAAAGTTTTAGTTTTAACTTTAGTGTTAAATTTTCTATTGGTTTGACTAAGCTAGTATGAATAAATATAATTGTATATTTGAGTACAGTGGTCATGTATAAAATATGAATATACATGTAATTTACATGTGCCCATATATAATTATATATGTATTAAATTAAAAAAAAATTGATTCGAGCCGAACCGAGCTGAACGGACCTTTGCTCATGATTGGCTCGTTTACAAACCAAACCAAACTGAGCGAGTATATCCCGAGCGTTTTCCGAACGAGAGATTTTAAAGCCCTATTTACAACATTATAAACCAAGAATCTGAATTGTTCTACATGGGATTGCTTCTATTGCTCTGTTATTTTATACATTAAATCATCAACAAAAATATAAGTTTTTCTTCAATAGATTCAAATATTCAACCAATGTAAACAATTAAACAAAAAAAAATATATGAATAACAAATACACAAAAAATAAAATCCACAAGAAGAAGTACAGAGAACCCTAAATGGCAGACTTGTAACGAATCGTCTGAGGAAGTCCGGGTTGATCCGAGCCGACAAGCTTCCGGATCTCAGATCTAAACTTATAAATAACATGTCTCCAACTACCTTTATTATGGGAACCGAGAACCGTTATTTCTTCCTGATTCATCTCCAGATCTAATGCGAAACCTGGTTTTCTGGAGAGGATCCATTCCCAGCCGAGATTCCACCAGTTTCTGACTGAATTAGAAGCTGATTCGCCGATGGAAGAGACTGATTTGGTGCTGCGTACCGCCCACGCGGTGGTGGAGGAGATTGTCGGTGGGTGGATGGACGAGATGGCGGAGATGCGGTGGCGGATTCCGGCGGTTGTGGTTGTGGTGGTGGGTTGGGAGAGTGGGAGAGATTTGGTGGTGTGGAAGATGGAGGTCATGGTGAGTGTGGAGAGAGAAGATGAATTTTTTTTGAAAGGTTGATGAAGTTGAGAACTTGAGATGAAGAAAATAAAGTTGAAGGTGTGAAGATGAAGAGGAGGTTTAAGGGGTTGTGGGATCCATATGCAACATCATATTCATTTACCAACAATATACAACTCTTATTTGCATGTGATTCGTCGACTTTTGTATATTTTTATGTGTTACGGCGAGCCCGGGTTTTGTAAAGATTTTTCTAACGGTAAATTTGAATCACTCTGGACTGCTGAGGTATCATCGTGTCATCAGCAAACTTACCCAATCATATCCATCTCCACTAGATATAATATGCATATACACCAATTTAAAAGACACCTAATCAAGTTTAATGATTTATAATGGGCTTACTAAAGTTTGATACAATAATAATAATAATAATAATAAATAATAATAATAATAATGCACTTTTAATACATTTAATGAACCATTCCAAATCCAAATTCCAATAAACCATTCTAGTAGGTTTTGACGCTATCAACATAAACATGTTATACATACACACCTGTGATTTACAGAAATGAATAGTAGGTTTCTTAATACGACGAACAAATGGTCAAACTAAATGACTCGGTTTGAAATTTCCTAGTCGGCTAATCGAACTGTCGAATTGTGACATGCTTAATTGACTAAACCCCAAAGGCCCAATTTACCTTGATCCAGTTGAGCCCATTTATTTAGTTTGGGCCTATCCAAGGTAAGCAAATACAAAATACATACTGCTATACTAGCAAATAGAGTTGCACATTTCTAGTGTTTTTCATGTCCAGTTGGAATTGGGTTCGGGTATGATCAACAAGTTATTAACCGGGTATCACAATACCGGGTCGGGTATGAAACTGGGTAATGAGGAGGAAATGATCGGGTATTTTCGGTTTCAGATCCGGTTCCAGGTTTTGATCGGGTAGGGTCTGGTACATCCGGGTTGGACCCAGTTTTAAATTATAGATATGTACCTGATAAATATTCATCGGGTATGGATCCAGGTTAGGAATGCCTAGGTTTTTTAATGCCCATATTCGGGTTTTTTTGTAGGGTATAATACCCAGGTTTTTTGTGTGCATTTCTACTAGTAAAGGGGAAGGATTAATTGAGAAATCTAAAGACTAGGAGAAATTGCAAAAATCAATCAAAATCATTTTTATTTTGCAAAGTATATAAATGCAAGATGTAAAATGATTTCTATCTTCAAAATAATTCTTCTTCCTTTTCAAATTCCTCTTAACAAGGTTTATACACATGCATAAATTTTAAAAATTTATATACGTGTAAACTTTTTATAATATACGAATACGTGTAAGTTTACACTTAAATTCATATATCAATGTTGTATTTTCGCTGTGAGAATGCAGTCGATATCAGCTATGTCCGTTATGGTATTGACACTCGTTATAGTAATCGAAAGAGAAAACCTTTGCAAACGAATATTGATTCCGGTACTGATGTTGTGCAGTTGATATCGATTACGTTTGTTTGCATTCTATGTTTAGTTTTTTCAACGTTGCGATAAAATTGTATTAAAAACAGATATTGTGGCTCTATCATATCAAACCCAACCGAAACCGAATAAATGGTCTTGATTCCGCGTTATTTGAATCGTTTTGTGTATTAAAGATTGTAACTAGTAGAAATGTTTGTTTGAAAACTTAAGAAGTTTTATGTTACTTCAACTTACGTGTAATGTTTTGTATTAGCATTATATATATATATATATAATGCAAATTTTATGAAATCTTTGATGTACTTTTTAAGTATATTTACTTCAAATTTCCCACTTATAATTTATTTTTAAATATAAGGTATTACATATTAGTGTTTCTCCTTATTTGCTGGAAACCCTTGTTAAAAATTGTTGTTCCCGTTCTCTTTCCAAGCAGACGCGACGCAACTATCTCCCACTCTCATTCCAATCTCCGATTCAGGGTTTTTGCACTGATGTTCTTTGTCATTCTCAGTATAAGATAAGGGTGGTTTGTGTTCATTTTTGTTTATGAAAACTTGTTTGTGTTTGTTTGCTTTCATTTGTGTTCGTCTATGTTAATGAACGCTCGTTTTTTCTTATTCGTCTGCGTTTGCTTTTGTCCAACACCTAAAATTAATAAACAAACACAAACGAATACGAACACATTCACTTCTTTAATGAACAAACACAAACAAAAAAATCTTCTTCGGAAAGTGTTCATTACAGTTGGTAAACACATTATATCCTTAACAAAAGAACACAAAAAAGTTGTCTTAACGTTAATTCAATTCGTTTGCATCCCTAGCTTACGTTCTTAAAAAAATTGCTAGTCCCCGCTTAAAAGTTACATCCACACTTGAGGACTCCACGAGCCCTAATTGACTTGGTTTCGAGGACTATTCTTGTAATTTACAATAAAGTTAGAGGACGAAAACTAAAATTTTCGAAATTTATTCTTCATGTCATGCAGCGGTCACCACAAAGTTGACGCTCCGATACCAACTGAAATCAAGAACTCTATATTCCGATTCCTTTCCAATCCATAACCATAGCCATGGTAGCAGGAGAGTGCATTAGAAAACTCGCAATTTGGCACACCCCCACTTTCCACCCCATCATCAACCACTCGATCACATCTTGTCCACTCTCGGCTCGGCTTCCTCCCTCTACCACCCACTATACCCTTGTCTGGAAAGAGTACTCGTATCCTGCCGCGAGACTTTATCTCAAGGGATCTTCGTCTCCTCCTCGCCCCCGCCTTCCCTATCCAAAAATCGACGGCTTGCATGTCAACACTTATCGTTCATTCTTGGAATCTGTTGATGTTTACCTCTTTATGGACAATATTTCTGATCTTTTTCATATTCGGTACGTTTCTTTTGTCCCGCTTTGTTTTCTTGTTTTGAATTGGAACTTTGACTTTGGCTGGTCAAAGTTATGTGTTTTGACTTTAGAATTGAGATGGGTTTATGCGTTTTTAGAATAATTGGTAACTGGGATCAAGTATATTGTGTAACGAGTGTTAGTGATTTGGTGTTAATTTGTCCACAAAAGTCCATAAGGAATTTTCAATTATGCCTTTGGAAAGACGTAGGGTTGACTCCAGATTTATCCCATTTTTAGCAATCAAGATGTATTGGCTTTTTGCTTTATGAAATCAATATGTTTTCACTTTTTGGTATAAGAAAGTGTGAGAGCTCCAACGGGTTTTGGTCCCAAAAATTGAGGTGAGACGTACAGCCAAATAAGATTTATTTACAACTTAAAGTTGAAGTTACGTTGCACATCTTTTGTTTTTTTTACGTATAAACTATTTATCGAATAACTTTTCATAATTTATGTAAGTCTTATGTTGTTCCTACGTATAAACCTCCTACGGACCTTAAATTCAAGATTTCTGTCCGGCAACTTCATTTTGTTTTAAACTAATAATAGATTATTAGTATTTAGTAAGAATCATTGTATGCTTTAGTTGGTAATCCAGTCATACATTGAACTTGTTTCAGGGGAATGCCGTTGTGCCCTGCTCATGACAGAGACCAGAAGTGGGTGCCAATGACTGAAGACGACTTGGTGTATGTGTACCGAGAGGGAATGGACTTGACAACCGCAGACAACAATGCCGATGAGGATCCGAATCCGCTTTTGGACTTTGTTCCATGGGATCACATCAGATCGACTGGATAGTAATGTAGTTGTGTAAGAATGTAGTTCGCCATATTTTTGACCCCATTTTGTTCTATCAAGACTTTTAAGGATAGGAGTTTTTGTTGGAAGAGTAGTGCAGTACATCAGTTTAGTTTTGACAATACTGGAGAAGATTGAAACTGTTTGGTTCAAAATTTACTTTTGTGTTTATATGATTGTGGTTGCTATGTTAATTAAAGAGATTCTTGGAATCACTATCTCCTGGCTTTATTATATAGAGAAGAAACTATTTTCTTAAAGCTATAAGAATATCGGGTAAAATTATCCAATAAAGTCTCCTAGATTTAAAAAAAGTGTACAAAGATATAATGGATCGTAAAATATAACATAGTGCTGAAAAATATAACACAAAGAAAAAAGGCACAATTAGTCGCAAAAAAAATGCACACTAACACAAATATAGAAAAGAAACAGTGCTAAATAAAAACATACAATGATATAAATAAAAATTCTAAAATCTACAAGGTATAAATCCAAAAGTGAAAACCTAAAATCTCGTATCGTAGAGTTCGATGAAATGGTTCCACTGCCACTTGAATAAGGTCAATCGGAATTCGTTTGATACCCTTCTTACAGTTTCTTATTTATAGTTAAACCTTTGAATTTAATCCTAACCCAAAGAATATCATTACTCATAAATAGATTGTTGTTTAGTTACTATTATTTATTTTTTATCTAGAAAACTTCTATAATACAGAATTTGATATGGTCAATTACAAATAATAAAATTATATTTCTGTTTTAACAATTGAAAAATATAAATTAAAAAATAAACATTATAGGTTTATCTTTATAATGTTTAAACAGATCAGTAAATTTTGTACAAGTGTTCAATGATATTTATAACTTTTTTTGAACATCTAAACTATTTATAGTTAAACCTTTAAAATAACCATACATGAAACTTTAGATTAATATTCTAGTGCAATATATGAATTAATTATTTATTTCCGTTATTGGTCATTGTTGCTTACCGAAAAAAAGGGTTCTTTACAATGTAAAGTCAGTAAATTTTTGTTTAAGATTTATCAATATCACAAAAAAAATGAATATCATTAGAGCTCTCTAGCCCAAGATCATTATTAATTTACATAAAAGAAAAAGAAACATATTTTCTCATGCTATAATTTAAAAGACCTAATTCCAAAAACAAGTTTGTTAGATTGAGATCCATGTAAAATTTTTAGGAAACATTTGTGACTAGATGGATTCATAAATTAAATCTAGCAACAAAAACTTTAATAATTTAAACCTCACTAAACTCAGTACTGAGAACATGAACTGCACATCTACAACTACAACCTTCTGCACATCTTCCGCATCACTTTGGTGATGGTTCTACAAGGCTGACGGCTCAAATGGCACCCTCACAAAGAGTTGACCGTGCAGGGTTACAACTGCTGAAGTTTGATGAGGGTCGATCCTAGACGGCAAGCTCACAACCTTGATCACAAAAGTTTGTTATAATTTACAATCAGAATATTTATTTTCAGTTTTGTTACCAGAATTCGTAGCATACCTTTTTAAAAGGAGAAACGCCCCATGGATTGTCGAGCTGCTCTGGTTGACCAGATATAACCAAGCGACCAGCTGGATCAGACTGTACCCGCACCTACTTCCATCCACCAAATATGTTACTGTTCATCTTCAAGTTTTACCTTATACCCCTCAAAAAAGATTATATGTATATCTTATATTACCTCTTCACGCAAAAGTCCAGGAACCAAAGCATACACCTCAAAGCAGTCCTTCTGTATGGTCAAATTAAAACAAAGGTAATAAATGAAATGGCTAAAGTAAAAAACATTTAACTATAACCAAAGTAGTTCAAATAATCGAAGAATATAATAAAAAATAACATACAGACAAACTTACAGTTCTCTGCACATTGATCTTCACCCAATCGGCAGGGAGGCCAACATCAACAACCGCTGAGTCCAATCTGAGATATTCATTACAGCGACGGGTGTAAGTTTATAACCATATGTTGCAGATTTGTTATGCCTAAATTTAACATTATAAGGAAACAAAACATCTCAACTGTGGTTTTAATGCTTTCATGCGTGCAAGTTTGACAGCGCGTTCAACCGGAGATGGCTTTTTACGCTTCAGCAAACCTATATAGTCAAATGGAAAAGGTCAAAGAGAGTATAGGCATTCAATAATATTTATGTTATAACTTGGTGTAATCATGCAAACTGTACCAATGTCTCGCTTATCTCGTCTCACAGACATACTTGGCGTCCTATCCTGCAAAACAAAGTTTCTTGTATCAGCTCAAATTTAACAAAAACTACAAAAAAAAGAAACTATACCTCTAAACATTCACACATATTATTAAGAGTAAAATGTCATTTTCGTCCCTATGGTTTGGCCAGTTTTGCAACTTTCATCCAAAGGTTTGTTTTTCTGCATCTGGATCCAAAAAGTTTGAAATCTTGACATTTTCGTCCCTGAGGTTTCGTCAGTTTTGCAACTTTCATCCAGAGGTTTGTTTTCTGCATCTAGATCCAAAAAGTTTGAAATCTTGCCATTTTCATCTGGCTCTTTAAGTCCATCCATTTTTTCTCCGCTAAGTCAGGGGTATTTTCATCTTTTTTATTTAATAAGGGTATTTTGAATACTTGTACATTATGCTAAATGCTTGTACATAAAGTAAAAAAAAACAAATTGCCCTTTAAGTTAACAAAAAAGGCGAAAATACCCCTGACTAAACGAAGAAAAATTGATGGAGTTAACAAGCTGGATGAAAATGGCAAAATTTCAAACCTTTGGACGAAAGTCGCAAAACTGGCCAAACCTCAGGAACGAAAATGGCATTTTACTCTAATATTAATGCGATGGATTAAAAACACACAAAATTATACCTTAATGATTGGATCCCCAACCTCGCCGTTACTGAGAAGACGTTGAGAGTGCCAACCCTGCATGGCTCGCGCTGCTGCATCTCTTCTGACCCTTCCTGATCCAGGGGCTTGATTTATACGGGGCTACAAAGTGTAACAATGTTCATGATTAGTCATATTTAATGAAGAATACAGCTACATTATATATAACGGAATAGGTAAGTTGCTATGTGCTTATGATGAATATTGAATTAATTAATGTTATTAAAGATAGTCGCACTTTATGATGAATATCACCAATCGAACTGAGTAGATAAAATAAGATGTACCTGTTTTGCACTGGAAGCAGGTTCTGGAAAGAAAGTATCAGAAAATGGTAGATCCCCGATACTCATTTTATATTTCTCATATTCAAGCAATGCCTGCAAAATTTCATACCAGCAAAATTTGTAATGAAGAAGCTAAAAGCATCCCTAATAGAGTCATTGTTGATTTCACTTTCGTAACCGCTTCAATTGGCATTTGGCAAAGATATTAACCAACTCAACTCATATATATGCTAAGTTGCTAATGAAAGTAATATGATAAAAACGTACAACTTCTTAGTGATGCATTCAAACACACTCAAATCATTAACTGAAAGAACATTAAAGTAGATAGCTCAAAGCCAACTCTGTTTGTGTTATACCTATAACTAGGATGATGAACCTAAAAGATAACTTTAGTGGATATATGATTAGCAAAGTCAAAGAAAAATAGTTAACGTTCTGTGTTCAGTTGTTCACTGCTATTAAGTAAAAATAAAAAATAACTCAGAATAGGAGAGTAAGAACCTTTTCATAGAAACATCGAAACGTCCATGATACAGTAGTACAAGTCCTGTATAAAATACATAATAAGTGTCAAACTGTGAGATTAGGCTTCAAGAAAAAACTTATGGAAGTAATCACACATCACAAGTTAACATAATGAGAGAGCAAAAAGAGAAATACGAAGTTCACATTATTCTTTATTGCTGCAAGTTTTTCTTTATTACGTGACTTCAAGCGCTGTTTTCTTTTACATCATTCTATGTTTTCTCTTAACATTAAATAACAGTATGCCATAATCACATCATAACTCCACATCGCATATAAGACAACAAAAATGTTTTTAAATGTTGACGATATAAAAGATAGGATTCCATGACTCCTGTAAGATTCGACTGAAACTGACCAAGAAAAAGAGCACGTGTAGAAATCGTTTAATTGGGAAAAGAAAGAGTATGATCTCAATGTTCTTGAGTTGTGACTAGATTTCGTATATTAATATCCAGAAACAATAAGACCACATTTGATGTTGAAAATCTGTCTATTAGTGGCTTGTCACTAAAACATCTTGATATCAATATAAACGATTTGTACTCACATGTTGATTATAATGTCAGTTAACAGAATAAACAACAGGACTATGACTGAGTCATGCAAACCAAGGTTTTCTCAATAAGACTGTTTAAAGTCAAATAAGATGAATAAACAAAAGCCAAACACGAGCATTTGATGCTTACTTTGGGGGATTAAATGATTCTCCCACCGTTCGCCACACCTTGCCTGAGGTCACCTGCAAATGCAAGAACATATAAAGATGGTTGAAATCTTCATATTGTGCTCCAAAAAAAGATCATAGGAGATTTTTTATCTAAACGAAAATAACAAAACGGTCTTTGAATCACAAAATTCATGTCAAAAGTCAAAACATTAAATTTTAACATCTCCTTTGATTACACCAAGAAGCATCCAAAAAGAAAAGGTGTGCCAAGATTCAAAAAGGGGATATCTAAGGTTAACTCATTATCAGACAGCTTATTGACAACCTTAGAGACAACTTTGTTTACCTAAGGCATTTTACTAAATTTATACACGGTCTCCATATTTCAAGGTACAGACTTAAGTAAACAAAATACTTCCGTAAGACCGTAACCATTAATCATTATAAACATGTCTTGCAGCATAATACATATGCCCACGGGGCATCAATCCACTCTTATACTCTACAGTCTACACTTGGAAAGCTCTTCAACATTATATATTAAAAACAAACACACTATACAAGATATTTGTGAGACTAAAAAAACCTGTTCATAGCCACCATGCCTGATCACTGATCTCCATAACCTGCCATATAAATTAAACCAAAATCAAATAACAATATAATACTAAACTAAAAGGTTATACAAGGTGAATTGATAAACTGACTTGAGGCAATTCAATGGCTCTCCATAAAACCTCGGAGGCTTAAACTCCAAAAACCTCTCTCTATGAAAACTCTCTAATTCCTTCATAAACTCTGCTTGCTCCTCCTCGGTCCCCGACTCGTCTTCACTGGCCGAATTCGGCTCTAACAGAAACGATTTCTGGTTTTCTAGGATTTTAACTTCGTCCCCAACCTCACGCACCACCGCCACGTCACCCTCCATGACGTCATCTTCCAGCTTCACTTGTTTCTCAACTACTGCAACCGAATCAGGCCGAGTCACTGAGTCACCGATCTTATCATCATGCTCTGTGGTATTCGCATCGTCTGTGGTTTCAACGGTGAAATTGTTTGATCTGATTTCGTCTGACGATGGATTGAATTCAGCAGAATTAGATTTATGTTGCTCCTGATCTTCTTCCGGTAGCATTTTGTTGTTGATTATCGGTAGTAATTGGGTGGAAATTTGGTATCGAGCATCGGTGTCGTTATCGCGTGTTGTAAACCCTAGAAATTTTCCCCAATTTCTCTTTGTTTCTCCCTCCCAAAATGAAATTGGTAGTGGGATACTATACTTCATTTAGACATTTGTAGGTTTGTACTATATTTGGACCCCAATACTTACTCGTATAACTTTTTGCTACATATTATCAAGAGATAAATACCCCAATACTTACTCATATAACTTTACGCTATCAAGGAGAAAAATGTTTGAATAGCTTTGTATTTTGTTCTATTTTCATCTATATTCTTTAAATTTTTAAATTTACAGCTATAATTCTTAACTTTTACACGCGTATAAATGTTAGTCTTCAGTGTTAAATGGATGGTGAAATGACTTAAATGTCCTTTCTGTTAAAAAATAAAACTTAAATCAATAAACCAAAAAGAATTAATATACATAATTTAGGTGGGCCCACGTTATTTTAAACCTAAAACGGCTGCACCGCTTCTCCATAACAACACCTCCGCCCCTCAACCCCCTCCACCTAAAGCAATCCCTACACACATCCAGACCCATGTCATCAGCAACCTATTCATCATCAATATCCACCTGTTCATCCACATTATTTGTTGTATATAATTTAGTGGAGTTTACTGAAATTTTGAAGCAAAAATCCAAAGTAGAGAGAGTGAGATACTTTGTGACAAATTTCACAACTTGTGTCTCCTTTTTAATTGCACCGTCTTTGAACACACATTTTATATGAGCGAAATGCAGTCAATTTACTTCATTGTTAAAATGTTATAGACTGTCAAATTATATACTAGACAAATTAAAAAAAGAATCAGAAGATGAGGATGGTTCACAAATTGTGTTCTTTTTCATCGCACCACCTCCTCTAGTTTTGTAGGTTTGCAGGTTCGCTGGCGTTTTATGGTCGTGGGTTTATCGGCAGAGGAAGGGATAGGGGTGGATGGGTTAGTTTTTATAATTTAAGAAAATGGTGGGCCCCATCTACATTGTCAATCTTTTAAGCATTTTTTTAATAACAAGGGTATTCTAGTCATTTCACATCCACTTAACACAAAAAAACCAATTAATTATATATTTGTTAATCTTTTAAGCATTTTTTTAATAACAAGGGTATTCTAGTCATTTCACATCCACTTAACACAAAAAACCAATTAATTAGATATTTGTTAATCTTTTAAGCATTTTTTTAATAACAAGGGTATTCTAGTCATTTCACATTCACTTAACACAAAAAACCAATCTTCATCTGCTTCAGGTACTATCCGAGAACGAATATGCAAAAGTTGAGGACTATAGTTGTAATTTTATAAGTATATGGACTATAGATGAAAATAGAACAAACCACATGAATTATTCGAGCATTTTCTCTATTGTTAAACTTAATAGTTTATTATACAATAATGATAATGATTATTATGGTCATAAGAACGCACCATAACATATATATTATATAATATATTTTCTTAAGATAATTGTTTATATAGATATATGATACTGAAATTTCTTAAATAAAATTAACTCTATTAAATCTTCTATCGGTCGTTCCCTTTACTAGACCATCGCAATCACACCATCTTCGTTATTGATTGTCGACAATTAGTCTACATCACCGTTAGGTCCATTAGACGACCTTTGTCTCTGCCACAATAAACCTTCGAACCACCTTAAATTTGGTTGAGGTTTTGTAAGTGGTTCTTCATTAGGGATTTGTTTATGAGTTGTGTGTGATTGTGTTTCCGGCTATGCGTCTTTTAGATTTGTATACATCTTTGGCCAACAATGGTTTGAGTTTAACCAGTGAGGGTGAGATGGATTAGTAGATTTGATTTTGGTTGAATATTAATTATATAATAATAATAAAATTACCACTTTAACAATAAAATAACACTGGCCAAAATTGTAAGTGCCCTATCATATATTAAAAAGACACTTTGATGCATATATGCATTAATCAATATCATTAGGTAACAAATTGTTCGGAAGTTCATATTAGCATATAAGATCTTGTGGTGTACTCTAACACTTGGGATTTTAAATGTGATATGGTATGTTAAGCGACATGGCACACCACTCTGTCATTGTGTTAAAGGGTGTTAAAAGGAATTACTTGTTAATATGTTAACGGGGTGTTAAGAACCTGAACTAGTTTTTTTTTCCCTTTTTTAACCAAAAAACACTAAAAAAAGAGTATTAGGCGAAGTTAAGCCATTTCCTTAGGGTGAAGTGGTGAAGTGAAATAAGGAAAAATAGGTGATGTATCACCTACGTGGAGTTGAGGAAAGTTAAAATATACCCAATGCTTAATTAAAATTATCCACATATTATGTGTTGAGATATAAATTAAGTTGCTCTCGTAGGACTTTAATCCAATCAGATTATGCACATTTTTTTTGCTAGTGACTAGGGGGACATGCACCAAGTAAGTTTAAATATCTCAAAGAGTTACTTCAAGAAAATGACCCTTGAAAATATGTAACATGTGATTTTGCATAGACAAAGGCGATTGTTCTAATATTCCTTGTAAAATTTTCGTTACAAAATTAATCATTTTTATTTGTATTAACGACTAATACATACACTCTTTATCCTTATTGCATGTGGGACTTGAAGTCATCAGTTTGGTTAGCGAGGGGCCTATGGTCAAATCTAAGTCTGTGTCGTTTGATGTGAAACTACATTTCATCCCTAGGTTCCTCGAAGTGAAACAAGGTTGGTAATGTCATATAGGCCAACAATGAGTCTTGTTGTGCGTGTTCGCAATTGGATCTCCGAAGATGGTCAATAACATCTCTCTAAACAATACCGGCATCCTTTGTGAATCCTTAAATGTTACCTTAACAAAGTTCACAAACGACATACAAACCCTATATGTCGCAACTATCATATAATATCCACACAAACCCCTTATAACACATGACTTACACATTGTCTAACCATAAATATTTGGTTATAGATTCACAAAATGAGCTTATAGAATTTGTTCTATATAATGTTTGAAGAGTGCAACAACTCCATTGTGCTTAACCGTGTGGGTTTGAGTCATATACCCCTTCATATCTTTAATTGACACAAATTAATAGTTGTTGCACATCGGGACCAATACTCGGGGGATGAGTGATCGTCTCTTTTTACCCATAACCAAAGTAAATTCTTTGTCGTAGGGTATTGTTGCTGACGAGTAACGATGCACAAGGGATGTGCATGTTTCGTGGTGGGAGATTGTGACATACAATTGAAGATCTCTCTATCCACGTTGTGCTTAATCCCGTGGGTTCTTGATTGCCTCAGCAAATATGTAGGGAGTGGCTCAACGATTAATTAAGGTTGTACCCCATAAAAGCATTCACAATAGCATCTCCATATTTACGTGGGTGAGTTCTCTATATTGTATGGAGTGGTTGTGAGTGAAGGAAAGAGAAAATATTACCATTTATCTGCTAAATTTGTAACACACTGTTCACCGTGTATGATATTTTTTGAAAGTGGCTGTGAGAGAATAAAAGATAAAAAATAATGATGAAAGTATAAACAAATATTATTAATTGAATATGTATTAATTTTTAATATAATTATAGAGATAAAGATGCTACTGTTAAGCATTCACATCTTTTTTATCTTTTTTACCCTATAATTTCACTAAAAACAACTATATTTTCTTTATCTTTCAATTAAATAATATTTTTTATAATTTTATCATTATCTTTTCTTTCTCCTCCACTCAAATAATGTCCCCTCAAATTTACAGATGAACAGTAACATTTTCTCTCTTATATACTCACAACCACTTCCAACCACCTACAATCACTAATCAAAATATAAAAAATGCCCTCATAGAATTTGAGGAACGGATTGTGAATGCTCTAACTCCATAAATACTTACACTTTCTTGAGTCCCATTCATAAGAAATTAGGGCAACTCCCCTTGTGAGGCTCTAAGGTATGGTGATGATCCTAATAACCATCAGCACCCTCCATGTCACTGCCAGATCACTCCATCTCATCCTCTCTATCAGTATCACCAACCTATGTGGTGACGATCCCCACCATCCTCAAGCACCAATCAAATATTGTCAAAATCAAGATGGCTTGTGGTCTCCGTGGAAGAATCCACTATCCCATGCATGGTGAGTGAGGGGGTGGCGTACCATGGGTACCACGACCCACTTGGCCTTCCATGCACCTCACCACTACCATATACTGCAAAGCTTGGGTTCATAGAATTAGTGGGATAGAATGGTCGGTCCCCACATTGCTTGCCTTTAAGGGTGAAAGGGCTGCACCCCTCATGAGATGGGGGAAATTTTCACCCACCCAATTATAATATGCCATGTCAATTCCCCTCTCATACGCTACTCTTGCCCAAAAACATAGAGGTGGTTTCACCCAAACCATTTAAAAAAAGGCATGATTGATTGAAAGCTGGTTGGGTCCACCACTAACCCCTCGCCCTCGTCTTCCCCACATGCTGCAACTCTTCCCCACAGATTTCCTCCTCGCGCGGCAAACATTTGTTGGCGACCCCTTCCACTCGCGGCGCTTGGCTTCCCCGCATGCTTTACCCAGAGCGCCCCGTTCAACGTAATATGCCTTTCAAACATTTTTCACTCACAAACTAACATATCAATACAACTATAACAAGAAGTGATTTAAAGTCAATGTTGGTCAGCTGGTGCATACTTGTCCATTATAAAATGTATTATTTTGATAATTTAAAAATCCAAACATATAGGTTAGATTTTATTACCCAAACAATCTTGTGAAGAACGGATTTGCAGGGCATAATACAAACAAACAGTGGCGGATCCAGTATCACTTTTTAAAAATCATTGTGTTTGGTTAATCGGTATCATTCCAATGTCAATTACGTATATAAAACATATAAAGCGAGTGCCATTATACGATATACATACAATAAAACAAGAACAAAAGAGATGCTGAAACTAACCTGAAATATCATGACCAAGTTCACTCATTACATGTTTGGTTACATTTATTGTGCCAACTTCTCCAAAATATACTCTTCAGAAACCGGATATACAACAACCTTTCCAGTAGCTCTACCAGTTTCAAGGTAAGAAAAAGCTTCTTTCACCCTGTCAATCGGGAACGGGCTGTTGGGGTCAATCACCGCCTTCACCTTCCCACTCTCCAAGTACGGGTTCAGCTTTGTCAACGTTGAGCCCGTAGAGGTCACAACAAACCTGAACCCTGGTGGTGACACTGCTCCGGTTAGGACCACCACACTGCCACCTTCCTTCACCACCTTCACCGCTTTCTCCCCTTGCCCTACAACCAAACCACAATTTTAATCCTTATGAAAATATGTCGGGGTCAGTATGTACACTCATAATGCAGTTGTGTATGATTGTTGATTCTGGTATGAAACTAATACCGGAACTGTTTTTTTAACTTTTTTACCTTTAAATAAAAATAAGTATAATTATAATATGTTATATGCATACATATGCACACACATTTATATATAAACACACTTATATAAATGTGTGTGTATATGTATATAAATTATAATAATAATTATTTTTATTGTTTTTTATTTGAAGGTAAAAAATAAAATTAACAAAATTAAAAAACAGAAACATAAATAGGTAAATTGCCAAAATCGTCCCTGAGTTAACGATGCATTTAACTAGATTTGCAAGTTGGATGGAAATGGCAAAAAAATCAAATCGTGATACAAAAAAAAATATTTTGGATGTAACAGGCAAATCAGCCCAAAACTCAGGGACGATGTTGGCATTTTACTCTTTGATTTATTTCATTTTCTATGTAAAAAAGTGTGAATCTTTGATTTGATTAATTCAAGCGTTAATTTAGAAGTCAATTTCAATTTTCCAACATTTAACTCGGCCTATTTTGCCTATAAGTAAGGTTCATGTAATAGATATCAATTTCTCTTGGCATTATTTTCTCTTTTTATTTGCTTCCGCTCGGCATAGATTCTTACAAAAGCAACTTACCAATCGCATCAAAAACAACGTCGTATTTGTCTGGCAGTTGTTCAAAGTCTTCTTTAGTGTAATCGATTGCTAAATCAGCACCTAAACTTTTCAGCAACTCGAGTTTCGGTGTACTAGCTGTGGCCGCAACTTTTGAAGCACCAAACACTTGCTTTGCAAGCTGCATCAAGTAATCTTACAAATAAACAAACATAGATCATTCATATCATATGCGATTTGAGCATTTAATATCTCGATTTCATTATACCTGAATCGTGAGTGACCCAACTCCGCCAGCACCGTTTAAGATGAGGATTGATTTACCTTCAGAGAAACCGGCTCGCTCTAGACCTTCATACGCAGTCTCAATTGCAAGGGGGAGACTGGCAGCCAGCGCAAAGTCCAAGTTTTTTGGTTTTAAGGCTAGCAGTTTCTCTTCAACTGCGGTGTACTCGGCTAATGAACCTGACTGTTTCGGCCCATCGAGTGCTTTTTCGCTTATATTTCCATATACTTCATCTCCTAGCTTCAGAACTTTAACTTGCTTTCCGACCTTAATCACCACACCGGCAACATCATATCCTGGAACTGTCTGTTAACAGTAACACAAACTCCATCAGGTTCAAAAAGTATGTTTAGTTAAGACTTAAGCATGTATTTATATTGTAAGGAAAATTCGAATTTTAAACATGGAAACTGGTTATCTGTGACTGAATATGAGATTTGAAAATATAATTTTATGATCATTTTCAAAAGGCAATGCCAAAATCTAGCAAAAGACAAACAATCACACACACACACACAAGCAAACAATGATCGCAAACAATCACGCACACACACGCAAACAATGATCACACACAATTGGAATGATTAATAAAGTTGTTCAAAAAGTTCGCGTCTTGAACCTCACTCGATATAGCTTGAAAAAAGCTTGCTCAAAATCGGCTCGTGTGTAAACGAGCTGAGAGGCTAGGCTCGGCTGCTCGCTTGTTTGGCTCATTTAAGTTAAAGCCTAAAGTCTACTATATATCTAGGTTATATCTCAAATCTATACATAATAAATAAGTAACTGGTCGCGGTATGTGTCACAATGTTGTGAGCCCGAGATTCATTTTCCCGTTTTTTTATTTCACCCTTGCATAATCTATTTCTTAATTTAAAAAAAGTTATAGTAACAAAACAGAATATATCAAATTAGTAGCAACTTAAATGAGATATTTAACTTTTTAAAATCATATCTTATCTTAAAATATCGTTTTATAATTCTTAAATCTTCCCCATTATCTATTTAATATTTCATTTACTCAACCCATGTATTGGCCTTAACCTAGTCTTACTATATAAAAATTTAAAGTAAAATATTATTTTTCGTATTTGAATATGGTTAGCCGGAGCTCAAGCTCAACATCTCAGCTCGTTAAGATAAACAAGCTGGCTTGTAAACGATCCGAGTGGGTCGACCGGACGCTGCTCAATTACATTCCTATTTTTGTTACAGATGATAACCTAGCCAGCAATTATTATGAACATGTTGATAACTAGCACCAAATTCAACAACTATACATTCAAATTCCAATCCCACACAACAAAACAAAATTCAATCAACCACAAACATTACCGGCAGAGCAGAATCCGTGGCCTGAAACTTCCCAAGCCGTCGTTTAAAATCAACAGGATTAAGAGCAGCAGCCACAACCTTAACCAACACCTGGTCATCATTGACGCTAGGAACCGTCACATTCGACGAATACTTCAACACATCCACACCACCGTACTCATCGTACACCCACCCCTTCATTTCCGAAGGCACAGTGAACGTATCCACCGTCGTTTCAGTTGCAGATTTCGGAGAAGTAGCGGAGACTCGAAGACGAATGTTTGTGTTGGATTTTGAGAGTTTGTGGGTGAGAGTTTTGGAGGTGGTGAATGATGGGGTGGATGTATAGAGAGAAAGTGGTGGTTTGGTGGATGAGGGTGGAAGTGAGGGGCGGAGAGTGGTGGAGCTCAGTAGAGCTTCCATTGTCGTTCTGTTAAAAGGTTTCTGTTGTTGATATCAGTGAACGAGTGGTATCGTGATAGGTTTTGGGTTATATGGTGTTGGTTTAGTTTCACTTTTTTTGTTTGTTTTTTTTTTTTTTGTTCGTTTTTTAAATGTATATATATTTTTTATATAAAATTAAAATGTGAAATCATGTGATAGAGACCCAAAAGTTTTACAAGTGTATCTAGACATTTTTTTTATTCGAAAGGTGTATCTACACAATTTGAGTGTTTATAAACTGAAACTTGTATATAGTAAATTAAAATTAGTTGGAGACTTTTATAGAAAATAGAATTTTGGACTTGCAAGTAATATAAATTGTTGATGGAAGAGAAAAGTCTCTAGATATGTTTTAAGTGATGAATATTAAAAACTCAAGATTTCACTAACCACTTATTTATTTGAGAGTAAGTTTCGCCCTTTTTAATTCTTCAACTAGTGCAAAAAAAAATGTTATATTGGTATATCAATTCTGTCAATGAATACTAGGGTATCTATCATATAATATGGACCGTATAAAACGTGAAAAATAAAGGACACAAGTTGGATATGGTCATATCACCTATCACATTAGTAATTTCTTGCATGTCGTATTATCGTACGACCTGCATAAATGCATGACGTAGGTGAAAGTAGGATATGGGTCACAATTACAATAAAAAGTATATAAATAACATACTAAAGATACTCTCTTATATATTTGAGAAATTGTAGTAATCGTACCGTATTAAATCCAAACGAAATAAATATGAAATACAACATAATTAAATAAATTGATTCAAACTGTAGTCTCTAACAAGAGCTTGAATAGCGCTTTTCTGTATGATTTTCGTTTCGTCTTTAACGAGAACTTGTACCGCATCTCCTTGTTCTATCCTTCTTGGCTGCAATAATGAACGAACTAATATTTATCACTTTCAACTTGAATAGGATTCAATAGACAAAACCAAAGGTCATTAGGATAACTTTAATAGGATTTAATAGGCAAAACCAAAGTTCACTAGGGTATAAAATCCTATTAGATACACCCAAGTTTCACATTTTTCATTCCTATCACTTGATTTCTCGCTCATCCTTACATTAGTGAAAAAAACATTTTCATTAAATGTTCTAACATGAAACACCCTCTCACATGGGTCGTAATCAACTTAACCATCTCATACAACCACTATGACACAAAATCATCTGGTTATACGATGTGTACGATAATTGAGAGCTAGTGTTTGGTTATTACACCAATTATGTAACAACTAGTGTTGCACCAGTTGGCTACGCCACGCAAGTAACTTATCTGTACCCAACTTGTTTTCGAGTAACGTTAAACAACTTACACTCACATTAACATGATTAGAGTTTTACAACGCAAGAACATACGAAATAATATATAAGGTTATGTCAAAGAGAAAAGGTACAAAATTGTTGTTATATATTAATACGATTGTAATATCCAACCTAAAAACATACAAACCAAAATATTAAGTTTAATAACAAAGCATTGATTGTATATGACACACAAAATTTACAATCAATTTTATATACATGCTACGAAGTAATGTTAAGCTAGACTTTAACATCCTTTGGCCTTCGTAGCACACATAGAGCACGTTAATGGAGACTTATAGCTCTGCTTGTTTCTCGGGTATGCTAGCAACCTTTGTGGTTAATTCGTTAAGCTTCACGCTTAGCAGTCGATCTGATTCAACAACATCTTCCAAAAGCCTCCCAAGTTGTTGTAAAATAGTAGGGTGAAAGCATGAAGAAGAAATACTACAACAAACATATGTCAACCAAATAATTATATCAGCTAAAGCAAATGTAAAGTAAGAACCAAAAGAAAAAAAAATTAAAAGAGGGTCAGACATGTAGCTGCAATATGTAGCCTAATGAAAGGCCCTCAAATGCCACACAAAAAATAAAGTGCTACTCGTCATAGCCAATAAGTAGTTTAGACCCAATAAACATATGGTAAAGCTACAAAGCTAAAGTTACAACCATGAATACACCATAAGCCCCCCACAAACCTAAATGGTACAAACCAAACAAGAAAAGAAGCAACATGCCTAAAGTAAGGAAAACCACACAAACGCAAAGGTACAACCCACAATGCACTAGAATGTTAGTAATTAATAGTGTATAACGTAGATTCTGAGGCTCAGATTATCAGCTGCAACGGCGGTGTAACGCTTCATATTTCTAGGCTTTCCTTATTTAGAAAGTGTTATCATATTTCTATTTTTGGAAACTTGTATCGTGTTCGTATCTTTCATTTTCAACCCTTGTACTATGAGATGATGATCATAATAGAAGAGTTATTTGATACTTACACATGTTACATACTTAAAATATACGTTACAATCTTGAATACGTGATTATATACAAGAAACTTATACTTGGAATATTCGAATACTCAATTTTATGTGCATTATACTTATACAACACTCTCGTATGCTTAAAATACTTAAAACCAGCTAAAACACGCGATAACGGCCCAAACAAGGCAGCTTCGCATGAAGTGCGTTTCATTTCATACGAAGTGAGGCCACCTCGTGCGAGGTGATGTCCAACTTGTACGACCTGCCTCTGTTTCCTGTACAAACGCACTCCACTCCACTCCTAAACCCTTTGCTCACTCCGGAATTTCTCTTAACTTACTGATTTTCTCATTAACACACCAGACTCGTATCAGAAGGTTTCTAAGCCTTCTATCTCGCTTCCTTTACTTACTTTTGATGGTTTCTTCTACCTTTTTCTCTCATTTTTAAGGCATGCATCCTCAAACGTTGAATGCCACTTAGCTCATCATGCTCTATATGATTACGCTTATGTTGGCAGTAGTGTGAATACTAGAAGCCTTGGCTTCGGAATTCGTTCCACCACCTCGTTTGACCATTACATGTTGTTCAAATGGTTTGCTAGGACCAAAGTAACCTAACCCCGTCTGGCCTCCGACACTTAGTTAATTCTTTCCATGTCGGGAATGGCTCACCTGGGTTAATCGTACCTGGCCACTTGTATAGTAAATTTACATTCTGATATTCATGACTAACCGGGTTGTTACAACCATGTGCTTTGGTGAATCATATAATGAGGTGTTCGCACCCCCATTCTTGACTTCTATGACAAACTTGAAGGACAAAATAATTTATACATATATAAATACGTATTTTACCGTTCCGACCAATTCACGATATTAACTGAATTATAGTTAACTGTTATGAAATCAGACTATTCTGCCTCGTTCGTAAACTCCCCATTCACTAGAAAACAATGTCGAAATGGTCGTTAAACGAGCAAAAGCATTTCAGAACTGTCACTTCGCACGAAGTGGTCAGCCCACTTCGCACGAAGTGGAGCAGACTACGTTTCCCTTCCGTATTTTCCAACTCCGAATCTGAACCTTTTGCTAAATACAGTATATTCACGCACCTCTGTTTACCCATTGTAGGGTAACTCCGATGTTCATCACCTCAACATTCCAACACAATAACTCGCGGATTTATAGGAAGCTTGCATAACCGTGAGTATACTCAACCCCGTTTTACTTTTTAACACTTTTGGTGCAATACATGCACTTTATCAAAATCACGCAAACATGCCTATGCTTAAATCACAAAACTATCCTTTATACATGCTTATTATGCTTAACTTATATCCATGCATGCTTATACTTGCTATGCTTATGCCTGTCATTAACTTCGATCAAGTATCCCTTAACATGTATAGTATCATAGGAGTAACACACCGCCCGTATTCGTGAGGTCATGTTAAGTAAACAAAACTGTAACACCTTGTAAAATCGTGTCTAATAGTATAGTGACACGTGTTGTATTTTTAATATAATCTATTGAAGACTAATGAGGACTAAAAGTGACAACATGCTCAAACTGAGCTCTGAGTGACTTTCTGATGTCAACATGCATAAACCTGGCCTCTTAATGGCCATTAGTGTCGACATGCTTAAACTATAGCCTCTGAGTGACCGTTAGTGTCAACATGCTTAAATTTGGCCTCTGAGTGACCGTTGTGTCAACATGCCCAGCTTCTGAGTGACATTGGAGTCAACATGCTTATATAGAGCCTCTGAGTGATCCTTTACGAAGTCCTAACTCTCATATGTCCCATTTGTTGGACGAGAGGGACTAAATCTGTTAATATTGTGAAAGTTGTTAATGGAGGGATTAAAGTGTCAACATGTTAATTTATACCTCTGAGTGACCTTTTAACGAACCGAGAGCTTGACAATGTCCGGGCATAATCCCGGGTATGCCAAGTATTGGCTACGGAGGGCTAAATATGCCAAAAGGGTGTTTTAGGAAGGTTTAGAGAGTTTTATAAAGTTAAGGGGCTAAAAGTGTCAAATTTTGAAATCTGACACAGGGCGCTCGCGGGGCGGAGAGGCCCATGTCTACAAAAAGTTTCCTTGGCCACCACACAAAAATGCCAAAAACCATTTTCTCGAAACCATGGCTTCCCAAACAGCTATGCCACGTTTTAGGACACTTGTAAGCTCCATCTTACACCCCTTAGCACCTGGCATCTCCTCCTTCAAACTCTCCAACTATAAATAGGTGTCCAAGTTCACCATTTGAACTTGCACCTTTCTCATTCATAACTCTTCTCCCTCCTCTGGAAGTTCCTAACTGAAAGGATCATCCAACATAATTTTTTTGCACCCTAGGAATCACTGGTAAGTGTTCCTTCTTTGTGCATTTTTGTTTATAGGCTTTTATAGCCAAAAGTCAAGCGTTTTTCGAAAAACGCCTTAACTTTCGGTTAAGACCATTATGGTCCAGCCATTGTTCGTGATAAACATGGCTAAGTGATCATAATAAGGTAGGTGTTAATCCCTATAAAGGGCACCTCCTGAAGATCACGTTTGCTAGACCAATTGACGAGTCAAAGTTTATATACTAAAAAGTCAAACAGACCATTTTTCAGAAAAATCATAAATTGATCTTATATATGTTATGAAACTTGTTTTGACACTTAAACAAGTTGGTAATAATTATTAGAACATGTATGAACATGTTCGGCTCGTCAATTTTAGTTCTAGGGTCGGTTCGCAACCGAAAGTCGCGAAGTTTGACTTCTGCATTGACTTTCAATTATGACCCGATTTAGATTAGTTAGCTACTGATCTAAGGTTGCATTATGATCGTAATATAATGTAGCATAACCCTCTGAGGTTATATTACATGATCATAATCAGAATCTGAGTTTATGCACAAGTTCCGTAATTATGCCATTTTGACTAAAATGCCCTTTTTGCGTAAAACAAGGTTTAAAAGATAATGAACTTGAATTGAGTTTCCTACTGATGTAATATTATAAGTAAGATTATTTGGGATGTTAAATCAGATTATATACTGAGTTTTCAAACAGGTCCTTGTACTATGTCGGTAAATGACGATAAAGCCCTTGTGGCTCATAAAATGGTTTTAATCATATCTTTTCATATCAAATCTTTTACCTACTTATATGTTATATTAAATAACATATCTAAGACATTTTAATCTGACCTTAACATCAATTTCATTGAACATCGCATAAATCGTCATTTTACGATATAAATGCCTTTTCGGCGCATAGTATGGTTTTAAAGCATATTATTTGACCAAGACTTGTTACCTACTGATATAAAACTTATTTTAAATATTTTTACAGTAGGTTTATAATATGAACTCAGAATCCCAAATAATTTATAAACTATGTGTGAAATGACCAAAATGCCCCTTCGGTGCATAGTTTGGTCATAAAAGATAAATTATACATATAGTTAATATCCTGCTGATATTATATCATAAATAAACTATTTTTCTAGAATACTTATGATTATAAACTTAAGTTATGTTCAAGTTCCTTTTATACGGTATATAATTACCGAAATGCCCTTATGAGTCATAGTTTCGCTTTAAAACCTTAACGAGCATATAAGTTGATATCTTGCTGATATTACAACTTAATTAAAGTATAATGGCATATAGAACTTGTTCATGACTTATCCGGTTACCCGATATCGCTAAGATGCATACGGTTAAGTATATGTAACTAGTTTACGAAAATTAACCGAAATGGGTTTAACCTTATCATTTAAGTTTCAAAATCCAGAATGTTTATAGTTTACCCATATTATGCAAGTCAAAGTACTTGTCGGGTTTAAGCTACATTCTATCCAATCATCATTTAATCAAGCGTTAAACATTTTGATCATGTACACTACTCGGTCTAAGTCTATGACTTAAATAAAGACCGTTAGTATTTAATTGGTTAGCTTATGCCATAATCCAGACTAGAGCTGTAACATCCGTCGAAAAACGGGTTTCCAAAACCCGCTTCGTTTATTAATCGAATAACCAGTTAAAAATTTTCGTTGCTTATTTAATGCTCAAATAAATTTTTAACAATACATAATTAATAAACATTTTAGAATTTAAAAACTATAATCATTAAATGGTAAAAACAAGTGCTAAAAAAATAAAATCAAGCTGCCAGGTTTCGAACCCGGGTCAGCCGGATCAAACAAACAAACATCTCACCACTCCGCCACTTGACTCGTTTGTGATAACTATTAAAACAAATAATATTTATAATAAAACTCGAAATCAAATTCAGTAATCAGCGCGCCCAATCCGCAGTCGCCGGAATTACCGACGATTTCGCGAGACTTCGACGGTTCCTTTGACTGAACGTGTGTATTAACTTCGACATCGGTTATAACCGATGTCTAATCCCGCAATCCCAGTCATAACCGCCGGAAAAGTTTTTGACCACGAATCAAGATCAAATTCGGACTCGATTCATTCTGTTTCTTCCCTATAAATACACACCCAAGTCTCTGGTAACCTTTTCGCTCAAAATCGCACAATTTATCGAAGTCTTAGCACTCGCCGGAGAAATTCTGCACTCGCCGGACTTTCACCGGAAAACCGAGACTTACACCAAATCGGTAAATTTCTCGACTCTTTCGTTTTCATTCCATTGTTAGACATATACTAACTTCAATCCTTCAACCAGAATCGGTTCCAGACGACGTTGCCGGAAATTCTGCACTCGCCGGAAAATCTCTGGAAATTCTGAAATCATACTGTAAATCGGTACAATCATCTAAACCCCCTGATATCTCTTGTTTAGTCACTTAATTTCACAACTCATTGATCAAAACTGTTAATTGATCCGCTCAGACGGAATTCACAAATCAGAGCCGACGACCCTTGCCGGAGTTCTGAGAAAAACATCCTGTTCGGTACATTCGAATCCGTAACTCTCTTTATCCATTACATTTCAATCAATTATATGTTCGACGAACGATTTAAACAAGAACAGTCGAACATCTTGGTCTGTGTCTTCATGAATGAAGAAGACGAAGTCGAACATTGTGTATAAGTTTAATTAAAACAGGATATTAAACCGGGTTAGACACACAGTCCAGCGGTGGACTGTGTGCAATCACACAGCGCACGTCACGAGTTCGAACCTTACAACGCACCGACTTTCCGAATTAAAACCAAAATTTTTAAAACTGAATCAGATCAAGTCACAGTAAGTTTATAAGAATAATATAAACCATAAGTTAAACAGATTAGACACACAGCCCAACTGGTTGGGCTGTGCGCTTACAAACCGAAGGACCCGAGTTCGACTCCGGGTCCCTGCAACCGGTTCGACATATAAATCCTTTTTAATATAAACCAAATAAATTAACATTTAGGTAATATATCTATATAATTAAAACATAGAATATTTCGGGTTAGACACGTAGCTCAGTTGGTAGAGCTGCGTGCACGCGTACGAGAGGTCCCGGGTTCGAACCTCACTCAGTGCACACTCAACCACAGTCCGACCGGTCAACGGTCAACAAAAGTAAAAAAAAATTATTTATTTATTTAATTTAAAAATCAATTAAAAATACTTAAAAATAATATTTTTAAAGTTAGAAAATGACCTTAAACTCACAAAAATAAATATAAAAATCCTATTAAAATTGTTAATTAAAAGTATTAGTCTCCAATAAAATCCGATTATTTACCGAACCATTTCGTTATTATTTTAGGTTAGTTCTTCCTCGTCGATCAAATCCCAAAACTCGTGCGCATCCAACATCATCAAAAGAACGCACCCAATGTGAGTGAATTCTTACAAATTCCTCTTTTTATTCATGTTTTGGGGTGTATCATGTGTCGCTTTAATTATTTCGCTTATTCAAACTCGTGCTATTACCATTATATGATCTAACTTATAATGTCAATATTGTTTGTTGTAATGTGTGTTTACATTTAGTCAAGTTGCGTGTAAATCAATTCATTAGGCCCATCAGTTCCCCGTTGGAGACGGGTTGAACATCGCGTGCCTCAAAATCATTCATTAGGCCCATCAGTTCCTCGTGGGAGACGAGTTGAACATCGCGTGCCTCAAAATCATTCATTTAGTGTGTGCGTGTGTATTAATTAATATTATGTGTTTTGTGATTAAATTTACATTTACGTTTATTCATATTTGGTTATGAATTTTATTCAAATAACCAACATAACTAATCCTTTCAAATGTTTAAATAAGATTCACTCGCCAACTTTTGTTAACCCAAAACCCTATTTTTACACATGATATACGTGGACAGGTTGAAGCAAGGAACACGTAGGAAATTGCCTTAGAAGAAAAATAATGAAGTCTTGATAAATGTATAGAACATGTTGTACTTGTATGTTGATTGTAATGTTCTTAAAAAGAAATAATAAATATGAAACTTTATAGTAAATGTCATGAGCTTTGATGAAAACCCAATCATGCCCCGATCACCATTTCCGCTGCGGGTCGGGATGTGACAAGAGCCTTGCCGGTAAATGCTATCTGCACTTAGTACTTTTGTATACGGCTGAGTTATTAAAACTAAAAGAAGACTAGCTCAGGTAAATACTCTCGACTTATTTCCCCTATACGAGCTTGGGTTACGCTAAATTATTACCGCTTGGTTGGAAGTGGGATCAACTGAATGCCGGATTGTGGCTAGTAAATCCGCATATTCCGTTTTAATCAGTTTTGTTTGATAACTTAAACATCGGGGGTTAAATTACCGTGTCCTGGATATCCTCGGCTCATTACATTAGTTAATGGCCACGACCTTAGCGCAGGGTATAGGCATACACCTGACAGACGCTCAAATGCAAATTACCCAAGACGTTCTGGATAACTCCTCCGTGAGTTCTAAGTGGTGTGTATTTAATCATGTCTCGGTCTGTGTACTGGGCCCTATATGTATGGACAAACATGTGAATCTGTTAACAAGGTTACAAAGTAACTTTCCCAAGTTATAAAAGATTTGTGCCCTGTACATTTAAAATCATTTTAAAATATTTTCAAAAAGAGTCAGTTGGGTGTATTTACCAGCGAAAGCTGACGTATCGTCCAAAGGCTAAGCTTGTTGGTACAATACGAAATAGGCTGGAAGCTGCTCGGTAGTGAAGTAAGAGGATCTTGCAAATCCTTAAGATCTGCCCTAGAGTCTGTTTTATATTCTTTCTTTGTACATTTTACGATCCGCCTGTGGATCTTCTATTACAAACCGTCTGTATATTATTTTCGTACTTTGAACATTTGGTTTGTAATAGTAATTTAAATCCAAGACTTCCGTTGTGCTTTGTTTAATTGGCAATGATGTTATCAACTTTCGTCACAATACTACCCACCCGGGCCCACCAGTGTATGGATTTAGGTTGAAATCCGGGGTGTGACAAAAACGGTCTAGTCATTGCTATGATTAGATTACGCTAGCGGTAAACTTTAGGTTGACAAGTATAATTGCATGATAGTTTTGCCATGTTAGTTTCAAGTTTACATTTATGCATGAGGATTTGTTAAACGTTTACATTATGCTATTAGTTAAACTTGTATACTCGCCAATGCCTTGTGTGTTGAACTATACTTCAACATGTATTGCAGGTTGATGATGACGACGATCCATGGAATCTAGTAGGATGGACTTAGAAACTCATTTTAAATTAGATTTATGTAGGATCATGTTTCTAATTGAAATGCTGTATTTTTGTTGTATTTGTACTTGAAATCAATGTTGTATTTGTTTCAAAGCCTTGTACTTGAAATGCTAGAAATGAAATTTGTTGTTTAATTACTTATCACAAGTTTAGCGTTATGAGTCTCGAGCAATCTATTTACGTCCGCCCCGATGATTCCGCCATCAGAGCCATAACTATAGTGAATTAGGAAAAATTGCATAATTCGACCTGGTCTAGAGTCCAAGCACTCAATCAGACCCCTTTGTGCGAGCTGAAGCACTTGGTGCGAACTGTACCCCTTCGTGCGAACTGAGCAGCTTCGCACGAAGTGGCAGTCACTTCGCCCGAAGTGAGCCCACTTCGTACAAAGTGAACTGTTTCCTCGATTAAAACGTTTAAACTTCTTCCTATTTTGGTTCTGGTCTAACCTTGTTTCTTAAATATCACCTGCCTTCCCTAAGGCTGCCACAATACACACTTGAAGACTGAAGACACTCGTATTTCATCAACGAGGTGATTTGCACCAAGGTAGGCCCAATGGCCCGCAATTTTTGGTGAAATCCCCCACTCCACGTATTCGATTTTACACCAAAGTTACGCAATTAAGTTAGGAGTGATATCCACACCTTGATGGAAAACTTCCATTTCATATTCTAGTGGACCTTATCAATGAGTCGGAATTCGCTCCTCGTATGATAGGTACAAACCACACTTAGTGTACGATGCTATCAAGTTAGGGGTGATACCCGCATCTTGATAACTAGTCCCGTTCCTTGATTTTCAATCCCGCCAAAGTTTCGAATTTTCGATCAATTAGGGAAATGTAGTAACTGGAAGGGTAAGATACCGTTAACCGCTCATCGGTAAGAGTATTTTATCTATTAGGCCAAAATATGTCTCCCTAATTCGAAAGGACTTTCGATTCACTTTGGAAAAGTCAAAGTTTCTAAACCCGAAACACTCCAATGTTTTATCAAGCCACTCTTTTATGATTACATCAATTATTATGTGTTTTACTTGATGCGTTTATCATTTGAAGTCGAGAGCATAAATCGCACACCTTCGTAATCTAAAGCAACTCTAATAATCGCGAACAAACTAAATTTACTACTCTTATCGTTTTATACATGCTTATGCCACGAGAATGCAAGTTATACTTGTGCAAACTATGTGAAACTTATGGGATACGTGAAATACTTATGCGAAACTACGTGTAACCTATATGTTACGTGAAATGCTATGATTGATCATGCAAACAAAACGCTATTTTATAAAACCATTGTGATCAAGTTTCATCCTTTTTTCCTTACTTTAACTCCTTTAGATGTCTTCTGATGGTGAAAACTCAGACTCCAAGAAGCACTCCAACAATGGTGACTCGATGACTAAGAAGGAGATGATGAAGTTCATGGCCAAGCAAATGGCCAAGGTGATCCCTGACATCATCGGTCGGATTCACCCTACCTCTAGCCCTACTAATACTGAAACCCAAAACGACACGACCGGCACTAAGGTCATAACACCTAAGCCCTCCTTCACTTTCAAGCACTTCAGCTCCTGTAGCCAATGCCTTTCACTGGCGAAGAAGGGGCAATGAAACTACTTCAATGGTTTGACGCCATTGAAGTTAACTTCTGTTAGAGCAGATGCCCTGAAAACTTGCGCACCACCAACGCTACAGGCGTGTTCTGATCGAGAGCGCTTGATTGGTGGACGTCGGAGCGTAATATGCGCGTCGACGACGCTGCCTAAGCTTTAACCCGTACTAAACTCAAAAAGCTCATGAAGGACGAGTTTGTCCTCCCTACGAAGTCCAACAACTCGAAAACGAGTTTTGGAACATTAAACAAGTGGGAAGCGATAACGTTGGCTTGAGTTTATCTACGCTTATGCCGGGTCACGGTATAAGTTCGCCTTTGTCTTTGCATGCGTTTTACGTCACGTGGCGGTATATATTCGCATTTTCTTATAAGGTAGTGTTTGGTATGTAGGAATGAGAGGTGGAATGGAATGGGTTATTACGAGCGACTGATGAATGTCACACCCCGACCCGCAGCGGATAAGGTGATCGGGGCATGATTGGGTTATCATCAAAGCTCATGACATTTATTAAACGTTTCATATTCATTAATACAAATTAAATGGAAATTTACAATAATGTTACAACATGATCTAACTAACAATCTAACTTCTTTGTTTTCTTCTAAGGCATATCCTATGTTATCCTTGCTTCAACCTGTTCACCTGTATCATGTGTAAAAAAGGTTTTTGGATCAACATAATGTTGGCGAGTGAATCCTATGGAAAACATTTGAACAATTTATTTAAATTGATTATGAAATATGTGCACAACCAAACATGAGTAAAATTAGATGTAACTTGATCAATAATCATAAGATGTTAAATGAAAACACTCATGAACAATAATGGAACAATTAAAGGCACGCGATGCTCAACTCGTCTCTCACGAGGAACTGAGGGGCCTGATGAATGAATTGCATAAACATGATAATATGAATAACACACTACAAACAATATAAACTCAATGATACACACATGAATAATAATGAATTTGATGTGAAGCACGCGATGTTCTACTCGTCTCCCACGAGGAACTGATGGGCTTAATGTATGAGTTTCATATGACTTGACAAATGGCAATAAGTGAATCACAACAATAAAAACAATCTAAGTTTAAATCATGATGTGGTATGGCACAAGTTTAAATAAATAAATTAATTAATTTCATAACACATGACACACCCCAAAACGTGTAATTTAAAAGGGGGAATTGTAAGATTCACTCACAGTGGGTGCGTTCGGTTGATGACGTTGAATGCACGCGAAGTGGTTTTAACCACGAGTGAGATTTAACCTAGATATATTGCATTATGGTTTGGTAAGTAAACGGATTCTATTAAACTATTTTAGTAGGATGGTTGGGTGCATTTTTGTGAGTTTGGGGCTATTTTCTAATCTTAAAAATGTTATTTTTAAGTATCTATAATTGATTTTTAATTAAAATAATTAAATAAAAATAATAAAAATATTTTATTTTTTTGCTACAGTTGACTTTGACCGGCGTTGACCGGTTCGAGGCGTATTGTTGTGCGCTGGGTGAGGCTCGAACCCGAGACCTCCCGTACGCGTGCACGCAGCTCTACCAACTGAGCTACGTGTCTAACCCGTTATATATCCGATTTTAATTTCATATATACATTAATTAGAGTTAACAGAAAATCATTTATTTTAAAAACAGTTTAAGCGGACCGGTCTTGCACTCCACAGGTCTCGAACTCGGGACCTGTGGTTTAATCTAACACACAGTCCACCGCTGGACTGTGTGTTTAACATGTTATATATTTCCACTTTTATTATACTTAAATACAAATTATCCGCTTTCATTTCTGACTCTATTTAAAAAGTTGATAATTGTCCGAGTCGATGTAAGAGACCGGACTCGAACTTGTGACCAGCGATATAAACAAACACACAGTCCACCGCTGGACTGTGTGTCTAACTTGGTTATTATTCCGGTTATCAATATACTTAACATATATCTAAGGCGACTCCGGTTCAGTAAACAAAAACAATGGATTTTATTAAGGCAGCGTGTGTGAGACGGGATTCGAACTTGAGACGTTTTGCGTTTTATATGTGCACACAGTCCACCACTGGACTGTGTGTCTAACCCGATAAATTTCATGATTTTAATTAAACTTATATGATAACAATTCATCATCTTCTTCACTGAAAGAATAACCAGAAATCGGTGATAGACTGGTTCAAAATTTTAAATCGATTTCTTAGCGTTTTAGGTTAATTACTGGTAATATAGAAGTGAAAGAAAAAGAATTAAGCAAAAGAGGTATACCGACTGGACCCTCTGTTTTCCGGCAGAACTCCGGCGACAGGATTCAATTTCGGCGTCAGGTTCTTTGCAGCAGCAAGTCTCCGGAAATCTTGGAAAGAGTATGGGTAACTTCGGTAAAGGTTTAGGGGATTCAGTGAGGTTCAGAAATTAAAACTCGGTTTTCCGGCGAAAAACAGGAAAGTTCCGGCGAGTGGAAATATGCCGAGAAAAGGTGTGATTTTTGAGCGAAAGTGTTTGTCGTCGGTTGTGGGTCAATTTATAGGAGAAAACGAGATGTATTTGGTCTGATTTTGGACTGCATTCGTTTATTTAAAATCTCCGGCGGTTTTGAAAAGTGTCGCGGACTTCAAACATCGGTTATAACCGATATCTGTTTAATGGTTTACGTTATAACGTAAATTGGTGTTAAAACTCGCGAGAATTCCGGGATTCCGACGACTGAACCGTTTGGGCGCCGGTTTTGAATTTGTAACTACACTTTATCAATTAAATGATTTTATTATACAACAAACAAAACAAGCGGCGCAGTGGTTTGTGTGTTGAGAGATAAGTCACATCTGATTCGGTACAGACCCGGGTTCGAAACCCGGCAGAGACAATTCATTTTTATTTTGCGATTTTTGACTGTTTTTCAAAAACTAAATATATATTCCCATATAATAATTGATTACGGATCGTTTAAAAATATTTTGGGCATTTAATTCGCAACGAAAATTTTGACTGACTGTTCGGTTGATAAATGGAGCGGGTTTGGTAAATCCGTTTTCGACGGATGTTACAGTATCCCCTGCTTTTTAGAAACTTCGTCCCGAAATTTAAATAATAATATATTTTGACTAAAAGGATGGTGATGTTTTGTTTGACAGTTGTATGCTTAGCAAAATAAGGGCTTAAGTTTTCTTTGTTCGAGGCGGTAACGTTCCGTGGAAAGGTTAAGTACCCTATTCAGGAATCGCTTTTTGTTGCCCACTGTATGAGTATTGATAAACAGGAATGATTTGCTAAAAAAAAAAAATGATATCATGCATAAGAGTTTAGATACGTTTGGGAAAATATGGTTATATCCTAAGGCAAAACTTCTAACACTACAATCTACATGGAACATAAATAAAAACGCAACATCTGATATTTGAACATAAGTAAGCACAACAGCTAATATTCACACATGAATGAACACATCAGCAAATATTTGAACATGAATAAACACATCAGCAAATATTTGAACATGAATAAACACAACAGCAAATATTTGAACATGAATGGACACATCAGCGAATATTTGAACATGAATAAACACAACAGCAAATATTTGAATCCACATTCTGATAGCATATATGTTTGAATGATGGAAGTTCCTCTCTCGTTTGTTATGACGGAGAGGTTAGTTTATGTAGAAATGGAACACAATCCAATCTCTTTAAATAACATGATGATATCAATGTAACACAAATTCCAACCAAAGCAATACTAAATCCTACATGGAACTTCTCATAACCGCCTGATAATGCCTCTGATCCTTTGGCAAGAATACTTATATATAGGAAGTACCAGCGGCGTATCCACCATATTCTTGCCAAATTTTCATTAGTTTTATCCACAAGTTATGATTGGTTACCAAGAAACTAATAAATCCTACATAGAACTTCTCATAACCGTCCGATAATGCCTCTGATCCTTTGACAAGAATACTTATATATAGGAAGTACCATCGGCGTATCCACCATATTCTTGTCAAATTTTCATTGGTTTTATCAGTGAATTATGATTGGTCCTATAACTCTACAATCAATACAACAAACATAAAATACTGAAATGAAATATATCTGTGCGATCAAGGCTCAATCGAACGGAGCCGATCGTATTGCATGTACTGAAAATGAAATGGATGTGCGCTCAAGGCTCAATCAAACGGAGCCGAACGTATTGAATGTACTGAAATTGAAATTGTGTGCTCAAGGCTCAATCAAACGGAGCCGAGCGTATTGCATGTACTGAATATGAATAACTTAACCACACAAACAGCCTATGCATGGAACCTCTCATAACCACCTGATAATGCCTCCGATCATTTGACAAGAATACTTATATATAGGAAGTACCATCGGCGTATCCACCATATCCTTGTCAAATTTTCATTGACTTTATCCGTAAGTTATGGTTAGTTCGATGCGACTCTACTACAAACACCACAACCACAAGATACTGATAATGAAATTGTCTGTGCGCTCAAGGCTCAATCAAACGGAGCCGAACGTATTGAATGAAATTGTATGTGCGCTCAAGGCTCAATCAAACGGAGCCGAACGTATTGAATATACTGAAATTGAACAACTTAATCTAAACAACCATCACACAATCAGCCTATGCATGGAACCTCTCATAACTGCCTGATAATGCCTCCGATCATTTGACAAGAATACTTATATATAGGAAGTACCAGCGGCGTATCCACCATATCCTTGTCAAATTTTCGTTGACTTTATCCGAAAGTTATGGTTAGTTCGATACGACTCTACTACAAACACCACAACCATAAGATACTGATAATGAAATTGTCTGTGCGCTCAAGGCTCAATCAAACGGAGCCGAACGTATTGCATGAACTGGAAATGTAAATTGAAATGTGCGCTCAAGGCTCAATCAAACGGAGCCGAGCGTATTGCATGTATTGAAATGTAAAATGAAATAACCGATCAAGGCTCAAACAAACGGAGCCGATCGTGCGGGCACGCCCTGATCAACCCATAATAAAATGGGGATCAAACTCAACCTCGATGGATGGGGAGCTACGGCCTCGGCAAAAGCATATACTGAAAACAATATATAATATATAATATCCAATAATTTCTCTAACAGTCTACACATGTGAATAAGAAAGACATAAGACTAAACAATAGGAGTTGAATCTGGATCTTCGGCGAAGAGGACTAGCTGAGTATCTTCGTTTGGGCCGTCATTATCTTTGACAGGATTGGCGTTGACATTGAAGACTCTTCCTCTTGCTGGTGGCATAGTGGTTGGGTTTTCTTGGTTTACTTGGTTAACTGGGTTTGATTGGGCTTGAGTGTTGATAACGTTAACCAATTGAGGGCATGTGTTTCTAAGGTGGGTAGGGTCGCCACAATTGAAACAGGCTCGCGCATATGGGAACATGGGGTATTGGGGTTGGTGATAAGTTTGGGCCATGTTTTGAGTAGGGGAAAAGGTTTGGTCTTGAAAGGTGCGACAAACATTGCTCAAATGACCATAGCGTCCACAAGTTGTACATAGCCGGCAAGGTAAAGTAAGGGGATGGTGATAAAAACAGTTGTTGCATCGAGGGTGAGGTCCAAGATATGGTTTCTTATTTGGGTAAACTGAGTCGGGTGCCACTTGGGTGATTGGGATAGCTCGGATGGGTATGGCATGAAAAACGGGTTGATTTCGTTGAGTAGCAGCGAAAAGTCGCCCGACTCTTCTTCTCTTAGGATTGGGTTGAGAAGGGGATTCGGTTTGAGTGGAGTCGGAGGTTTCAGTCGATTCTTTATCCTTCTTCTTCTCCTCCTTGAAGTCTTTGTTTCGGATTCGGTTCTCGGTGAGCTCTGTTGCTAGCTCCATTGCTGCTTCCAAAGTTGCAGGCTTGATACTTATCACAGGGTCTTGAATCTTTGACGGAAGACCACGAATGTAGTGCTCGATCAAACGGTAGAGGGGAGTAAACATGTTGGGAACCATTTGATGTAATTCGAGGAACCTTTTGTTGTAGGTGATGTGGTCTCCTTCCATTTGCTTCAATGAATAAAATTCATCTTCAAGCTTCTTGATTTCGCTCCTTGGGCAAAATCGTCTGGTCATGATTTCCTTCAATTCGTTCCAAGTTAGGGTCATAGCATCTTCAACACCTCGCTTTGCCTTCTCTGTATTCCACCAAGTAAGTGCTATCCCATATAGTCGACCGCTAGCATAACGCACTTTGCGATCATCAGGGCAATCGCAATTTAGAAAAGTATTCTCCATTTCTTCAAACCAATGGAGGAGTGCGGTGACACCTTCAGTCCCTTTGTATTTCGGAGGGTCGCATGATTTGAAATGCTTGTAGGTGCATTTAGTGGTATTTGGGGGAGAGTTGAAAATGTTTTGGTTTGCTTGATTGACAGGATTAACGGTAAGTGCTTGTTGAACTTGGATTACAATGTTGGGTATTATGGCAGCCATTTGTTGAGCGATTAAGGTAGCCATGCGTTCGCGGGCTTTTCTTGCTCTCGTCTTCCTACGGGCGAGGTTAGAAGACATCTACAATGAATACATGACAAGAGTATGAGTTGGATGCTTTTGGGATCATGGGTCGCATTCAAGAATGATCATTTATAAAATAATTATACAAAAATACTACATCCATAGGATGTCTTGGGCTTTGCTCGCTGTTAGGCCCGTCATGCCGCCATACTTTACCTGTGTAATCATGTGGGCCCCCATGAATACCGGTTTTTCATATGGTTCGCACGGTTTCTGCCTGGTTGCGTACACAAAAACCCGGAGAAAATCGAGAAATATGTATACAACGTGTGATGTTCGGAATGTGTCCAGGTGTAGACACGGTGACACCTCAAAGTAGGGTTAGTTCGAACGACGTTTGGTGTGGCATGCTTTGGCCTAATAGGTCCTTCGTACTCTCATCGTTGGTCCCCAGGTAGGCAAACTGGTCCGTTATATTGGATTTATACGAATGCCAGCCTAGACAGGACGTTCCGACTACCGGTACTCGTACCCTTCCAGTTACTACATGCCCGTCGCAGAACTTACTTTGATGAGATTTGAAAATTTGCACAAAATCTTTGGATAATGAGAATATGAAAATAAATTGAATTCATGAACATCGATATATGTATAATGTATATATGTACAATGAATATGTATATGAGCATGTATGTTTGACTGAAATGTAAACAAATATGAAACAAATAAATATCACAAGTTTGTATGTAACCACCTAATCAATTTAAAATTTAGGCAGACTATAGTATAGGCTCTAAGGGTCTAATAACCTATCCTATATCCCTATAGTCATGGCTCTGATACCAATCTGTCACACCCCGACCCGCAGCGGATAAGGTGATCGGGGCATGATTGGGTTATCATCAAAGCTCATGACATTTATTAAACGTTTCATATTCATTAATACAAATTAAATGGAAATTTACAATAATGTTACAACATGATCTAACTAACAATCTAACTTCTTTGTTTTCTTCTAAGGCATATCCTATGTTATCCTTGCTTCAACCTGTTCACCTGTATCATGTGTAAAAAAGGTTTTTGTATCAACATAATGTTGGCGAGTGAATCCTATGGAAAACATTTGAACAATTTATTTAAATTGATTATGAAATATGTGCACAACCAAACATGAGTAAAATTAGATGTAACTTGATCAATAATCATAAGATGTTAAATGAAAACACTCATGAACAATAATGGAACAATTAAAGGCACGCGATGCTCAACTCGTCTCTCACGAGGAACTGAGGGGCCTGATGAATGAATTGCATAAACATGATAATATGAATAACACACTACAAACAATATAAACTCAATGATACACACATGAATAATAATGAATTTGATGTGAAGCACGCGATGTTCTACTCGTCTCCCACGAGGAACTGATGGGCTTAATGTATGAGTTTCATATGACTTGACAAATGGCAATAAGTGAATCACAACAATAAAAACAATCTAAGTTTAAATCATGATGTGGTATGGCACAAGTTTAAATAAATAAATTAATTAATTTCATAACACATGACACACCCCAAAACGTGTAATTTAAAAGGGGGAATTGTAAGATTCACTCACAGTGGGTGCGTTCGGTTGATGACGTTGAATGCACGCGAAGTGGTTTTAACCACGAGTGAGATTTAACCTAGATATATTGCATTATGGTTTGGTAAGTAAACGGATTCTATTAAACTATTTTAGTAGGATGGTTGGGTGCATTTTTGTGAGTTTGGGGCTATTTTCTAATCTTAAAAATGTTATTTTTAAGTATCTATAATTGATTTTTAATTAAAATAATTAAATAAAAATAATAAAAATATTTTATTTTTTTGCTACAGTTGACTTTGACCGGCGTTGACCGGTTCGAGGCGTATTGTTGTGCGCTGGGTGAGGCTCGAACCCGAGACCTCCCGTACGCGTGCACGCAGCTCTACCAACTGAGCTACGTGTCTAACCCGTTATATATCCGATTTTAATTTCATATATACATTAATTAGAGTTAACAGAAAATCATTTATTTTAAAAACAGTTTAAGCGGACCGGTCTTGCACTCCACAGGTCTCGAACTCGGGACCTGTGGTTTAATCTAACACACAGTCCACCGCTGGACTGTGTGTTTAACATGTTATATATTTCCACTTTTATTATACTTAAATACAAATTATCCGCTTTCATTTCTGACTCTATTTAAAAAGTTGATAATTGTCCGAGTCAATGTAAGAGACCGGACTCGAACTTGTGACCAGCGATATAAACAAACACACAGTCCACCGCTGGACTGTGTGTCTAACTTGGTTATTATTCCGGTTATCAATATACTTAACATATATCTAAGGCGACTCCGGTTCAGTAAACAAAAACAATGGATTTTATTAAGGCAGCGTGTGTGAGACGGGATTCGAACTTGAGACGTTTTGCGTTTTATATGTGCACACAGTCCACCACTGGACTGTGTGTCTAACCCGATAAATTTCATGATTTTAATTAAACTTATATGATAACAATTCATCATCTTCTTCACTGAAAGAATAACCAGAAATCGGTGATAGACTGGTTCAAAATTTTAAATCGATTTCTTAGCGTTTTAGGTTAATTACTGGTAATATAGAAGTGAAAAGAAAAAGAATTAAGCAAAAGAGGTATACCGACTGGACCCTCTGTTTTCCGGCAGAACTCCGGCGACAGGATTCAATTCCGGCGTCAGGTTCTTTGCAGCAGCAAGTCTCCGGAAATCTTGGAAAGAGTATGGGTAACTTCGGTAAAGGTTTAGGGGATTCAGTGAGGTTCAGAAATTAAAACTCGGTTTTCCGGCGAAAAACAGGAAAGTTCCGGCGAGTGGAAATATGCCGAGAAAAGGTGTGATTTTTGAGCGAAAGTGTTTGTCGTCGGTTGTGGGTCAATTTATAGGAGAAAACGAGATGTATTTGGTCTGATTTTGGACTGCATTCGTTTATTTAAAATCTCCGGCGGTTTTGAAAAGTGTCGCGGACTTCAAACATCGGTTATAACCGATATCTGTTTAATGGTTTACGTTATAACGTAAATTGGTGTTAAAACTCGCGAGAATTCCGGGATTCCGACGACTGAACCGTTTGGGCGCCGGTTTTGAATTTGTAACTACACTTTATCAATTAAATGATTTTATTATACAACAAACAAAACAAGCGGCGCAGTGGTTTGTGTGTTGAGAGATAAGTCACATCTGATTCGGTACAGACCCGGGTTCGAAACCCGGCAGAGACAATTCATTTTTATTTTGCGATTTTTGACTGTTTTTCAAAAACTAAATATATATTCCCATATAATAATTGATTACGGATCGTTTAAAAATATTTTGGGCATTTAATTCGCAACGAAAATTTTGACTGACTGTTCGGTTGATAAATGGAGCGGGTTTGGTAAATCCGTTTTCGACGGATGTTACAATGAAAGGGTGTTTAGTTGGTCAATGGAATGGAATCACCCATTCCATATGGCATTCCATTCCCTTAAAATCATACCATCCACCACCCATGTTTTTTTTCATTTCATCCCCTCTTGCACCATTCATCAACACCATAACCCACCACCTTTGCCACCACCCACCCACCACTGACGCCATCACCGCCTCCACTGTCGCTTCCACCACCGTCGCTACTGCCACCCACCACCGTCGCCGCCGCCACAACCACCGTCGCCGCCACAACCACCGCCACCGCCACCACCAACCACCACCGACGGCCGCCACCGCCACCCCTTCATCGCCACTCGCCTTCGCCGCCTCCACCGCCACTCGTCGCCGCCACCCACCACCATTGCTGCCACAACCACCGCCACTACCAACCACCACCGACGGCTGCTGCCACCCCCGTCGCCGCCTCCATCGCCACTCGCCGCCATCCATTGTCACCTCCGCACCACCCACCTATAACCACCCACAATCACTACCACCGACCACCACCACTCTCCGTTGATTTTATTCTTTCGTTTTTCTTGCTTACCAAACAATACACAATAATATTTCATATAATTCCCACATGGTAACCAAACAAGACATGGAATGGTAATGATTCATTGCATCCCCTTGTCAATTCCATTACCTCGCTTATTCCATTCACTCATCCATTCTATTACACTATATCAAACAGACCTTAAGACTTTTACCGTTTTTGATCATCTTTTGCTTACTACTTGGCACGATTTTACCACACTACAATGTAGTGGTTAAATACTAGTCTTGTATAAAAAATGATTAAAAAAGCATGACATATCTTGTATGATATGATTACAAAAATAGGTATGGGAGTATAGTTGTCATGTGCTAAGATCCCATGTGAGCATGTGTACAGCAATTCACACGAGCCAACCTTTCAAACATGAATTTCATCATACAACAACCTACCCAAACCCCAACACTCTCTGCTTTTCTAAAATTACTCTTAACATGCTCAAATAATCAAATCTACAACAATCCATATCATCAAATCATGCATGAATATCATTTCCCCTTCTTCTTCTTCTTCTTCTTCTTCTTCTTCTCATCAAAATTCAAACCAAAGTGCGAAACCGATCCTCAAACAACCCCATTACTCATCAATGCCGACAATCACAACCTCGAATTACAGAATCCGACGACGGCGATTGCTCTGGTGCTGACATCATGGCTTTACGGCCATCGATTACGGTACTTACTTCTAGCTCTATGTTTGCCGTTACTCATTCCGATCGTGTTTGCGAGTATTCCGGTCGTCTGTGTTATGGAAATTTGTTTCCGTAAGAGACGTCGGTTGAAATCAGGAGGACCGCCGCAGGATTTGGAGGGAGGAGGCGGTGGTGGTGGAATTGGATTTGTTGGAGAGGTATCTTGATGATCAGTTAGGGCTTGTTCTTGAGTTTGCATGTGAATGCGAATATGATAGTGGTGGTGATTGTTTTGGTGATCGGAGTAATCTATTGTGTTGATTTTTTTATTCACAGTGTAAATAGTTTTGATTTGAGGTATAAACGCAATTGGTGTTTTATTTTCTATTTTTGATATAGAATAGTTTGCCCATTTTGATATATATTATAAATTATTATTTGTTACTCATATCAACCAGTGAAATTCCTCTTGTGACTGTATGATTTGGTTCCTTATGTATACTTGTTATAATAACCGGAAACGAAAACAAAAAAAATTGTGGTGTTTCTAATATCGATTTTTATTTTATCATGAGAATCTAGTTGTTGTAGGTTTTTTTTTTTATTATTTTTTTAATATTGTTGTGTTATATCTGATGTCGATTTTTATTTTATTATGTTTGCCACACGATTATTGCGGTGCTCTAGTCACTGTGGTGGCTGTAAAAATCTTTAATACGTTGATTGATCAATGCAACTAGACTGTCTTTATTTTTGCGTACATGAGTATAGGTACTCATAATGACCTTAAATCCAAATAACAAGTACATGATTTGGACTACGGGTGGAATGGTTGTATGTACTCATAATGACCCAAAATGCATATAATATGCTTGGACTATGGATGAATGTCGCGTGTACTCATAATGACCCTAAATCCAAATGGTAAGTACATGATTTGTACTATGGGTGAATGTCGCGTGTACTTATAATGACCCAAAATGCAAATAATACGTTTGGACTACTACGGTGAATGCCGTATTCATAATGACCCTATATCCAAATAGTAAGTACATGATCTGGTTTGGACCACCCTGAATGCCGTGTGTACTCATAATGACCCTATATCCAAATAATAAGTACATGATCTAAAGAGACAGGATTGTTTACTTCGATCTGTATATTAATGACCTTTAACTCTACATGCATCATCACGTCTATCTTATATAGTTACACACACGAAGTAACTTGCTGATCTTGTGACATAGCTTGCCATCCTCCGGATTTCATGATTTCTTCCAATTCGACAATGACGTCCTTCATCTCTGGCCTCTTCCTATGGTCCGTGCCCCAACATCGTTGTATTATTCGAGCCAATGATCTTGGACAATTAGCAGGTATAATTGGTCTTCCTGTAATAAATCAAACGACAATATAGCTTCTTTCAATCTCAATCCAACGAAGACATGAATACCAAGATTGTATACATAGCTTGTATACATCTAAGGCGTTGCCCGAGTCATATGGATACGCGATGTTGCAACAATAATATTTCCCACAAACATATCCCAAAGCTATATACATCACATTTATGCCCACATGGTCCCCTTCTTAGAATCTCCAGTAATCACCTCAATTTTTTTAATTACTCCAGAATCTAAAAACGACATGAGTACTAATGGACGAGTTATAATCAGAAATTTACCTCAGGAGCCATGTATTCACGAGTCCCGTTTTCACCACTCATCAAGTATAGTCCTCCGTATGGCTTGAAACCGATCCTCCAAAATCAACAAGTTTCAGCTTATACTGATTGTCAATAAATATGTTATCTACCTTCATGTCAAAGTGAATTATATTTTTGGAGTGAAGGTAACTCAACCTATAAATATATATATAATCAAGGGTTGGTGAGTGTTTCACTGGTAGATTTTTTATTTAAAGATTAATCAAGAAACAAGGTGTTGGTTACATACCCTTTAGCGATATCAAGTGCAAACTGAAAGACGCTCTTTATAGGCAACTTCGTCTTTTGGTTCTCTTCTAGGTAAGATCTGAGTTAGCCTCTTTTCACACATTCGGAGACTATACAAAAGTTGCTATCAGTTTTCGATTTTATGTTCTTGTTCTTGCAAATCATCGTCATGGACATGGTTGCCCTGAATCATCTGAAGTTTATGTGTGTGTACTTTAGTTGTACACATTCATGCTTGTATATATATCTGTTCATTATTTTCATAGATTGTGAGTTGTTATTTTAACTATTTTTCACATGTAAAAGAGTAGAAACTTTAATATAACAAAACTAAATTGATGTACCAAGTTATTATTTTAAATATTTTTTCACTAGTACAAGTACAGAAACTTTAAATAACGGAATTGAACAAACTAATGTAAGATACCAACTTCTCTTATGAAAACATTCTTCATCAACTCTATTAAAAACTTTTACTAAAACAACAAAACAACCAATCAAAACCTCAAAAAACACAACATAAACGACCAAAAAAAGCGACATGAAAGAAACACGTCAAAGACGAACATTATCTTCTACAGTCTGTTCTTGATACGTTCCCTTGTAAACCACGGCGAAAGCCCCACGACCAATTTCTTCGCCAAGAACAAGCTTTGGAGGATCAATTGTATCCTGCCATTGTCGTTGTTGAAGCTTTGGTTGAGTGATGATATCATGAGATACTCGATTGAACTGAGAGTTGGATGAACTAACAAAACGTTTGTGAGCGATTTGATGGTTCATCGTGTTGATTACTTTCTGTGGTTTCTCCATGATCACGTTTATAAGTATTTTAGTTGCAATCCATAGTATTCTAATTAGGAAGTGATTTTAATAGTTTGAAAAAGTTAAATCGCCCGTATCTTGATTTTGTCACAACCCAAGCCGACATTTAATATTTTTTTTCCTTATGCAAGGGATAAAATCGAAGTCATTACTCATTAAAGAGGGGTAATTCTGACCCAAAACTTGTTATATGGGTTAATTTGAGTAAAGGAATTTAGACAAGGGGTTGTTTTGGGTTAAGGATTTTATACATGAGGTCAAAGTGGGTCAATCATAAACTAGAAAAACTTATCTACCGGGTCCTTTAGGGTCAATTAAATTAGAAAAGCGGGTTACGGATCATTAGGGTTTTAACCTAAAGGAAACCACGGGTCTTCACTTCACCTTGATTCACTGAACTGAACATCATCTTCCATCCTTCATCGTCGATGCCCCAATCTCCACCGTCGCCGCCGTCTCCGCTGTCGCAAATCATCTCTATAAACCCCAAGTAGCTTTTCGTTCCATATTCATATTCAGTTATTGACGGTATCTATCTTCATCTTCCAGAAACCAAAATCTACTTATGAAATAGAAATTGTTTGCTTTTTTGGTACAAAAATTTGGGAATTTGACTACAGCAGAGGTTATGGAGGATCGAGAAGATGAAATTGTTGAAGGTTAAATATTGATGCTTAGTTATTAAGATTGAACATAAAGACAGCTTAAAAAGAAACGGGTTGAATGCTTTAATGCGTAGAAAGAAGCGGATCAAATGCTTTTTTGTTTAAAAAGAAACGGGTCGAATTCTTTTTCGCTTAGAAAGAAACGGGTCGAATGCTTTTTCGTTTAGAAAGAAACGGGTCGAATGCTTTTCGCTTAAAAAGAAACTAGTCGAACACTTATCACTTATAAAGAAGCGAGTCGAATGCTTTTTATCACTTAAAAAGAAATCGGTTTATTGCAGGCAGAAGTGACTTTTTCACACCCGAATCTCATACAATTGATTGGATATTGTTTGGAGGACGAGCAACGACTTTTAGTGTACGAATTCATGACTCGTGGGAGCTTGGAAAATCACTTATTTAGGAGTGAGTTTGTTATATTTCTATATTTCTGGATGTACTAATAAACACTACAAAGTTATCATACTTTTTGCATGGTTGATAAATAGGAGGATCTTATTTCCAACCGTTATCGTGGAGTCTTCGGTTAACGGTTGCTCTCGGAGCTGCTAAAGGACTTGTTTTTTTTTCATGGTGATGATCATCCGGCAAATGAAATTAACCTCCAAAGCTCTGAAAACACTTCTCTTTAACTACGTGTATGTGATGCGGTTCATGCGCCTTTGAATGTCAACCCTTGTACACGCATGCCTTGTTATGGATGGATTAGTGATGACAATACTAAGTGAAAACGAGAACCATCATTTGACTGGAGGTAATATAGTTGTAAATCTAAATGAAATCCAGATTTAAAGACTTTGACGATATCTTACTTAGTTTTGGCTTTGATTTTGTAGCCTAACTAGATAAAATGCATATATTAGATAACCGCAAAGTATGTAGATTAATACTTGTTAGGGGCAACAACGATCAAGAAACAACAACAAAATTGCATATTAGTCATCATCATAAAAAAAAAGTTTGCCCGATCCGACCCGAAACCCGTTCTGAACCGGACCCGTTTCGACCCGAACCAAAACAACCCTTTTTATAATTCACCCGAACACGTTTTGACCCGTGACCCAACCCAATCTAACCCGACTCGTTTGCTAGGTCTCGTTTCCATATATATAATTTTAATAAAGTCATCACACGTGTCATAACTATAAATTATTAAGTTTAATTATTGTTAAATTTTTCATAATTTTCAAATTAATGACCTAATTGCAACAATTACAAAACCTAGTTATTAAATTAATGACCTAATTGCAGCACTTACAAAACCTAGTTATTATATAATGATTTTTCCTGCATAATTACCTCACACCTTAGATTAAATTTTACTGAATAATAATCAGATTTTATATATGTTCTATTGAAGTCATTACTCATTACGTTTACATATACTTGTAGTAAAGTCACCACACATTTCATAACTATAAATTATTAAGTTTTATTATTGTTAAAATTTTCACAATTTTCAAACTAATAAATTAATTGCAACAATTACAAAACCTAGCTATTATATAATGCTTTTTTCCCTGCATAATTATCTCACACCTTAGATTATGTTAGTTTTATGCATGTTCTATCAAAGTCACTTCATCTTAAAAAAATAATAACATTTAGGTTGCATGGTGTGAAATAAATCCTATAGAGGCTTTAGGCCATGGAGTGTACTCTAATCTTTGAAGTGTTAACGGTAACATGACATGTTAACCGGTATTGCATACCACTCCCTCCTTGTGTTAAGGGGCGTTAAAAGGGTTAATATTAACTGGATGTTAAGATATTGAATTATTTATTCTTTTCTTTTTTTAAACCAAAAACCACTAAAAAAATAAGGTTAGATAAAGTTAAAAGGATTAAAAATTTTTCTTGGAGTGAGACAAAGTAAAACGGGAAGAAAGGTTGATGTGATACATAGGTGGAGTTAAAGAAAGGTTAAAGTCTACCCTAAGACCACACAGTGTGAAGGGGCTTTAATATGGGGCGTTATGCGACATGTGGATGCCACATAAGCACGTGTCAGAAAAGTGGCGTTATGGAAAATAATAGGTGTGGGAAAGGGCTTGGAAGAGGGGCGTTATTCGATACGTGTCACATATTTAATATTATTGTTTTCTATTTAAAAGTTATATAAAATCAATTAATTTTAGTTTAAGAACATTAATACTAATTGAATAAAAAACATAAATTTGAGCCTTACATTTTTTTTATAAAATTTGTAAAAAATGGGAGAGAATTAGTGTGAAATGTGTAAGTATATATAGGGTTTAAAAAAAATTGAGGTCAAACTAGCCGTTGACGGCTAGTTTGAATACACCAATCATACATGGCCATGTCATTTGACGTTTTTCTCTCCATGCCAGTTGAAATCCTGAAGCCCATTTGACAATGTCGAAATAACGTCGGGGAACGGTGTGGGTTTGTGGGTATTAACTGGCAACAACGCCGTTTGTCAACTTCCACACCGTGTGGTATAAGACTTTATCACGCCATGTAGACAGGGGCTTTATAGCTCCCCCTCCCAACTATTATTTAGTAGGAAAAAGCCCCATAAAATCTATCTCATCATTAATCAATCATTAATTTAAAAAAAATATTTTAAGTTTGAAAACATTATAAATTTAAAGTAAAATTATTTACGTATAAAAAATAATGGTTAAGATAAAACATAAAAAGTACCATATACAAACCAAAACTAGTTCCATTGATCACGACCTCATCTTCAGTTAAACCATCTTCGTTAACACATTGTTAAATAGCCTCTCAAATCACACACACTTTGTTTGATTAACCAAAAACCTTGAAGTTATTTGATACACGTTACGATGGTTTTCACCCACTTGTTGATGGAATTGTGTCACGAATCTGGAGGCTGCCTTTGCTAGGACGACATGACCCCAACCCGTAGCCAAAGCAATGTCGTCTTCCTCTATCCAACGGCGTGCCATTTGAAAACTGATGAACAAAAAATATTGAGAGTGGAAGAATATAGAGTGAGTTGTTTGAAAGTTTTGGAACGAGTTCTGGTTTAAATTAGGGATAAGCTCGGTACTAACCGGTAACGAACCATACCGGTACTAAAATATCCCAAAAAATGGGTACCGGTACTGAAATACCTGGTACGATACAGATCACACCTGAAAATGCTAAATGTCGCGACCGAATTGGTACCGAAACCGTGACCGAAAATCGTGTCGGTTTGAGAAATTCGGTATTGGATTTTTTTTCTAATTTACTCTTAAAAAATTATAAACCCAACCCACCTAGTTGTTGTCAGTTCTTCTCCAAGAATAGCCTAAATCATCAATCACCAAACCTCAGTCATCTCTGGTTGTAATCTGATGAAAAAAAATCAAAACCCATCGTGGAATTAAGAAATTCTTTGTGAACAAGTATGAAAAAGAGGAAGTTGAACTTGCAGCCATCATCGATTGACATACCCTCAATCTATCTCTCACTATACAAATTTACCCACTAATTTTTTCAATTTGAGAAATCACAAACCAAAAAACGCAACGAAAGTTTAAACGTTTAAAATGTCTTGTTAAAATTCTTTTGGATGAACTTTTTTAATGAGTCGCCCGCGGTTGTATCGCCATCAAAAACCACCGACCGTGTCATCAGAAGTTTCAAATCTGTTACGACCACCTTTATCTTCTTGCTCATACACAGCAACATCGACTATGTTCTATGATGTCTGATCCACTTTACGTTGTGACTTGTGAGATTTATTTTTAATTGTTTTTTTTTTTCATATTTTAATAATGTAGAAGAAATGTAAGTTTATACAAAACTTTCATAAATATTTTTTCATGAACTACAACTATTTGATATATATTTCTTTTGGATGAAAAAAAAACTCTTATTTTGTTTAGCGTAATCTTAAAATCAAATATTATATATAAAAATATATATCAGTACTGTTTTTTTAATATGAATTTTAGTTTTCATATTAATTGGTACGAATGTACTTTTTTTATGTTAATAAATAAGTTACTTTACAATTATGCATTCCTATATATTTTTTTATTTTTTTAATATATGAGCATAAAAATACTAATATCATCAAGTTTGTTGATTTATTTCAAAATTTGAATTAAAAAATTATTTTAAATTCTAATTTTTTGAGTCTTAGAGATAACTTTTTACACGTTCTTATTTATAATAAATAGTAATAGTAATGGTTATGCAAACAAAGTCTTTTAGTTACGTTTTGTGTAACATATTTAAATATAACTTATAATATAAATAATTTAAGTTAAAGGATTAAGATAAGAATAAAAGATTAGTAAAAACTTTTTTTGTTTTTAGTTTTTTAGTATTTATATTTTGGCATTGGTATAAAACCTAATCTGTCATATCTGTTCCAACTCTTTTACTTGCCCTACTTTTTTTTAATTACCAAACAAATCCTTATTTTTGTAAACTTTAGTAATTATAAATATATAGTTTTAAATTCATTGGTTAAATAAGTGAACTCTAAGAAGTTTGAACAAATAACAGATGACCTATATATTTTGAGATAAGGATTTAAGTGAATTAGTTCAAAGGGATCAACTTATTATTTTGTAACGTTATCTCTTATATTAGTTTATAAAGTTTGAAAAATAGATAAAAAGGGAACAATCCAACTATAAATCCAATATGATCAAAACAAATAAATGGTATTAACAATCCCTACCCCCTCCGAACTTCTGTTTTTAACATAATGTTTAAATGCATTTTAATTAACTATACTTACATCAACCCTCCTTTGCATGGTTAAAAAAACCGAAACAACCGTACCTACCATTTTGATCTTTTGACAATATTTGCCATTCTTCGGATTTCATGATTTCTTCCAATTCGATTACCACATCCTTCATCTCGGGCCTCTTTCTAGGGTCTGTGTCCCAACATCGTTGTATTAATCGAGCCAACGATGTTGGACAATTTACGGGTATGCTTGGTCTCATTTCCTGTTATTAATAAAACATTATAATCTCAGATTTAACATAAAACATGAATAATAAAACATTATAATCTCAAATTTTACACAAAACATGAATATAAAGGTTATAAACAAACATATATATGCATACATACCTTGTATATATCTGATGGGATGTTGTCTAAATCATATGTATAAGCCATGTCACAACAATATATCTCCCACAAGCATATCCCAAAGCTATACACATCACATTTATGTCCGTATGGTTTTCTACTCACAATCTAGAATACACCATATATTTTTGTAATTAAGAAATGTAAATTCTTGAATACAAATGTACAAGTAACTATAAAACAAGTCATACCTCAGGAGCCATATAACCTCGAGTCCCCATCTCACCACTAGTGAAGAACAACTCTAATGGCTCGAAAACCGATTCTCCAAAATCAGCGAGTTTTAGCCTTTTTTGATTGTCGAGAAGTATGTTTTCTGGCTTCACATCGCGGTGAATTATTTTCTTAGAATGAAGATAACTCAACCTAGATTTAATTCAAATTAAGTGGTTAATGAGTTTTTGACTTATGGACGTTTAAATTAAAGATTAAGAACTAAAGTGATGATCACATACCCTTTAGCAATCTCAACGGCAAATTGAAGGACAACTTTCACTGGCAACTTCTTGTCACGGTTCTTCAACAAGTATGATCGTAGAGATCCTCCTTTAACATATTCAGCGACGATGCAAAAGTTATTCTGAGTTTTCGATTTTTTGTTCTTTTTGCCCGCATTTTTCTTCATGGACATGGTTGCTCCAATCATCTACGATTTACACAATGATTAGATGGTCAGAAATTGTACATAGTTATACGTACATGCATGCCCGTGTGTATATATATATATATATGTGTGTGTGTTTTGGTATACTCTATGCATTCTGTCAAGACGAAATTTCCTACTAGATTTTTCTACAGAATAAATTGTGTTGGAAAAACCCTACCATTATGCATAAGATAAGAAAAAATTTTTTAAAGTGGTTGGAAATGCGTAATAACTTCCAACCACTTTTTTTCTGAAAATTTGTAAGCTGCACGACTTTTTCTTTGACAAATCATGTTTGTTGGAAAAGTATCAGAATGTGGTGTTTCCTAGGCAATTTCACAAACTTTTGCATAGCAAACGATTCAGTTTTCTAGTAGTGATAGCTCGCTAGATCATATATACCTTAGTGACATTAGGGTGATCAAGATTTTGCCATAAGCAAACTTCTTTCACGAAATCATTCTTCATGAACTCCATTGAAGCTTTAGTAACCCCATTTTTTCCGAAATCAATAATTTTCACTATAACCAAAAAAAATAATAACCAATAGTAATATTTTTAAAACATAACAAAAAGCACCCTTAAACCCTACAAGAAAATAACATCCAACAACGTTACCCGCTACAGTTTGGCCATCGTATGATCCTTTGTGAACCACGCCGAATGATCCATTACCGATAACTTTCCCGACAACAAGCTTAGAAGGGTCGACAGTCTCCCGAAATTGTTGCTGTTCTTGTGGCTTTTGTTTAGTGATGCGATCATGATCATGAGATTTCACTCGATTAAATTGATGCGGGCAACTCTTGAGTCTTCGGAGAAAATGGATGTTGGCGATTTGATCGTTCATCACGTCGATTACTTTCTCCATGATAGCGTGTATGAATAGTTGAAGAAGTGTAATTGATTGTAGTTTAATCAGGAAGTGAATTGATTGTTTAAATAATAACCTAAATATATCTCCATTAATTAACCATATATATATCTCTAATAGATAACAATCCTAGCCGATATATAATATATCTTTATCCTTTTATTCAATTTATTATTATCATCGAGATGAGAGCAAAGGTTTAAATTGTAAAATAATCTTGAATCAACAAACACAGCGAGAATTGTTTTTTTTTTTTCTGCTTAATGGAATACGGTTCTGATAATGAAACAGAATTAGTTCTGTATAGTTGAATAAATTTTGTTATTTACACAAAATGGCGTTCTATTAATTTCATCATACTAGGCCTCGGTTCTTGTAACTAAATACGTTCTATATAGTCAAATATTATAGTTAAATATTATAGTTGGGTTTGTTGAGATTGGCCGAGTTCCATCCTGTTATTTGAGATTGAGACGAGTCTTTTTTTTGAACGGCAAAAAATCTTATGTGTAAACCCACCCAGCTGGGGGTTATATTTAAGATCGACTCCTCGACCCCCATGAGATCATGCCCCCTATGCGTGGGAATCGGATGGAATTCGTAAACCCTCGCCTCTCGTCAGGTTCAAACCCGGGATTAAAGCCCCGGTTCGTCCTTTCACCCAGATGTCCATTGAAAATGGCCCAAGCGGGAATCGAAACTACGTATCCACTAGGACAGGCCAATTACCACTGAACCAAATTTTCAGGATAGTGACACGCCTGCCCTTGTCGCATGTAGAGGTGTAAAAAAACCGTGTGTAGGCCCAAACTGAATCAGTTATGCTTAGTGTGGGCCCAAATCGGTTTTAGAAAATCTAGTTTGGGTTACGAATCAATTTTAGAGTAAGAGCCAACCCTGTTGAAATCGATTAGGCTCGGGTTCTAAACCAGTTTGGAGCCCAAACCTATTAGTTAACCATTTTAGAAGAAAAGTTGAACTGGGTTGGGTACCGGTGGGCACCGGTCTTGTTTTTGCACAAGCCCAATACCACTAGCTAAACTCCCGGCGTGTTTCTTCTCGTTATTCCAACCGAGAGTTCAGTTTCATTCTTGTGAAGGCCCATTTCAATTTAAATAGATTAAACACATCTTTTGGTTGTGGATTTTTTTTGAAAGGTGTGAATTATTCGCGAATGACGGGAGGTCTAGTACACGTTGTCCGTGCTAGAGAGCCCCTCACATAATAGATCCTCAATTTAAATCATTCAGTGAGAAACCCTTAATACTGAGACTCGAACTTGAGACCTAGAGAAGAAAACTCACCTGGGCCACGAACCATAGGTGGAACTTAAATCGTGGCCACCGATAGAGCACTAGTAGATTTGAAATGTATATCCCTGAGTCTGTGACGTTTAAACCGAAGCCCAACACATAATAATTTCAATTTATCATTTTTATTAACAGAACTAGCTTAAAACTTGTCTATTACACAGATTGAATGTTGAAAAAAAAAAACTATAAACCGTAATATTCATACACAATCCTTATAAGTAAAATGACTTATCAAATAATGAAACAAAAAGAAAAGTTGCATTTCCGATTAATCAAATATAATTTATAGTGAACATCATCGCACACCCACCATCATCCCTCATCCTCGAAAATTCTCTACAGTCTTGTTATGGCAATTCCGATGGTACCTCTGGATGCGCCTAAAGACTATTGGCAAAAGTGAAACACGCTTACATGTCGATATACCATGAACCTTTCGCCATCAGCAATAGGATGCTCCTCATATATCAACAACCTCAACCCATTCACTCCCAAGTATTATTGCCCACCTGTTATTTGTTATCATTTTTAGATCATAGTTATTTAGAGAGTTTTGTTCACATGGTAAGTGGATTAGCCTATCTCCACTACACTATCGCTCCAAACTCCTAAAGTTGTTTTTCATAGTTACATTAAGGTCTATATCTCAACAATCTCACCATCTACAATTTCTTGACCCCTTGTCAATTTGAATTTCTCCTTTCTTGACTTGTAAGAGAGGTGTGGGGGAGAGTGAGTTAAGCTTCATCTAAGAACACTCATTTATCTTTCAAATATTTGACCATTACTCAATTGATTAAGCCAACTCTTTAAAAAGATTTATTTTAGATATCTTTAACCTACTTATAAATATATATATATATATATATATATATATATATATATATATATATATATATATATATGAGAAAGTTCATTTGAGAAGAAATTTAATGTGAGAAGAAAAGAAATAATGGTAAAACATTAAATGGTTTATAACTCTTCTCATTAATTACGTTATCTCTCATTAATAAAGCAAAAATATTTTATCCTACACATTTCAAAATTTATCCTACATATGTCTTACATTTATCGGAATTTACCCTACACACATGTAAATTTACCCTACACGTTTCAAAATTTATCCTACACATACTAAAATTTATCCTACACATGTCGAAAATTGTCCTACACCATAAATTATTTTATTCTGAAAGAGTATATAAAAAAATGAGTTCCAAGTTTAATTTATTAGCTAATTAATGACAATTATCGATTTATTTATATGCCCTTTTTCAACACATAAAAACACATATTAAATGAAGTAAATGGAGAATTTCTATTGGTTTAAAAGTTATTCTTTTTATTCTTACAAAATATTTCTTCTTATTTGAACTCTCCACTATATATATATATATATATATATATTATATATATATATATATATATATATATATGATTAGGATCATTTGTGAACAACTTCTTGAAATGAACCGAGTGAACTAATCTTGACCATTGATTATTTTTTAGATTAAAAGGGTAAGATTGGCATTAGCTCTTCTCTCCCTCTCTCTTAATTAAAATCCCTTAATTTTCTCATCTATTAATTCTCTCTCTCTCTCTCTCTCATTTTTAATTACTTCTCAATTATTTTAAACTCGTGTAGAATCAGTTGCTTATAACGTATATGAAACTCCTAATGGAACTAGGTACTGGACACCAATTGTCCCTCCTGGATTCGAACCCTATATGAAACTCCTAACATAACTAAGTCGTGGACTACAAAATACACAGATGTATCAAAAGTCTGTACACATCTGTATAAACTAACAACTGTGTATGTTGTATAAACTGATAGTTAGCGAGACTATACACATGTGTATAAACTAACAGCGGTGTATCTTATATAAATTGATAGTTAGCAAGACTGTACACATGTGTATAAACTAACATCTGTGTATCTTGTATAAACTGATATTATCGAGACTGTACACATGTGTATAAACTAACATTTGTATATCTTGTATAAAATGATACTATCGAGACTGTACACATGTGTATACACTAACAACTGTGTATCTTGTATATACAGAAACTAGTAAGGTTTTAGGAATTTTGATTATATTGTTTGATAAATGCAATTTACAAAAGACGCAAATACCCTTCTTTCAATTAATTTAAAGGGAAGTTACAACATTATAATTACAATCTTGCTATTGTTTAAAAATCTCTAGATGATATAATCCAATGGCTCATATTAGTTCACACAGTTCACTCTCAACCTGACATTCACTCTAGAACCCTACCCTATATATATTACACAAATTCCAGTTTTAAAGTTGTAAATGAATAATAGGCCAGCTCAACAATATATAATAGGCAAGTGCACCTGTCACAACATAGTATAATTTCGGTAAGACCCAAGAATCAAACAAATAGACACATTATATGTAATACTCAACTTTCGTTATGTTAGCCAAATCATAAAGTGGTAAAAATAATAAGTTATGCTAAAGATAGAACAAGACAAAAGATTTATAAGTAACCAATCTAAAGTAGGTTTTATTTTAGTTTCGAATCCCCTTGATGTAAGAAGTGATATTTAAAGATAGGCAAATGGTGTGATTATGAATGCAAAAGTAGAAACGGCTCTACGAAGGACATTGAAATCTTATGACTTTTTGGGAGACTAGATCACGATAAGAGATGTTAGGCATCTCAAGCCATATAATGAAAACCAAATGACCAGATCTATGCTTTTGTAGTAGAATAAAGACCCCCGCTAAGGTTGCGAAATCTCAAATTTATTGGAAAGCTAGAATGATAAGATATGCAAGCCACCTTAAAGTCAGAATTAAAGACATCATAAACATGACAAAACTTTAATCATAAAACTAAACTCAAGACTAGAACATCACAAGGCTCATTTCTAAATATTACTCATGAGTCCTTTGATGGTATAGACAATGAAGAACAAGGGTTACCAACGAAAAACATAAGGCTCAGTCAAAATCAAGTGATTTGAGATACTGCTACAACCAAACAACTTTTAAGTTTTGAAACTCTACCCACCATCTATATTGTGATAACCAGTTTTGTATAAAAATCATATAAACCAAGAATGGTTGTTTTAAACAACCATTTTTAACATATATTGCAAAACACACACAAGATCAACCGAACTATACCGTAGCGTGTATTTTCTGTTGGATATTTTAGTGTAATTTGAGATTGCGTGTGACGTTCAAATAAAAGTGCACGCTTATTTGAATGACATCGGGACTAACGGGGGATCCAAGGGGGCAGCGCCCCCTTGGCGGGGGTCCGGGGGCAGCGCTCCTGGGAGCAGGGTCCAAGGGGCAGAGCCCCTGGCTGGGGTCGAGCTAAATATGCACTTTTGGAAACTTAAGGGACTAAAGGTGGTTTGTGCAAAATAAAAACTGCCTGCAGTTTGTGAAAACTGTATATACACTCCCAATGAAAACTGCCAACATAATCGAAATTTGATTATTGACTCTCAATAAAAAATTGCCATACAAAAATCTAGAATTTTTCTGATTTTATCCGATCAAAGATTGGTAGCCACTCCAATTGTTTGATCTGATAGTGATTACACGACTTCAGATTTATCCAAGCAATTTCGAATTATTCCCAACAAAGATCAAACAATTTCAGTGAAGATGACAAGTGGTGGTGAATCTTCAAAGGCTATGACGAACAAATTTGCGAAATTGGACAAGTTTAAAGGGCAAGACTTTCGTCGCTGGCAAAAGAAGATGCATTTTCTGTTGACGACTTTGAAAGTGGTGTACGTTCTGAGTACCCCGATGCCCGAGGAAGTGGTGGATGAACCGCTGGAACAAACTAGGAAGCGTGGAAAGTGGTTGAATGCTGATTACATCTGTCGTGGGCATATTCTGAATGGTATGTGTGACTCTCTTTTCGATATTTATCAAAATGTTGAATCTGCAAAAGAACTGTGGGAATTACTAGAGGCCAAATACATGGCTGAAGACACATCTAGTAAGAAATTCTTGGTCAGTGATTTTATGAATTTTAAAATGGTTGATGGTAGACCCATCATGGAACAATACAATGAATGTCTAAGAATTCTGGGTCAATTCGAACAACATGGTTTAAAGATGGATGAAGCTATTTCTGTTCCATCTATCATTGATAAACTTCCTCCTTCGTGGAAAGATTTTAAACATACTTTAAAACATAAGAAGGAGGAAATGAATCTGGTTGAACTTGGAAGTTGTTTTCGAATTGAGGAGTCTTGTCGGGCCATGGAAAATATTAACAAAGACAAACACGTTGGTGGGTCTTCTGTTAACATGGTGGAAGAAAGTGGTCCTAGTCTCAAAAATTCTAACAAGGGAAACAACAAAAGAAAGTATCAAAGTGGGTTTAACAAGAAGAACAAGGCTGTGAAGTATGCAAAACAGACCAATTATCAAGGCTGTTGGAAGTGTGGTAAACAAGGACACTTCAAGAGAGATTGTCGTGTTGGTAAAGCCAAGAATGAAGCTGGCACTGGTGGATCCTCTAAGGATCCAAAGCAACAAGGTCAGAAATTAAACTTTAACTATAATTCGGATGTGAATTATGTTTCACTAATTTCTGAAGCATTTTATGTGCAGGATGATTCTGTTGCTTGGTGGTATGACTCGGGAGCAACAAGTCACGTATGTAAGGATCGAAGATGGTTCAAGGACCTTACATTAATTGAAGACAGATCTGTTTTAAAGATGGGAAATGTTGCAACCAAGCCAATCCACGGAATTGGAAGTGTAGTACTAGTATTTACTTCTGGAAAAACTCTAAGTTTAAGTAATGTATTGTATGTACCCGGCATTCGGAAAAACTTGTTATCCGGTATCGTATTAAATAATTGTGGGTACAAACAAGTGTTAGAATGTGACAAGTATATCTTGTCAAGACATGGTTCTTTTATCGGATTTGGTTATTTATGTAATGGTATGATTATGTTAAATCTAGAAGTGCCGTTTAGTGATAATTCTGTTTGTATGATTGATTCGTCATCTAGTGTAAGTTCGTCAAAATCTGAATTATGGCATGCTAGATTAGGACATGTACATTATAAACGACTTATGGAAATGTCTAAGATGAGCTTAATTCCGGCAGTTAATTTAACAAATGAAAAGTGCCATATCTTCAAGTTGAATAAAATAACTAGAAAACCATTCTTGCAAAATGTTACTAGAGAAAGTAAATTGTTAGATTTGATACATAGTGATCTATGTGATTTTCATGGTACACCATCATTAGGTAAGAAGAAGTATGTTGTAACCTCTATAGATGATGCTACTAGGTTCTGTTACGTTTACTTGTTACATGCAAAAGATGAAGCTTTGGAAAAGTTTAAAATCTATAAACAAGAAGTAGAGCTTCATCAAAGTGAACTGATCAAAACCATACATACGGATAGAGGTGGTGAGTATTTTGATCTGGAATATTTCCAATCAACTGGAATAATACACCTTACCACAGCTCCTTACATACCGGAACAAAATGGTGTGGCAGAAAGGAATAATAGGACGCTAAAAGAGATGGTTAATACCATGATGTCCCATTCGGGTTTAAATAATGGGTTTTGGGGAGAGGCTATGTTGACAGCCTGTTATCTGTTAAACCGGGTTCCTAATAAAAGGAACAAAACAACCCCTTTTAAGCTTTGGTATAAAAAGCCACCCGAGTTTCAAAAACTAAGAGTTTGGGGTTGTAGAGCCGTGGTTAGGCTCAATGATCCTAAGATAAGAAACTTAGGGGAAAGAGGTATAGAATGCATTTTCATTGGATATGCTGAGCACTCATTTGCTCACAGGTTCTATGTAATAGAACCAAATGACCACGTTTCAGTACATACGGTTATTGAGGCAAGAAGTGGAAATGTAGAATATGATGAAGAAAGATTCACATCTATACCTAGGCCAAAGGATATGAATCATTCTCTCCAGATTTCTAGTGGAAAAGAAATTATGCCTTCAACTAGCACTGAACCAAGAAGGAGTTCAAGAGAAAGAAAGGCCAAGTCTTATGGTGACGATTTTCAACTGTACTTAGTTGAAGGATCTAGGATTGATATTAATTTTCAATATCAATATTGTTTCAATGTTGATGAGGATCCAAAGACATATAGTGAAACAATGGCTTCAAGGGATGTTTCATTTTGGAAAGAAGCCATCCAAGATGAAATGGACTCTATTTTGCAAAATAACACTTGGAAATTGGTGGATTTACCTCCTGGTTGTAAACCATTGGGAAGTAAATGGATCTTCAAGAGGAAGATGAAGGTGGATGGTACTATTGATAAGTTCAAAGCCAGATTAGTAATCCAAGGGTTTAGACAAAAGGAGGATATTGACTTCTTTGATACATATGCTCCTGTAGCAAGGATATCCACCATTAGATTATTATTAGCACTTGCTGCTATACATAATCTTGTAATTAACCAAATGGATGTGAAAACTGCATTTCTAAATGGTGAATTAGATGAAGAGATTTACATGAAACAGCCAGAAGGGTTTGTTATGCCTGGAAGTGAAAACAATGTGTGTAAACTAATTAAATCTCTTTATGGTTTGAAGCAAGCACCCAAACAGTGGCATCAAAAGTTTGATGAGATGTATTGTCTAATGGTTTTGCTTTAAACCAAGCAGATAAATGTGTTTATAGCAAGTTTGATGCTTCTGGAAATGGAGTCTTGATATGTTTGTATGTAGATGATATGTTGATTTTTGGCACTAACCAAGATCAAGTCAATAGAACAAAATAATTTTTATCATCTATGTTTGCTATGAAAGATATGGGGGAGGCTGGGGTGATTTTAGGTATTAAAATCAAACGTGAGAACATGGGCATTTCAATCTCTCAATCACACTATATTGAGAAGATCTTGAACAAGTTCAATTTCAAGGATTGTTCTCCCGCAAGTACTCCTGTTGATCCTAGTCTGAAGCTATTACCTAATAAAGGCATTGCAGTATCTCCACTTGAGTACTCAAGAGCGATTGGATCACTTATGTACGCTATGGTCTGCACCAGACCAGATATAGCGTATGCTGTTGGAAAACTTAGTAGGTTTACTAGCAATCCTAGTACTCATCACTGGCAAGCACTAGGTCGAGTATTCAAATACTTGAAAGGAACCATGGATTATGGTCTAACTTACATTGGATTTCCTACGGTGATTGAAGGATATTCATATGTAAGTTGGATAAACAATAAGGAAGATCATTCTTCCACAAGTGGTTGGGTATTCCTACTTGGGGGAGGTGCCATTTCTTGGGCTTCAAAGAAACAGACTTGCATAAGTGATTCAACAATGGAGTCTGAGTTTGTAGCATTAGCCGCAGCTGGCAAAGAAGCTGAGTGGCTAAGAAACTTGATTTATGAGATTCCATTGTGGCCAAAACCAATGGTTCCCATTTCTATAAGGTGTGATAGTGAAGCTATACTGGCTAAGGCGTATAGTCAAGTGTATAATGGCAAGTCAAGACACTTAGGTGTGAGACATAGCATGGTTCGTGAGCTCATCATGCATGCTGCGATTTCGGTTGAGTATGTGAGAACACAACATAACTTAGCTAATCACTTAACCAAAGGGTTAACTAGAGATCTCGTGAAAGGATCAACTGTGGGATTAGGGTTAAAGTCCATCTGAAAACTCTCATGTTAAGATACCCAATTCCCACCTAATATGACGTTAGGTGCAGAATTCAATGTGGAAAGCTTAACATCTAGAGTTTGAAACACAACATTAAAATTATCCCAAAGGTATGTGTTTAGATCTGCAAGTTAAGTAAGGTTGAGGTATATCTTCTTAATAGCTCTTTTGAAAAATTGCATTTGCAGGTGCAAGAGTAAAAGAGCTACCTATATGAGCATGAAGTTTAGCTGCTTCAAGAAGCTTGGACTTGGCTTTGATATGCTTATGAAGGATAGGGACATAGGCTAGTAAAAGATAGTGTCAAGTTAGATCTATGTATGTAAACTAATGTGCATATTATCTTCATGTATTCAGTATGGATATTAAGGGTTCAATCTTTAGAGACACCCTTAAATTCGAATATTTGGAATGTGTAATATACTAATATGAAATTCAATCGTCACGACATTTCATTTATGCATTAGTTTGTTTGATTGCTGTGAACAAGTTAGGTAATTCTTGATTACACTAAAATGGGGGAGGTATGTTGGATATTTTAGTGTAATTTGAGATTGCGTGTGACGTTCAAATAAAAGTGCACGCTTATTTGAATGAAATCGGGACTAACGGGGGATCGAAGGAGGCAGCGCTCCTGGGAGCAGGGTCCAAGGGGCGGCAGCCCCTGGCGGGGTCCAAGGGGCAGAGCCCCTGGCTGGGGTCGAGCTAAATATGCACTTTTGGAAACTTAAGGGACTAAAGGTGGTTTGTGCAAAATAAAAACTGCCTGCAGTTTGTGAAAACTGTATATACGCTCCCAATGAAAACCGCCAAAATAATCGAAATTTGATTATTGACTCTCAATCAAAAATTTTCATACAAAAATCTAGAATTTTTCTGATTTTATCTGATCAAAGATTGGTAGCCACTCCAATTTATCTGATAGTGATTACACGACTTCAGATTTATCCAAGCAATTTCGAATTATTCCCAACATTTTCGATACTGGTACCCATTTTTGAGGATTTTCGGTTCGGTACTGGTTGGCAACGAGCTCATACCCAATCTAGACCTCTGGGTTTCTTTTGGTTTCAAGATCCATAACAACATTCTCGTTGCTCACCTAGTTGGAGTCTTGGAGATGTAAGAAAACTTAAGTGGTTTTGTGTTTTTGATAGTGTGAGAGTTAGAGAAGTGGTGTGGTTAAAACTAAACATTCTAGGCCTTTTTATACTAAGTTAGAGGAGTATAATGGTAAAAAAAAATCGGTTCCCACCGTTACGAACCAATTCCCAATGGTCAAGTTTAAAAAGAAAGATAAGCATACCCGGTTTATATCTGGTTCCGGGTAATCCGGAACCGGTCCTACCCGAATCAGTTCCACTGGGTTCTATCATATATACCTATAACCAGTTCCGGTTCTTACTAATAACCAGGTCTAGTAATACCCGATTGGGCCATACCTGGTTCCTACCCGGTTCTGGTTAAGGTCTAAGACCCATTTTCTGCAACTCTAGGTTGAAGAGAGAATTAGATATTTAGATGCTGCACACTAAATTGGGCCTAAGACACAAGGCTTATTGTTTATGGGCCGAGATCCTTTAAAGTAATTTTAGTATTTACATGTGCTTGTCACTTACTAGTTACTAACTTGGATTTTGGGCTTCTCTCACCGCCCTTTGCTTAACCTACATAGGCCTCTGTTTGTCTTATACATATAATTATGAACTAAATATAACCTCTGAGAATATATTTAAGACGGTGGATTTCTAGCTAAATAGTTTTTTTTAAATTAATATTATACTTTTTAAAATTTTCATCATTTTTCATGATTAATTGTTCTCACGATTTATCACGGATCGCAATATATCATAGTGTTCCATGATTTCGTAGATGACCCTGACTTTATCTATACTCCTTCAATGCATATGTGCATTTGTTCAATATGTGTCGAGAAAATGCGGCAAACTTATCTCACTTGAAGAACAAAAAACTTCGTTCCGTCAAAAGACTTGATTATTATACACTAAAAGACTTATCATTAAACAACAAATCCAAGTCGGAAACCATGATCAATACATACGGGATACAATGCATAACAATAGTTGTCGCTCAACAACTGACCTATATGATATTGCTAATAATTTCTTTTTCGTGTCGAGATATATTCAAAACACCTACCTCATAATCCTTCATCCTTAATTGAACAATTACGTCCGTCATAAATTCACATCCAAGATTACGTTCCTAGTCTCCATCGGGTGTAACTTGTCGCAACCAAATTTGATGCTAAGTTGGTCATTTAGGGTATGAAAATAAATGACATAATATATAAAAGTCATAATGTTTTTTAAGCAAATAATATATATATAAGTTAAATACAAGAGAACAGGTGGAAATAAAAATGGCATTAATATATATAAGTTAAATATAAGACAACAGGTGGAAATAAAAATGGCATTAAACATGCATGGTGGTGCCTATTGTTAAATGATCATCACATAATTGAGTGTCTACATATGTACTAACATATCGAATTTATTTGTTTGTGAGTGTAATAATTGAATATAGAGTATAGTTCAAAGAATCAAAAATATCAAGTCACATGAGCACTTCTTTTCTTGATCGTCTTTGGAGTCATGTGTAATTTAATATATCTAATTTTTTTTACAAACTGAAATTTTACACCAACTTTTTTAACTGAAGTTTAGATATTAACTTAATTAACAATTAGAATTTCAGTTTAATTAAAATTTCTAAATGAATTCCAATTATATAACGTTAATTATATAACGCAGGGCACGCATGTTGCAAAACTAATTTTAAGATAGCGAGTAGTGAAACACGTATAAGTAGTATAAGTATTTGTATGTAGTGAATAAAAGAGATCATAAAGAGTGGGAGCAACAAAAAGACTATGGTTAATAAAGTGTAAGTGCGCTACCCGGTGATGAACATATTCGAAGATTAACACTTAGATTAATTTTGTATTAGTATAAGTGTTTTTGATATGTCAGGGAAAGGGATTAATCCGGACACCATGCAACATCAGGAAATGATGTTTTCCTTGATGATGTCCGGGTTAATACCATGTGTGCGCGCTTTTATTGTAAACCATCAAGGAATGTGATTAAACCTGATGGTGTCCGTATTAGGCCTAGCGGGGCGCTTGCGGGGAGGGGTGCGGGGAGTGGGTGTGCCGAACGAGGAACATCGCCGCCATCACCATTCACCGCGCGCGGCAAAACTTGATGAGCGGGGGATAATCACCAAGGGACGTTGGAGGTAGCCGTTCGAATTCAACGGCTATATACCCGTTATTTAAAAAAAAGGTTTTTTTATATGTTAAAACTATATAAACAACCCATTTTAAACAAATTCACACCAACCCATTTCCTCATTTCTCCAACACTAAATCTCTATCCCTATTTTATTTAAAAATGGTGGAAGAAATACCATTGTTTTTCCCACCGATAGCAGTGATTCATCCGATAGTAGCATAGCTTTTTTTAAAAGCTCATCAATGAAGCCGAACTACAAGACACGACTACATCTAGTAAGAAACGTTTTGTTCGTCGTGATCGTGAGCGTGGCCACGAAACCCTTATGGCTGATTATTTTGTCGAGGACCCGATATACAACGAAGATTTTCGTCATAGGTTCCGTATATCAAAAAGATTGTTTCTAAAAATTGTGAGCGACGTGGAAACGAATAACCCGTGGTTTGACGAGAGCGTAGATGGGAGAATGAAGAAGTGTTTTACAACGTTGCAAAAAGTTACATCGCCTATTAAACAACTTGCAACCGGTACCCTCCAGACGAGAACGAGGTGTATTTACATATGGCCAAAAGGACTTCACGCGAGTGTCTAGAATGTTTCTGCCAAATGGTACGCACAGAATACGCTCTCGAGTTCTTACGTAGACCAACAAGCCACGACATGGCGCTTTTATACCAAGCTAATGAGGATAAACATCACCTTCCTGGTATGGTGGCTAGCTTTGATTGCACCCATTTCGTATGAAAAATGTGTCCCACATAGTTTTGGGGCCAATATGAGAGGAGATCACCGTTACCCTAACATGATTTCAAAAGATGACGGAAACCCAATAGCAGCGGTACACATTCGGGATCCTCTAGTCGAGCCCGCCCTCGATGACAGTGTGTTAAACGAGCTTATGGATGAAGATACGCATTGGAAACTAATACATGATCTCGTTGAGCATCTCGGAAGAATGAATTTACCCCACCTATTGGTGGAATCCGATGAAAAGTAGTAATTTTGGTTAGTTTAAACTAGTTTATCTTAAGTATTTTTAATTAATGTAATGTTTTTTTAATTTATTGTAATGTTTTTTTAATTTATTGTGCTTTTATTTTGGTAAAAATATGTTTCATTTATTAATTAAGTAGTTTGAAAAATAATGAAAAAAAAAATAGTTTACCCCATGGCATAAGTGAGCACCCTTAGGCTACTCGGTGTGGGTGACGGGCCTCCCTGGAGGACGACCCGCCACGTCAGCATCCACGTCAGAGTCCTTGGAGGACGCCCCTCCAGAGATGGAAGCAAGGAAATGGGTGACGACCCGACCTCACCTAGTTAATTTATTTTTCTTTTTAATTTTGGCAATATATTTATAAAACTAAAATTAAATATTAATTCAAACATTACATTAAATAAACCAACCTAATATTAAAAAAAATGCTAGTCTTCATCTGGCATATCGTCGGTGGGTTCGTTCTGTGTGTTGTTCCAAATGTAGTCCACTAAGTCTGCTTGTAGGTTGTGATGTATGTACTCGTTACGTAGAGAATCCGTCTAAATCTTGTTGTTCTGCACTCACTGGAACAGAATTCCCGCTAGACGCGTTTTCGTCGTAGTCACAAATCGCTCTACCCTTGTCTTCGATGATCATGTTATGCAGCAAAATACAAGCATTAACCTCTGTGGTGTAAAAGAACGTGCCAGATATTTAATGATATGCCACTTTTTTTTGTAGAACCAAAACATCGTTCAATGTCTTTTCTCGCCCTCTCTTGAAACTTGGCAAATTTCTTTATTTTATTGTCTGTCGGGGGCGGAATAGTTTTAAGGAAATTGCATTCATAAATTAAAACAAAAAGGTGGGGGGTTGTTACCAAACAACAGCAAGTTCTTCGGTTTTCTGGCGAGTTGAATTCCGGCGATAACGCTGCCTTCCGGCGACCAGAGGGATTTGTGAGAGTATGATTTCGCAGAAGAGAATTGAACGAGAAAGGAGTAAAAGCCCCGCGATATTTATAGGTGTTTTGGTACCCCAAGATTTTGGTAACCCGACTATGATTTCGGAAATTATTGACATGGCTTGATGATTTGAATTTACCCATAATTAGATCTCATAACATCTGTCGGCGTTAAAAGAAAACGCGTTTGGTGATTTGCGAGATCTCCGGTAAGGAGATTGTCACAGTTGCAGGTTTTCTTGACTAGTATATGTATATTTTGATGCTCGGGGGATATCGCATCTAGAGTGTGTGGCGTAGTGGTGTTTGGTGCGTGTTTATGCCCGGGAGACCCGGGTTCGATCCCGGTTTCCCGCTTTTTTATTTATTTATTTTGTTATTTCTTTAAGTCTATTTTAATTTAAATGTTATTATTCATTAATTATAAATACTTGATTCTAATATCTTTTTAAACAATAAAATGATAGAAATAAACGTAACGACATAAATATACGCACTTGATTAATAAAACTGGCGCGGGTTTTCGAAACCCATTTTACACAAATGTTACAATTAAGTGAACCAGGCAGACCAAAAAAGGCATGCCAAATCCAAAGATCCTGTGATGTAACAGCCTCTAGTACTATAGTTGGATGACCGTGATCGTCCCGAGTATATTGACCTTGCCAGGCAGTAGGGCAGTTCTGCCAAGGCAGTGCATGCAATCAATGCTTCCGAGCATTCCTGGAAAACCATGTCTTTCTTCGTGCGCTTGATATAATTTTTGGACGTCGTTTGCGTTTGGTTTCCGCAGATATTTTTTGCAATATAACGTCACGATCCATTTGCAAAACTTGTGCAAACATTCACGTGAAGTTCTTTCCGACATCCTTAAATACTCGTCTAATGAATCGGGTGCAGTCCGTATGCGAGCAAGCGAATGGCCGCGGTACATTTCTGTAAAGTGGTGAATCCCCTACGACCCCTGGCATCGTATCGAAGTGTGAAATACGGATCAGACTGCGCCAAGTCGTCTGCTATACGTAAGAATAGTCGACGACTCATTCGAAACCGACGTCTAAACATCTCGTCCGTGTACACTGGTTTGTCGGCAAAGTAATCGACCACTAAACTATCATGCCCAGCTGATTGTTAACAACAAATTATATAAATTAGGTAAGTACATCAAAGTAAAGATACACTAAAAAATTAAATACGTTATTAACAACGAATTAAATACCTTCTCATTGTCGATTTAAGGCGGCCGCCCTAGCTTGCGGTTGTGACGACGTTTCTTCCTCGACCTCCTCCTCCATGATCATCTGTGCTGCGTGCATAATAAAGTTCGTAATAAATAATTCACCCTCACCCGAAGATGATGAACACCACGACGAAGAAGAAGAAGAAGACATGTCTATATTTTTAAAAATAATATGGTTGTGTATGAAAAATTGAGAGAGATTGAAAAGTTTTGGTTTAAAAGTGGGGAAATAAGGGATATATATTTATAAGGTGGGAGAATAAAAGTTTTTAAAAAATTGATTTTTTTTAAGTTAATGGCTAGCAACGCCTAGTTTTTCAAACACACGCGGCTCGTCTCCAGCGTCCCCCTGCGGACTCCCACGACGACGCCGGACCACCCGGGGCGGTGTCGGGGGGCGTCGCCGGGCCTGGACGACTTCCCACACCGAGTGGCCTTATGTTTTTGCGAAAGAGTGAAGTTAGAGAGAGAAAATGATATGGTAATATATGGTTGGATGGGTGCACCCCTTTCACCCTTAGATAGTAGACCTTTGCCTATATATAGATGTATGTAGGTGTATTTTCTAGACTTTTTGAGCATTTGTAACCATTGTAACTTTATGTTTCCAAGGGTGCTAATACAAGTTCAGTTTGTGATTGTTTTCTCTGGTTCTACCCATTCTACTGCTTATAGTATGCATGCTATGGTTTCTGTACATAGTGTGTTTGTTGATTGTTTGTTATCGATTCTATGGGTGCTTGGTTAAGTTACCTTAAATAAACATCTTACAATTAAATCACATTTAAAGCAAAGGGTAAACTCTATGAACTTATCAACTTATCATACTCTATGCACTTCCACGGTAATACTTTTAAAAGTACTTGATCACCAACACAAAACTCCAATGGCTTTCGTCGTTTATCAGCGTAACTCTTTTGACGACTTTGAGCCGCTAGAAGATTATTTCGAATTTGAAGGATTTTATCAGTTGTTTCTTGAATCAATTTAGGTCCAGTGATTTGCGCTTCACCAATTTCGTGCTAACATACTGGAGATCGACATTTACGACCATATAACGCTTCAAAAGGAGCCATACCGATGCTTGAATGATAGCTGTTGTTGTACGAAAATTCAACTAACGGTAGGTGAGTGTCCCAAATTCCTTTGAAGTCTATGACACATGCTCGCAACATGTCTTCAAGGGTTTGTATGGTGCGCTCAGATTGACCATCAGTTTGAGGGTGGAAGGCAGTGCTGAGGTCTAAACGTGTACCTAAAGCGGATTGTATGGCTTGCGATGTTCGTGAAGTGAGGCGGCCGTCTCGATCTGAGATGATACTTAAAGGTACACCATGACGGCTTACAATCTCATTGATATAGATACGAGCTAACTTCTCGTTCTTGAAGTCCTCGCGAATTGGGATGAAATGAGCTGATTTAGTAAGACGATCAATGATTACCCATATGGTGTCATACCCACTGGAGGTGCGAGGTAACCCGGTAATGAAATCCGTGGTTATATTTCCCACTTCCACACAGGTATTTCGGGTTGGACAAGAAGTCCTGAAGGTCTTTGATGTTCAGCTTTCACTTTGGAACAGTAAGGCACTTGGAGACAAAGATAGCGATATCCTTCTTCATGCCCGGCCACCAGTAGGTATATCGTAAGTCTTGATACATCTTGTGCGCCTCATTCATGAGAAAAACACGAAGATTATCGCGATCGGGTATCCAAATATGGTTTAAGTAGTAAAGAATACCATCAGATTTGGTTTCTATTTTGAGTTAGGCTCCACAAGACTATGTTGAGCTGCCCGAATTCGATCTTTGAGGTCGGTTACAATTTGAGAACATAAAAGATGAATGGAATTTGCATTTTCCTTTCGGCTGAGTGCATCAGCCACCACATTAGCCTTACCAGGGTGATATTGAATTTCATTGTCGTAATCATTTAGGAGTTCGACCCATCGTCGTTGCCTCATGTTCAACTCTTTTTGATTGAAGATATGTTGGAGACTCTTGTGGTCGGTGTAAATTTCACACTTGGTACCATAGAGATAGTGTCTCCATATCTTCAGAGCGAACACGACTGCTCCAAGTTCTAGGTCGTGAGTGGTATAGTTTTTCTCATGCACTTTGAGTTGCCTAGAGGGATAAGCTATCACATTTCCCCTTTGCATTAGAACACAACCTAACCCTTGCCCTGATGTGTCGCAATAAACCACAAAGTCTTCCCAACCATCAGGAAGTGTAAGGATAGGTGCATCACAAAGCTTTTGCTTCAAAATTTGGAAAGCCTCCTCTTGCTTGGGTCCCCAAATAAAGGGTTTTCCCTTATGAGTTAAGGCTTTGAGTGGAACGGCGATACGAGAAAAAAATCGCAAAGAAGCGTCAATAATAACCAGCCAGGCCAAGAAATGACCTAACTTCGGTAGGAGTACGTGGCGCATGCCATTCTTGTACTGCCTTGATTTTTGAAGGGTTGATATGAATCCCTTTGTCATTAACGACATGACCAAGAAATTATACCTCTTTTAACCAGAACTCACATATCGAGAACTTAGCATAAAGCTTTTCAGTCCTCAAGAGTGTAAGAATAAGTCGAAGATGTCGCTTATGATCGGATTTGGTCTTGGAGTAGATAAGAATATCATCAATGAAAACTATGACAAAACGGTCGAGATAGGGTTTGCACACCCTATTCATCAAATCCATGAATACAGCAGGAGCATTGGTTAACCCGAAAGGCATAACCATGAATTCATAGTGGCCATAACGAGTTCGAAAGGCAGTTTTTGGAATATCTTCATTGCGCACTCTAAGTTGATGATAACCAGAACGAATGTCGATTTTTGAAAAACAGGTGGCACCTTGAAGTTCATCTAGGAGGTCATCAATACGAGGCAATGGATAACGATTCTTGATAGTCAACTTGTTGAGCTCTCTATAATCAATGCACATGCGAAAAGTTCCATATTTCTTCTTTACAAAAAGAACAGGTGCACCCCAAGGCGACGAGCTAGGACGTATGAATCCTTTGTCAGTCAACTCTTGCATCTGACTAGCCAATTCTTGTATCTCAGATGGGGCTAACCTATAGGGAGATTTTGCGACTGGTGAGCACCAGGTACAAGATCGATTCGAAATTCGACTTCTCGCAAAGTAGGAAGTCCTGAAACGTCGTCGGGAAAAACTTGAGGAAATTCTTTAATGATTGGAATATCTTCGAGCTTCCTTTCCTTGCCTTCCTTCTTGACGTTATGAGCTAGAAACGCGACATAATCTTTGCGAAGATATCTTCGAGCTTGAAGACATGACATCAATTTGAGCCCTTTCGAAGGAGTTTCTCCAAAAATGCGTAGTGTCTGACCGTCCGCGAGGGGAATTCGAATGAACTTTTCATAGCAAACTACTTCGGCATGATGCTGACTGAGCCAGTCCATACCGATGATAACATCGAAACTACCCAATTTCATAGGAATAAGATCAATCGAGAAACCGTGATCATTTAGGGTAAGAGTACAATCACGTATAATCGAGTTTAACGTAATGGGTTCTCCATCAGCAACTTCCACCATGAACGATTCAGCGAGATTAACACGAGGTAGATCAATAATAGATTCGAATTCTAAAGACATGAACTCTTATCCGCACCAGTATCAAACAATATGGATGCATAACTACCGTTAATAAGGAACATACCATTGGCTACGTTGTTATCAGCCCTGGCTTGATTAGCGTTGATGTTGAAAGCCCTTCCTCTAGTAGGTGGGTTAGCTTGATTAGCTTGGTTCACCGGGTTGGCTTGGGCTTGGGCGTTAATGATGTTCACCAGGCATGGGCAAGTATTTCGAAAATGGTTTGGATCGCCACAGTTGAAGCATGCTCTAATGGGTTGCATCATTGGGTAGTTAGGTTGGTAGTAGGGTTGAGCCATGGGTTGGGCAGGTGGTAAAAGTAAGGGTTGTTGGGCTTGGCCCACCATTTGATTATTGGTTTGGGCTTGAGGCTGATTGCGGTTTGATCTTTGGAGTGTACGGCAAGTTTGAATAGTGTGACCTGCACGGCCACAACTTGTGCAGTATTGGCAAGGGTTCTCAAGGGGATGATGATATTGGCATTGGTTAAATTTTGGGTGTGGACCAGTGTATGGCTTTTTGAATGGAGCAGCTTGAGGGGCGACTTGTGTGATTGGAGCAGCAGTGATGGGAGAATTGGTTTGGGTGACGCCGAAATTTTTGCCATTTCGCTTTGTCTTACCAGCGAACTTAGAAGATGAACCTGATTGGGTTGGGGTTAGAGCTTCAACTGGTGTCTTTTTCTTCTCATCTTTAAAATCGCCATTTTGGATGCGATTTTCTGTAAGTTCAGTAGCCAATTCCATGGCAGCTTCGAGCGTTGCGGGAGAAGTACTTAAAACCGAATCTTGAATTTTCGAGGGAAGACCTCAAATATAATGCTCGATCAATCGGTATAGCGGAGTGAATAGGTTGGGGACCATCTGGTTCAACTCGAGAAATCTCTTGATGTATGAAGTGTGGTCTCCTTCCTTTTGCTTCAATGCGTAAAATTCGTCTTCTAGCTTTTTGATTTCACTTCTTGGACAGAAGCGTCTCGTCATGATTTCCCTTAACTCTTCCCATGTTAAGGCCATGGCATCTTCAACACCTCGCTTACCCTTTTCCGTGTTCCACCAGGTAAGTGCTACCCCAAACAAACGTCCAGTAGCGTAATGCACCTTGCGATCCTCAGGACAGTCACAATTGAGAAAAGTGTTTTCCATCTCCTCAAACCAATGGAGGAGAGCGATGACACCTTCAATCCCTTCGTATTTTGGGGGATCGCAGGACTTGAAATGCTTGTAGGTGCATTTAGTGGGTTTGGGAGTTGGCGACGTTTTGGCCTTCTTGATTTGTAGGTTGATGGGATTGGCGGCGATAGCTTGTTGAACATGCAGAACGGTGTCAGGAAGTACCGCGACCATTTGTTGAGCAATTTGAGTGGCCATGCGTTCGCTAAATCTTCCTGACCTTCTACCACCTCGTAAGTGTCTAGCAGACATCTACAGGAATATATGTAAGGAGATTGTGAGTTTGATAGTTTTCTAGGTGCCATGTGTCATAAAAAGAATGAAAAACAAAATTTATGGATAACTGAAGAAAATAGCTTAACTACATCCATAGGATGTCTTGGGTTTGCTCATGTTTGGGCCTCCAAATGTCTCCCATACCATAGCTCGTGTAGTCATGTGGGCCCCCATGACTATTGGGCTTGGTAGGGTTTACATTGGTGTTGGCTTGATAACACTCGCATCACCCGAATGAAAATCGTAAAACATGATTGCGAGATGTAAGGTCGGAGGCTGTCCAGGTGTAGACACATTGACAACTCAAAGTGGGGTTAGTTCACACGACGTTTGGTGTAGCGTGCTTTGGCCTAATAGGTCCTTCGTACTCTCATCGTTAGTCCTCAGGTAGGCAAACTGGTCCTTTATTTTGGATTTATACGAATGCCAAGCCTAGACTGGACGTTCCGACTATCGGTACTCGTACCCTTCCAATTACTACATGCTCGTCGTGAAAACTCACTTTGATGTGATTTGAAAAAAAATGAAAACCTTACAAAATCTTTGAAAAGAAGTCAGAAAAATTGTGAAATCGTGAGGTGTGTGCTTGCGTAGGCATGATATGTTAATGAGATATGAACATCACACATTCATATATGTTCAGTGAACGTGCTTGCATGTATTTGTGTGAATGAAACATGGAAATATCATGAATTTTGCATGTAACACATAAACAATTAAAGTCTACTCAACTATAGTATAGGCTCTAAGGGTCTAATAACCTATCCTATATCCTTATAGTCAAAAGCTCTGATACCAATATGTCACACCCCGACCCGCAGCGGAAATAAAAGTCGGGGCATAATTGGGTTATCACCAAAGCTCATGAAATTTGCTAATAAGTTTCATATTTATTAAATTGGAATTAAAACTTCAAATATTCAAACACAATAATCCATACAAGCACAAATAAAACCAAAATATTGTTTAGAACTCAATAACTTTGTTTAATCTTCTAAGGCCATTCCTATGTGTTTCTTTTCTCAGCTTTTTCACCTGTATCATGCGTAAAACAAAAGATTTGGGTCAACAAAAGTTGGCGAGTGAACCTTAGTAAAACATTTAAATAGTTGAATTATATTTGTGGTTAAATAAAAATTGTGCATGAATCATACGTGAGCATCTGTATATAAATAACTAATCACAAACCACATTATATCCACAATGAACACATGACATGATGAATGATGTACTTGAGATCAAGGCTCAATCAAACGGAGACGATCTAATGAGGCACCTGATGCTTAACCCGTACCCCACGAGGAACTGATGGGCCTAATGAAATGATTGCACTGAAATGATAAAATGTAACCACACATAATCACACAATGACTATACACATTTGATCACGAGATGATGTTAGCACAAATGTTTAAATAAATAATAAAAATATACGACACATGGTATACCCCAAAACATGATTAGAAAGGGGAATTCGTAGAGATTCACTCATAGTGGGTGCGTATTCTTGGTTGATAATAAGCGCACGCGAGGAAAAAATTTGATCGAACAACGAATACTAACCTAAGATAATAAATACGATAACAATATAAACAAATTAATATTTGGACTTAAAACGTTTTGTTAGGTTATTAGGTTATTTTGGTTAAGACTTTATAACTTTCGAAGTTATATTTTTATGTATATTAAGTTTCTAAAATATAAAGATATATGAAATATAAATTAATGGAATAAAAGTATTTAAATGAATGAATAAAATAAAGAGAATAAATAAAAAAATATAAAAAAAAATTGTCAGATCTGACCAGGTTTTTGAGTGGAAATGGATTGCGTATGACCGGATTCGAACTCGAGACCTCGCGGTTGCGTGCACGCAGCTCTTCCAACTGAGCTACGTGTCTAACCCGAAGGAATCCTGTTTTTAATTATACTAATACTCTTCTTGGAACATTTCAGAAATTGTTAATATTAAAAAGGTTTTAAATCAATCGAACCGGTAAGCATACCCACACTCGAACCCGCGCCCTTGACAATATTTGCACCCAGCCCAACCAACTGGGCTGGGTGTCTAACCCGATTTAAAACTGGTTTTTATTATACTTATTCAGGTGATACCAGTCATCTTCTTCACAGACATTTACTGATTTGGACTTCAGTTGTTAGAAACATGTTTGACACTACTATGATTCAATAAGGATATTGCATTCATAAATTAAAACAAAAAGGTGGGGGATTGTTACCAAACAACAGCAAGTTCTTCGGTTTTCTGGCGAGTTGAATTCCGGCGATAACGCTGCCTTCCGGCGACCAGAGGGATTTGTGAGAGTATGATTTCGCAGAAGAGAATTGAACGAGAAAGGAGTAAAAGCCCCGCGGTATTTATAGGTGTTTTGGTACCCCAAGATTTTGGTAACCCGACTATGATTTCGGAAATTATTGACAGGGCTTGATGATTTGAATTTACCTTAACTAGATCTCATAATAGCTGTCGGCGTTAAAAGAAAACGCGTTTGGTGATTTGCGAGATCTCTGGTAAGGAGATTGTTGCAGTTGCAGGTTTTCTTGACTAGTATATGTATATTTTGATGCTCGGGGGATATCGCATCTAGAGTGTGTGGCGTAGTGGTGTTTGGTGCGTGTTTGTGCCCGGGAGACCCGGGTTCGATCCCGATTTCCTGCTTTTTTTTTATTTCAATTTTTGATTGATTATTTATAAAGTTTAATTTAACTTTTTTTATTTATTTTGTTATTTCTTTAAGTCTATTTTAATTTAAATGTTATTATTCATTAATTATAAATACTTGATTCTAATATCCTTTTAAACAATAAAATGCTAGAAATAAACGTAACGACATAAATATACGCACTTGATTAATAAAACTGGCACGGGTTTTCGAAACCCGTTTTACACAAATGTTACAATTAAGTGAACCAGGCAGACCAAAAAAGGCATGTCAAATCCAAAGATCCTGTGACGCAACAACCTCTAGTACTATAGTTGGATGACCGTGATCGCCCCGAGTATATTGACCTTGCCAGGCAGTAGGGCAGTTCTGCCAAGGCCAATGCATGCAATCAATGCTACCAAGCATTCCTGGAAAACCATGTCTTTCTTCGTGCGCTTGATATAATTTTTGGACGTCGTTTGCGTTTGGTTTCCGCATATATTTTTTGCTATATAACGTCACGATCCATTTGCAAAACTTGTGCAAACATTCACGTGAAGTTCTTTCCGACATCCTTAAATACTCGTCTAACGAATCGGGTGTAGTCCCGTATGCGAGCAAGCGAATGGCCGCGGTACATTTCTGTAAAGTGGTGAATCCCCTACGACCCCTGGCGTCGTATCGAAGTGTGAAATACAGATCAGACTGGGCCAAATCGTCTGCTATACGTAAGAATAGTCGACGACTCATTCGGAACCGACGTCTAAACATCTCGTCCGTGTACACAGGTTTGTCGGCAAAGTAATCGACCACTAAACTATCATGCCCAGCTGATTGTTAACAACAAATTATATAAATTAGGTAAGTACATCAAAGTAAAGATACACTAAAAATTAAATACGTTATTAACAACGAATTAAATACCTTCTCATTGTCGATTTAAGGCGGCCGCCCTAGCTTGCGGTTGTGACGACGTTTCTTCCTCGACCTCCTCCTCCATGATCATCTGTGCTGCGTGCATAATAAAGTTCGCAATAAATAATTCGCCCTCACCCGAAGATGATGAACACCACGACGAAGAAGAAGAAGACATGTCTATATTTTTAAAAATAATATGGTTGTGTATGAAAAATTGAGAGAGATTGAAAAGTTTTGGTTTAAAGTGGGGAAATTAGGGATATATATTTATAAGGTGGGAGAATACAAGTTTTTTAAAAAAATGATTTTTTTAGTTAACGGCTAGCAACGCCTAGTTTTTCAAACACACGCGGCCCGTCTCCAACGTCCCCCTGTGGACCCCCACGACGACGCCGGACCACCCGGGGCAGTGTTGGAGGCGTCTCCGGGCCTGGACGACCTCCCACACCTAGTGGCCTTATGTTTTTGCGAACGAGTGAAGTTAGTAAGAGAAAATGATATGGTAATATATGGTTGGATGGGTGCACCCCTTTCACCCTTAGATAGTAGACCTTTGCCTATATATAGATGTATGTAGGTGTATTTTCTAGACTTTTTGAGCATTTGTAACCATTGTAACTTTATGTTTCCAAGGGTGCTAATACAAGTTCAGTTTGTGATTGTTTTCTCTGTTTCTACCCATTCTACTGCTTATAGTATGCATGCTATGGTTTCTGCACATAGTGTGTTTGTTGATTGTTTGTTATTGCTTGGTTAGGTTACCTTAAATAAACATCTTACAATTAAATCACATTTAAAGCAAAGGGTAAACTCTATGCACTTATCGTACTTGCATGTATATTAATTCTAAAATTTTGGAAGTCTGATAATTAACTTTTGTAGATGGTTTTACCAAATTAATTGGCATGTTTTTGGGCATCATTTATAATATTATTAACGTTGATTCAAGTCTTTATTTGTTTTCAGATCTGCCATCACTAAAAGTATATTAATTATTCGTTAATGGTTATTAACTCCATGTTAAATCATATTACAATATTTAAAACTCATTCTCTGAAATCTTTGTTGACTTTTAAGTGGATTTGGCTACCAAATCCAATCATAAAAATCCAGGTATAATCACCTCAGAGTCAACCTAGAAGTTGACCTAATACACGTTTAAAAATCCTAGGTGGCTGTTTATTTTTGTTTTTCTAATATCTTCCTTTTCTTTTCTTTTGTGTACATACTTATAAATGTTATGAAAGCGTTTCATAATTCTTAGTGTGTGGTAACGTGTATCACTCAATTGGCTTGTACTATTCCCTTGTTCTAATTCCTTGTTATGGTCTTTTAACCAAATTAAATTCTCATCCTAATTTCGTGGATAAAGTGGCGAACACAAAAATTATTTGTTGGAGATGCGGATGAGTGGTTCAAGCATACTTTCATGGGGTGCGGGGGTGCGATCGGTTTTTTGCCTAAAAAATACACTAATTTTTCAAGTGGTGCGCCCCCCACCCTAGGCTTCACCTAGATCCGCCCTTGCGTGGAGGGTACCAGTGACTGATCCAAAAATTATTTTCTGGGGGTGCGAACAAAGGGTTTAACCAAGTTTTCAAAAGATGCGATCGAGATTTTACCCTATCAAAGACACAAATATTTTTTTACAAAGGGTGCGCCTACCCACCCAACTCTCTACCTAGCTCCGCCCATATTAAGGGCACTAGGATATGAATGATATATATTTATAGCACCATCATCACGGGTCATGTTGAGAGTGTCGTAGAAGGCACCATGCGTTGTATATAACACCATTACCATGTGTATAGTAAGGTATCACCCAAAGGGGGTGACTAACTCCATTCTATCGTGAAATCTTAAACTTGGATCCAATGTTATGTATGAGTTATACATCTTTGGTGAAGTTATTATAAGATATTATAAGTTATCAGAAGGGTTATTAGTTTTTTTGAACCTTATACCTAACTTATCCAAAAACTTGAGTACATATATTAAAGGCCTACCATAAAAGCTGGATTTTTAACAAAATGTTAACGATCTGGCTACGATTGATCCACAAGTAGGTGGATGGTCAGTTGTCAACTACACAATGCAAATTTTTAGAAGAGCAAAAATTTTACCGAAATTTATAATTCTTTCCTTCTCAGTAAATTTATTATAATTTTAAGGTTATAAATATGTGTGTCCACTTAACATCGCACTAACTAGGTGTATGATACGTCTCTTGGTGAAGAGGCATCTATGGCATTGTACAAATGGAATACCTGGGTCTAAAATACGAACATCAAGTAACAAACGACTTAGCGATAGTAAACTTTTGGACGATGTTCGAAAAAAATCTTCGTTTATCTCACCAAGTTTATAATGTTTTGTGAAAACAAGACCTTTTCTATCGAACTTTTGAATATAACCTGTTTAATTAATTCACCTATGTTCGAACATCTTCTTCGTTTGTTATATATATATTTTTTGTCTATTAGCTGAAGCTTTAAAGTTAATATTTGAGATGAAGATGAATTGTATCTCAGTAAATCACCTTTTACCAAAAGTTGGTTTTGAAAACCCATGAGTGTTAAGTTGATATAACATATGTCATTTAAGAGATCGATTAAGGTATCTTTTTTAGAATGCATGGATGTAGCTAGGATACCTTGAAAGCATAGTGTACATGTGGACTAGTATAGTAAACTATTGTCTAATCAGGGTTTGTAGGTTTAGACATACATTGTAGCAACAATGACACATTTAGGAAATGTGTTTAATACTATGTACAACTAGTCACTGTTGTTATAAATACATGATACTTTTGTGAGCTTGGAATGATTGTTGTTATGTCAATGGAGCTAAATAGTAGGTAATATGTGGTAAGGAGGATGGATAATAGATTGTTAAAGCATATCATGAAGTAGGTGACCTAACTATATATGGAGTAAGCTACATAAACCTACTTGAAAGTTTTCGATGGTAAATATAGCAACATCAAGAAGTGAAAAAAATAAAGTGTTTAAAGAGTTGTTTGGAGACAACATAGAATTTTAGGGTTTGCATCTCCACGTGCCGCACCAAGCTTATACATTCACACCATTCATCTCTTTTCGATTAAGACTTGATTTATAGCCAGACAAATGACTTTGTATTTTTTAGATCAAACTAGGACTACACAACACGAAGATTCAAGGCCGACAACTAGGGGTATGAAAAAATTGATCGATACGATTGGTTTGATTTTCATGATTTCTCGACTGCACCTGGATCTCTTCTTTTTTGATATTACTTATTAGTCCATGTATGAGCTTATAAACCTTTGGGTTAATTCGATGAAGAATATGAACCATAGCAAATAACATTTATGTATAGTTGATTTATACATTTGGTTTGGAACTTTATAAATTTGGATCGATTTCATGTGTGTGGATTCTTTTGTTTCATAAATTAATTAATATGACAATTTTACAATAGATCTAATCACTATACGTATGTTTAAGTTTTATACAAGCTAACTGTAAAAACAACCGGTTTAACTAGCTTCCATATTGAAAATTTAACTTAATTCATCGTGACATATACGATTGCATATATTCATGAAACAGTCCTAGTTTTATAACCTATAAACTGTTGGCAATCAGACTCAAGAACACGAACACAAAATTTGATCTCAACCAAGATCGACGTTTTCTTTTATTATAGTTCTTGACTCTACCAAAATAGATGACCCTAACCGTCTATATATTAAAACACTTCCTAACCTACTCAAAGTCAAACTTCTATCTTCTAGACATTCAAATACAAGATAAACATGCAAACTAATCCTAATCCTACTAGATAAATCAAATAGTTTAATTAAAACTAATTAAATCATTGTTTTACTTTGTCTCCTTTGACTTTCTTTAGTTCGTGTTTTAGGATTAAATCCTTCAATCTCCCCCATAATCCTAAAACCCGGCCATACTTCTCTTGCTCTTATTCCTGATTGAAACTCACGGGTCTTGATCGTTCTTGCTTCATTCTTGTTCTTCATGCTTTCTTACTTTCTTGTTGTTGACTTGCTATCTTTCTTGCTTGAATTTCTTCGAAAAATTTCTTGCTTTAACTCAAAAAATAGTTCTCTCGGTCATACTATAACCCAGTAAAAATCAGATTGATTTTTTCCTTATTACCTTCTATCCTACATTCTTCAAGATCTGGCTCTTGACTACCATCTTTCTTCCTTTAAGAACTGGCTCTTAACTGCCTTTCACCTTCTTTCAAAAAACGATTTCTTGATTACCTACGACCTGCTTTCAAGAAACAAACCCGGCAACCTTCTTTCCAAGGAATATTTTTGTATACCTTTTACCTTCTTTCCTTCTACCTTCTTTATCTACTTTAGCCAGTCACCTTCAATCATCTTCTTGTTCCGGCCCAAACCTTCTTTAACTCATCAAGAAAACATTCTTGATAACCTACAATACTAACCTTCTTCTCCAATGCAAATAACACCACCCAAAACACCTTTTCTTTTTGAAATCGCGCAAGACCACCTACTGCCTTATCTCTTCTTTTGGCTGACTCTTACCAATTTCAGCTAGCTTTATGATCGTAATACCTCCTTGAAACGAACCTACATGCTTCAATAACCTTCTCGTCCAAACTTTTCAACCCTTCTACCAATTGAATTTTCCCATTATGTTGTTAAATAACTGAATATTCAAACTTTTATGTTATCTTTAGTTAGATGCATATCCATATCCAAGAATATCTTACTATTCAAACCCCCATCTTTGACCCTTACATACTAAAGCCGTACGCTTTCTCCAACAAATATTGCTTCCTACTTGCGATCACAACCTGAACACCTTATTGAATTAAACCTTTTTATGTCTTTTAATTATCACCCTCCTGCTTGCTAACTTGCTTCTAATGTTTATTCCTTCCCTTCCAATTGTCGTGAATTCCTTTTCCCCTCATGTATGCTTGCTTCACCTTCAACACCTCCTTGTCGACATTACTTAAATGCCGGCCACACTTTTTTTTATCATACATAAACCACTTGATCGACCCTGCTCCTCCTCTACTCAATCTTAGCTCCACAGCTAAAGGAGGCTTTTCCCCTTTCCTGGAAACGACTCTCAAAACAGCCAAGCGTCAAAGCTCTGATACCAATTGTTGGCAATCAGGCCCAAGAACATGAACACAACTTTGATCTCAACCAAGATCGACTCTTTCTTTTATTATAATTCTTGACTCTACCAAAATACATTACCCTAACCCTCTATATATATTAAATAACTTCCTAAACCTACTCAAACTCAAACTTCTATCTTCTAAACATTCAAATACTAGATAAACATGCAAACTAATCCTAATCATACTAGATAAATCAAACAAGTAAATAAAAATTAATCTAATCAATCTTTCACTTTGACACCTTTGACTTTCTTTAGTTCATGTTTTAGGATAAACCCTTTATAAACTAACAATGAAATGTTATAATTCGTTAAGGTAATTTGAATGGATAGATATTTTTTATAAAATTAAATAATAATCCGACGTCTTTTTAGTTCCAACACATTTTTTCGATACTTTAAGACTACGGGTCCACCGTCGACCCACCAGAATATTTTTAACCTTAATTTTCTGACTGATTTTATTTGAAAAACGTTTTTCATAGAAATATATATTGGTTTATAAATTATTATTACTTGTGGTAAATGCATGCACTAAACTAGGTTTATACCGTTTTAGAATGTCTTTATGTTCATCACATGCAATACTAAAATTTTATTTATAATTTGTAAATTTTATAAACATACCAAAACCACATGGTTCAATTTTTTTTTAATAAAAATAAGACGATTAATGGTCACAATCAAACAAATCCACCGATTCATATTTCACCATCATATTGTTGACTTAATTAAAAGTTATAAACCGGTTAATTTATAATCAATCTGAATCAAAAAGTCCAAAAAGAAAAACAACTAAAATTAAGCAATCGTCAATCATCCGACATGAATCAATCAGGGATTACCTTTGCTTTGTCACTATCTTTAGAAAGATACATCCAGCTTTGCAACACCGAAGCAATAATTACAAACACTTCATGAATATATCATTCCATGCACTATATATATAAATAATAATTCAAACATATAACACCATCTTTTTCTGTCTACTCTCCTAATTAACAAGTTCTCATGGCTTTTCTTCAAGAAAAGTTTCTTCTTTTGTGTCTTGTTACCTTTACCAGTTTGTTCTTAGAAGTTTCGTCGCGGGGTGCAATTTATCGGCCACCAACCGTAGAGCGGTTGACAGACCGTTTCCCTCATATACCGTTCACCCAGGGGATGTCCACCTTGTTCGGAGAATCGAATGTTCATTTGAAAAGCAATGGATCATATGCTGATATTATTTTAGACAAAACATCAGGTAATTAAACATGAGGAATGGAGTTTAATAAGTGTAATTTTACTTAACTTAATTATGGGAATTGTTCAAGTTATGTGTGTTTATTAGGAGTATGAATTTCTAACATGAAATTGGCGGGTTTGCTTTTAGCCTAAACGGATTTTGGTAAATTTTAGGTCGAACACACATTTATGATTTATCTAAATAGATTCGTGTCAACCTCATAGGTTCATAGGGTGACCTGTTTAACCCATTTGTTTGGATATATATCTTAGTTTTTTAAAATGTGTTTTTATATAAGCTTAAATTGTTCGGATATATTTTTTTGTACCAAAAAAATTAATAAGTAAATTGGTATAGTTTAAACATGATTGCTTAAACCTAAAAAATTATGTAAACTTAGAACCTTAAAGTATGAACATCTAAACAAAAATAAAAAGAAGAAATATCGGGCTAAGCAGGTCGTGTTTCGTTCATGTGTCTGAAAAGATTTTCGGTTTCATGTTAAATTTTTGGTTTTGTGGTAGGTTCGACCCACCAAACCGCGAAACAATTAAGCATAGCTAGTTTAAGAGCCCTAGTGTGTATATAGTATATATGTACTTGATAGTATTTTTTTTTCTTGTACCTAGGTTCTGGATTGATTTCAAAAAACAGATACTACCATGGATTTTTCAGTGCTTCAATTAAGCTGCCAGCAGGTTTTACTTCAGGAGTGGTACTAGCTTTCTATGTAAGTAATGTTCCTGTTACATTCACTTGCAACTAATCAAATTTCCTAAAAAGATGATGACATTGATTTTGTGGCATGCATGTTCAGATGTCAAATGCAGATCAATTTGCACATAATCATGACGAGATCGACTTTGAATTGCTCGGATTTGCGAAAAGAAGGCAATGGGTTCTTCAAACAAACATGTATGGAAATGGTAGTGTTAAAACTGGAAGAGAAGAAAAGGTTTATCTATGGTTTGATCCCACACAACAGTTTCATCAATACTCCATCCTTTGGAACAAACACCATATTGTGTAGGGTTTTTCTCATAAGTTATTATTTTTTTTATTACCATTTAACCCTTTAAGTTTGTTAGACATTATTCCAACTTTAGTAATATTTAGATAGTTATTATCGTTTTATCGTTATTATTAGATGGTTAGCTTTATTAATATATATATATATTTTTTAATTGTAATGTCTCCATAAGGAGATCTAGTCTTCGGTTATTTACTACACAGAAAATATTATTTATCATACAGTTTTTCAACCACTTGACTACAACCATCTTATGAGCGTTTTGCAACCCTTTTCAGGTTTCTAGTAGACAACATACCCATACGAGAGGTGATCTACAATCAAGTAGTTTCATCAGTGTACCCGTCAAAGCCAATGTCACTATACGCAACCATATGGGATGCTTCAGAATGGGCCACGAGTGGAGGAAAGTACCCGGTGAACTATAAGTATGCACCATTTGTGGCATCCTTGGCTGATCTAGAAATCGTAGGTTGTTCGATACAGAAAACGAACTCGACAAACACTGGTTCTATATGTTCTAAAAACGCAACCATTTCGAGCTCGGATCCTGTGGATGGAGAAGAGTATGCAAGTCTATCAAAGCAACAAATGGCTGGTCTAAACTGGGTTAGGGGTAAACATATGTATTACTCGTATTGTAAAGATAGAGCAAGATATAAGGTGATGCCAGCTGAGTGCAATTAATCTTTGTATTTCCATGGTCATATGCCTTTGTATTTATTTATACAAAACAATCAAAATTTGTTAACAATTTTTTAAATAGGATATGCAAAGTGGATTGTAAATTTCCATCATTTTTATTGGTTCTATATATTCACACACCCACTTGCCTATTTATACACCTTTTAGACGGGTCGTCTAGACTTAGACGGGGCATCTAGGTTTTTTTTCTCCGACCACATTCCTGCATCGTACAACGTCAAATCAGTCACATCAGACGGGGCGTCTAGCAATAGACGGATGACCAAGACGAGCAGGCCAAGACGGGGCGTCTAGGGCTAGACGAGCCGTCTTCAAGGTTGTGCTCTGCATGCATGTCAGTCAAGTTGCAAAATGAGACGTCCCGTCTGGGCCTAGACGGGGCGTATATATCCTCCTTAAATAGAGCCATGCAGAGCCTTTGATGTCACAAAAAAATTTCAATCCGTCGTCGGAATTCCCTCGGTCTTCTTCTTTGGCTTATATCATGCAATCTAATATCATTCTCTATGCCTAGGCGTTAAACGGGACGTCTATTTCTTTGTTAAATAGACCCATGCAGAGCATTTGATGTCGCATAAAACTTTGAATTCGTTGTCGGAATTCTCTTTGTCATGAACATTTTGGCTTGTATTGCTTTATCTGGTTTTATTTGTAGGTGGTGAAATGTCATTAAACTAGGACGGCAACTATTTGTTCGGGGCGTATTCTGGCGAGTCGTGGGTGCCTGAAGCCAATACGGTAACAGTTATTAGGTTAAACTAGTTGTTTTAATTATTTACTAATGGTGATATCGTTGTTAGAGGGAGAGCGGTGTTCCCAATTCTAATGAGCAAGAGGAGGTTGTGTCTAGTGTATAAGACATTATTCGTGATGGTGGAGGATATGGTGGTGAGGCACCCCCATACGTAGGCAATCCGTATCTCGCGGAGATCGTTTGAAAAACGCTTGAGGTTTCACAGAGAGTATAATACATATTTACCCGATAGAGATCAGCCTTATATATTTTGGAAAAAAGTATTGGAGGGACGGTTTCTAGCGTGCAAATTTGTATCTCAATCGACTACACGTCAAAGAATGTCTTGTGCTGAATCGAAGACTTTAACCGAAGGGAAACTCAAGGAATAAATGCAGGTAAATGAGAAATACTGTCATTTTTAAATATATATGGTTTTTGTTTGCATAATAGAGTGTGTTGTGGTTTAACATAGTGATATGTTGTTGAACTTATTTCAAGTGTTGGTCAACCACGGTCACCAAAGCAAGAACAATGGCTCGATTTTTTTATGTTTATTACGATTTGTTTGTATAAATAATACACGGGGACCAACATCCGCATGGTCCGCGACGGGCCTCGGCAGCGCCGGTGGATCCGCTCCACGGCTACTGTCACACCCCGACCCGCAGCGGAAATAAGAGTCGGGGCATAATTGGGTTATCACCAAAGCACATGACATTTACTATTATGTTTCATAATTAATAAAGTCAAAGTTACATTTTCAAACATTCCAAACATGTTCATTCAATACAAAGGAAAATAAACAAACATAGCAATCCCAATACTAAATCGTTTTATTCTTCTAATCCAGGTCCTATGTGTTCCTAGCTGCTGCTGGTTCACCTGTATCATGTGTAAAATGGGAGTTTTCGGGTCAACATAAGTTGGCGAGTGAACCTTATTAGATAAACATTTGATAATGATTTTATGGTTAGTTTATCAATGAAATATTGTGCATAATCATAAAAGAGCAAATGTAAGTAATCAAGCATTGGCAAATAGCAGTTACAATTATAACATACATTAACACTTGATAGCATACATGAACATACCAATATCACACGATAACTAACATAACTGAACTGTGCGATCAAGGCTCAATCAAACGGAGCCGATCGTATTGCATGAACTGGAAATGTAAATTGAACTGTGCGATCAAGGCTCAACCAAACGGAGCCGATCGTATTGCATGAACTGGAAATGTAAATTGAACTGTGCGATCAAGGCTCAATCAAACGGAGCCGATCGTTGCGGGCACGCCAGGTTCAACCGCATAATAAAATGGGGAACAGGCTCAACCTCATAAATGGGGAGCGGCGGCCTATGAAATTGCATGTATTGAAATAATAATTTGCATCCAATAATAACTACTTAACAGCAATAAACTAAATACACATGTCATGATATGATGTATGCACAATGGTTTAGTTATAATATGTATATAAACAAAGACACATGATACACCCCAAAAACGTGATTAAAACGGGGAATTTGAAAGGTTCACTCACATTAGGTGCGTTGAATTGGAGATGGTGAGATGCACACGATTTAGATGAGCGAGTCGACGAGGATTACTAACCTAAATAATAATGGAAAAATATATTAAATGGATGGATGTTATTAAGGATTTTAATGAAATTTTTAGATATATTTTTTTTGGGAGTTTATGGCTATTTTCTATCTTTAAAAATGTTATTTTTAAGTATTTTTAATTGATTTTTAAATTAAATTAAATAAATAAATATACAAAAAAAATATTATTTTTTTTTAGTGTTGACCGTTGACCGTTGACCGGTTCGGTCAGCGGATAATCCTGCGCGGGGTGGGATTCGAACCGGCGACCTTCCGTTCGCGTGCACGTAGCTCTACCAACTGAGCTACGTGACTAACCCGTTATAAACTCGGTTTTAATTATATTTATATACTTATTTGAATTAACCGAAAATTCCTTTATTTGCAAAAACGTTTTAATTCAATTGGACCGGTGCTCGTGACAGGATTCGAACGCGCGACGTGAAGTTCATGTTGCACACAGTCCACCGCTGGACTGTGTTGTAACATCCGTAAAAAACGGATTTACCAAACCCGCTCCGTTTATCAACCGAACAGTCATTCAAAATTTTCGTTGCGAATTAAACGCCCAAAATATTTTTAAACGATCCGTAATCAATTATTATACGGGAATATATATTTAGTTTTTGAAAAACTGTCAAAAATCGCAAAATAAAAATGAATTGCCTCTGCCGGGTTTCGAACCCGGGTCTGTACCGAATCAGCAAACGTATTTAACTCACATAACACAAACCACTGCGCCACTTGTTCCGTTTGTTAAATAATAGAATCATTTAATTCATAAAGTGACTTTACGAATTCAAAACCGGCGCCCAAACGGTTCAGTCGTCGGAATCCCGGAAATCTCGCGAGTTTTAACACCACTTTCAGTTATAACGTAAACCATTAACAATACATCGGTTATAACCGATGTTTGAAGTCCGCGACCAAAACCATAACCGCCGGGAAATTTAAATCAGTGAATCCAGTCGGAAATCAGACCAAGTGCATTGACGATTTGCCTTATAAATTGACCCACAATCGACGACAAACCTTTTCGCTCAAAAACACACCTTTTCTCGGCGTAATTCCACTCGCCGGAATTTCCCTGCTCATCGCCGGAAAACCGGTTTCTCCATCCCTGAGCCTCACTGAGCCTCTGAGCGTATACCGGAGATACCCACACCCTTTGTAAGCTTCCTGGAGACTCGCTTCTATAAGGAACACGTCGCCGGAGGTGAATTCTGTCGCCGGAGTTTCTGCCGGAAAACAGAGAGTCCAGTCGGTATACCTCTCCGCTCAATTTCTTTTTCTTTTCTCATTTATCTCACCGTAATGAACTGTAAAACACTACTAAACCGATGAAAACCTTGAACCAGTCGATTACCGATTTCTGGTTCTAACTTGACGAGGAAGACGATGACCGCTATAACGTATAAGTGTAATTAAAATCAGGATATTACTCGGGTTAGACACACAGTCCAGCGGTGGACTGTGTGCACATAAAACGCAAAGGTCTCGAGTTCGAATCCCGTCTCACACACGCTGCCTTAATAAAAATCATTTTTTTGTTAAACTGAACCGGAGTCGCCACAGTTATATGTTAAGTATATTAATAACCGGAATAATAACCAAGTTAGACACACAGTCCAGCGGTGGACTGTGTGTTTGTTTATATCACAGGTCACGAGTTCGAGTCCGGTCTTCTGCACCGACTCGGACAATTATCTCTTCTTTTTAAATAAGGCAGAAAAGGAAATGACTAATTAGTTTAAGTATAATAAAAATCGAATTATATAACATGTTGAACACACAGTCCAGCGGTGGACTGTGTGTTAGATTAAACCACAGGTCCCGGGTTCGAGACCTGTGGAGTGCTTGTCCGATTCGCGTAAAACTGTTTTTAAAATAAAATGATTTTCAGTTTAAACTAATTAATATATATATATAATTAAAATCAGATATATAACGGGTTAGACACGTAGCTCAGTTGGTAGAGCTGCGTGCACGCGTACGAGAGGTCTCGGGTTCGAGCCTCACCCAACGCACAATAATATGCCTTCGAACCGGTCAACGCCAGTCAAAGTCAATGGTCAAAGTCAACTGTAGCAAAAAAATAAAATATTTTTTATTATTTTTATTTAATTATTTTAATTAAAAATCAATTATAAATACTTAAAAATAACATTTTTAAGGTTAGAAAATAGCCTCAAACTCACAAAAATACACCCAACAATCCTACTAAAATAGATTAATAAAATCCGTTTACTTACCAAACCATAATGCGATTTATCTAGGTTAAATCTCACTCGTGGTTAAAACCACTTCGCGTGCATTCAACGTCATCATCCGAACGCACCCACTGTGAGTGAATCTTACAATTCCCCCTTTTAAATTACACGTTTTGGGGTGTGTCATGTGTTATGAAAAGAATTAATTTATTTATTTAAACTTGTGCCATACCACATCATTACTTAAACTTAGATTGTTTTTATTGTTGTGATTTACTTATATTCCTTTTATCAAATTATATGAAACTCATACATTAAGCCCATCAGTTCCTCGTGGGAGACGAGTAGAACATCGCGTGCTTCAATTCAAATTCATTATTGTTTATGTGTGTATCATTGAGTTTATATTGTTTGTAGTTGTGTCATTCACATTATCATGTTTATGCAATTCATTCATCAGGCCCCTCAGTTCCTCGTGAGAGACGAGTTGAGCATCGCGTGCCTTTAATTGTTCCATTATTATTCATGAGTGTTTCATTTAACATCTTATGATTGTCGATTAAGTTACATCTATTTTTACTCATGTTTGGTTGTGCACATATTTCATAATCAATCTAAATAAATATGTTCAAATGTTTTCCATAGGATTCACTCGCCAACATTATGTTGATCCAAAAACCTTTTTACACATGATACAGGTGAACAGGTTGAAGCAAGGAAAACATAGGATATGCCTTAGAAGAGAACAAAGAAGTTTAGATTGTTAGTTAGACCATGTTGTAGCAATCATTGTAAATTTTCATTTAATTTGTATTAATGAATATGAAACGCTTAATAAATGTCATGAGCTTTGATGATAACCCAATCATGCCCCGATCACCTTTTCCGCTGCGGGTCGGGGTGTGACATGTGTGTCTAACCCGGCTATATTCTTGGTTTTTATTATACTTAACAACTATCTGTTTTAAACCCGGTTTAGTTCTGGATCAAAAAGGCATGTTATTACACAAGGCGTGCGCGTAGCAAGGATCGAACTCGGGACGTGTGTGTGAAATTTGCACACAGTCCACCGCTGGACTGTGTGTCTAACCCGTTTAAAATACCGTTTTTAATTAAACTTATGTCCTGTTATAACTTCATCTACTTCGCCGATTTACACAGACAGCATAATTCGACTGGTTAGGATTGATTTGCGATTTACAAAGTTCTCAGACATTAACAGTAATTCAAAATGTAAAGAATGGAGAGAGTTTAAGGAACAGAATATACCGATTGATGTTATTCACAGAAATCCGGCGGAGGTTCGTCGGTACTGGAAATGAACTCCGGCTGTTGAACCAATTAACAGCGTTGATCGATTATTCATAAAGTTGAGTCACCTAAACAAGGTTTAAAAGAAGTGTAGGATATCTTACCAGTTCACAGTGTGATTCCGGCAGTCTCAGAGATTTTCCGACGAAGGTAAGATTTTTGATAAACGTTGACTAGGATCGATTCTGATGATGGAGTTGTGTTAGAGACTGACTAAACACATATTTTAAACAGAAGGAGTCGGAGGAATTACCGTGAGAATGTGAGTCCCGGTTTTCCGGTGACTTGCAGAAATTTTCCGGCGAACTGATTCCGAAGATCTTATGGTTCAAAAATGCGACGAAAATGAAATTGAATATTGATATGATAGTTCTGAATTGCGAGATTGATCTGAACCTTGAGTTAAATGAGAGCTTTGATGAATTTTCGGTTATAAAAGCCGAAATGATAAGACTTAAAGTTTCAATCAATTTTAACTTGATTATAAACCGTAATACATCGGTTATAAGCTGGTCAAGTGAATTCACAACGATTTGACGATTGGTTTGCCGATTACCGTTATTCAGATGACATCAACGGTTAAATTGAGTTTGTATATAAGTTCCAATTGTTTTCCTAATGTTAACAGAAAACACATTGTGGCGGAGTGGTTTAGGGAATGGATGTTAAGTCGTTGAAAGACTTGGCTGACCCGGGTTCGAGTCCCGGCAGCTTCACATATTTTTTATTTGTTTTATTTTAACCTTTTATCAAATATAATTTTTATAGTTTAGTTTATTTATTAATTATGTAACTTTTTAACTCAAAATAATCATAAATAATTAACGCAACTTTTATAACTTGATACAAGATTACAAAACGGAGCGGGTTTTGGAGACCCGATTTTTACAAATGTTACAATATCCCCTACTTTTAGGAATTTCGTCCCGAAATTTAAATAGTTGAAGTAGTAGGAAAAAGATGCGGGTATTTTTCACGCATTGAGTCTTCACGTTCCCAAGTAAACTCAGGTCCCCGTTTCGACTCCCAGCGTACCCTAACAATTGGAATGCGACTTCGTCGAAGACGCTTTTCTCCGTAGTCCATGATCTCCACTGGTTTTTCAATAAAATGCATGGATTCATCAATCTGAATATCTTCCAGCGGAATATGGAGATTCTCATCAGCGAGGCACTTCTTCAAGTTCGACACGTGAAATGTGGGATGAATCCTGTCGAGTTCTTCCGGTAGGTCAAGCTTGTATGCTACAGGACCTACTCTTTCGAGCATCTTGAAAGGTCCTACGTAACTGGTGCTAGCTTTCCCTTTTGACCAAAACGAACTACTCCCTTCCACGGTGATACTTTTAAAAGCACATGATCACCAATGCTAAACTCTAAGGGCTTTCGTCGTTTATCTGCATAACTCTTTTGACGACTTTTAGCTGCTAAAAGATTGTTTCGGATTTGATGAATCTTGTCTGTGGTTTCTTGGATCAATTCTGGACCAGTAATTTGTGCTTCCCCAATTTCGTGCCAACAAACAGGAGATCGGCACTTTCGACCATATAAAGCTTCAAAAGGTGCCATACCGATGCTCGAATGATAGCTGTTGTTGTACGAAAATTCAACTAACGGTAGGTGGGCGTCCCAATTTCCCTTGAAGTCTATGACACATGCTCTAAGCATATCCTCAAGAGTTTGAATGGTGCGCTCAGACTGTCCATCAGTTTGAGGATGATAGGCGGTACTGAGATCTAATCGAGTGCCCATAGCGGATTGTACTGCTTGCCATGTTCGTGAGGTGAAACGACCATCACGATCAGAAATAATACTTAATGGTACCCCATGTCGGCTTACGATTTCGTTGATATAAATACGAGCAAGCTTTTCGTTCTTGAAATCTTCTCGAATAGGAATAAAATGAGCTGATTTTATAAGTCGGTCTATAATCACCCATATAGTGTCATACCCACCAGAAGTGCGAGGTAACCCGGTAATGAAATCCATGGTTATATTTTCCCACTTCCACACAGGTATCTCCGGTTGGACTAGAAGTCCTGAGGGTCTTTGGTGTTCAGCCTTCACCTTTGAACATGTAAGACACTTGGAAACAAAAACGGCAATATCTTTCTTCATTCCAGGCCACCAATAGGTGTATCGTAAGTCTTGATACATCTTATCGGCTCCTGGGTGTATAGAATATCGCGTTTTGTGAGCTTCATTCATAAGAGTTTCACGAAGATTGTTGTGGTTAGGAATCCAGATACGATCTAGGTAATACAGAATAGCGTCCGATTTGGTTTCAAGTTTTAGCTCGGCTCCACAGGACATCACTTTTCGTACATCTTCTTCTGTTATCGAAACGTGTTGAGCTTCTCGAATTTGATCCTTAATATCGGTTATAATTTGCGAACATAGAAGATGAATGGAGTTCGCATAACCCTTTCGACTAAGTGCATCAGCCACCACATTTGCTTTACCAGGGTGGTATCTAATTTCACAGTCGTAATCATTTAGGAGTTCGACCCATCTTCGTTGCCTCATATTTAACTCTTTTTGATTGAAGATATGTTGAAGACTCTTGTAGTCAGTGTATATTTCACACTTAGTACCATAGAGATAATGTCTCCATATCTTAAGAGCGAATACAACGGCTCCAAGTTCTAGGTCATGAGTGGTGTAGTTCTTTTCATGTGTCTTGAGTTGCCTCGAGGCATAAGCTATGACTTTCCTCTTTGCATGAGAACGCAACCTAATCCTTGCCCTGACGCGTCGCAATAGACTACAAAATCATCACAACCTTCAGGAAGAGTGAGGATTGGTGCATCACAAAGTTTTTGTTTAAGAGTTTGAAAAGCTTCTTCTTGCTTGGGTCCCCATACGAATGGTTTTCCCTTATGGGTTAAAGCCGTGAGTGGCACCGCAATGCGAGAGAAGTTTGAAATGAATCGACGATAATAGCCAGCTAGTCCAAGAAAAGATCTTACTTCAGTTGGTGTACGTGGAGCTTGCCATTCTTGAACTGCTTTGATCTTTGAAGGGTCAACATGTATTCCTTTGTCATTGACTACATGCCCGAGGAATTGCACCTCTTTTAACCAGAATTCACATTTAGAGAACTTGGCATAAAGCTTTTCCTTTTCTAGAAGTGCAAGAACAAGTCGAAGATGACGCTCATGATCAGCTTTAGATTTTGAATAGATAAGAATATCGTCGATGAAAACTATAACAAATCGATCGAGGTAAGGTTTGCAGACTCTGTTCATTAGGTCCATGAAAACAGCTGGTGCGTTGGTTAATCCAAACGGCATAACCATGAATTCATAGTGGCCATAACGAGTTCGAAAAGCAGTTTTAGGGACGTCTTCTTCATGTACTCTAAGCTGATGATAGCCAGATCGAAGATCGATTTTCGAAAAGCAGCTGGCACCTTGCAGTTGGTCAAGAAGATCATCTATGCGAGGTAAAGGATATCGATTTTTGATGGTTAACTTGTTGAGCTCTCTGTAGTCGATGCACATACGAAAAGATCCATCTTTCTTCTTTACAAAAAGGACAGGTGCACCCCAAGGCGATGAGCTGGGGCGTATGAATCCCTTGTCAGTCAACTCTTGCAATTGACTGGCTAGCTCTTGCATTTCAGATAACCTATATGGAGATTTTGCAACTGGTGTAGCACCAGGTATAAGATCGATACGGAATTCGACATCTCTGATCGGAGGAAGTCCTGAAATGTCGTCAGGAAAAACTTGTGGAAATTCTTTTACTACAGGAATATCTTCAAGTTTCTTCTCTGAGGTCCCCTTCTTGATGATATCGGCTAAAAACGCGACATAATTCTTGCGAAGGTATTTTTGAGCTTGAAGACAAGACATTAAGTTGAGCCCTTTCGACGAGGTTTCTCCAATGATTCGAAGAGTCTGACCGTTTGAAAGAGGAATACGAATAAATTTTTCACGACATACAACTTCCGCTGATGTTGACTGAGCCAATCCATACCGATTATGATGTCGAAACTTCCCAGCTTCATAGGAATAAGGTCGACTGAGAAATCGTGGTCGTTTAAGGTGAGTGTACAGTTGCGTAAAATAGAGTCTAATGAAACTGGTTTTCCGTCCGCAACTTCCACCGTTATGGATTCCGCGAGCTTATCCCGATTTTTGCTTAAGATAGGTTCAAATTCTAATGACACGAAACTTCTATCCGCACCAGTATCAAATAACATAGAGGCATATCTACCATTTATAAGAAACGTACCGTTGACCACATTGCCGTCAGCTCTGGCCTGGTTTGCGTTAATATTGAAAGCTCTTCCTCTAGCAGGTGGAGGAGCTTGGTTCGCTTGATTCACAGGGTTGGCTTGGGCCTGAGCATGAATAATATTAACCAGCCTTGGACATGTGTTTCTGAAATGACTTGGGTCGCCGCAATTGAAGCAAGCCCGCATTGGTTGGCCCATAGGGTAATTGGGTTGATAGTATGTTTAGGCTAAATGTTGAGTGGTGGAAATGGTAGTTGTAGTTGTGCTTGACCCATTAACTGTTGGAGGATCACAGGACTTAAAATGTTTGTAAGAGCATTTTGGAAGATCACAGGACTTAAAATGTTTGTAAGAGCATTTGATGGTAGGAGGGTTGACGATGTTCTAGTCCTGTTGTTGAGGAGGGTTAGTAGGATTTGCAGCAAGGGCTTGTTGTACTTGTACCACGATGTCAGGCAATATCGTGGCCATTTGATTCGCGATATGCGTGGCCAAACGTTCCTGAGTCTTTCCCGATTTTTTCCCCCTTCGATGCTGTCTAGATGACATAAACAGGATCATAAAATGAGAAGATTGTGAGTTTATGGTGTCTTTTTAGGTATCATGTGTCTTTAAGAAAATGAAAATAACATAAATATCAATAATAACCCAAGACATCCATAGGATGTCTTGGGTTCGCTCATGTTGGGCCTCAAATGTCCCCCATACCTTCACCTACATAGTCATGTGGGCCCCCATGGCTATTGGCTTGGTAGGATTCACATTAGTATTGGCAATTTAACACTCGCATCCCCCGAATGCAAACCACAAAATATGTTCATGAGATGTTTGGTCGGAACGTGTCCAGGTGTAGACACAAAATGACAACTCAAAGTGGGATTAGCTCACACGGCGTTTGGTATAGCATGCTTTGGCCTAATAGGTACTTCGTACTCTCATCGTTAGTCCCCAGGTAGGCAAACTGGTCCTTTATTTTGGATTTATACGAATGTCAGCCTAGACAGGACGTTCCGACTACCGGTACTAGTACCTTTCCAGTTACTACATGCCCGTCATGAGAACTCACTTTGATGAGATTTGAAAACACGAAAATCATTGTAAAATCAATCATGATGTGGTGTGTGCTTTCATGGATGTGATATGTTATGATCATACGATTTCATGATAGGCATTATTTGATAATACATACTTATGAACATGCTTGTACAATATCAAATGTAACATTTAACATAAAACATATAAACATCATGAAATTTGGCATATAACACACAAAATTATTATAAGTTTGTAATCGACTATAGTATAGGCTCTAAGGGTCTAATAACCTATCCTATATCCCTATAGTCATGGCTTTGATACCAATCTGTCACACCCCGACCCGCAGCGGAAATAAGAGTCGGGGCATAATTGGGTTATCACCAAAGCACATGACATTTACTATTATGTTTCATAATTAATAAAGTCAAAGTTACATTTTCAAACATTCCAAACATGTTCATTCAATACAAAGGAAAATAAACAAACATAGCAATCCCAATACTAAATCGTTTTATTCTTCTAATCCAGGTCCTATGTGTTCCTAGCTGCTGCTGGTTCACCTGTATCATGTGTAAAATGGGAGTTTTCGGGTCAACATAAGTTGGCGAGTGAACCTTATTAGATAAACATTTGATAATGATTTTATGGTTAGTTTATCAATGAAATATTGTGCATAATCATAAAAGAGCAAATGTAAGTAATCAAGCATTGGCAAATAGCAGTTACAATTATAACATACATTAACACTTGATAGCATACATGAACATACCAATATCACACGATAACTAACATAACTGAACTGTGCGATCAAGGCTCAATCAAACGGAGCCGATCGTATTGCATGAACTGGAAATGTAAATTGAACTGTGCGATCAAGGCTCAACCAAACGGAGCCGATCGTATTGCATGAACTGGAAATGTAAATTGAACTGTGCGATCAAGGCTCAATCAAACGGAGCCGATCGTTGCGGGCACGCCAGGTTCAACCGCATAATAAAATGGGGAACAGGCTCAACCTCATAAATGGGGAGCGGCGGCCTATGAAATTGCATGTATTGAAATAATAATTTGCATCCAATAATAACTACTTAACAGCAATAAACTAAATACACATGTCATGATATGATGTATGCACAATGGTTTAGTTATAATATGTATATAAACAAAGACACATGATACACCCCAAAAACGTGATTAAAACGGGGAATTTGAAAGGTTCACTCACATTAGGTGCGTTGAATTGGAGATGGTGAGATGCACACGATTTAGATGAGCGAGTCGACGAGGATTACTAACCTAAATAATAATGGAAAAATATATTAAATGGATGGATGTTATTAAGGATTTTAATGAAATTTTTAGATATATTTTTTTTGGGAGTTTATGGCTATTTTCTATCTTTAAAAATGTTATTTTTAAGTATTTTTAATTGATTTTTAAATTAAATTAAATAAATAAATATACAAAAAAAATATTATTTTTTTTTAGTGTTGACCGTTGACCGTTGACCGGTTCGGTCAGCGGATAATCCTGCGCGGGGTGGGATTCGAACCGGCGACCTTCCGTTCGCGTGCACGTAGCTCTACCAACTGAGCTACGTGACTAACCCGTTATAAACTCGGTTTTAATTATATTTATATACTTATTTGAATTAACCGAAAATTTCTTTATTTGCAAAAACGTTTTAATTCAATTGGACCGGTGCTCGTGACAGGACTCGAACGCGCGACGTGAAGTTCATGTTGCACACAGTCCACCGCTGGACTGTGTGTCTAACCCGGTTATATTCTTGGTTTTTATATACTTAACAACTATCTGTTTTAAACCCGGTTTAGTTCTGGATCAAAAAGGCATGTTATTACACAAGGCGTGCCCGTAGCAAGGATCGAACTCGGGACGTGTGTGTGAAATTTGCACACAGTCCACCGCTGGACTGTGTGTCTAACCCGTTTAAAATACCGTTTTTAATTAAACTTATGTCCTGTTATAACTTCATCTACTTCGCCGATTTACACAGACAGCATAATTCGACTGGTTAGGATTGATTTGCGATTTACAAAGTTCTCAGACATTAACAGTAATTCAAAATGTAAAGAATGGAGAGAGTTTAAGGAACAGAATATACCGATTGATGTTATTCACAGAAATCCGGCGGAGGTTCGTCGGTACTGGAAATGAACTCCGGCTGTTGAACCAATTAACAGCGTTGATCGATTATTCATAAAGTTGAGTCACCTAAACAAGGTTTAAAAGAAGTGTAGGATATCTTACCAGTTCACAGTGTGATTCCGGCAGTCTCAGAGATTTTCCGGCGAAGGTAAGATTTTTGATAAACGTTGACTAGGATCGATTCTGATGATGGAGTTGTGTTAGAGACTGACTAAACACATATTTTAAACAGAAGGAGTCGGAGGAATTACCGTGAGAATGTGAGTCCCGGTTTTCCGGTGACTTGCAGAAATTTTCCGGCGAACTGATTCCGAAGATCTTATGGTTCAAAAATGCGACGAAAATGAAATTGAATATTGATATGATAGTTCTGAATTGCGAGATTGATCTGAAGCTTGAGTTAAATCAGAGCTTTGATGAATTTTCGGTTATAAAAGCCGAAATGATAAGACTTAAAGTTTCAATCAATTTTAACTTGATTATAAACCGTAATACATCGGTTATAAGCTGGTCAAGTGAATTCACAACGATTTGGCGATTGGTTTGCCGATTACCGTTATTCAGATGACATCAACGGTTAAATTGAGTTTGTATATAAGTTCCAATTGTTTTCCTAATGTTAACAGAAAACACATTGTGGCGGAGTGGTTTAGGGAATGGATGTTAAGTCGTTGAAAGACTTGGCTGACCCGGGTTCGAGTCCCGGCAGCTTCAGATATTTTTTATTTGTTTTATTTTAACCTTTTATCAAATATAATTTTTATAGTTTAGTTTATTTATTAATTATGTAACGTTTTAACTCAAAATAATCATAAATAATTAACGCAACTTTTATAACTTGATACAAGATTACAAAACGGAGCGGGTTTTGGAGACCCGATTTTTACAAATGTTACAGCTACCCCTACCTTGACTACCCGCCCGACACCGAGGCCGCCCGATTTTGCGGCAAGCTACGCCGGATGCAGGTCGGATCGCACTCGGCGGTCGACAGGGACGCGATCGAGGCGATCGGGGAGACGCCCAGACTTCGATTCTTCATTCTCGTTGATTCCCCGTGGCACCAACTGTTTGACCTGGCCGGCACGCCGACTTACAGGGAGCTGCTCGTCGAGTTCATCTCGACCTTCACGTTCCACCCTCCACGAGTCGACCAGGCGTCGGAGGTTTCATTTAGGCTGGCCGGTGTATGGCGTTCGATGACGCTTGCAGAGTTTGTCGTTCATAACGGCATATACCTGCAGGAGGAGATTGCCACCGATGTATATACGGAGGGGCTTGTGGTGGTGGATAAAGCCACTCTTTTGGGCTTTTGGGAGGTGGTCGCAGGCCTTGACACTTGGGAGCATGTCAGGGTAAAGGGGAGGATTTCTCACGTTGCCGACCCGCTGTACAGGTACGTACGTTTATTACGTTAATTGTTTGATTATTAATTGTTTGAATTAATTTACGTATTTCGCTAATATAATGTGCAGGTATCTACATCGGATGCTCGCTACGTCTATTACCGCTCGCGGACACAGCCGTGAGTGGTGTACGAGCACCGACTTATTTTTTCTATTGTCTTTTGTAGAGGAGGCCGTGCGCGCTTGCGCACGGTCTCGCCCAGTACTTCCCCTCCGCCCATCACCGGCAGGAGCGCGGCTTTTTGTACGGCGGGGCGTATGTCACCGTCATAGCCCGGTCGTTGGGTCTTGTATCGGAGGCGGACCCGCACTTGCAGCCGGCCATACCGTCCACTTGCATGGGTTTTCAGACCTTGCGCGGGATGAGGCTGGTGAAGAGGCTCGGCATGCTCAGTGAGCGGTTTAAAAGCCGCGAAGGTGAGCCATGGATTCCAGAGCCGCTGCCAGATTACTTCGCTCTAGTCCATCCGCCGGCAGATGAGGCAGCGGTAGTCCAGGACCCTCCGGTTGATTTTGACGGACCGGCACCGCCACCGCCGCCACCACCTCACAGGGCGCTCAGTTTTCGCAGCACGTCCTTCCATGTCATGCCCTGGGGGGTGCGGCATACACGCGCTTACGAGGCTTATGGATCTCGTTGGCTGGCTGGTTCGGGAGGCGCAGGATAGACGGGAGAAAGACGGGTTACCTGGCATACCGCTCCCACCACCTCGAGCACCGCATCATCAGCAGCAGCCGCAGCATCCAGATCCCGACTCCGATGCCGACTCGTATGCATAGACATTTTGTATTTAGTTTTCAGCTGTACAGATAAATATTGTTATGGTTGTACAAATTTATGTTATATATGTTATATTTAACTTTGTTTTCAATTATTCGATTACTTCATGATTGTTTGTATTAAATCAACATTGAAATGTAATACGGAAACAACATACACTTGTTGCATTCATCTTAAAATGTTGAAAACAGTATTAGATTTTAGTATTATATTTTTTTTAAAAATATAATGTAAAAACAATTAAATATATAAACGATTGAAAAACTTAACTCACTTTTTGTACAACAAACAAAACTTTTTAAAAACCTAAAATTACACCTAAAAAAATAATCAACCTCCAACAACAACCAATTTACCTCACCAAAACACTATTTTTTCAATCTCCCCACCAAAACACCCATTTTCCAACAAAAAAACCATAACCTAGACGGGTCGTCTAGGTCCAGACGGCCCGTCTAAATACTAAAATTTATGAGCCTAACCAGGTATTTGCTGACTCCTCAAAATCAGTGCTATACGGGCCGTCTAGGCCTAGACGACCCGTCTAGAACCAGGGGTATTCGAATAAATTGAGCCTTTTTATTTTCTTTCCAAGTACTAATAAAAATGTTACAGCCACATCTTTCATGCCTTTTTTTGGCATGTTTCAAGAGGGGGACACATCCTTGCAAATATTTTTATGGAAGTCAACAATACGAAAGTAGGTTCGTTATATTTAGGGGCAACAATTCCTGACATAAGCTAAACACGATTTAAAAATTAAAACATGTTTTAGCTGGCTAACACAACCCATTTTATAAAACAGATCAACCTAAACATGACACGTTTAATAAATGAGTTAAGACAAACACGACCATTGAATAAATCGGTTAACCTATCTACCCATTTAAGGGTTTCTAAAAAAGTTCATATTTGAAGATTAGAGGGGTTTTTTTTTTTCATAACGGCTTCTCATAATGATCTACTCCTAATAACCTCAATTACCTTTGGGATGTTTTAGAAGGGTTATTTAAAGAGTGTTAAAATTTAAAGTTTGATTATTCTTTATTGAACTTTCCTTCTTAATCTTTAAAAGTGAAATTAGTTTTCTGTATTGAAAATCTTTATCACCTCTTCGTTTCCAAAAACCAAAAAAACTTTATTTATTATTTTTAAAAGCATTCACATTGAAGCCTTTATCTCTATCTATTTAAAAATACCTTTCTCTAAATTTTATTTTTTACAAACATTTCACATCCAACTCTCTATCTCTATCTATTTCTTATTAAAACAATTATTTTATTATTTTTTCTCTTTCCTACACACTCACAATAGAAATATAGAGGTTTGAATATAAACCTCTAAATATAGATGCGTACTTTACTTTCTATATATTTTTCTCTATTATTGAGATTCCAAAATGGTGATGTTTTGTTGTTTCCTCTATTATTTTCTCTAAATAGAATAGAGCTTTCAATGTGAATGTTCTAACTACCCTTCTCTAATCCTTTTCATGTCTTCTAATCTCAAGCTAACACATAAAAGCAAGTTTGTTAATCAGCAATGAGAGACAAAGGAACTAAAACGATTAATAGGACACCAAATATATTAAAAAAATGTTTCATTTGAGACAAAGTAATTAATTGTTTAACTTTTTATTAAGTCCTAAGATATTACTCGTATTCACAAAATGAGTATTAAACACATCGACCCACACAACCCAAACACAAACACGATTTTTTTAAGTGGGTCGACACGACATGAATAAATATGGAGATCGGGTCCCGGCTAAAGAACTAAACCTACCAACCAGATACAATTAATACCCTATAATTTAGCGTACAAAAGATGATTGGTGAAGATAACCCTTTTTAGTTATAGTGAGACCCAGATGTAGGGCCGGCTCAATAAAAAAAATCGGAAAAAAACAACGCTTTAGACTAAAAAATTAGGGCCCATTTACCACTTTCTTTATAGGATATTTAATGTATTATTGGGCCAAGTTCTTGCCTTGGGCTGAATTTGTGAATACCCACGCTATTGATATCCAAGTAGCTAAGATGGATAAAATCAAGTTTGAAGAAGGGATCACAATTGCACAATGTCATCATTTGCTACGTAAAACCATGAATGTGAGTGCGATGGTTGTGCAGTTGTACCGAATAGAGGTAAAAGAAGCATAAAATATCCAATATTATTTTATCTATTAAGAATTGTCGTGTGAATGAAACATCCATAATATGGTCAATATTTTTAGAATGACTAACTCATACACCAGGGACGGACCTACCTTAGAGGAAGGGTTAGCCTCCGCTACCCCTTGGCGTTCCAACGGTAGTGTAAATTTTGGAAAAAATTTGATATTTTTTTGACGTTTTTTCAATTTCGTTACCCTTTTTTTATTAAACGTTACCTCTACGAAGATTTTCTAGATCCGTCACTGTCATACACGTTCTTAACCTACTTCTAAATTTACACCATTATAAGCCTAGAACTCTCAATCATTCGTAGAAAAATAGAAAAACACCTTATTAGCCATATAATAATATATAGAAATTTGACTAAGCAATAAACATTTTTAGTGACAAAGTTGCATGAGATTTTATTAAATTCAAATATTTAGAAAAAAAATTATCACATTCCATGCCATTTTTAAAATTGGATATTATTATATATCTTTAAACTTTCCACACTACCAAGATATTTTCTTGTTAATAAATGTCACACCCCGACCCGCAGCGGAAATGGTAGTCTGGGCATAATTGGGTTATCATCAAAGCTCATGACATTTACTATAGAGTTTTATATTTATTATTTCTCTTTAAAGAAGAAGTTACAATAAACATACAAGCACAACCTGTTCAAATACATTTTCATTCGAATTACAAACTAAAGTATCCATTAAACAAAGATCATACAATTACAAAGGAAAACTAAACTAAATGTCCATTCCAAAGCATTAACTTGTTTATTCTTCTAGGCCATCCTACGTGTTTCTTTTCTCAACTGGATCACCTGTATCATGTGTAAAAATAGGGTTTTTGGGTCAACATAAGTTAGCGAGTGAATCTTATGAAAACATTTGAACGAATTTGTTATATTGGTTATAAAAAGGTGCATAACCACATATGAGTAAACGTAAATGTAAATTTAATCACAAAAACACATAATATCAATTAATGCACAAGCACACACACCAAATGATGAACAATGAGATCAAGGCTCAATCAAACGGAGCCGATCTAATGAGGCACGCGATGTTCAACTCGTCTCCCACGAGGAAATGATGGGCCTAATGAATGATTTGCACGCAACTTGACAAAATGTAAACACACATCACAACAAACAATATTTACATCACAAGTTTAGATCATATAATGGTAATAGCACAAGTTTAAATGAACGAAATAATTAAAGCGACACATGATATACCCCAAAACATGAATAAAAGGGGGAATTTGTAAGGATTCACTCACAGTGGGTGCGTTCCTTGATGACGATGAATGCGCACGAATATTATGATTCAACCGACGAGGGAAAACTAACCTAAATAATAACGAAATGATTCGGTAAATAAATAAATTTTATTTGAGATTAATATTTTTAATTAGTGCTCTTAATGGGATTGTTAGATTTATTTTTGTGAGTTTAAGGAAATTTTCTAACTTTAAAAATCTTATTTTTAAGTATTTTTAATTAATTTTTCAATTAAATAAATAAATAAAAAGGTTGACTTTTTGACCGTTGACCGTTGACCGGGTCTTGACCGGTCAGACTGTGTTTTCTATGCGCTGAGTGAGGTTCGAACTCGTGACCTCTCGTATACGTGCACGCAGCTCTACCAACTGAGCTACGTGTCTAACCCGAAATATTTCTGATTTTAATTATATTTATATACTATTTAGATTATTCAGAAATTTTTCAATTTTTAAAAAGGATTTAAACTGTCGAACCGGTGTGAGAGCCTGGACTCGAAATTTTTCAGAAATAATTATATTTATATACTATTTAGATTATTCAGAAATTTTTTTTTAAACCCGTTTTGCACAAATGTTACAGTATCCCTACTTTTAAAAATTTCGTCCGAAATTTAAGTAGTAGTGGTATCTTTGACTTGAAGGGAGGGTGTTTTAATTTGACCATTTCATAATTAGAAGAGGGTGAGAGTTTAAATTTTTATTTGAGCCGGTAACGTTCCTAGTAAGGGTTGAATACCCTGCTACAGGAATCGCTTTTTGATGCCTAAAGTATGAAAATGCGGAACATGGATAAACAGAGTTGATTGACTAGATAGGATCTCACGCATAAGGGTTTTGGGAGAATTGATACGTTTGAAAAGATAAGGTTATATCATAAAAAAACCAAAACTTCAACCACGACGATATTAAAAACCTACACGGAACTTCTCATAACCGCCTGGCAACGCTTTTAACCCTTTAACAAGAATACTTATATATAGGAAGTACCAGCGGCGTATCCACCATATTCTTGTCAAATTTTCATTGGCTTTGTCAGTAAGTTATGATTAGTTCTATATGACTCTAAAACATAAACGAACACAACAGCCAAAGCTTGAGTCTCAAATCTGAATGAATACATGACTGAATGATGATAGTACCTCTCTCGTTTGTTATGATGAAGGGGTCAGTCTATGTAAAAGTGAGACACAACCCAACTTCTTTAAATGATGAGATCGAGATACGACGAGATGTATGATGATATGAAAAATCAATGAGTATAGGTATAAAACAAAACCGTAATATCAAATCGCATTAAAATTCTTGGATACATAAATTCCCAATTTATAACTGGGATACGTAGAGATTGAGATAACATAAAGAAAACATTAAAACTAGACGGTTGGAGTTGAGTCTTGATTCTTGGTGAGGTAAGGCTAGTTGGGTTGATCGTTTGGGCCGTTTTTATCTTCAACAGGATTGGCGTTGATGTTGTAAGCTCTTCCTCTTGCTGGTGGTAGAGCTGGGTTTGCTTGATTTGCTTGGTTAACTAGGTTTGCTTGAGCTTGGGCGTTTATGATGTTAACCAATCGAGGGCACGTGTTTCTAAAGTGGGTAGGGTCGCCACAATTAAAACAAGCTCGAACATATGGGAACATGGGGTATTGGGGTTGTTGATATGTTTGGATCATGTTTTGAGTAGGGGGTGAGGCTTGGTTTTGAGGGGCACGACAAGTTTTGCTCCAATGACCATAACGCCCACAATTTGCACACAGTCGACAAGGTACGGTAGATGGATGGTGATAAAAACAGGTGTTGCATTGAGGGTGAGGTCCAATGTAAGGTTTCTTATTTGGGTAAGTAAAGTTGGGTGCTACTTGAGTGATTGGGATAGCTTGGAGGGGTACGGCTTGTGAAGCTGGTTGATTGCCTTGGGTGATAGCGAAATTTTGCCCATCTCGTTTTCTCTTAGGAGTGGTTTGAGGAGGGGATTTGGTTTGGGTGGAGTTTGAGGTTTCGATTTATGTTTTATCTTTCTTCTTCTCCTCCTTGAAGTATTTATTCCGTATGCGGTTTTCGGTGAGCTCTGTAGCTAATTCCATTGCTGCTTCCAAAGTTGCAGGTGTGGTACTAATTACAGGGTCTTGAATTTTTGGAGGAAGACCTCGAATGTAGTGTTCGATCAAACGGTAGAGGGGAGTGAACAAGTTGGGGTACATCTGGTTCAACTCAAGGAATCTCTTGTTGTATGTGGTGTGGTCGCCCTCCTTTTGTTTCAAAGAGTAGAACTCATCTTCTAGTTTCTTGATTTCGCTTCTTGGACAGAAACGTCTTGTCATGATTTCCCTCAACTCTTCCCAAGTCAAAGTCATAGCATTTTCAGCACCTCGCTTGGCCTTCTCTGTATTCCACCATGTAAGTGCTACTCCAAACAAACGACCGGTAGCATATCGCACCTTGCGATCATCGGGGCAGTCGCAATTGAGAAAAGTGTTTTCCATTTCCTCAAACCAATGGAGAAGAGCGGTGATGTCACACCCCGACCCGCAGCGGAAAAGGTGATCGGGGCATGATTGGGTTATCATCAAAGCTCATGACATTTATTAAACGTTTCATATTCATTAATACAAATTAAATGGAAATTTACAATAATGTTACAATATGATCTAACTAACAATCTAACTTCTTTGTTCTCTTCTAAGGCATATCCTATGTTATCCTTGCTTCAACCTGTTCACCTGTATCATGTGTAAAAAGGTTTTTGGATCAACATAATGTTGGCGAGTGAATCCTATGGAAAACATTTGAACAAATTTATTTAAATTGATTATGAAATATGTGCACAACCAAACATGAGTAAAAAATAGATGTAACTTAATCGACAATCATAAGATGTTAAATGAAACACTCATGAATAATAATGGAACAATTAAAGGCACGCGATGCTCAACTCGTCTCTCACGAGGAACTGAGGGGCCTGATGAATGAATTGCATAAACATGATAATATGAATGACACAACTACAAACAATATAAACTCAATGAAACACACATGAACAATAATGAATTTGAATTGAAGCACGCGATGTTCTACTCGTTTCCCACGAGGAACTGATGGGCTTAATGTATGAGTTTCATGTAATTTGACAAAAGGAATATAAGTAAATCACAACAATAAAAACAATCTAAGTTTAAGTCATGATGTGGTATGGCACAAGTTTAAATAAATAAATTAATTATTTTCATAACACATGACACACCCCAAAACGTGTAATTTAAAAGGGGGAATTGTAAGATTCACTCACAGTGGGTGCGTTCGGTTGATGACGTTGAATGCACGCGAAGTGGTTTTAACCACGAGTGAGATTTAACCTAGATAAATCGCATTATGGTTTGGTAAGTAAACGGATTTTATTAAACTATTTTAGTAGGATTGTTGGGTGTATTTTTGTGAGTTTGAGGCTATTTTCTAACCTTAAAAATGTTATTTTTAAGTATTTATAATTGATTTTTAATTAAAATAATTTAATAAAAATAATTAAAAAAAATTATTTTTTTCTGACCGTTGACCGGCCCGTTGACCGTTGACCTGACCGTTGACCGGTTCGATGGCATATTATTGTGCGCTGAGTGAGGCTCGAACCCGAGACCTCTCGTACGCGTGCACGCAGCTCTACCAACTGAGCTACGTGTCTAACCCGTTATATATCTGATTTTAATTATATATATATTAATTAATTTAAACCGAAAATCATTTTATTTTAAAAACAGTTTTAAGCGAACCGGACTTGCACTCCACAGGTCTCGAACCCGGGACCTGTGGTTTAATCTAACACACAGTCCACCGCTGGACTGTGTGTTCAACATGTTATATAATTCGATTTTTATTATACTTAAATACTAATTAGTCATTTCCTTTTCTGCCTTATTTAAAAAGAATAGATAATTGTCCGAGTCGGTGCAGAAGACCGGACTCGAACTCGTGACCAGTGATATAAACAAACACACAGTCCACCGCTGGACTGTGTGTCTAACTTGGTTATTATTCCGGTTATCAATATACTTAACATATATCTGTGGCGACTCCGGTTCAGTTAAACAAAAAAATGGTTTTTATTAAGGCAGCGTGTGTGAGACGGGAATCGAACTCGAGACCTTTGCATGTTTAACGTGCACACAGTCCACCGCTGGACTGTGTGTCTAACCCGAGTAATCTCTTGTTTTTAATTATACTTAAACGATACAGAAATACATCGTCTTCTTCATCCAGTTAGAACCAGAAATCGGAAATCGACTGGTTCAAGATTTTTATCAGTTTATTAGTGTGTTTCAGTCCATTAAGGTAAGATAAAAGTGAAAAGGAAAAGAAACTGGGCGGAGAGGTATACCGACTGGACTCTCTGTTTTCCGGCAGAAACTCCGGCGACAGAATTCACCTCCGGCGACGTGTTCCTTATAGCAGCTAGTCTCCGGAAAGCTTGGAAAAGGTAAGGGTGACTTCGGTATAAACTTAGGAGGTTCAGAAAAGCTCGGCAATGGGGAAACCGGTTTTCCGGCGACGAACAGATTTATTCCGGCGAGTGGAATTACGCCGAGAAAAGGTGTGATTTTGAGCGAAAGTGTTTGTCGTGGGTTGTGGGTGAATTTATAGTGCAAATCGTCAAAGCACTTGGTCTGAATTCCGACTGTATTCACTGATTTAAATTTCCCGGCGGTTATGGTTTTGGTCGCGGACTTCAAACATCGGTTATAACCGATATCTGGTTAATGGTTTACGTTATAACGTAAATTGTAGTTAAGACTCGCGAGATTTCCGGGATTCCGACGACTGAACTGTTTGGGCGCCGGTTTTGAATTCGTAATGTTATTATACCAATTAAATGATTCTAATATTGAACAAACAAAATCCGTGGCGCAGTGGTTTGTGTGAGGTGTGTTAAGACTTGTTTCCGGATCGGTACAGACCCGGGTTCGAAACCCGGCAGAAGCAAATCATTTTTATTTTGCGATTTTTGACAGTTTTTCAAAAACTAAATATATATTCCCGTATAATAATTGATTACGGATCGTTTAAAAATATATTGGGCATTTAATTCGCAAGGAAATTTTTGACTGACTGTTCGGTTGATAAACGGAGCGGGTTTGGTAAATCCGTTTTTGACGGATGTTACAGTATCCCCTGCTTTTTAGAAATTTCGTCCCGAAATTTAAATTGTGATATATTTGACTAAAAGAATGGTGATGTTTTGTTTGACAGTTGTATGCTCAGAAAAATGAGGGTTTAAGTTTTTTGTTCGAGGCGGTAACGTTCCTTGTAAGGGTTAAGTACCCTATTCAGGAATCGCTTTTTGTTGCCTACTGTATAAGTATTGATAAACAGAAATGATTTGCTAAAATGATATCATGCATAAGAGTTTAGATACGTTTGGGAAAGTATGGTTATATCCTAAGGCAAAACTTCTAACACTACAACCTATATGGGACATAAATAAAAACACAACAGCTGATATTTGAACATAAATAAACACAACAGCAAATATTTGAATCCACATTCTGATAGCATATATGTTTGAATGATGGAAGTTCCTTTCTCGTTTATTATGATGGAGAGGTTAGTTTATGTAGAAATGGAACACAATCCAATCTCTTTAAATAACATGATGATATAAATGTAACACAAATTCCAACCAAGGCAATACTAAATCCTACATGGAACTTCTCATAACCGCCTGATAATGCCTCTGATCCTTTGGCAAGAATACTTATATATAGGAAGTACCAGCGGCGTATCCACCATATTCTTGCCAAATTTTCATTAGTTTTATCCACAAGTTATGATTGGTTACCAAGAAACTAATAAATCCTACATAGAACTTCTCATAACCGTCCGATAATGCCTCTGATCCTTTGGCAAGAATACTTATATATAGGAAGTACCAGCGGCGTATCCACCATATTCTTGCCAAATTTTCATTAGTTTTATCAGTGAATTATGATTAGTCCTATAACTCTACAACCAATACAACAAACATAAAATACTGAAATGAAATATATCTGTGCGATCAAGGCTCAATCGAACGGAGCCGATCGTATTGCATGTACTGAAAATGAAATGGATGTGCGCTCAAGGCTCAATCAAACGGAGCCGAACGTATTGAATGTACTGAAATTGAAATTGTGTGCTCAAGGCTCAATCGGGTGGAGCCGAGCGTATTGCATGTACTGAAAATGAATAACTTAACCACACAAACAGCCTATGCATGGAACCTCTCATAACCGCCTGATAATGCCTCCGATCATTTGACAAGAATACTTATATATAGGAAGTACCAGCGGCGTATCCACCATATCCTTGTCAAATTTTCATTGACTTTATCCGCAAGTTATGGTTAGTTCGATGCGACTCTACTACAAACACCACAACCACAAGATACTGATAATGAAATTGTCTGTGCGCTCAAGGCTCAATCAAACGGAGCCGAACGTATTGAATGTACTGAAATTGAAATTGTGTGCTCAAGGCTCAATCGGGTGGAGCCGAGCGTATTGCATGTACTGAAAATGAATAACTTAACCACACAAACAGCCTATGCATGGAACCTCTCATAACCGCCTAATAATGCCTCCGATCATTTGACAAGAATACTTATATATAGGAAGTACCAGCGGCGTATCCACCATATCCTTGTCAAATTTTCATTGACTTTATCCGCAAGTTATGGTTAGTTCGATGCGACTCTACTACAAACACCACAACCACAAGATACTGATAATGAAATTGTCTGTGCGCTCAAGGCTCAATCAAACGGAGCCGAACGTATTGAATGTACTGAAATTGAAATTGTGTGCTCAAGGCTCAATCGGGTGGAGCCGAGCGTATTGCATGTACTGAAAATGAATAACTTAACCACACAAACAGCCTATGCATGGAACCTCTCATAACCGACTGATAATGCCTCCGATCATTTGACAAGAATACTTATATATAGGAAGTACCATCGGCGTATCCACCATATCCTTGTCAAATTTTCATTGACTTTATCCGTAAGTTATGATTAGTTCTATGCGACTCTACAACAAACACAACAACCACAAGATACTGATAATGAAATTGTATGTGCGCTCAAGGCTCAATCAAACGGAGCCGAACGTATTGCATGAATTGGAAATGTAAATTGAAATGTGCGCTCAAGGCTCAATCAAACGGAGCCGAACGTATTGCATGTATTGAAATGTAAAATGAAATAACGATCAAGGCTCAAACAAACGGAGCCGATCGTGCGGGCACGCCCTGATCAACCGCATAATAAAATGGGGATCAAACTCAACCTCGATGGATGGGGAGCTACGGCCTTGGCAAAAGCATATACTGAAAACAATATATAATATATAATATCCAATAATTTCTCTAACAGTCTACACATGGAAAAACATAAAACTAAACGATAGGAATTGAATATGGATCTTCGGCGAAGAGGACTAGTTGAGTATCTTCGTTTGGGCCGTCATTATCTTCGACAGGATTGGCGTTGATATTGAAGACTCTTTCTCTTGCTGGTGGCATAGTGGTTGGGTTTTCTTGGTTTACTTGGTTAACTGGGTTTGATTGGGCTTGAGTGTTGATAACGTTAACCAATTGAGGGCATGTGTTTCTAAAGTGGGTAGGGTCGCCACAATTGAAGCAAGCTCGAGCATATGGGAACATGAGATAATGGGGTTGGTGAAAAGTTTGGGCCATGTTTTGAGTAGGGGAAAAGGTTTGGTCTTGAAAGGTGCGACAAACATTGCTCAAATGACCATAGCGTCCACAAGTTGCACATAGACAACAAAGTAGGGTATGGGGATGGTGATAAAAACAGTTGTTGCATCGAGGGTGAGGTCCAAGATATGGTTTCTTATTTGGGTAAGTTGAGTTGGGTGCCACTTGGGTGATTGGGATAGCTCGGATGGGTATGGCATGAAAAACGGGTTGATTTCGTTGAGTAACAGCGAAAAGTCGCCCGACTCTTCTTCTCTTAGGATTGGGTTGAGAAGGGGATTCGGTTTGGGTGAAGTCGGAGGTTTCAGTCGATTCTTTATCCTTCTTCTTGTCCTCCTTGAAGTCTTTGTTTCGAATTCGGTTCTCGGTGAGCTCTGTTGCTAGCTCCATTGCTGCTTCCAAAGTTGTAGGCTTGGTACTTATTACAGGGTCTTGAATCTTTGACGGAAGACCACGAATGTAGTGCTCTATCAAATGGTAGAGGGGAGTAAACATGTTGGGAACCATTTGATGTAATTCGAGGAACCTTTTGTTGTAGGTGATGTGGTCTCCTTCCACTTGCTTCAATGAGTAAAATTCATCTTCTAACTTCTTGATTTCGCTCCTTGGGCAAAATCGTCTGGTCATGATTTCCTTCAATTCGTTCCAAGTTAAGGACATAGCATCTTCCACACCTCGTTTGGCCTTCTCTGTGTTCCACCAAGTAAGTGTTATCCCATATAATCGACCGGTAGCATATCGCACTTTGCGATCGTCAGGGCAATCGCAATTTAGAAATGTGTTCTCCATTTCTTCAAACCAATGGAGGAGAGCGGTGACGCCTTCAGTACCTTTGTATTTCGGAGGGTCGCATGATTTGAAATGCTTGTAGGTGCATTTAGTGGTATTTGGGGGAGAGTTGAAAATGTTTTGGTTTGCTTGATTGATAGGATTATCGGTGAGTGCTTGTTGAACTTGGATTACAATGTTGGGTATTACGGCAGCCATTTGTTGAGCGATTATGGCAGCCATGCGTTCGCGAGCTTTTCTTGCTCTCGTCTTCCTACGGGCGAGGTTAGAAGACATCTACAAGGAATACATGACAAGGGTATGAGTTGGATGCTTTTGAGGTCATGGGTCGCATTAGGAATGAACATTCATAAAATAATTATAGAAAAATACTACATCCATAGGATGTCTTGGGCTTTGCTCGCTGTTAGGCCCGTCATGCCGCCATACTTTACCTGTGTAATCATGTGGGCCCCCATGAATACCAGTTTTTCATATGGTTCGCACGGTTTCTGCCTGGTTGCGTACACAAAAACCCGGAGAAAATCGAGAAATATGTATACAACGTGTGATGTTCGGAATGTGTCCAGGTGTAGACACGGTGACACCTCAAAGTAGGGTTAGTTCGAACGACGTTTGGTGTGGCATGCTTTGGCCTAATAGGTCCTTCGTACTCTCATCGTTGGTCCCCAGGTAGGCAAACTGGTCCGTTATATTGGATTTATACGAATGCCAGCCTAGACAGGACGTTCCGACTACCGGTACTCGTACCCTTCCAATTACTACATGCCCGTCGCAGAACTTACTTTGATGAGATTTGAAAATTGCACAAAATCTTTGGATAATGAGAGTATGAAAATAAATTGAATACATGAACATCGATATATGTATAATGAATATGTATATATGTATAATGAATATGTATATGAGCATGTATGTTTGACTGAAATGTAAACAAATATGAAACAAATAAATATCATAAGTTTGTATGTAACCATCTAATCAATAAAAATTTAGGCAGACTATAGTATAGGCTCTAAGGGTCTAATAACCTATCCTATATCCCTATAGTCATGGCTCTGATACCAATCTGTCACACCCCGACCCGCAGCGGAAAAGGTGATCGGGGCATGATTGGGTTATCATCAAAGCTCATGACATTTATTAAACGTTTCATATTCATTAATACAAATTAAATGGAAATTTACAATAATGTTACAATATGATCTAACTAACAATCTAACTTCTTTGTTCTCTTCTAAGGCATATCCTATGTTATCCTTGCTTCAACCTGTTCACCTGTATCATGTGTAAAAAGGTTTTTGGATCAACATAATATTGGCGAGTGAATCCTATGGAAAACATTTGAACAAATTTATTTAAATTGATTATGAAATATGTGCACAACCAAACATGAGTAAAAAATAGATGTAACTTAATCGACAATCATAAGATGTTAAATGAAACACTCATGAATAATAATGGAACAATTAAAGGCACGCGATGCTCAACTCGTCTCTCACGAGGAACTGAGGGGCCTGATGAATGAATTGCATAAACATGATAATATGAATGACACAACTACAAACAATATAAACTCAATGAAACACACATGAACAATAATGAATTTGAATTGAAGCACGCGATGTTCTACTCGTTTCCCACGAGGAACTGATGGGCTTAATGTATGAGTTTCATGTAATTTGACAAAAGGAATATAAGTAAATCACAACAATAAAAACAATCTAAGTTTAAGTCATGATGTGGTATGGCACAAGTTTAAATAAATAAATTAATTATTTTCATAACACATGACACACCCCAAAACGTGTAATTTAAAAGGGGGAATTGTAAGATTCACTCACAGTGGGTGCGTTCGGTTGATGACGTTGAATGCACGCGAAGTGGTTTTAACCACGAGTGAGATTTAACCTAGATAAATCGCATTATGGTTTGGTAAGTAAACGGATTTTATTAAACTATTTTAGTAGGATTGTTGGGTGTATTTTTGTGAGTTTGAGGCTATTTTCTAACCTTAAAAATGTTATTTTTAAGTATTTATAATTGATTTTTAATTAAAATAATTTAATAAAAATAATTAAAAAAAATTATTTTTTTCTGACCGTTGACCGGCCCGTTGACCGTTGACCTGACCGTTGACCGGTTCGATGGCATATTATTGTGCGCTGAGTGAGGCTCGAACCCGAGACCTCTCGTACGCGTGCACGCAGCTCTACCAACTGAGCTACGTGTCTAACCCGTTATATATCTGATTTTAATTATATATATATTAATTAATTTAAACCGAAAATCATTTTATTTTAAAAACAGTTTTAAGCGAACCGGACTTGCACTCCACAGGTCTCGAACCCGGGACCTGTGGTTTAATCTAACACACAGTCCACCGCTGGACTGTGTGTTCAACATGTTATATAATTCGATTTTTATTATACTTAAATACTAATTAGTCATTTCCTTTTCTGCCTTATTTAAAAAGAATAGATAATTGTCCGAGTCGGTGCAGAAGACCGGACTCGAACTCGTGACCAGTGATATAAACAAACACACAGTCCACCGCTGGACTGTGTGTCTAACTTGGTTATTATTCCGGTTATCAATATACTTAACATATATCTGTGGCGACTCCGGTTCAGTTAAACAAAAAAATGGTTTTTATTAAGGCAGCGTGTGTGAGACGGGAATCGAACTCGAGACCTTTGCATGTTTAACGTGCACACAGTCCACCGCTGGACTGTGTGTCTAACCCGAGTAATCTCTTGTTTTTAATTATACTTAAACGATACAGAAATACATCGTCTTCTTCATCCAGTTAGAACCAGAAATCGGAAATCGACTGGTTCAAGATTTTTATCAGTTTATTAGTGTGTTTCAGTCCATTAAGGTAAGATAAAAGTGAAAAGGAAAAGAAACTGGGCGGAGAGGTATACCGACTGGACTCTCTGTTTTCCGGCAGAAACTCCGGCGACAGAATTCACCTCCGGCGACGTGTTCCTTATAGCAGCTAGTCTCCGGAAAGCTTGGAAAAGGTAAGGGTGACTTCGGTATAAACTTAGGAGGTTCAGAAAAGCTCGGCAATGGGGAAACCGGTTTTCCGGCGACGAACAGATTTATTCCGGCGAGTGGAATTACGCCGAGAAAAGGTGTGATTTTGAGCGAAAGTGTTTGTCGTGGGTTGTGGGTGAATTTATAGTGCAAATCGTCAAAGCACTTGGTCTGAATTCCGACTGTATTCACTGATTTAAATTTCCCGGCGGTTATGGTTTTGGTCGCGGACTTCAAACATCGGTTATAACCGATATCTGGTTAATGGTTTACGTTATAACGTAAATTGTAGTTAAGACTCGCGAGATTTCCGGGATTCCGACGACTGAACTGTTTGGGCGCCGGTTTTGAATTCGTAATGTTATTATACCAATTAAATGATTCTAATATTGAACAAACAAAATCCGTGGCGCAGTGGTTTGTGTGAGGTGTGTTAAGACTTGTTTCCGGATCGGTACAGACCCGGGTTCGAAACCCGGCAGAAGCAAATCATTTTTATTTTGCGATTTTTGACAGTTTTTCAAAAACTAAATATATATTCCCGTATAATAATTGATTACGGATCGTTTAAAAATATATTGGGCATTTAATTCGCAAGGAAATTTTTGACTGACTGTTCGGTTGATAAACGGAGCGGGTTTGGTAAATCCGTTTTTGACGGATGTTACAGGTGACACCTTCAGTCCCTTCGTATTTTGGAGGATCGCAGGATTTGAAATGCTTGAAGGTGCATTTAGTGGCTTTTGGGGGAGGATTGACAATGTTTTGATCTTCTTGGTTGATTGGGTTGACGGGATTAGCGGTAAGGGCCTGTTGTACTTGAATTACGATATTGGGTATTACGGCAGCCATTTGTTGAGCGATTTGGGCAGCCATGCGTTCGCGGGATTTTCCTGATCTCATACTTCTACGAGAGAGACTAGAAGACATCTACAAGGAATACGTATCGAGAGTATGAGTTTAACGTTTTAGGGGCCATGTGTCGTATTTAGAAATGAACATTCACAAAAACAAATGAATAAATTAAACCTACTACATCCATAGGATGTCTTGGGCTTTGCTCATGTTTGGGCTCCCATATGTCCCCTTACTTGGCCTTGGTAGTCATGTGGGCCCCCATGACTACTGGGCTTTGGTAGGGTTCATATTGGAGTTGGCCTGCCAACACTTGCGCCACCCGAATGAAAATCGTAAAACATGACAGCAAAGTATAAGGTCGGAGGGTGTCCTGGTGTAGACACAATGACAACTCAAAGTAGGTTTAGTTCGAACGACGTTTGGGGTGGCATGCTTTGGCCTAATAGGTCCTTCGTACTCTCATCGTTAGTCCCCAGGTAGGCAAACTGGTCGGTTATATTGGATTTATACGAATGCCAACCTAGACAGGACGTTCCGACTACCGGTACTTGTACCCTTACAGTTACTACATGCCCGTCGTAGAACTCACTTTGATGAGATTGAAAAACGAAAATTGCGACAAAATCTTGAATAAAGGAAATATGAGGATGATTTGAATATGTGAACATTGTAATACGCGTGATGAATGTATGTGTAAGCATGTTATGTTTGACAACAAGTATAACTCATTAAATATCACACAATATGATAGTGGAAGTGTTTGCATGCATTTGTGTGTGTAATAAATACGAAACAAATAAACATCATGAGTTTGCATGTAACCACATAAACAATCTAATCAACTATAGTATAGGTTCTAAGGGTCTAATAACCTATCCTATATCCCTATAGTCAAAAGCTCTGATACCAATCTGTCACACCCCGACCCGTAGCGGAAATGGTAGTCGGGGCATAATTGGGTTATCATCAAAGCTCATGACATTTACTATAGAGTTTCATATTTATTATTTCTCTTTAAAGAAGAAGTTACAATAAACATACAAGCACAACCTGTTCAAATACATTTTCATTCGAATTACAAACTAAAGTATCCATTAAACAAAGATCATACAATTACAAAGGAAAACTAAACTAAATGTCCATTCCAAAGCATTAACTTGTTTATTCTTCTAGGCCATCCTACGTGTTTCTTTTCTCAACTGGATCACCTGTATCATGTGTAAAAATAGGGTTTTTGGGTCAACATAAGTTAGCGAGTGAATCTTATGAAAACATTTGAACGAATTTGTTATATTGGTTATAAAAAGGTGCATAACCACATATGAGTAAACGTAAATGTAAATTTAATCACAAAAACACATAATATCAATTAATGCACAAGCACACACACCAAATGATGAACAATGAGATCAAGGCTCAATCAAACGGAGCCGGTCTAATGAGGCACGCGATGTTCAACTCGTCTCCCACTAGGAAATGATGGGCCTAATGAATGATTTGCACGCAACTTGACAAAATGTAAACACACATCACAACAAACAATATTTACATCACAAGTTTAGATCATATAATGGTAATAGCATAAGTTTAAATGAACGAAATAATTAAAGCAACACATGATACACCCCAAAACATGAATAAAAAGGGAATTTGTAAGGATTCACTCACAGTGGGTGCGTTCCTTGATGACGATGAATGGGCACGAATATTATGATTCAACCGACGGGTGAAAAACTAACCTAAATAATAACGAAATGATTCGGTAAATAAATAAATTTTATTTGAGATTAATATTTTAATTAGTGCTCTTAATGGGATTGTTAGATTTATTTTTGTGAGTTTAAGGAAATTTTCTAACTTTAAAAATCTTATTTTTAAGTATTTTTAATTAATTTTTCAATTAAATAAATAAATAAAAAAGAAATAAAAAGGTTGACTTTTTGACCGTTGACCGTTGACCGGGTCTTGACCGGTCAGACTGTGTTTTCTATGCGCTGAGTGAGGTTCGAACTCGTGACCTCTCGTATACGTGCACGCAGCTCTACCAACTGAGCTACGTGTCTAGCCCGAAATATTTCTGATTTTAATTATATTTATATACTATTTAGATTATTCAGAAATTATTCAATTTTTAAAAAGATTTAAACTGTCGAACCGGTGTGAGAGCCTGGACTCGAACCCGCGTTTCCAGTGTTGTGTTGCACCCAGCCCAACCAACTGGGCTGGGTGTCTAACCCGTTATATATCGTAATTTATACTTAACATCTTACAGCGAGTTAATATGGTTTCGTTTTTAAAAAGAACATTTTATTACAGTGGATAGGGGTTGTGTCAAGGATCGAACTCGGTATCGATAGTATGAAATGCATACAGTCCACCACTGGACTGTGTGTCTAACCCGTTTAAAATACTGATTTTAATTATATTCATATACGACTCAATGTTCATCTTCTTCCTTAACTCAGAACTGAAAACAGATTTGTTAAACATTTTGATTTTACTGATCTACTGTTTTAGATTAAACAAATGAATCGAATAGAACTGACAGAAAAGATTAAGAATTCATACCGATGGAAGTTCCGGTTGGATTCCGGTAATGTGCAGAAACTCCGGCGACTGAAAGAAATTCCGGCGAAGTTTAACTTGCGACAGAGGCTCCTCAGGGAGCTTGAGGTGAGTGTGGGTGATTTCTGTCTGAGCTCTAGAAGTCCTATTTTAGAGTAAGGCAATAATGGAATGGGTTCTTCGGTTTTCCAGCGAGTAACTGAGAATTCCGGCGACTTGCAGGGACAGCTTCAGAGTGTTTTAGCGAGAGTTTAAGAGAGAGTTTGAGAGATTGAACGAATTCGTTTGTGGTGAAATTGATGGGTATTTATAGAGTAACCAGTCAATCACCGATTTTGGTTTCAAAAGTTTCGGCCGACTTGATTTCCGGGATTGATTTTAACTGGTCGATCGTTATGGACTCCCTGATTGAGTCTGACTACTTGATTGAAAAACGGTTTTAGTCTCTTGATCGCAAAGAAAAGAAACGGATGCTTGATTATTTCCCGATTTCAAGCCCGACTGTTACAGGGCGGGTGTTCAGAAATTTAATTTCGAGACTTGTATTAATATTGTTTAGTTTAGAACCTTAACAGATAAATGCGTGTGGCGGAGTGGTGAAAGCTGTGTGTGTATAAGTGGGAGACCCGGGTTCGAGACCCGGCTACCCCATTCTGTTTCCTTATTTAATTTTCATTAATTTTTATTATTATTATTTATTAATTGTGGTTTTTTTTAATCTCTAAAATATTTATTAATTATGTATTATTTTAAATAACCGACACGATAAATACGCAACGAACTTTTAACCGAATATTTGATTGATAAACGGTGCGGGTTTTTTTTTTTTTTTGAAACCCGTTTTGCACAAATGTTACAATAAACGTAATACTATAAGAACAAAAAGAAAGAAGATCCCTTAGAATAGTGAAGATGATTTATTGTTACATGTGTACTTCATTCATACTTTGTGTTTATAATTTCTCTTTAACTCATACAAGGATAAATGTGTTTTGAAACCTAATGATAAATCATATATTGAACACCATTCAATCATCCAACCCTCTTTTGTGTACTCTTATTTCTATTTTTAAAACCTGATAGTACACTATGTAAGACGAATCTCACATTATTAATTTCCGTTTATAGGAAAGATAGTGGACCATAGTGAATCATTTGTCTCAATATCATTAACAATTTTTCAGGCATATTGGTTGTGGATGAAAGAAAAATTACATAGTTAAATGTGTTTAGATGAGTGCAACACACAATGGGTGGCCTTCTAAAAAGTTATTACCCAGACAACCAAAAATAAATCCACAAACTCCTCGTAGGCAAAACTAACAATAGTATCAAAGCCAACTTTGGTTTGTTTGTTTGCGATGGTGAGGCTAACCTCATCGACGACGATAAGACTTAGTGGATGGTGTTTGTGCATCTTAGGCAAATCCCACAATGTTATGTGTTGTCCACGTGACAGATAGTGAACCATAATGAGTCCACAAAACAGACAGTGTAGATTGGTACGAGAGGTCAGAATACACGCTCTCGTGGCATATTATCAACCAGATTTCTTCCATCTTTAAAAACTAAACCAGATTATCTATCTTCATATAGCTTAATAACAATTGTGGAAACGTGCATATTAAAAGGGAAGGAACATGTAACAAGATTAGCTTAATCAAGTCACTTAAAACCGCTTTTCAACATGAAACAAACAATTCCATTTCAATATCAAATCAACTGTTTTAAACAGCTTTATAATAATGGACACAAGATACATTATGAGATGAAATGGTAGCTTGATGGATGAATAATCAAGATCGGGGTCAATAACATCAAAACTGGAAACAAGAAGGCATGTGAAATGCGTTCCGTTCCCACCACCAAAAGGGAAACACCGTTACAATTGTCAATCCATATGTGCACTCAATTAACATTTGAGTCATCAAGGTGTGGATGTATCACACCATCATTCCATCCACAAATGCAACAATTGATACACAATAAAACACGACTCATTCACTTGTAGATCTTGATTGCATCCCATTGATTGAATTCATATATTGCCTTTAAAACCCAATTCGCTTAATCTTTTATGGTCAGATGATTTGTTTTCAAGGATGGAGGACGGATCAACGACATTTTGGAATAGGCTACACAGTGTGATGTATACGTTTATAATATATTGCAAATCATATATGTGCACGCTACTAACCAGATAGTTGAAATACGCTTATTACATGAATAATATTTTTTTAGAACGGCGGATACCAATTAAAAACCCTAGACTAACAAGACGCTAGAAAGGAAAGAAAAAACATCTTACAAATACACGAGTGGATTTTGAATTCATATATTGCCTTTAAAACCCAACTCGCTTAATGATTGAAAATCGTTTATGGTCAGATGATTTATTTTCAAGGATGGAGGACAGATCAACGACATTTTGGAATAGGCTACATGGTGTGATATATACGTTTATAATCTATTGCAAATAATATATGTACACGCTGCTAACAACCGTTACAAAAGATGTGTACGTAAAAATGCTGAAAAGGCTTATTACATGAATAATATCTTTTAGAACGGCGGATACCAATTAAAAACCCTGGATTAGCAAGACGCTAGAGAGGAAAGAAAAAACATCTTACAAATACACGAATGGATTCTGAAGTAACTCAGCCCCGTAAAATATTATATTTACGATTTCAACTTGAAAGCCATAAAAACAACGAAACATTTAAATATACATGAATAGTATTATTTGCTTAATTTGTCTACCAATGTATGATTGGTGAACATTTTGTTTATTTCCCATGCACATGTACGTCCTAACGGAAACTTATAAACTAGGCTACCTACAGAGTTAATTCATTTTCATATGTACATATGTTTGGAACATTTCTTAAACAATTCTTAAACAATCAATGTTCCAAACATATGTGTAACAATACGTTATTCGTTCAGTTTTCGTGTCTTCTAAATAAAAATCCAATTATACATCTAACATTTGATGAAAAACCGGTTCTGAAGCCCGCTCCATTTTGTAATTCAAGTATATGTTATGATTTTTCTTTACGCATTTATGTTAAGTGTTTAAGGAATTCGTTATATTATTAGTATTAAATAATAATAATAATAATAATAATAATAATAATAATAATAATAATAATAATAACTAAAATATATAATAGAGATAAAACTAAAAATAAAAAAAAGGTGTGGACCGCGGGATCGAACCCGGGTCTCCACCCAAACCAAACACACAACACACCGTTGCACCACACACTCAACATCTGATACATCCCGACTCAATTAATTCTTGTATCAAATTACACTTGGATCTAAGATTCAAAAGAACCCGCCCTGTAACAGTCGAGCTTGAATCAAGCAATCCTCAAAATTTTCGTTTTTCTTTACAAATAAACGCTGAAACTGTTTTCTAATCGTGCATCTAAACTCAATCAACGAGTCAACGCATTTAAATTGATTTGCAATCATTGCCCATAACCGATTATTGATCGGGAACTGAAATCCGACTAATGACATCACCCTTAGCTATAAATAAAGGGTTCTGGACTCAATTAGAACGCACACACCCTCGCACACTCTCCCTAAACTCTCTGCAAGTTCTGTTCTTCAAGATACACCTCGCCGGAAGTCTGGGATTCGCCGGAATTTTGCCGGAATACCATCGTAGTTCAAATCGGTATAACCTTCACCCTTTTCTTTCTTTTTATTCTATTTATACCGCGTATAAGCAATTAGAATTATAAAAGAGTTTCAAACAAATCAAAATTCGGTTGGCTTATCAGTTTATATATTTTTGAAATGAAGAAGATGAAGTGAGTATATGTTTAAAAGATTTAAAAACCGTATCTAAACCGGGTTAGACACAAAGTCCAGTGGTGGACTGTGTGCACATAAAGCATAAGGTTCCGGTTCGAGTCATGATACGTTCCCGATTCCCAAAATATTACAAAACATTTTTATAACCCATACATGAAACGACTCAGTTAGTATATAAGATTAATTAAAATCTTATATCCTTTGGGTTAGACACACAGCCCAATTGGTCAGGCTGTGTGCAACACGAAGCAGAGGTCACAAGTTCGAAACCGGTTCAGTGCACTGTTCTTATAATAAACCAAACCTTTTTAATTAAATAAAATTATGGTTGGCTGTAGTATGTATATAAAATTAATTAAAATCCTATATTCTTCGGGTTAGACACACAGCCCAATTAGTCGGGCTGTGTGCACACAAAGCATTAGACGCGGGTTCGAGCCGGTTCCATTACACGATTCCTATAACCTACCAAACTTTTTAATAAATCAAAATATAGTTTGGTTCAATAAGTGTATAAAGTTAATTAAAATCTGATATGTTCCGGGTTAGACACGTAGCTCAGTTGGTCGAGCTGCGTGCACGTAAACGAGAGGTCACGAGTTCGAATCCCACACGCTGCCTAGATCCGACCAGTCCGGTTCAAGGGAAAAACATATTTTTTTACTAACCAAAACCTTTAATTATATTCCCTAAATATATATTTTTTATATATTGAATTTTATTCACAAATCAAAATATATATAGTAATGATAAATCAATCTAAATAATAACAAACTAATTAAAAATACTAAACTTAACCAAAAGGATATATTTATCTAAATTATTATACGAATGTTTAGGTTAGCCTTTATCGTCGCTTGGCATCTCAATCGTGCGTGATCTTCGTCGAATCTTAATTGCACCCACTGTGAGTGAATTCTTACAACTCCTTTTTTATTCATGTTTTTGGGGTGTATCATGTGTTGCTATTGTTTATTTCACTAATTCAAACTTCGTGCTATTACCATTATATGATCTAACGTGCTATGTGATATTGTTGTTTATTGTTATTTGTGTTTATATTTCTCATTACAGTCGAGCTCTCACATTAGGCCATTTGTTCCCCGTTACTAACGGATGGAGCGTCGCGTTGCCTAATATATTAGATCGGCTACGTTTGATTGAGCCTTGATCTCACAGCACATCGCTTATCGTGCTTACATGTACATTGCTAGTTGATTGTGTGGTTTGTGAATTATATTGCATATACGTTTCTCATATTTGGTTAATGCACATTTATTAAAGATAATAAACGTATCATGTTTCTTAATGATTAAATGAGATCCACTCGCCAACTTATGTTGACCCCAAAACTTTATTTCTTTACACATGATACACGAGAACATGTGTGAAGCATGGATCACATAGGACATGAGCCTTAGAAGAAAATAAAACGTTACTTGCAAGCTTTATTTGGGAGATTTGTGGTTGTATGAATTATGTGTTGATTGGATTGTTATGTTTTAAATTTGAAATAATAAATATGAAAATTTTATAATAGTAAATGTCATGAGCTTTGATGAAAACCCAATCATGCCCCGACTACCATATCTGCTGCGAGTCATGGTGTGACAGATTGGTATCAGAGCTAGTGACTATAGGGAAATAGGATAGTTATTAGACCCTTAGAGTCTATACTATAGTCAATTAGAATTTAATTGCTTACGTGTTAAGTTGGTTACATGCAAACTTATGACATTTACTTGTTTTACATCTCTCTTACACACAATCACATGCAAGCACTTTCATTACCATATGATTTTGTGTGACATTCAGTGTGTTATAAATATTGTCAATATATATATACGCATATATTATCGTCTCAACGCACGTCTTGATTCTCACATATTTAAACATTTTTCTTGCTTTTCTTTTATTTGTGATGTTTGTATCTTTCAATCTCATCAAAGTGAGTTCTACGATGGGCATGTAGTAACTAGAATGGCACAAGTACCGGTAGTCGAAACGTCCTGTCTAGGATTGGAATTTGTATAAATCCAAAATAATGGACCAGTTTACCTACCTTGGGACTAACGATGAGAGTACGAACGACCTATTAGGCCAAAGCATGCCACACCAAACGTCGTGTGAACTAACCCCACTTTGAGTTGTCATTGTGTCTACACTAGGACACCTTCCGATCTTACATCTCGCAATTATGTTTTACGATTTTCATTCGGGCGGTGCGAGTGCTAACAGGACAAAAATCAATCTGAACCCTACAAAGCCCAGTAGTCAGGGGGCCCACATGACTACCTAGGCCAAGTATGGAGGACATATGTTGGCCCAAACATGAGTAAAGCCCAAGACATCCATGGATGTAATGGATTAATTTTTCTCATTTGTTTTGCGGATGTTTATTTCTAAATGCAACACACATGAAACCTATATGACAAACTCATAATCTCGTTACGTATTTCATGTAGATGTCTTCAAGGCACTCTCGTGGAGGTTGGAGACCAGGAAGATCCGGCGAGCGCATGGCTGCTTAAATAGCCCAACAAATGGCCGCCGTGATTCCCGATATCGTAATTCAAGTTCAACAAGCTCTCGTCATAACCCCGTCAACCCAATCAATCAGGAGGGACAAAATGCTGCCAACCTTCCCACAAACACCACCAAGTGCAGTTATAAACACTTCAACTCATGTGACCCTCCAAAATACGAGGGAACCGAAGGGGTCACTGCTCTCCTTCGATGGCTTGAAGAGATGGAGAGTACTTTTCTCAATTGTGACTGTCCCAACGACCGTAAGGTTCGTTACTGGTCGTTTGTACGGGGTAGCACTCACTTGGTGGAACGCCGAAAAGGGCAGGAGAGGCGCCGAAGCCGCAGTAGCCCTAACTTGGGAACAACTTCGAGAGCTTATGACAACACGCTTCTACCCAAGAAGCGAAATTAAAAAGCTGGAGGATGAGTTCTATTTTCTGAAACAAAAGGAGGGAGATCATATAACCTATAACAAGAGGTTTCTAGAGTTGAATCAAATGGTTCCAAATTTGTTCACTCCCCTCTATCGTCTGATCGAGCACTACATTCGGGGTCTTCCTTCGAAGATCCAGGACTCTGTGATGAGTACCACGCCTATAACTCTGGAAGCAGCAATGGAGCTAGCTACCGAGCTCACTGAAAACCACATCAGGAATGGGGATTTCAAAGATGAGAAGAAGAAAGATAAAACACCAACCGAAACCCCTAACCCAACTCAAGCTGGATCCTCTTCTCGATTCACTGGCAAGAGAAAGCGAAATGGGAAGATTTTTGCTGTCACTCAAACCAATCAACCAACCCATTGCAGCTGCTCCAACCACCCAAGTTTCTCCCCCTACCGCTCCATTCAAGAGCAATACACAGGACCTCACCCAAAGTGCAATCGATGTCAATACCATCACCCTCTTGAGAACCCATGTCTCCACTGCATAGGGTGTGGCCGAGTAAGCCATACCATCCAAACATGTCGTTCACTTCAAAGACAAGCTCGCAACCAACCTCAAGCCCAACCCAACAACCAAATAGTGGGCCAAGTTCCCTACCAACAACCTCTACTACTACCACCTGCTCAACCCATAGCACAACCCTTCTACCAACCTAATTACCCCATGATGCCACACGTCAGAGCTTGTTTCAACTATGGTGATCCAACTCATTTTCGTAACACCTGCCCACGTTTAGTGAACATCATCAACGCGCAAGCCTAAGCTAATCTTGTGTGTAACATTTGTGTAAATAGGGTTTCGAAAACCCGCCCCATTTTATCTATCAAAGTTACGTCGTTCGGTTATTTATTTATTGCTTACAATATTACTTATATATAATGATGAAATTCAATGTTTAAAAATAAATTAATAAATAAATTTTAAAGAAATAATGTAATAATATAATCAATTAATTAAATAAAATAAGTCAACTAAATAATAAATACTTATAATAATTCAAAAGGCTTAATAAAAACAATTAAAGAAATCAGTTTTAAAAAAAAATGGGTGAATCGGGAATCGAACCCGGGTTCCCACGATAACACACCCACCACAAACATCACTGGACTGCACGCACTTGTTGAATCAAATTCCGTATAACAATATATATATACACACACAAACCGGGCGGGAAACCTGCAAATATAACCGAATCCTTCGTCACGCGCCTTTCCTTTTTCGATTGATCCGACAACTGTCCATGACTATCTATGGCAAATTGACAATCAAGACGCGCCTACCTTAACCCAGTCTTGTGAGACATTACTCACCTATAAATACCGCAAGCTTCTTACCCATTCCTTGCTCAATCTCTTCTGCGAAACTGTACTCTCGCAAAACTCTCGAGTTGCCGAAATCTTTCCCTCGCCGGAGCACACAGGTTGTCGGAACCTAGTCATCGTCGGTTCAGTTATTCGGTAGACTCTCATTCTTTCCTTTTGAATTATATTTAATTAACTGAATGCGCATCGGTTTTATCAGAATTAAAATGGATTAAATCGGGCGGGTATATAGTCGGTTCAAATGTAAAACGAAGAAGACGATGCCAGTATGTGGTTATGTTTATTAAAATACGGTTTATAGTCGGGTTAAGCACCCAGCCCAACTAGTTGGGCCGGGTGCTAACCAAACCCGGGAACACTGGTTCGAGTCCAAGCATCTACCGGTCGGACCACTATAAAATCCTTTTTAAATCTATCTTATCTATATCAACATATTCAGTATATAAATATAATTAAATTTCAAGTATTGATGGGTTAGACACCAAGCCCAGTTGGTTGGGCTGGGTGCAAGTCGCAGCTAAGGTCTCGGGTTTGAGACTCATGGTGCGCATCCGGTTCGATCCAGTATAATCTTTTTAAAGTTAATTAAATTTGAATAAACCTAAAATGTGTATAAGAATAATTAAAATCAGGATTCTTTCGGGTTAGACACGTAGCTCAGTTGGAAGAGCTGCATGCACGCAATCGAGAGGTCGCGAGTTCGAGTCTCACCACACGCATGCCTGCATTAAAGTCGAACTGGTCTGACAAGCGATCTTGTCAAGCTGACAAGATTTTTTTATTAATTATTCTTATTTTTTTTAATATTTTTCTATGATTAATTATTAAATGAAAAATCAATTAAAAGGTTTAAAAATATATAAATTCAGGGGTTTAAAATATCAAAACAACCCACAAAAATAACTTAAAAATCTAAACAAAGGTTTTTATCCTAAATATTAAATTATTTATTTATTGGATTGTCGCGTTATTATTTTAGGTTAGTACTCTTTCATCGGTTAAATTCCCAACTCGTGCGCTCTCATCTTCAATCAAGAATACGCACCCACGGTGAGTGAATCTCTACGAATTCCCCGTTTTAATCATGTTTTGGGTTGTATCATGTGTCGTACAATTTCTTTTATATTTTTTTTATTTATCTAAACACTTGTGCTGATTTCATTCGTGATCAAATGTGTATAGTTGTTATGTGGATACATTTATCATTTCAGTGCAATCATTTCATTAGGCCCATCAGTTCCTCGTGGGATACGGGTTGAGCATCAGGTGCCTCATTAGCTCCGTTTGATTGAGCTTTGATCTCAAATACATCATTCATCATGTCATACAATGTGGTTTGTGATTGGTTATATATATACATCGGTTCACACATGATTCATGCATAATCTTATTTAAACAACAATAAAATTCAATTATTTAAATGTTTTATCAAGGTTCACTCACCAACTTTTGTTGACCCAAATCTTCTGTTTTACGCATGATACAGGTGAACAAGCTGAGGAAAGAAACACCTAGGATGGCCTTAGAAGAATAAACAAGTTATTTCGTTTGGAACAATCTTTTGGTTTATTGCTTGTGTTTGTATGAATTTTGTGTTGGATATTTAAAGTTAATATCAATTTAATAAATATGAAACTTATTAGTAAATATCATGAGCTTCGGTGATAACCCAACCATGCCCCGACTTTTATTCCGCTGCGGGTCGGGGTGTGACACTGTGAACCAAGCCAATCCGCCAGCAAGAGGTAGAGCTTTTAACATCAATGATAATCAGGCTAGAGCGGATAACAACATGGTCAACGGTACGTTCCTCATTAATGATAGTTATGCATCTATTCTTTTTTACACTAGCGCGGATAAGAGTTTTGTGTCCCCAGAGTTCGAATCTATTCTTGGTTTACCTCGCGTTAGTCTAGCTGAGTCATTTACAGTGGAAGTAGCAGACGATGAACCTATTATGTTGGATTCTATAATTCGCGATTGCACTCTTACTCTTAATGATCATGATTTTCCAATCGACCTTATTCCCATGAAAATTGGGAAGTTTCGACGTCATCATTGGTATGGACTGGCTCAGTCAACATTATGCCGAAGTTGTATGTTATGAAAAATTCATTTGAATTCCACTCGACGAAGGCTAAACTCTTCGTATTTTTGGTGAAACCCTATCCGAAGGACTCAAGTTAATGTCGTGTCTTCAAGCCCGAAAGTATCTTCGCAAGGATTACATAGCATTCTTAGCCCACATTTTCAAGAAAGAAGACAAGAAGAAGAAACTCGAAGATATTCTGATTGTTAGAGATTTTCTGCAAGTCTTCCCAGACGACGTCTCAGGACTTCCTCCTATGCAAGAAGTCGAATTTCGAATCGATCTTGTACCCGGTGCCACTCCAGTTGCAAAATCTCCATATCAGTTAGCCCCATCTAAAATGCAAGAGTTAGCTAGTCAGCTGCAAGAGCTGACTGACAAAGGGTTCATACACCCTAGCTCATCACCTTGGGGTGCGCCGATTCTTTTCGTCAAGAAGAAAGATGGAACTTTTCGAATGTGTATTGACTTTCGAGAGCTCAACAAGCTGACCATCAAGAACCGTTATCCTTTACCTCACATTGATAACCTTCTAGACCAACTCCAGGGTGCCACCTGTTTCTCAAAAATCGATCTTCTTTCTGGCTATCATCAGCTTAGAGTACGTGAAGAAGACATTCCAAAGACTGCCTTTCGAACTCGCTACGGTCACTACGAATTCATGGTCATGCCTTTTGGGTTGATCAATGCTCCCGCCGTTTTCATGGATTTAATGAATAGGGTGTGCAAACCCTACCTCGACCGTTTCGTTATTGTTTTTATCGAAAATATTCTTATTTATTCGAAGACTAAGGCGGATCATGAACGACATCTTCGTCTTATTCTAACACTTTTGAAAATGGAAAAGCTTTACGCTAAGTTTTCAAAATGTGAATTCTGGTTAAAAGAAGTTCAATTCCTTTGTCACGTCATCAACGACAAAGGCATTCATGTCGACCCTGCAAAGATCAAAGCAGTGCAAGAATGGTAGGCGCCACGCACTCCTACTGAAGTTAGATCATTCCTCGGCTTAGCGGGTTATTATCGACGTTTTATCGCCAATTTCTCCCATATTGCCTTACCGCTCACAACCTTGACTCATAAGGGCGAGCCTTCGATTGGAGGCCCAAACAAGAGGAGGCTTTCCAAACTTTGAAACAGAGACTTTGCGATGCACCTATCCTCACTCTCCCTGACGGTTGTGATGACTTTGTGGTCTATTGTGACGCATCAGGGCAGAGACTAGGGTGTATCTTAATGCAAAGAGGTAAGGTGATAGCCTACGCCTCAAGGCAACTCAAAGAAGAATTACACCACTCACGACCTAGAACTCGGAGCAGTCGTGTTTGCTCTAAAGATATGGAGACATTATCTCTATGGTACAAAGTGTGAGATTTACACCGACCACTAGAGCCTTCAACATATCTTCAATAAAAAAGAGTTAAACATGAAGCAACGACGATGGGTGGAACTCTTAAATGATTATGATTGCGAAATTCGTTATCATCCTGGTAAAGCCAATGTCGTAGCAGATGCTCTTAGTCGGAAAGAATATGCTAACTCCATCCACCTTTTGTGTTCTCAAATCGTAACTGATCTTCAAAGACGCATTCGCGAAGCTCAACATACCTCTGTCACGGAAAATGATGTACGAGATGAATTATCTTGTGGAGCTGAAACCAAGTTAGAATCAAAGTCCGATGGTATTCTTTATTATCTGAATCGTATTTGGGTACGTGATCGTGACAATCTTTGTACATTTCACATGAATGAGCCCACAAAACACGATACTCCATACATCCGAGTTCTGATAAGATGTATCAAGATCTACGATACTCTTACTGGTGGCCTGGAATGAAGAAGGATATCGCCATTTTTGTCTCCAAGTGCCTCACATGTTCGAAAGTTAAAGCTGAACATCAAAGACCCTCAGGATTACTTGTTAAGCCCGAAATACCTGTTTGGAAGTGGGAGAATATAACCATGGATTTTATTACAGGGTTACCTCGCACCTCCAGTGGGTATGATATGATTTGGGTTATCGTCGATCGCCTTACCAAATCCGCTCATTTCATTCCAATCCGCGAAGATTACAAAAACGAGAAGTTAGCTCGTATTTACATCGATTGTAACATCTAACAAAAAACGGATTCTAAAACCCTCTCCGTTTTTGTAAATATAAGTTATAATATTTTGTTTTGAAACTTATGTTAGTCGTTTAATAAATATTGTGTTATTAATAAAACAAATAGTAATAAAGATAATAAAATAAATAATAATAATTAAATTATATAAATATAATACTTATTAAAAAAAAGAGTGGACCGCGGGATCGAACCCGGGTCTCCACTCAAACAACACATACTACTCACCGCTGCATCACACGCACAACATTTGAAAGAAACCAAACCCAATAATCATCTATATCTTTGTTCTTTTGATCCGGGTTCAAAAAGAAGCAGTCACGCTTAATCACCGGTAATCTTCAAATCCGTTTTCCTTTGCAAATTAACAGATGTAACTGTGCCATTAGACTCAATTATTGAGTCAAACACATTCAATTTTGGAGTTTCAAATCTCGTCCATCATTGCGGCATTTAATTTTTGACCGAAACCTGTGAAACCGAAAATTCAATCAAGCTATTGCCTTACTCTATAAATAGGATCTTCAGAACACAATTAGAACGCTCCTACACTCAAACTAAACTCTCCGCAAGTACTGTTCTTTAAGAAATACTTCGCAGGAATTCTTTTTAGTCGCCGGAAATTTGGTCGGAGATCAAAAGAAAGTCTTGTGCGGTATACCACTCATCTAATCGTCTTTCATTTTTCTTATATGTCTTGAAAAGTTAATAGGGAGTTACAAAAGAATCAACAAAATCAAATATTTAATCGGGTTATCAAACCTGTGTTTTTGAAATATAGAAGACGATGTGAATATATGTTTAAAAGATTTAAAAACTGTATCTAAACCGAGTTAGACACACAGTCCAGTGGTGGACAGTGTGCACATGAACCATAAGGTCACCGGTTCGAGTCTTATACATGTTCCGATTCGCCCCATATTCAAACTTTTTTTAAATAAATTAAATTGTGAACTAAGCTAGTAAGTATATAAGATTAATAAAAATCTTATATCCTTCGGGTTAGACACACAGCCCAATTGGTCCGGCTGTGTGCAACACGAAGCAGAGTCACGAGTTCGAACCCGGTTCCACACACCGCTCTGATAATAAAACAAACATTTTTTAATTATATAAAAATATGTTAGTTGTAGTATGTGTATATGTATAATTAAATTTCAATATATTTCAGGTTAGACATGTAGCTCTGTTGGTCGAGCTGCGTGCACGTAAACGAGAGGTCACGAGTTCGATCCCCACACGCTGCGTAATGTCTGGCCGGTCCGATCCGAAAAGAAACATATTTTTTGTTTAATTAAACTTTTGTTTATTTCTCCATAAAAACTATAATAATATATAATCAAATAATCTCATTTTAAGCAAATAAAAATAGTAATAAATACAATAATAATTATCTTAAATATCTAATAAAGATGTGTAAATAATAAAGTAAGTAAAAACATTAATTGTAACCAAAAGAAATATATATACTTATCGAATTTATTACGTGAATATTTAGGTTAGCCTTTCTCGTCGTTCGGTATCTCAAATGTTTAATCGTGCGCAATCTTCATCAAATTAAAAACGCACCCACTGTGAGTGAATTCTTACAACTCCCCTTTTTATTCATATTTTTGGGGTGTATCATGTGTCGCTTTTGTTTATTTCACTAATTCAAACCTCGTGCTATTACCATTATGTGATCTAACGTACTATGTGATATTGTTGTTATTTGTTATTTGTGTTTATATTTCTCATCACAGTCAGGCTCTTACATTAGACCCACTTGGACCCGTTACTTACGGTTGGAGCGTCGCGTTGGCTAATATATTAGATCGGCTCCGTTTGATTGAGCTTTGATCTCACAGCACATCGCATATCGTGCTCACATGTACGTTGCTAGTTGATTGTGTGGTTTGTGGATTATATTGCATATACGTTTCTCATATTTGTTCAATGCACATTTTAATAAAGATAATGAGCATATCATTTTTTTCTTAAATAATTAAATGGGATTCACTCACCAACTTATGTTGACCCAAAACTCTATTTTTACACATGATACAGGCGAACAAGTTTGAAGCATGGATCACATAGGACATGGGCCTTAGAAGAAAATAAATTGTTATTTGCAAGTTGTTTGGAACATTATAATGTTTGTATGAATTATGTGTTGATTGGAATGTTTTATTTAAATCGGGAATAATAAATATGAAACTTTTATTATAGTAAATGTCATGAGATTTGATGAAAACCCAATCATGCCCCGACTACCATATCCGTTGCGGGTCAGGGTGTGACAGATTGGTATTAGTGCTTTTGACTATAGGGATATAGGATAGGTTATTAGACCCTTAGAGCCTATACTATAGTCAATTAGAATTTAATTGCTTACGTGTTAAGTTGGTTACATTCAAACTTATGATATTTACTTGTTTTACATTTCTTTCACACACAAATACATGCAAGCACTCCAACTACTATATGATTTTGTGTGACATTCAATGTGTTATAAATATTGTCAACATAACATGCTTACATATATATGCATATGTTACCGTCATAACGCACGTCTCAATTCTCACATGTTTAAACATTTTCATGCTTTCCTTTTCAAAACTTTGTGATGTTTTCATTTTTCAATCTCATCAAAGTGAGTTCTACGACGGACATGTAGTAACTGGAAGGGTACAAGTACCAGTAGTCGAAACGTCCTGTCTAGGATTGGCATTCGTATAAATATAAAATAATGTACGAGTTTGCCTATCTGGGGACTAACGATGAGAGTACGAAGCCTTATTAGGCCAAAGCATGCCACACTAAACGTCGTGTGAACTAACCGCACTTTGAGTTGTCACTGTGTCTACACTAGGACACCTTCCGTCCTTATACCTCGCAATCATGTTTTATGATTTTCATTCGGGTGGTGCGAGTGTTAACAGGCCAAAACTAATGTGAACCCTACAAAGCCGGTAGTCATGGGGGCCCACATGACTACCTAGGCCGAGTATGGGAGACATATGGGGGCCCAAACATGAGCAAAGCCCAAGACACCTATGGATGTAATGGATTTCTTTTTCTCATTTGTTTTGTGGATTTTTATTTCTAAATGCGACACACATGACACCTATACACCAAACTCATAATCTCGTTACGTATTTCCTGTAGATGTCTTCTACGCACTCTTGTGGAGGTAGGAGATCGAGAAGATTCAGCGAGCGCATGGCTGCTCAAATAACCCAACATATGGCCGTCGTGATTCCCGATATCGTAATTCAAGTTCAACAAGCTCTCGCCGGTAACCCTGTCAACCCAATCAACCAAGGAGAACAAAATACTGCCGACTCACCCCCAAACAGCACCAAGTGCACTTACAAGCACTTCAACTCATGTGACCCTCCAAAATACGAGGGAACTAAAGGAGTCACTGCTCTCCTTCGATGGTTTGAAGAAATGGAGAGTACCTTTCTCAATTGTGATTGTCCCAATGATCGTAAGGTTTGTTATGCTACTGGTCGTTTATATGGGGTAGCACTCACTTGGTGGAATGCCGAAAAGGGCAGCAGAGGCGCCGAAGCCGTAGTAGCCCTAACTTGGGAACAACTTAGGGAACTCATGACAAGACGTTTCTGCCCAAGAAGCGAAATTAAGAAGTTGGAAGATGAGTTCTATTTCCTGAAGCAAAAAGAGGGAGATCATATAACCTACAACAACAGATTTCTCGAGTTGAACCAAATGGTTCCAAATTTGTTCACCCATCTCTACCATCTTATTGAGCACTACATTCAGGGTCTTCCTCCGAAGATTCAGGATTCTGTAATGAGTACCGTGCCTGCAACTTTGGAAGCAGCAATGGAGCTGGCCATCACTGAAAACCACATAAGGAATGGGGATTTCAAGGATGAGAAGAAGGGGAATGCAAGTAGCAAAACACCGGCTGAAACCCCAAACCCAACTCAAGTTGAATCCTCTTCTCGATTCACTGCCAAAAGAAAACGAAACGAGAAAAAATTTGTTGTCACCCAAACCAGTCAGCCAACTCCACAAGCCGTACCCCTACAAGCCATTCCAATCACTCAAGTGGCACCCACCCAGCATACCCAAATAAGAAACCTTACCCTAGTTCCCACCCTCAATGCAACACATGTCATTATCACCACCAACCCACCTTACCTTGCCAATTGTGGGCGTTATGGTCATTTGAGTAACACTTGCCGCACTCCTCAAAACCATGCTCCACCTCTTGCCCAAAACATGACCCAACCCTACCAACAGCCGAACTATTCCATGGTACCTTATGTTAGAGCTTGTTTCAATTGTGGAGATCCTACCCACTTTAAAAACACGTGCCCTAGGCTGGTTAACATCATTAATGCTCAAGCCCAAGAAAACCCAGTTAACCAAGCGAACCAAGCAAACCCAGCACCCCCACCAGCAAGAGGGAGAGCCTCAAACATCAACGCAAACCCAGTTGAGGTCAACGACGGTGCGAACGAACAACCTAACTAGCATTTCTCCCATCATGAAGACTCAAGACTTTGCTCCATCTATTTGTTTTATTACCAATGCAAGTGTTTTATTTATTCCCAATCCAAGCTTAAATAAATTCATTTCTTGTTTTGACTATTCAAGTTACCATTGTTTACAATTTGGGTGTTAATGTTTCAAGATTTTATTATTTCATATTAATGCCATTAACGCAATTTATATCACGCTATGCCAATTTGTTTCATACATGTCTCTATTCATCGATTAAATTTCATGATTATCATACATCACGAGGAACCCCGTCTCATCATTTAGGGAAGTTGGGTCGTGTCTCACTTTTTCATAGACTGACCACTTCCTCATAACACACAAGGGAGGTACCGCCGTCATTCAGTCTCGCTTCCTCGGATTCGAGACTCAAAGCATTAACAGTTGTGTTTGTTTATGTTTGGTAGATTTTAGGACGAGTCACATAGAGCTAATCATGACTTAATAACAAGGCCGATGAAAATTTGACAAGGATATGGTGGATACGCCACAGGTACTTCATATATATAAGTGTTCTTGTCAAGTGATCAAAAGCATTGTTAGACGGTCATGGGAAGTTCCGTGTAGGTAGTGCCAATCTCAATTTGGATAATGATGTGGTTGATGACTTCGTTTTGTGATGTAACTTTATCATTTTTGACGCTTCGATTTTCTCAAAAACCCCTTAACATGAGACCATATCCAATTAGCCATCTCCGTGTTACAACACTTTTCACTTCTACACCTCGGGCATCAAAAAACGATTCATGTAGCAGGGTATTCAACCCTTACTAGGAACGTTACCACCCCCATCAAAAATCCAAACTTTACACTCACCTGGTTATGTATATCCTTAGCATCATCTTGGATTGAGATAGGCGTTTTACTTCACGATCATGGCAAACCGTGCAACCAGCGTTAGGCAGTCGCTGACCTCAGCACCGCTTTTCATCCTCAAACTGATGGTCAATCTGAGCGCACAATCCAAACTCTTGAAGACATGTTACGATCATGTGTTATCGACTCCAAGGGCAATTGGGATACTCATCTACCATTAGTCGAATTCTCATACAATAACAGCTATCGCTCTAGCATCTATATGGATCCTTTTGAAGCACAATACGGTCGTAAGTGCCAATCATCTGTATGTTGGCACGAAATCGGTGAAGCACAAATCACCGGAACGAAATTAATCCAAGAAACAATCGATAAGATTCTCAAAATTCGCAACAGTCTTCTAGCAGCTCAGAATCGTCACAAGAGTTACGTAGACCAACGACGAAAGCCGCTCGATTTTTGTGTTGGCGATCAAGTACTTTTGAAAGTGTCACCATGGAAGGGAGTTGTTCGGTTTGGACAAAAAGGCAAGTTAGCACCTCGCTCTGTTGGACCTTTTAAAATACTTAAGAGAGCTGGTCCTGTAGCTCACAAGCTTAACTTACCTGAAGAACTCAACAAGATTCATCCAACGTTCCATGTCTCTAACTTGAAAAAGTGCCTTGCCGACAAAAACCTTCATATACCGCTAGAAGATATTCAAATTGACGAGTCGACGCATTTTATAGAGCGACCTGTAGAAATCATGGACTTTGGTGAGAAACAAATAAGACGAAGTCGAATTCCTATAGTCAGGGTACGTTGGGAGTCGAAACGAGAATCCGAGTTTACTTGGGAACGTGAAGACTCAATGCGCGAAAAATACCCTCATCTTTTCCAAGATAAACCTACTACCACTTAAATTTCGGGACGAAATTTCTAAAAGTAGGGAATACTGTAACATCTGACGAAAACGGGTTCTAAAACCCGCTCCATTTTTGGAAATATATGTTATAATCTTTTGTTTTGAAACTTATGTTATTCGTTTAATAAATATTGTGTTATTAATAAAATAAATAGTAATCAAGATAATAAAATAATAATAATAATAATAAATAAAGTATATAAATATAATACTTATTAAAAAAGAGTGGACCGCGGGATCGAATCCGGGTCTCCACTCAAACAACACACACTACTCACCGATGCATCACACGCACAACATTTGAAAGAAACCAAACCCAATAATCATTTATATCTTCGTTCTTTTGATCCGGGTTCAAAAAGAAGCAGTCGCGCTTAACCACCGGTGATCATCAAATCCGTTTTCCTTTGCAAATTAACGGATGTAACCGTGCAACTAGACTCAATTAATGAGTCAAACACATCCAATTTTGGAGTTTCAAATCTCGTCCATCACTGCGGCATTTAATTTTTGACGAAACCTATGAAACCGAAAATTCAATCAAGCTATTGCCTTACTCTATAAATAGGATCTTCATAACAGAATTAGAACGCACCTTCACTCATATAAACTCTCTGCAAGTACTGTTCTTTAAGAAATACTTCGCCGGAATTCTTTTTAGTCGTCGGAAATTTGGTCGGAGATAAGAAGAAACTATGTGCGGTATACCACTCTTCTAAATATCTTCCATTTTTATTATATGTCTTGAAAAGTTAATAGGGAGTTACAAAAGAATCAACAAAATCAAAGATTTAATCGGGTCATCAAACCTGTGTTTTTGAAATATAGAAGACGATGTGAATATATGTTTAAAAGATTTAAAAACTGTATCTAAACCGGGTTAGACACACAGTCCAGTGGTGGACTGTGTGCACATGAACCATAAGGTCACCGGTTCGAGTCTTATACATGTTCTGATTTGCCCTATTTCAAGCTTTTTTTAAATAAATTAAATGTGAACTAAGCTAGTAAGTATATAAGATTGATAAAAATCTTATATCCTTCGGGTTAGACACACAGCCCAATTGGTCCGGCTGTGTGCAACACGAAGCAGAGGTCACGAGTTTGAACCCGGTTCCACACACCGTTCTTATAATAAAACAAACATTTTTTAATTATATAAAAATATGTTAGTTGTAGTAAGTGTATATGTATAATTAAATTTCAATATATTTCAGGTTAGACATGTAGCTCAGTTGGTCGAGCTACGTGCACGTAAACGAGAGGTCACGAGTTCGATCCCCACACGCTACGTAATGTCTGGCCGGTCCGACCCGAAAAGAAACATATTTTTTGTTTAATTAAACTTTTGTTTATTTCTCAATAAAAACTACAATAATATATGATCAAATAATCATAAAAATAGTAATAAATACAATAATAATTATCTTAAATATCTAATAAAGATGTGTAAATAATATAGTAAGTAAAAACATTAATTGTAACCAAAAGAAATATATATACTTATCGAATTTATTACGTGAATATTTAGGTTAGCCTTTCTCGTCGTTTGGTATCTCAAACGCTTAATCGTGTGCAATCCATCAAATTAAAAACGCACCCACTGTGAGTGAATTCTTACAACTCCCTTTTTTAATCATATTTTTGGGGTGTATCATGTGTCGCTTTTGTTTATTTCACTAATTCAAACCTCGTGCTATTACCATTATGTGATCTAACGTGCTATGTGATATTGTTGTTATTTGTTATTTGTGTTTATATTTCTCATTACATTCAGGCTCTCACATTAGACCCACTTGGACCCGTTACTTACGGTTGGAGCGTCGCGTTGGCTAATATATTAGATCGGCTCCGTTTGATTAAGCTTTGATCTCACAGCACATCGCATATCGTGCTCACATGTACGTTGCTAGTTGATTGTGTGGTTTGTGGATTATATTGCATATACGTTTCTCATATTTGGTCAATGCACATTTTAATAAAGATAATGAGCATATCATTTTTTTCTTAAATAATTAAATGGGATTCACTCACCAACTTATGTTGAACCAAAACTCTATTTTTTCACATGATACAGGCGAACAAGTTTGAAGCATGGATCATATAGGACATGGGCCTTAGAAGAAAATAAATTGTTATTTGCAAGTTATTTGGAACATTATAGTGTTTGTATGAATTATGTGTTGATTGGAATGTTTTATTTAAATTGGGAATAATAAATATGAAACTTTTATTATAGTAAATGTCATGAGCTTTGCTGAAAACTCAATCATGCCCCGACTACCATATCCGCTGTGGGTCAGGGTGTGACATCGATGAAATTGTAAGTCGACACGGTGTGCCTTTAAGCATCATCTCAGATCGAGATGGGCATTTTACTTCATGAACATGGCAAGCCGTACAGTCAGCGTTAGGTACTCGCTTAGATCTTACCACCGCCTTCCATCCTCAAACTGATGGTCAATTTGAGCGCACCATACAGACTCTTAAAGATATGTTACGATCATGTGTCATCGACTTCAAAGGCAATTGGGATACTCATCTACCATTGGTCGAAATTCTCATACAATAATAGTTACCACTCGAGCATTGGTATGGCTCCATTTGAAGCTCTATACGGTTGTAAGTGCCGATCACCTATATGTTGTCACGAAATCGGTGAAGCACAGATCACCGGACCGCAATTAATCCAAGAAACAACCGATAAGATTCTTCAAATCCGCAATAATCTTCTAGCAGCTCAGAGTCGTCAAAAGAGTTACGCTGACAAACGACGAAAGCCGCTCGATTTTTATGTTGGCAATCAAGTACTTTTGAAAGTATCACCATGGAAGGGAGTTGCTAGATTCGGACAAAATGGCAAGCTAGCACCTCGCTATGTTGGACCATTTAAAATACTCGAGAGAGTTGGTCCTGTAGCCTACAAGCTTGACTTACCTGAAGAACTCAGCAAGATCCATCCAACATTCCATGTTTCTAACTTGAAAAAGTGCCTTGCCGACGAAAACCTCCATAGACCGTTAGAAGATATTCAGATTAATGAGTCGATGCATTTTGTAGAGCGACCCGTAGAAATCATGGACTTCGGCGAAAAACGCTTAAGACGAAGTCGAATTCCGATAGTCAAGGTGCGTTAGGAGTCAAAACGAGGATCTGAATACACTTGGGAACGTGAAGACTCGATGCGAGAAAAATACCCTTATCTTTTTCTAGATAACCCTACTACCACTTAAATATCGAGACAAAATTTCTAAAAGTAGGGGATAGTGTAACATCTGACGAAAAACGGGTTCTAAAACCCGCTGCGTTTTGTAATTCAAGTATATGTTATGATCTTTCGGTACGCATTTATGTTAAGCGTTTAAGGAATTCGTTATATTATAGTATTAAATAATATATAATATTAAAGATAATAATAATAATATTAATAACTAAAATATATAATAGCGATAAAACTAAAAAAAAGGTGTGGACCGCGGGATCGAACCCGTGTCTCCACCCAAACCAAACACACAACACACCGTTGCGCCACACAATCAACATTTGATATATCCCGATTCAATTAATTCTTGTATCAAATTACACTTGGTTCTAAGATTCAAAAGAACCCGCTCTGTAACAGTCGAGCTTGAATCAAACAATCCTCAAAATTTCCATTTTTCTTTACAATTAAACGATGAAACTATTTTTTAATCGTGCATATAGACTCAATCAACGAGTCAACGCATTTAAATTGATTTGCAATCATCGCCCATAACCGATTATTGACCGGGAACTGCAATCCGACTCAAGCCATCACCCTTAGCCATAAATAAAGGGTTCTAGACTCAATTAGAACGCACACACCCTCGCACACTCTCCCTAAACTCTATGCAAGTTCTGTTCTTCTAGTTACACCTCGCCGGAAGTCTAGAATTCGCTGGAATTTTGCCGGAATACCACCATAGTTCAAATCGGTATAATCTTCACCCTTTTCTTTCTTTTTATTCTATTTATACCGCGTATAAGCAATTAGAATTATAAAAAAGTTTCAAACAAATCAAAATTCAGTTGGCTTATCAGTTTATGTATTTTGAAATGAAGAAGACGAAGTGAGTATATGTTTAAAAGATTTAAAAACCGTATCTAAACCGGGTTAGACACAAAGTCCAGTGGTGAACTGTGTGCACATGAAGCATAAGGTCTCCGGTTCGAGTCATGATACATTCCCGATTCCCTAAATATTACAAAACTTTTTATAACCCAGATATGAAACGACTCAGTTAGTATATAAGATTAATTAAAATCTTATATCCTTCGGGTTAGACACACAGCCTAATTGGTTGGGCTGTGTGCAACACGAAGCAGAGGTCACAAATCCGAAACCAGTTCAGTGCATTGTTCTTATAATAAACCAAACCTTTTTAATTAAATAAAATTACGGTTGGCTGTAGTATGTATATAAAATTAATTAAAATCCTATATTCTTCGGGTTAGACACACAACCCAATTGGTCGGGCTGTGTGCACACGAAGCATTAGACGCGGATTCGAGCCGGTTCCATCACACGATTCCTATAACCTACCAAACTTTTTAATAAATCAAAATATAGTTTGGTTCAATAAGTGTATAAAGATAATTAAAATCTGATATATTCCGGGTTAGACACGTAGCTCAGTTGGTCGAGCTGCGTGCACGTAAATGATAGGTCACGAGTTCGAATCCACACGTTGCCTAGATCCGACCGGTCCGATTCAAGGGAAAAAAACATATTTTTTATTAACCAAAACCTTTAATTATATTCCCTAAAAATATACTTTTTTATATATTGAATTTTATTCACAAATCAAAATATATATAGTAATAATAAATCAATATAAATAATAACAAACTAATTAAAAATACTAAACTTAACCAAAAGGATATATTTATCTAAATTATTATACGAATGTTTAGGTTAGCCTTTATCATCGCTTGGCATCTCAATCGTGCGTGATCTTCATCGAATCTTAATCGCACCCACTGTGAGTGAATTCTTACAACTCCTCTTTTTATTCATATTTTTTGGGTGTATCATGTGTCGCTTTTGTTTATATCATTAATTCAAACTTCGTGCTATTACCATTATATGATCTTAACGTGCTATGTGATATTGTTGTTTATTGTTTTTTGTGTTTACATTTCTCATTACAGTCAAGCTCTCACATTAGGCCCATTTGTTCCCTGTTACTAACGGGCGGAGCGTCGCGTTGCCTAATATATTAGATCGGCTCCGTTTGATTGAGCTTTGATCTCACAACATCGCTTATCGTGCTCACGTGTACATTGCTAGTTGATTGTGTGGTTTGTGAATTATATTGCATATACGTTTCTCATATTTGGTTAATGCACATTTTATTAAAGATAATAAACGTATCATGTTTCTTAATGATTAAATGGGATCCACTCGCCAACTTATGTTGACCCCAAAACTCTATTTTTTTACACATGATACAGATGAACAGGTGTGAAGCATGGATCACGTAGGACATGGGTCTTAGAAGAAAATAAAACGTTACTTGCAAGCTTTGTTTGGAACATTTGTGGTTGTATGAATTATGTGTTGATTGGATTGTTATGCTTTAAATTTGAAATAATAAATATGAAAATTTTATAATAGTAAATGTCATGAGCTTTGATGAAAATCCAATCATGCCCCGACTACCATTTTCGCTGCGAGTCAGCGTATGAAAATACACAGGTTATAATTATAGTCTTATTATTATCTAATAGACTCGTCTCAGCTAGTTTAAAAATAAGTCTGAATTAAATCAAAATACTTTTATTACTACATGCTAGTAGTTTCTAATTCTTCTATTTAGGTATCATTTATCAATCTTTTTGCACCTCCAATCCAAACGGTTACAATTGAGAATCTCACTCGAATCTCATTTTTTCTTGATGAGTTTGATTATAAAGTCCCTTCGGATATATTTTGTTTGTTAACTAGTGTATGTGAACTATGCATTGTGACGGGACCATTAAACCGAACGAAAAATAGATGTAAAAACTTTGAACTACGCTCGCCCATTGGGGCGTGTTAACGTGCAAAACTTATATCGAAACATAAAACATAGAAAACAAAACTAAGTTGACCTAGGACCCATGCGTTACGACTGGCCCGTTGAATGGGAACAAATAGAGGTAAAAACTTTGCAACATGTTAACTTGCAAAATTTAGACCAAAACATAAAACAAAAAAAATTAATAAGAAAAGTATAGGGTACCAAAGTTAAAAATCGAAAAGTGTTTGGGGTTGAAAATGAAAAACGTTTTGTGACATTTGAAAAAGTCAAAACGTATAGAGGTTAAAAGTAAAAAAACGAATAGTAAATTTGCGAGTTTAATGAAAGTTGGTAATTAATATGTATATAAATATAATACCGGTATCGGTTTTAATAACACAATAAGACTTACTGGCACTCACTATATTTTACGATACCTAAAACTAATCTACTTCAAATACGACTTTGTTTTTAATCAAATTTATACCAGAATGTCGAGGAGTAAAAATTAAACACGACTATGTATTAAGTTTTCTTTGTAAAATGTTAACTAATGAAAGTTATTGAAAGTATATAAAAAACAAAAGCCAAAGCAAAGTAAAAAAACTCAATAAAGTCAAACTAAAATGAATAAATAGTGTTTTTGTGTGAGAAAGTAAATTTGCTAACTAGTATATAAGAAAATATCAAGTTGTTTAAACTTGATAACGTGCAAGTCAAAATCAATGTGAGTTGCCAAGTCACATGGAGAGATGGGCATAGTCGGTTATTATTAATACCCGGAATTGGTTCCTGTATTTGTCAATAGAACCGGGTACAGTGTGGAACCGGGTCCGGGTCTTACCCGGGTATTCGCCTCAAAAACTAGAACCGATGTAACCAGGTATGGGTAGTACGGAACCGAAACCGGTTCCTGACAGGAACCGGTTATGTTGGGTATTTCAAATTAAAAGCTGCTGAGTATAGGGGTGAGCAAATTTCGGGTAACCCAAAATTGCTTAGGGCAATTGCGATCTCTGTAAGCATCATCTTCATCGTTGTCACGTCTTCTTGCATGATATGAAGATCAATGTGGGAGTGGAACCCCATGATCCATGTGGTAGATTGCTCCTCGTTCTTCTTTTTCTAGATGAGAGCAAGATATATTATAAGGCAATGGGCAGAAGCTGCAGAAGCTAAACAAAGAATGAATCCTTTGTGTATATTGGGAACATGAAAATTAAAGCACAGTTACACCTATTTGGCTATTTGTCAGATACTCTTTGACTTTCAAACAAATAAATATATAAGTTAATCGATCATATCCAACTAGTTTAAAACTAGATTTTAAAGGTGGTTTCTTTACTCTACAAACGAAACCAAATTTTAAAGGTGGTTTTATTATTTTATACATACCGTACACATATTTACTTCTATTTTTCTTTAAATAAATTAGAAAAACTAACTTTTAATTTGCACCACAAAATTGCATTCACTTTCTTACTGTCTAAAGTTTTGTATGTCAGTGGAGAAACATTATCTCTTTTCATATTTCATTAGCTCTCTACACTTTGTTCTTGTTTTACTTTTGTTTCTTCGTCGTCGACCAAGTTTGCAGGCATACTTTGTATATAAACCTCGTCTTCTCCATTCCATTCCATTTTATTCCTACTACAAACATTCATCACTTAAACCTTTAAACTCATTACTACAATGACATGTTGCAGACTTCCATAACCGATTCCATCGGTAACTTATGACCGGGTACAATGGAACCGGGTACGGGTAGTAACCGGGTACGGGTAGGAACCGGGTACGACCCATTTATTATCCTAAAATGTGGAACCGGGTAGGAACCATCGGGTATTTTGAACCCGGAACCGGTTCTACTATATGTCGGGTAGGAACCCGAACCGGTCCCAGGTAGGTTCCACCGGGTCGGGTTCGGAACCGGTTTTTATGCCCATCTCTAGTCACATGGAAACATGGGTTCTGGAGTACCATGGGTGTCTTCTTGTGGCCCATTTGATTTGCACAACCCTTTCTACATTACATGCACATATACAAAATGAGGCATTTCATATCACCATTGAAACCCTAGAATATGAAGTCACATTTCTTCTTACATAGATGCATCTACACTTTAGGGTTTCTTCCTGATCTGGATTCAACATCATGTTTTGATTTTCTTGAGATGCGAAACATGGACCTTGAAACTGACGTTGCTACACGAATTATGACTTATAGAATATCGATGCCATTATCTCGATGAAAAACTATGACACCCAGTGGCAAACCCAAGAATTATTTTCTATTGTGTGGGGGGAAAGAGGGTTTGAGGGCTTAACCAAACTTTTAAGGGAGGCGATCGAGATTTTTGCGAAACATGGAACTTGAAACTGGTGTTGCGACAAGAAATATGACTTATGGAACATCGATGTCATATTCAATGGAACTTGAAACTGACTTTGCTAAAAGAATTATTGCTTATGGAACATCGATGTCATTCACTTGACATCATGTTTTTGGTTGACGTCTTAAATGAAAAACGATGATACCTAGAGCTAGTGTCAGACCCAGGATTATTTTCTACGGTGCTTAAGCAAACTTTTAAGGGAGGCGGTCAGGAATTTTGTCTAACCCCCCCCCCCCCCCCCAACAAAAAAAAAACCTAATGAGTAGGTCCGCCCTTGCTTAGGGATTAATTTTAAGGAGCCACCGAGACCAAATTAACTAGTATGTTTTTAATCTAAGTTGGTACAAAACACTACACATATGGTATTTGATCTTCATTTATATCATTATCCTTGTTAATCTTATAATGCGTTGACCTTTTCCTTGTAGGTTTTTTTTAACCGTTGGTCTATTTAAAACAAAAGTCGAATTCTGAATTATAAGGATTAATTCTAAAACTCCAAACAAAGTGTTATATATAGAATAACGTCACTACACCACAAAATAACACATCCCAAAAGAAAGTAAGAACATTAGAACAACACCTAAAAATTTCTAATTAACACATAGAAAAGAAAACTCAAAAGCTTGAAACCATAACAACCGAACTAGATCCCCACGAGAATAAAAGCCCAATTAAAACACCAAGCACAATATACAACATACCAAACATATCAAATCACACATAAGACTGGATCACATTATGAAGAAGCTACTTGTTAGAGAATATGAGGTAGGGCCTTGGTAGCTACTACTTATTTAGGATTGAATTTTCAACTTTCTACGGTTGTTTTCAAGACTTGAAGAAACACCAAGTTAATCCGAATGTTAACTTGTGGGTTTAGTCTCGTCAAAATAAGGTTAATATTCTTCTTCCTCGATTGCTTGCTATGAGATCCTACGATACAGGACAACACCGTGAAGCTCGTTACAAGGAGGAGAAAAAATGGGTTCTCTTTGTAACCACCCTCCAACGTGAGAATAAGAATTTGTTTTGAGTATAATAAGTGTGTGTGTGTGTGTAATAAGTGAGAGAGCAAGATAGCGATATGGTGTTGTATCCCATGTGTGGAGAGTTTTTTTTTTCTAAAGTTGATTTTTCATTTTTAACCCAAAAGTATTCATATTTTGTATTTTAACACAATAATTTTTTTTTCTTTTAACCCAAAACTTTTCATCTTATTCAATTTAACCCTAACACTTTTTATTTCCAACTTTGGTCCCCACACTTTTCATCTTTCGCAAGTTTTTTGTTTTACGTTTCACTTTAAATTTTGCTAGTTAACACGCCACAACGTGCATGTGGGGTTCAATGTTTTTTTGGCTTGTTTACCGTTTGACAGGCCCGTTGTAACACGTATATTTTTCTCCGTTTGACTGATTCGTCGCAACGTGCGAGTCCTAGATCAATTTAATTATTCTTTTCCATGTTTTTACTTTTCTAACAATTTTTTTTGCAATAACACGTCGCAACAAGCGTACGTGGTTCAACAATTTTACGTCTATTTTTCATTCGGTGTTATTTTTCTTTTATTTATTTTATTTTTACAACCTTTTGTGCTGTGGTGGTAGCTAGCAATGGTGTGGTATTGGTGCAAGTTGGCACGGTTTTACGAACATTTTACGTATTAAGTTCTTTTACTAATAGTTTGTTTCGAGTTTATCCCTATGTTTCCTTTACTTAAAAAACTAATTTTTTACGTGCATATATTTATGTAAATGTTGGTACAAATTCGATTTGCTTTACGTTTTGACGTAAACTTTTTTCTGTAAACGAGTCAGGTCAAATATAATACATTTTCGTTTAAAAAAACATTTTACAAGCATATTTTGATGTACGTTTTTGTATAAATTCGAGTTGGTCGACAATTGGATGTAAACGTTTTTGGCAAACGAGTTAGGTCAAATATAATATGTTTTCGTGCTCATTTCATGGTTGTTTCGAACCGAGTGGAGTCAAAATGTGGTTTCATTTTTTTCTTTTTTCAAAAACTCTAATTGATCTCTTTTGATTACATGTGTTAGTTTTTCCTTTATACCCGGTATGTTTTCTATGTATGAGTCAGTCACATATAATACGTTATGATTGCACGATATAAACTCGATTTACTTTACGTTTTGATCCAATCACAATGCTTATATAGGTTACATTGAGTTCAATCGGATGCGCCAAAACACGCATTTTAATATTGTTAACGCATCACATAACTTTTGGATTAATCCATTCGATGTTTATTATATACCCGCGCCGCAACGCGCGCATGTCTTATTACTAGTTTTAGTTTATATTATAACTAGGTTAGGTTGAATAAATATTATTTTATATATTAAATAATAAAAAAAGTTATATCTTTAAGAAGTATATGTATTCTACAGTTTGAATAAATTTCTATAAAATAAAATATTATGGAACTTAATATATAAACCGAAAGTTAATAACAAATCTGACCGTGAAATCAAACCGATAACCAGTTTGATCGGTTTCAAAGTTTTAAAATTGAACAGTGAACACCCTTAGTAATAACTAATAGGGTTAATTTTTGTTTTTATATAATGTAGTGCAGTTATTAAAATAACTTTTAAAAATAATATAAAACCACAAGGGTTGAAATATAATTTTTTTATTTGATAAGGATACAACCTAATTAGTTTTATTATATATCTAGAGTTTGAACTTGAGTTATAAACCTGGATAAATCAATATATAGAGACAGCGAACATACTTTACATTAGCTATGGTAACTTATTAGTTATTTACACGTAACTTTTAGTTTATGATTAGTTTGACGAAAATAATACTTTAAATGCAGATTTATTAGGGGTGAGCTAAATATACCCCTCTTGTTGCTTGTCATACCTCATCCCTTAAATTACCATTTTAAAAGTTATCAAAATCTACCCTATAAAAATCTTAATTTAAAAAAATGTTTTTTTCTTAACGATCTTCAAAATTATACAACAATATTTACCAACCAAAAATTTAGATATTGACAAATCATATTTTCTAAAGTCCCTTATAATGATAAGCTATTGATTATCGTAAAGTTCATTAGAAAAATCTCTTGAATCATTAATAGAATAAGGCATACAATATATTCTAAATCATATATATATATATAATATTGTGATATATAAATATATGTTTGCAAGTAACTGGCATAATAATTTAGTTTTTGAAATTATATCACCAACAAATGCACCACTTTGGTAACAAACCTTTTAATTTTTGGGATGATATCAATATACAAAGAAAATATAATCCATTTTGTTAACCTTTTTGGGATATACCAACTGGAATCTATTCCCCGCATTACGGGTCTGTTTTTTTAATTGTGATTTGAGCATATGTTTTTTTTTTAAATTATCTTGTAAAAAAATAATGAGTGATTTCTTTTCCAACCCTTTAGATCATTTCAAAGTTGTTTGAGAAATCAATTGTAATCGAATCTCAGGGTGTGTTAATGCGATTGAACCCACATCTTACCGCAATTTTGTATTTATTAATCGTAGTTGGATCTTATGGATTGTTTCAAATCGAACTTTTCAGTAAATTACAGACTTCTAGTAAATATACACACACGACACAAATACTAAAATCATATGAATTCATAAAAATTAATTCTATTTATTATTCATTTTAATTTAATTTTAGTTATAAAATAAGGATGTTACCTTAAAGATATAAATAAATATAGAAGTTATGAAAATTACAACAATATTAATTTAGATTTTTATGTAAAATATGTATTAATTAATGAGATGATATCGCATTCCACATGATTAGATAAGATTATGTTTGTGAGTCACATACATATCAATATAATTTTCACTGTAGCTAACGACTTATCCAATTATATTCTAAAGAATATAATTTGTTTTATTAACAACAGATGCACATGAGGGGTAAATTTTTTTTGCTATTAACAACAGATGCACGTGGCGAGCAAAAGAAACTTTTCTATTAAAAGGTAATAATCATTTTTTAAAAGAATATAAATAATTTACAGTGAGAAGATTATATTTTATTATCTTATTATATTAAGATAAACAAACAAATTGAAATTAGAGACAAATGTTCAGTATATTAGCTATCTTTAGTTAGTTAAAAAGATAATTATCAATAATTAATTAAATAGAAAAAAGGTGGAAAACCAAAAGGTAAACGTCTCCCATAAATAATACATGCTATGACTTTATAAAAAATTGAAATAGTAACAAGACTTATGTTTAAATAGATATGCTATGGATATATAGAGAAGTGAACTATTGACAAGACTCACATTAAATAATTAAATAGTTAAAGTTATGTTGACCTCTTGGGTGAAAGTTATTAGCGAAGTTGTTATTTTTTTCTAATTTTATAATCACCAAATTTTGTATATTGTGGTGCCAATATAAAGAATATACAAGTTAGGGAACATATGGGTCATCTTTAAAACTTAAATTGTGCACTACACGTTAGGGTAGTTGGACAGATTAAGTAAGGAAACAAAAACATATAGTTTTATTATATCTCGATTTTTCTTTTCTTCGTTCTACAAATAATTAATTTATAATATTTCTAATTATTAATAACATCATCCACATTATCGTAAGACTGGTTCACTTAGTGGATCAGTAAAGGTAGCCAGTTTAAATACCAGTTCAATTATAAAAGGAAGATATACAAATAAAAATAGATAAACTGTAGAAAAAAGATTTACGACAAGTGAGTTTTTTACTTTTTTTTCATCATTCCTTTGTTCTTATCTCTTCTCTTTCACGTTTCGCTTTAAGACCTTTTTTTCTTGTATTCCCCAATAGACTCACTCCTCTCCCCTCTCACAGTCTCCCTCTTTCATTCACGAACCATTTTTGTTATCGTTTAATCATAATTATTGAATTAGTGAGATATATGGTTTAGATCACTATGTACGCTTTGTTGGATATTTTAGTGTAATTTGAGATTGCGTGCGACGTTCAAATAAGAGTGCACGCTTATTTGAATGTCATCGGGACTAACGGGGGATCCAGCGCCCCCTTGGCGGGGGTCCGGGGGCAGCGCTCCTGGGAGCAGGGTCCAAGGGGCGGCAGCCCCTGGCGGGGTCCAAGGGGCAGGCCCCTGGCTGGGGTCGAGCTGGCCTTTATCAAAAATGCATCAGAAATTGAATTTCGGGCTAAATATGCACTTTTGGAAACTTAAGGGACTAAAGGTGGTTTGTGCAAAATAAAAACTGCCTGCAGTTACTGCATATACGCTCCCAATGAAAACTGCCAAAATAATCGAAATTTGATTATTGACTCTCAATCAAAAATTGTCATACAAAAATCTAGAATTTTTCTGATTTATCCGATCAAAGATTGGTAGTCACTCCAATTGTTTGATCTGATAGTGATTACACGACTTCAGATTTATCCAAGCAATTTCGAATTATTCCCAACACTCTTCTAACTATATACATGAGGAGGTGCGCTCACATGTGTAACACATTGTTAAAATATAACCCAATGAAGATGGACATTTGTTATGCTCATGGACCATGGTCAAGAGCTTGTGGTATTCACATGGGTGGGGGACTCGAAAGTTAATGCCATAACAAATGACTTAGGTCAGGGACATTTTTGTTCATTCATAAAGATGGTGGCATAATTGGCTTTCGTATATACCTTCTAGTTCACCAGATGCATGTTTCGGATCCGAGTATTTCGTTTTTAATTGTTATTCAACATTTATGGAAATCTACATAAAGCAATGTATCTAACGAAGAAACTAATGTAATGTATAAGGTTATTAGATATAGTGTAAATCATTTAAAATTGCGTTATAATTTCACAAAATACCTCTTTAAGATATAAAAGTTTTTATTTTATCACTCTTGACTGACTTTCAAAAATGGATTAAGAAACTTAAGTAATAGATACTCATGGCTGGCTCAAAATATTATAGACCCAAATAGATAATAAAATTAGGGCCATTTTTATAAGAGAAGAAGAAAAAATTGTTTAGATACTATAATTCATATATCATTTGTGTGTATGTATAATAATAGATATAGATCATAAACTTTAATGTCAACCATCTTAAAGCCAAAAGCACCTACATATAATATGTTAATCTAGAATTTGGGGTCTCAGTGAAGTAGACGCTTAAAGTGCTTGCTTTATTTCACTCTCCCTTGAGCGGCCCTGTAGACACTATTAAAAAAACTTAGAAAAATTAATAAAAATATTGTTATATATTAGCTTTAACGAATTTATCGATCATTCTTTTGTCTTTTACATACACACTTTTCTATCATCAAGGTACAAATTTTGCATTCACTTGATTATTATTCTCTTGGACATGAAACTATTTTAACTTACGTGACAAGTCTAGATCAATATGAGTTGCCAATTCACATGCAAACATGGGCTGTAGAGCATAATAATCATAGTTGAATTGTGGCCCTTCTGATTTCTACGACTCCTCTTATATCGCATGTACGTGTTCAACTTTCGGCATTTCATATGGTTATCAAAGTCTTATAGAATGACACCATGCGTCTTGTTTCTTCATTTATAGACGTATCTAGATTAGATAGACTTAAAGTTAATTTAATTTCGATTTTGAATTCTACATCATGGTTCGGTTTTCTTCAGCCACTAAAGTGCTCTATAACGCAAGCTTAAGAGGAACTTAATGATGGGCAAACATCACTATTGCTATCTCCTGTTGACACGGGGTATGTTTGCCCACCTCTAAAAACAACATATTGAAATGATTATATATAAAGAACGATAAGAGTTGACTAATCTCATCTCTTACTATTAAAGTCAAAGGGTTTTTACCGTTGGACATATCCGTTGCTGAAGGTCTATGGAGAAATTGGAGACCTTACCAACTATATATATTTAGAAAATCATAACTTTTATTTTTGTTGGTTAATCTATCAGCACTCACGGGGATCCGTCAATGACTTATCGATGGATCAAGTTATTTGTCAGGGATGTTTTCTTAAGATTTTAAACTATTCATCGGTGACCATCGATTGATCAAACCAGATATAAAGAGTCAATTTTCTAGTAGTATTTCCAGTTATATTTTTCCTTTGATTATCAGTTTTTATCTTTCAGATATGTCTGTTATTTCGTAAACTATGAACAACATTAAATCAATTCAAACCGATTTTAGACCTAAACTATGATCCATCAAGTTTGGTTCTAAATTTGCGTGGGTCTTCTACTTTTTATACCATTTTTGACAATTCTTAATCTTGGTCACTTTGATAGAGAAATTCATCAATATTGATTCTCATTATATAATATTACAACCCTTTTAATACAAAACATTAAACCATATATAACATAATACAAAAGAAGATATAGAATGATAAACATATATATAAAACCTCACAAATCAATACAAATGACTAATTAAAGTTGGCTTGGCTCACATGTTCTCCTTTGGGACCCTACCCATCTAATTCTTTCATATATAAACCACCATCTCCTCTTACAAAACTAAACACCATATCCCCATATCTCTCTCAAAATCCAAAACAACTGAGTGTGATTACAAAATCCATAACCGGTTGTGCTTGTTAGCTTTCAATACACCGTTGCCAGACATTGACGATGGATTACAACGGCGGGTTCATGAAAGTAAAATCCAATTTGAGAACCGGAAGCAAAGGAAGAAGAACAAGAAGAATCAACACAAAGGTGGTTAGGAAGGTGAAGAAGTTGCAAAAACTTGTACCTGGAGGAAAAGGGTTGAATGCGGATCGCCTTTTTGTTCATACCACGAATTACATTATGCATCTTAAGTTACAGGTCGATGTGCTTCAAGCCCTATCCAATGTTAATCCATCATAGAACTCTCATCCCATATTTTTTTATGTTGTAGTCAACATTTAAGTTCTATATATATTTTTAAACGTATATATATGTATGCTAAGATAATTATGTTATGTTTGATAAATATCTATATATACAAATGAGATTTTCCATGCCATTTATATAGGATGCCACTATTTTGTTTCTTTTTATCTTCATCCTAAATGCTTGATTTGTGTTTGTACATGTATTTCATGAGTGATCACTTATGCATAGTCATGTCCATATATGTTCTCATATGTATAATATCCAAGTTTTTATACGAAATACAATTAGTTATTATTAAACCATGAACAAGTTGAATGCAGATAATAAATACAAAGGGAAAACTAAAAAATATCAAAGTTGACCAAGAAATTTTCAAAATAGACATTGCACATATTTATGTCATTTTTACGGTTCTTTAATTATTGTTGAAGAAGTTAATCTTGAATTGAAGAGATAAATATCAAGACGGCTTATAGATAATTATGGTGAACTATTTACTATGTCTTGTATATTTAAATAAAGATAATTGTAATTCGAATTAGATAAGTTGGTTAATTTAATTAACTAAATAGAGTTTGAGTCGGGTTAGAACTATGATGAGTTTTAGTATAAATAGAGGATTATGATTATTGTATTTATGCTCTCATTGATGTATAATAAAAAGAGTTGAACAGTTCGTTCATATCTCGTATTCTTTTATGTTTAATCAAAGGTCTGATTTGCAACAATTATTAGCTATTTTAAAATAACACTACTAATCGAAATGTTTACTTATTTTAGCTATTTCGAAATGACACTATTAATTGAAATGTAATTAAGCTTTTGAAGTTGCTAGAATTATGCAATGGTGAGACCGCTAATACTTCATAATACATTAACGTTTACTTATTTTAGCTATTTCAAAATAACACTATTAATTGAAATGTAATTAAGCTTTTGAAGTTGCTATTTCGAAATAACACTATTAATTGAAATGTAATTAAGTTTTTGAAGTTGCTAGAATTATGCAATGGTTAGACCACTAATACTTCATAATACATTAATGTTTACTTATTTTAGCTATTTTGAAATAACACTATTAATCGAAATGTAATAAAGCTTTTGAAGTTGCTAGACTTATGCAATGGTGAGACCACTAATACGTTATAATACATTTATGTTTGAACAACCCCTTAAATTATAAATATGCGTATACGTGTACGTCTCAAGTGTTTGAAAGATACTGTTATATGTGAATTCATCAGCATAAATGATAGTATCACATCAACTTATACATGCATGTGAATGACATTATTGGTGATTCATGAAGTGTTGCACATGGCTAGGGTGGCAATCCTTTCTTGCATTTTGTGGTCATGGAACTCTCCTATTCCCAAAATTATAATTGCATATGAAAGTATGAAACCTCAATTACTTTTTCCAATAAACAGATGAAAATAATAAATTGGACTAAAGTTAAATAGACAACGTAACAACTAATGTTAAATTATTAATAAATAATTTTCTATGTGTGGTGGAGCTGGTAAATGCATATGTTTGGATCAAAATTATGGAAGAAATCATTAAGCTTGGCATATCTCACAACTATGCGGCATATATGGAAGGGAAGAAATGAGAGTGAATTTAATGGTCGTGGTTATCTTTTTAGTTTTTCCTTTACGTTTTTGGGTTTTTACTGCTATGTTGGCTTTGTTCTACAATTATAGAATTTTCGTTCTTTAAAATAAATGTATCATGTTAAGTTGTTAACTAATAGTTTTTCAAAGAAAGTAACTGTTACATATCAAACAAGTGAACTCAATCGAAAAAACTAATCTGGTGGGTTAGAGAGTCTATTTGGTATATAAACCTCACATTGGTGACTCATACCTTGCAATGGTTTCAGTCCATAACAATCGACCCTCCTTAAGGGCCAACGTCCTCGTTGATCACGGCTGGGTCTCTCCAGGCCACCACTTCAAGTTTGGCTCTGATACCAATATTACATACCAAACAAGAGAACTCAACCCAAAAGACTAGTCTAATGGGTGAGATAGCTCATTCGGTATATAAACCTCACATTCGTTGCACATACAACCGATTTAAAACAAGTCTCATACCTTGCAATAGTTTCAGTCCAAAACAATCGACCCTCCTTAAGGGCTAACGTCCTCCTTGATCACGATTGGCTCTTTCCATACCACCACTACGAGTTTGGCTCTGATACAAACTGAATCCTTTATCAAATGGTCCTAAGAAAATAGAAAGGAACTTGAAGAAATTTAGACCGGAGCTCCTTACTCAAACTGGCCCTCCGCCTTCATGCCAGTGAATACATATTCATGCACGACTAAATGTGAACCGCCACTCCACCAAAGCGGTCGTTGTTGTAGCGATATATATTGTACATATTGAAGAGCAAACTGATAACAAGGTAGTTTTGGATTAGTGATCTATGGGTATGGAGTTAGAACACCCTAGACAAGCTAAATTTTCTATAAAATATAATACCTTTAGTCTCGTCATAATGAGAATTTTTTTTATTATGTAAGCAATCTTCAACGTAAAAGTAAGTATTTATTTAAGTGATAATATTGGTAAAAGAAGGGTAGATATTTTCCGTTTAGATTGTCGTGTATTTATATTGTTGTCCTAGTGCACGTAATCTCGAATTAAAGTATTAAACACTAACTAGAATAGTATTGTGAACACATTATTCACTATTTTCATGTGTAAGAGTGAAAGAGCAATTGTAAAATGAGACATGATTTAAATTGGATATGTAAATAATTCCCACCATCCACTTCTCTAACTAATTCCTCTTGCGTTGATGTATATCAACAAGATTCCAATTGCCTCCAATTAATTATGCCGTATACGAGAACAATGCCCGGATAGTTTCTGTGGTTTGTTTAGATTTCATATATAGTCCATACACTTTTAAAATTACACCTATAGTCCATACACTTTTAAAATTACACCTATAGTCCTCAACTATTGTACATTCGTTCTTGAATAGTCCCTAGCCAGGAGCTGACAAGTTAGGGGGGGGGGGGGGGGGGGGGGGGTTTACCTTCATCTCAGATCTGCAAATCGAACACCGTCTCAGATCTGACCTTGCAGACGACTCAACATGAGAACTCATCGGTCGTCTCAGATGTAAGTGTTCAATGGTGGTGAAGGCGGTTGTGATTGCCGAAGAGACGTTTTATATTCACTTAACACCAAAAATTAACCTTCATCCGTTTCAGGGACTATCCGAAAGCTAATATGCAAAAGTTGAGGACTATAGGTATGATTTTAGATGTATAGGAACTATAAGTAAAATCTAAGTAAACCACGTGCATAATCCAGTTATTTTTCTCTGCATCTATATATTCTTTGCGAACTCCTCTTTATTTGCTATCGCATAAAAACTCTGGAAGTCTGTTGTTCCAATAATGGCCATACCCATTACTTCATTAGTGAATTCATGCATGCGGCCCATTTCTTTATTTTGAAGTCCATACGCTAGACCAATTGCCCATTTAGACATTATTTCTCATTTAGTCCATGAGCCCAACTAGATTTAATAAAATATATGAATCTGCATGTCATCGAGTAGGGGTGTTCAAATCGCTCGTCGATCGCTCGGAATACGCTTGGAATATGCTCGCTCGGTTTGGTCCGGTTTGCAAACGAGCCAAAGATTAGCAAGGGTCCGCTCGGCTCGGTTCGGCTCAAATTAATTTTTATTAATTTATTACATATATAATAATATATGCACACACAAATTACATGTGTATTCATATTTTATACATACCGAACCGCTCTATTAGATTTGGACCACTATACTCAAATATACTATTATATTTCCATACTAGCCTAATCAAACCAATAAAAAAATTAATACCAATTTTAAAACTAAAACTCTAAGTCGTGAAGTGACAATATTTGATATTTTTCTCTCATCAATCATCAGTCGTCAATCGTCTCTCGCTCTCACCATATGTCACAAGGCGACAATTGTTCTTTGTTGTATATTCTTTGTAACATTTGTGTAAATCGAGTTTCGAAAACCCGCCCCAAATTATCAATCAAGTGTATTTATGTCGTTCAGTTATATTTCTTTGTTAAATATTAGAATATTACATAATAATAACCAATGTTTAAAATAACCTTAATACAATAATAAATATTCAATTAAGTATTAAATATTTGTATTAATAAATGATTTAAGAGGCTTAATAAAAATAATAAAGTAAAATAGGGACCAAAGGGGTAAACCGGGATCGAACCCGGGTCCCTCCGGTAAACACACACCACAACCGCCGCTGAGGCACGCACACTAATTGATTTGAAATCTAGATCAATTTATTTATAATCGAATTTGGAAGAATGCCGGCGAGTTCAAACCAGCGAACCCGCCTGACTAGTCCCTGTTCTGGAATCCGGCTGGCAATCCGCGTAAAAACTTTCCAAACCTGTATCAATCCACCTTAATTGTGCGAAATCAATCAGTTTTGTTTCTAAAACCGAAATCAATCACTTTACTCGGTTTCTAAAACCAAAAAACCGAGCACCCTGTTTCAAATCTATAAATACCGATCAAATCCCACAATCAAAACTCGCTCATTCTGCTCGCATTATTCCTCTGCTCACACCCCCCCTGTTCGCCGGAAGAACGCAGTCAGCCACCGGAATTCAACCGCCGAAAATCGTGATCCTCCACTTCTGTTCTACGGTAGACTCCTGCTCTTTTCCTTTGAATATTACTCAATTAACATCGCATACTAATGGTAATCAGAAGTGAATCAGATTTAAACGGGCGGGTACAGATTTGGTTCGAATTCAAAATGAAGAAGATGGAGTGAAAACTCGCGTTTTATATAATTAAATCAGTTGTTTCAAATCGGTTAGACACACAGTCCAGTGGTGGACTGTGTGCAAACACACGTACACGTCCCCGGTTCGAACCTGATTCACTGCCGTACCTCTGTTATATAAACAGTTTTGTTTTTGTTTCATCATATCTAGCCGTAGTATGTATATAAATATAATTGAAAAGCAAGTTTTGACGGGTTAGACACCCAGCCCAGTTGGCCGGGCTGGGTGCAAAACCGGCTCCAGGTCGCGGGTTCGAAACCCACTCTTCACGCAAACCGACTGGCTTTTAAAAACCTTTTTAATTAAATTAAATCAAATCAGGAATTACTTAATAAATATATAAATATAATAAAAATCCAGTATCTAACGGATTAGACACGTAGCTCAGTTGGAAGAGCTGCGTGCACGCAACCGCGAGGTCTCAAGTTCGAATCCTGTCACACGCATCCAATTTCACAAAAAAACCGGTCAGATCTAACTGTCAGATCTGACAGTTTTTTTTAAATATTAATTTATATGTCATATATTCCTTATATTTTAGCAAAAATTAAATAACAAAAAAAAGAGAGATACATCAAAATATAACTTTGAAGATTATACAATCTCAACAAAGTACCACAAAAATAACCTAAAGACCTAACCAAAAAGTTTTAAGTCCAAATATTAATTTGTTTATATTTTTGTTATCGTATTATTATCTTAGGTTAGTATTCGTTTGTCGATCAAATCCTTTCCTCGTGCGCACTCATCATCAGCCAAGAATACGCACCCACTGTGAGTGAATCTCTACAAATTCCCCGTTTTAATCACGTTTTGGGGTGTATCATGTGTCGTATCATTTTTTTTATTTTATTTAAACACTTGTGCTTATATCATTTCGTGATCAAATGTGTATTGCTTGTAGTGTGGTTTATACGTGGATTCATTTTATTATTTCAGTGCACTCATTTCATTAGGCCCATCAGTTCCTCGTAGGATACGGGTTGAGCATCAGGTGCCTCATTAGATCGGCTCCGTTTGATTGAGTCTTGATCTCAGATACATCATCATTCATGTCATATATTCATTCAATGTGGTTTGTGATTGGTTATATATATATTTTCTCACATGTGATTTATGCACAATTTTCTTTAATAAACATAATAAGCAATTATTTAAATGTTTTATCAAGGTTCACTCGCCAACTTTTGTTGACCCAAAATTTCCTCTGTTTTACACATGATACAGGTGATCAAGTTGAGGAAAGAAACACTTAGGATGATGGCCTAGAAGAATAAACAAGTTATTTCGTTGGAACAAACATTTAGATTTTTATTGTGTATGTATGAAATTCTTGTTGGATATTTAAATTTGAATTTGAATTTAATAAATATGAAACTTCTTAGTAAATATCATGAGCTTTGGTGATAACCCAATCATGCCCCGACTTTTATTCCGCTGCGGGTCGGGGTGTGACAGATTGGTATCAGAGCTTGTGACTATAAGGATATAGGATAGGTTATTAGACCCTTAGAGCCTATACTGTAGTTGATTAGATTTTAATTGTTTATGTGTTACATGCAAAATTCATGATGTTTATATGTTTCATGTTTATTTTCACACCCAATATTATGCAAGCACTCCCACAAGTACATGTTAATATGCAATGCTCATCATAGTTCATATCCTCATAACATGTTATATCCATGAAAGCACACACCTCACGATTTCACAATTTCCATGATTTCTTTTCAAAGATTTTTTTGCAATGTTTTCGTATTTTTCAAATCACATCAAAGTGAGTTTTCACGACGGGCATGTAGTAACTGGAAGGGTACGAGTACCGGTAGTCGGAACATCCTGTCCAGGCTTGGCATTCGTATAAATCCAAAATAAAGGACCAGTTTGCCTACCTGGGGACTAACGATGAGAGTACGAAGGATCTACTAGGCGAAAGCATGTTATACCAAACGTCGTGTGAGCTAACCCCACTTTGAGTTGTCATTGTGTCTACACCTGGACACCCTCCGACCATACATCTCGCAATCATGTTTTACGATTTTCATTCGGGTGGTGCGAGTGTTAACCCGCCGACACCAATGTGAATCCTACCAAGCCCAATAGTCATGGGGGCCCACATGACTACACAGGCAATGGTATGGGGGACATTTGGAGGCCCAAACATGAGCAAACCCAATACATCCTATGGATGTAGTTAAATTATTTTCAGTTATGTTGTTTTCATTCTTTTTATGACACATAACACCTAGAAAATTCTTGAACTCACAATCTCCCTATACATATTCCTGTAGATGTCTGCTAGGCAATTACGTGGAGGTAGAAGGTCAGGGAAGTCAAACGAACGCTTGGCCACGCAAATTGTTAAACAAATGGCCGCAGTGCTTCCTGACATCGTACTACAAGTTCAGCAAGCTCTCACCGCTAATCCCATCAACTCTCCCAACCAAGAAGACCAAAGCGGCGCCAACCCTCCTCCCAAAACCCCCAAATGCACCTACAAACACTTCAAGTCCTGCGATCCCCCAAAATATGAAGGGACTGAAGGTGTCACCGCTCTCCTTCACTGGTTTGAGGAGATGGAAAACACCTTTCTCAATTGCGACTGTCCCGAGAACCGTAAGGTATGTTATGCGCCTGGAAAATTGTTTGGGGTAGCCCTTACCTGGTGGAACACGGAAAAGGGTAAGCGAGGTGTTGAAGATGCCATGGCCTTAACATGGGAAGAGTTAAGGTAAATCATAACGAGACGCTTCTGTCCAAGAAGCGAAATCAAAAAGCTAGAAGACGAGTTTCACGCATTGAAACAAAAGGAAGGAGACCACACTTCATACAATAAGAGATTTCTCGAGTTGAACCAGATGGTCCCCAATCTATTCACCCCATTATACCGCATAGTCGAACACTACATTCGAGGCCTCCCCTCAAAAATCCAAGATTCGGTTTTAAGCACTTCGCCTGCAACACTTGAAACCGCAATGGAGTTAGCTACGGAACTCACTGAAAATCGCATTCGAAACGGCAAATTCAAAGATGAGAAGAAGAAAACACCCATTGAGACCCCAATTCCAAACCACCCAGGTTCATCCTCGAAGTTTGCTGGTAAGAGGAAGTGAAATGGCAAGAACTTTGCTGTCACCCAAACCAACCCTCCCATCACTGCTGCTCCAATCACCCAAGTTACCCCTCCAGCCGCACCATTCAAAAGGCCATACACTGGCCCACACCCAAAGTGTAACCGTTGTCAATACCATCACCCTCCTGAAAACCCCTGCCAACATTGCACAAGTTGTGGCCGTGCGAGTCACACCATCCAAACCTGCCGTACCCTTCAGCGATTAAATCGCAGTCAACCTCCAACCCAAACCCAAAATCAAATGGTGGGCCAAGCCCAACAACCCTTACTTCTACCGCCTGCACAACTCGCAGCCCAACCTTACTACCAACCCAACTACCCCATGATGCAATCCATGCGAGCCTGTTTCAATTGTGGGGACCCAAACCACTTCAGAAACACTCGCCCACGCCTGGTGAACATCATCCATGCCCAAGCTCAAGCAAACCCAGTAAACCAAGCTCCTCCACCTGCTATAGGAAGAGCTTTCAATATCAACGCCAACCAAGCCAGGGCTGACAACAATGTGGTCAACGGTACGTTTCTCATAAATGGTAGTTATGCATCCATATTATTCGATACTGGTGCGGATAAGAGCTTTGTGTCTTTAGAATTCGAATCTATCCTCGACCAACCTCGTGATAATCTCGTTGAATCTCTGACGGTGGAAGTTGCTGACGGAAAACCCACTTCATTAAATTATATTATACGCAATTGTATTCTCACCCTAAATGATCACAATTTTCCAATTGATCTCATTCCTATGAAATTGGGAAGTTTCGACGTTATCATCGGCATGGACTGGCTCAGCCAGCATCACGCTGAAGTGGTGTGCCATGAAAAGTTCATTCGTATTCCTCTCGCCGACGGTCAGACACTACTTATCTTTGGGAAACTCCTTCGAAAGGGCTCAAATCGATGTCCTGTCTTCAAGCCCGAAGTTATCTTCGCAAGAATTACGTCACATTTCTAGCTCACGTCGTCAAGAAGGAAGGCAAGAAGAGGAAGCTCGAAGATATTCCAATTGTGAAAGAATTCCCGCAAGTTTTTCCCGACGACGTTTCAGGACTTCCTCCTGTGAGAGAAGTCGAATTTTGAATCGATCTTGTGCCTGGCGCTACACCGGTCGCAAAATCTCCTTATAGGTTAGCCCCATCCGAGATGCAAGAGTTGGCCAGTCAACTGCAAGAGCTGACTGACAAAGGATTCATACGTCCTAGCTCATCGCCTTGGGGTGCGCCTGTTCTTTTTGTGAAGAAAAAAGATGGAACGTTTCGCATGTGCATTGATTATAGAGAACTCAACAAGTTGACGGTTAAGAATCGCTACCACTGCCTCGTACTAATGACCTTCTAGACCAACTTCAAGGCGCCACCTGTTTTTCCAAAATCGACCTTCGTTCTGGTTATCACCAGCTTAAAGTGCGCGAAGAAGATATTCCAAAAACTGCCTTCCGAACTCGTTATGGTCATTACGAGTTCATGGTTATGCCCTTTAGTTTAACCAACGCCCCCGCTGTCTTCATGGATTTAATGAATAGGGTATGCAAACCCTATCTCGACCGTTTCGTTATAGTCTTCATCAACGACATTCTTATCTACTCCAAGTCAAAATCCGATCATGAGAGACACATTCGACTCATTCTTACACTCTTAAGGACTGAAAAGCTTTACGCTAAGTTCTCAAAATGTGAATTCTTGTTAGGAGAAGTACAATTCCTTGGTCATATCGTCAATGACAAAGGGATTCATGTCGATCCTTTGAAAATCAAGGCAGTACAGGAATGGCAAGCGCCACGTACCCCTACCGAAGTTAGGTTATTTCTTGGCTTGGCTTGTTACTACCGACGCTTCATTGCCAATTTTTCCCGTATCGCCGTTCCGCTCACGGCCTTGACCCACAAGGGAAAACCCTTCATTTGGGGACCTAAGCAAGAGGAGGCCTTCCAAACTTTAAAGCAAAGGCTTTGTGACGCATCTATCCTTACACTCCCTGAGGGTTGCGATGACTTTGTGGTCTTTTGCGACGCCTCAGGGCAAGGTCTAGGCTGTGTTTTGATGCAAAGAGGAAAGGTGATAGCCTATGCCTCTAGGCAACTCAAAATCCATGAGAAAAATTACACCACCCACGACCTGGAACTTGGAGCCGTTGTGTTCGCTCTCAAGATATGGGGACATTATCTTTACGGTACCAAGTGTGAAATATACACTGACCACAAGAGTCTCCAGCATATCTTCAATCAAAAAGAGTTGAATATGAGGCAACGAAGATGGGTCGAACTGCTCAACGATTATGACTGTGAGATTCAGTATCATCCTGGTAAGGCAAACGTGGTGGCTGATGCGCTCAGTAAAGGGATATGCGAACTCTATTCGTCTTCTATGTTCACAAATCATAACCGATATCAAGGATCGAATCCGGGCAGCTCAACATATCTCGGTAACGGAAAATGACGTACGCGATGAGCTGTCATGTGGAGCTGAACTCAAAATTGAAACCAAATCCGACGGTATTCTATATTATTTAAACCGCATATGGATTCCCGATCACGACAACCTTCGTGATTTCCTCATGAATGAGGCACAAAAAACACGATACTCTGTACACCCAGGAGCCGATAAGATGTATCAAGACCTACGATACACCTACTGGTGGCCTGGCATGAAAAAGGATATCGCTGTTTTTGTTTCCAAGTGCCTTACATGTTCCAAAGTGAAAGCTGAACATCAAAGACCTTCAGGACTTCTAGTCCAACCCGAAATACCGGTATGGAAGTGGGAAAACATAACCATGGACTTCATTACCGGGTTACCTCGCACCTCCAGCGGGTATGACACCATATGGGTAATCATTGATCGTCTTACAAAATCAACTTACTTCATTCCGATTCGTGAGGACTTCAAGAACGAGAAGTTAGCTCGTATCTACATCAGCGAGATCGTAAGCCGTCATGGTGTACCGTTAAGCATCATTTCAGACCGTGATGGCCGTTTCACTTCACGCACATGATGAGCCGTACAAACTGCTTTGGGTACACGCTTAGACCTTAGCACCGCCTTTCACCCTCAAACTGATGGTCAATCCGAACGCACCATCCAAACCCTTGAAGACATGCTTCGAGCATGTGTCATAGACTTCAAAGGGAACTGGGAAGCTCATCTACCGTTAGTCGAGTTTTCGTACAACAATAGCTATCATTCAATATCGGCATGGCTCTTTTCGAAGCTTTATATGGTCGTAAATGTCGATCTCCAGTATGTTGGCACGAAATTGGTGAAGCGCAAATCACGGACCTGAATTGATTCAAGAACCAACCGACAAAATCCTTCAAATTCGAAACAATCTTCTAGCTGCTCAAAGTCGTCAAAAGAGTTATGCTGACAAACGACGAAAGCCCTTGGAGTTTTGTGTTGGTGATCAAGTACTTTTGAAAGTATCACCGTGGAAGGGAGTGGTTCGTTTTGGCCAAAAGGGCAAGCTAGCACCACGCTACGTAGGATCTTTCAAGATACTCGAAAGAGTAGGACCTGTAGCCTACAAGCTTGACCTACCAGAAGAGCTTAACAGAATTCAACCTACGTTCCACGTATCAAACTTGAAAAAGTGCCTTGCCGACGAAAACCTCCATATCCCTTTGGAAGATATTCAAGTTGATGATTCAATGCATTTCATTGAAAGACCAGTGAAAATCATGGGTTTCAGTGAGAAGCGTTTGAGACGAAGTCGTATTCCAATCGTCAGGGTACACTGGGAGTCAAAACAAGGACCCGAGTTTACTTGGGAACGTGAAGACTCAATACGCAAAAAGTACCCACATCTTTTTCCGGTTACAACTACTACTTAAATTTCGGGACGAAATTTCTAAAAGTAGTGGATACTGTAACATTTGTGTAAATCGGGTTTCGAAAACCCGCCCCAAATTATCAATCAAGTGTATTTATGTCGTTCAGTTATATTTTTTTTAAAAATATTAGAATATTACATAATAATAACCAATGTTTAAATAACCTTAATACAATAATAAATATTCAATTAAGTATTAAATATTTATATTAATAAATGATTTAAGAGGCTTAATAAAAATAATAAAGTAAAATAGGGACCAAAAGGGTAAACCTGGATCGAACCCGGGTCCCTCCGGTAAACACACACCACAACCACCGCTGAGGCACGCACACCAATTGATTTGAAATCTAGATCAATTTATTTATAATCGAATTTGGAAGAGTGCCGGCGAGTTCAAACCAGCGAACCCGCCTGACTAGTCCCTGTTCTGGAATCCGGCTGGCAATCCGCGGAAAAACTTTCCAAACCTGTATCAATCCACCTTAATTGTGCGAAATCAATCAGTTTTGTTTCTAAAACCGAAATCAATCACTTTACTCGGTTTCTAAAACCAAAAAACCGAGCACCCTGTTTCAAATCTATAAATACCGATCAAATCCCACAATCAAAACTCGCTCATTCTGCTCGCATTATTCCTCTGCTCACACCCCCCTGTTCGCCGGAAGAACGCAGTCAGCTGCCGGAATTCAACCGCTGGAAATCGTGATCCTCCACTTCTGTTCTACGGTAGACTCCTGCTCTTTTCCTTTGAATAGTACTCAATTAACATCTCATACCGATGGTAATCAGAAGTGAAACAGATTTAAACGGGCGGGTACAGATTTGGTTCGAATTCAAAATGAAGAAGATGGAGTGAAAACTCACGTTTTATATAATTAAATCAGTTGTTTCAAACGGGTTAGACACACAGTCCAGTGGTGGACTGTGTGCAAACACACGTACACGTCCCCGGTTCGAACCTGATTCACTACCGTACCTCTGTTATATAAACAGTTTTGTTTTTGTTTCATCATGTCTAGCCGTAGTATGTATATAAATATAATTGAAAAGCAAGTTTTGACGGGTTAGACACCCAGCCCAGTTGGCCAGGCTGGGTGCAAAACCGGCTCCAGGTCGCGGGTTCGAAACCCACTTTTCACGCAAACCGACTGGCTTTTAAAAACCTTTTTAATTAAATTAAATCAAATCAGGAATTACTTAATAAGTATATAAATATAATAAAAATCCAGTATCTAACGGATTAGACACGTAGCTCAGTTGGAAGAGCTGCGTGCACGCAACCGCGAGGTCTCGAGTTCGAAACCTGTCACACGCATCCAATTTCACATAAAAATCCGGTCAGATCTAACTGTCAGATCTGACAGTTTTTTTTTAAATATTAATTTATATGTCATATATTCCTTATATTTTAGCAAAAATTAAATAACAAAAAAAAGAGAGATACATCAAAATATAACTTTGAAGATTATACAATCTCAACAAAATACCACAAAAATAACCTAAAGACCTAACCAAAAAGTATTAAGTCCAAATATTAATTTGTTTATATTTTTGTTATCGTATTATTATCTTAGGTTAGTATTCGTTTGTCGATCAAATCCTTTCCTCGTGCGCACTCATCATCAGCCAAGAATACGCACCCACTGTGAGTGAATCTCTACAAATTCCCCGTTTTAATCACGTTTTAGGGTGTATCATGTGTCGTATCATTTTTTTTATTTTATTTAAACACTTGTGCTTATATCATTTCGTGATCAAATGTGTATTGCTTGTAGTGTGGTTTATATGTGGATTCATTTTATAATTTTAGTGCACTCATTTCATTAGGCTCATCAGTTCCTCGTGGGATACGGGTTGAGCATCAGGTGCCTCATTAGATCGGCTCCGTTTGATTGAGCCTTGATCTCAGATACATCATCATTCATGTCATATATTCATTCAATGTGGTTTGTGATTGGTTATATATATATTTTCTCACATGTGATTTATGCACAATTTTCTTTAATAAACATAATAAGCAATTATTTAAATGTTTTATCAAGGTTCACTCGCCAACTTTTGTTGACCCAAAATTTCCTCTGTTTTACACATGATACAGGTGATCAAGTTGAGGAAAGAAACACTTAGGATGGCCTAGAAGAATAAACAAGTTATTCGTTGAAACAAACATTTAGATTTTTATTGTGTATGTATGAAATTCTTGTTGGATATTTAAATTTTAATTTGAATTTAATAAATATGAAACTTCTTAGTAAATATCATGAGCTTTGGTGATGACCCAATCATGCCCCGACTTTTATTCCGCTGCGGGTCAGGGTGTGACATTCATCGCCTCACCTGCCTCAACCATAGCCTCATTCTCGGACGATCCGACCTCAATCTTAGTGTCATCCTCGGACAATTGGACCTTAGTCGTGACCCGATAGCGGAGACATCAAAGGAAACATGCTAAATCTATGGTTGTCCAAATTACTCGTCGCTCGCTTGGAAAATTACACACTCAAATATGCTCGTTCGGACTTTGCTCGGTTGTAAACAAGCCAAGCATGAGCAAAGGTCCGCTCGATTCGGATCGACTCGTAAACAGCCCAGCCCTTTCATCGACTTACCATAAAATATAACTTTTAAATAATTAAATGCAATGATAGTTAAAGGTAAGTTAGAATAATTAATATTAGTATATATGTAAGATCAATTTCATTTTTTTCATAACCTACAAAATATATTTCAGTTTTACTCACGGTCTAAAATTTTATCAAATTCGTTATCTCTTAAAACCTTTAAAATTTAAGGATGAACTAAATAGAATAATAATTAATAGAAACAATCCGAAACCTATTCAAATGATAGGAATATTAATATAAAAATATCTATATTTTAAGCCACAATATTGTGTTGATAAGTGTTTAGTCTACTTGTTTCGACCTGATTGCGTATTTTACATAAATAGTTAAATATGTTATGTTTATTATATAAAAAAATACCTAATTAGCCACGTTTTAAATTGTGTCATCAACATTTATGACCCGAAATCGTTCACCAGTGACTCATTCAAGACGTGTCAAATACTCAAATCACGTCCGCTAGCATGTTTGTGTCACAATTGACAACCGGATGTACATTACCATACCCAAAAGCCTTTATAGGGATTTTTGACTCATTGGCTCAAAATCATTAATATACATGTTTATAGCGTACTTTCTACATCTACTAACATGTATGTTTACTTATTTAACAAGATATGTTAAACATGTTACCTGTGTCACAAACAAGTTAAACCGGTTAGACATGTTTTTAATTATGTTATGACCATGTGAACCCTCTTATGACCTGACTCATTCATCACACATAGAGGTGCACAAAAAGAACCGGAATCGAAATCGGTTTTTTTAATACCTGGGTATCCTATACCCGAAACCGGAAAGTATAGATAGGGTATTCATTTTGATCTCAATACCTTGAACCGGAACCGGAACCGATCATACCTGATTAATACCAGAAACCGAACAAGAACCGGAACCAGAACCGATAACACCCGATACATGATTCTAATATATTTCTTTTAAATTTACGTTAGTGCGTTTATTTTAATTTTCTTTCATTATACAATGCATATTTAATTATAATAAACAAAAATACAAGAAAATACGGTAATAAAAACGCAATATAGTATTAAAAATACAAAAATATAGAACTAAAAAACTCGAAAATAGGGTATAAAAACCCGAAAAATAGGGTATTTTAATACCTGGTTTCCTAAAAACCGGAACCGAACCCTACCCGGAACCAGACATATAGGGTATTGTTTTTTGGTCAAATAACCGGAACCGAAAGCGAACCGGTTATAGCAATAAACGGTTCCAACCCTTAAAACAAGAAACCGAAACCGGTTATTAAAAATACTGTACACCTCTAACCACACATGCTCATCTAACTTTGTGTCAAATCATGTCCACTAACACGTTTGTGTCACAATTAACAACCTGATTAATATACCATAAAGCCCGGATAGTGATTTTTGGGCCATTAGCTCAAAATTTCAAAACCACTAAATCCTAGTAAACCTTTTCCATAGCTAGCATATTTTCTCACATCTTTCCTAATCACAATCATTGTCAAATTACAAAACAATCCCTGCTGATCCTTCCTACCTTCCTGTTGCTATGGGCCTAAATAAGATTTTGTTTTGGAAGTTTCCAGGTATGCATCACACAAAAACGCGCACGCTCACCCAATATAATATAAAATCCCCTTTTATTTTCTCACTCAAAATCCTCTTTTTTTCAAGATTTTCTTGAACAACACACATTCAAGAATCACATGTATCATTTTATCTACTCATGAAGAAAGTGTTGGTTGTTCTAACTTCCAAAAGGGTATTGTAAAGTCTTGATCTTGATCACTAAAACTCCCAAAAATTTTTTATTTTTAGATTCAAGATCTGGGTTTAATTGCATTTTTTTTTATATTTCAAGTGGGTTTCTTGTAATTTCATCAAATTTGTATTTGAGTTGCTTCTTTATTGCATTTCTTGAACAGGGTGTTGATCCAAGAACACTCCAACCTATTAAAAATCCAATCTTTACAGTTCACACACTTGAAGGTGAAAACACACACATAAGTTTTCTCCAAGATTCTGACCTTCTGAGGTTGATGATTTTTGTAGCATTTCATATCTGCTAACATGCGCCTCATCAAACGAAATCTTGCATCTTTTGACTCTTTTTCACCTCCTGTTTATCCTCCACCTTCATCTTCTAATGACCCTAAACCTAAATCAACCTTGACTTTTACAAGAAACATTGTAATTGTGTTGGGTATTATGTTGTTCATCTTTGTGTTACTTCACTTTGTTCTAAGATGTCTTATCAAGAAAAAAAGATCATTACTTCCTGGTCAACAATCTTCAAGATTTCAAGAACCAAGTGACCCTGAAGCTGTTGCATATGAAAGACAGTTGCAACAGCTTTTCACTCTACATGATTCTGGTTTAGATCAAGCTTTCATTGATGCATTACCAGTGTTTCTTTACAAAGATTTAATGGGCTCGCATGAGCCTTTTGATTGTGCAGTTTGCCTTTGTGAATTCTCACAACAAGATAAACTAAGGCTGCTGCCTTTATGCAGTCATGCTTTTCATATCCATTGTATAGACACATGGTTGTTGTCAAATTCTACATGTCCTTTATGCAGGGGTACCCTTTTCAACCCTGAAGCAGAAAGTCAAGTGGTTGACTTTCAGTTTGATGATTTAGTGGAAGAAGATGATCAAGGGTATTCTGGTAATTTGAAGCAAGTTGGAGGGGGGGTTGAGAAGAGGGTGTTTCCAGTTAGACTTGGCAAGTTTAGAGCCACAAATGGTGATAATATTGGTAAAGAAGTTGGTGAAACTAGTAGTAACATGAATGTTGATGCAAGAAGGTGTTTTTCTATGGGATCTTATGAGTATGTGGTGGGTAAGTCTGAGTTGCAAGTGGTGTTTTGCCCTAATAGGGGTAATATTGGAGAAAAGGATTTGGGGGTTGAGAAAGATAAGGGGAATAGTCCTGTAGATGGGGGTAATGATGGGAAGAAAATTAGTAGTAGAAGCAAAGGTGAAAGCTTTTCTGTTTCCAAGATTTGGCTTTGGTCAAAGAAAGATGTTAATCATAAGTTTCATGATTCATCTGTTAATGTAAGTTTACCATCAAGAAATCTGAATGGTAGTAAGTTTTCTCACTAGTTTAGGTTATGAAGTGACTTGTACATCATGCAGGGAGAGTTGTACACTGGTTTGAATATGAGAATATGAAAATATTACATTGTTGGTGAAGCCTTAAAAGAATCATAGCCTTTTGTTTTTCCTTTTTTTACTTGTGATTTGGTTTGGTTTGTGGAAGTGAATGATTTTGTGTCTTTATGTGACTTGCTTTATTGAAGGTGACAAAATGTACTCCACACTTTTATTTTTGTATTGGAATTTGGTTCATTTTCCCTCCCAACAACAGCTTGTGAGTTGTGAATATGACCTTGAGTGTGTTATTCTGGTTCAAATCTTGACTTATCTTGTGGTATAATATACAATAAGGCAATCTTTACCTATTCAAATGTAGCACAACCAAAATGGCATAGAGAAAACCCTTTAGTACTTATATAACATAAAAGATTTGAAATAAATACAAAGGGGGCGCATTTTGCAACACTGGTATTGTAGAGGTGTTCTGTTTCGGTTAAACCACTTTTAACGAAAATTCTATGTCAAACTGCCATCTGCTATCTTGTAGACAATAATCCAAACCGGCCAGCTTTGTTGGATGTGTAGGCAAAACCATCATCGGTTAAAATGTAGATTGTTTACATGTGTTGGATTGTCCTGTCTAAATAAAATTTACAGAAAAATGGCTTCTTATTTTTCATCATTGAGTTTAAACTTGTAGGCTTAAAACAATTGCGCTTTCAAGGATAAATTAGGTGGATTGGCCCTCTTGTATAATTGTGGCACATATGAAGTTATATAAGTATCTTGGACACAATCATGAAGTGTCTTGTACACAATCGGCTACTTTAAACATCATCAAATGATTTTGTGCCAAACTAGTGAATTATCATTGAATGACTTAGGTAGAAACCTTTTTATAGAAGGAAGAGAAATGATTTTTTAGTACTTCTCTTAGGATGAATATTAAGTTTAAAAGTAATAGATATTACTTATAATATACGTTGTAAAATAAGGCATGTTAAAACAATTTTCTTTTCATATGAAATAATACAAAATTAAATTCATTATTTAATTTGTTTAGAACATTGAGTTATCATAATAATCATAACCAACTAATTATTATTATTATTATTATTATTATTATTATTATTATTATTATTATTATTATTATTATTAATTTATAAACTTAGCTACAATAATATTTGTTCTTTTATGATTTTTATCTTTTATAAAAAAAAAATTCAACTTTCATTTTTCTTTTCTTTTTTTGGTTTTTATTTTTAAGTTTCAATCAAACATAGTGTGGCACATGTAACAAAACAAACGGTCTAATACTGACCGAACAACGTCAATACCGAAAGGATATTCGTTTTTATTGTTTCGATTGATATAAACACATCTCGATATGTTTTTGGTCGTGTCATGACTTTTTTTTTGTTTCTTTTTCGGTAAGTGTCGGTATCTTAATGAACCGAACCAATATCAAATGAATTCTTGCCATTAACGTTATTTTTACTATTGCGTCTACGTTTCCATTAAAAAATGGGTCGCCCGCCGAAGAGCGTGGGTGTAACCCACTAGCAATGTTGTAAAAATCGCAACTAGTCGGCCAGTAACTGAGTAATTCTTCGTTAATCAGTCTATTAATCGCTAGTCGGACGTAGTCGGCCAGCCAAAAGTCGGCGATTCTAGCCAGATTCCGACAAAAAACCTGTATATTCCGGCCAAAACCTGTAAATTCTTACTAGTTTCCAACCGAACCATGTGAATTCCAACAATTAATCTTGTATACTTAACAAATGACTTGAGCAAGAGTTAAAACCTTGCTACTTAAAATATTTACCTATAAAAATTTGTATAATTACTGTTTTCGTCCCTATGGTTTGTCAAAAATCACTATTTCAGTCCATTAGTTTAAAAATTGCGATTTCAGTCCCTATGGTTTCACTTTCGTAACCATTTCAGTCCACCTCGCAACCATTTCAGTCATTGTACTTACAAAATAAATGGATTGAAGTGGTTACGAAAGTGAAACCACAGGGACTAAAATGGTTACGAAAGTGAAACCACTGAGACTGAAATCGCAATTTTTAAACTAATAGACTGAAATTGTGATTTTTGACAAACCACAGGGATGAAAACAGTAATTAACTCATGTAATTATGTATACATAAAACTGAAAATTACATATAAAAAACACGATCCGCTTAATCCCGAATAGCCGCTAGTCCCCACCTCACTGACCGACTAGCAACTAGCGAGTTCTACGACCTTGCTCACTAGTATATTAAAAGAAAGAAATCAGTTTTGACTGAAGTCATTTTAATAAAAAAAATTAATTATAAAATATAATACTTGTTACATCATATTAAAATTTGTAAATCAAGAATTTGAGGTATTGATCGGTGTCTCACTTAGGACAAATTTTATTTCGGGTTAAGCTAGGGGGTTTTTCCAGGTACGGATTTTCTTCTGGTGGGTACGCTAGGTCACCACGTTTTGTTTTTCGAGCAAAATGGTGATTCATTTATCAGAATAATCCAGGATATCTAAGTCGTCGTTGTTCATAAAAGAAAAAATTGGCATTCCTAGAATTCCGTAAAAGTGACAACACTTAAAAAGATGGGGGGCTTTTTGGTGTTTTCAAAGCTTGATGGTTTTCCTAGTTATGGGTGGGAACGCCAGGTCACTATGTTCTTTTCTTTAGACGAAAGAGTGATTCACTTGTCAGGATAATCCCATACGTCCAAAACGTTAAAAAAAAAAGAATTGGCATTCCTAAAATTTTGTAAAAGTGACTACACTTAAAAAGATGGTGGCCTTTAGGCGTTTTCAAAGACTGATCGTGTGTTCAAAACGTTTTCCAAACTTTTATTATCTTATTTGTATATTATCTACATATTTTGTTATGAAAATATGATGATAACAAAATCCTGCCATGAACGGAGAAGATCCTGTGAACAGTATGATCATTGGATAAATCTAAAGAAAAAAAAATGCAGGAGAGAAAACAAAATTGGTTATATTTTGTCAATGATTATATTTTGTCAGATATCTTTGTCTTAGATTCGTGTGCTATATTAATGAGAATTCAAGTACATGATGTTTAATCTAACATTATACCTTTTTTTTTTCTAGTGAATAACGTTTTTAGTGGCCAAACCTAAGAAGTATTTTCTGTTTAAGATGTTCTATGTCACTGAGACATTGACAAAGTGACAAATTTTCTACTTTTGTTCATCAATGAAAGTATCATAACATTTAACTATATATAAATCACTAGAATTAATTTAAATCATGTGATAAAACAAACCAAAAACATCATATTCCTTGGCAATGTTGTTCTTAAATAGGTTATAAAAGTTCTAACTAATTCAATCTATTTCAGGTTACCAAAAGAAAATTGAATTTCAAGTCCTTTATATATTTTTTAGCTCAAAAATCATCCTATATATCCGGTTGTATATTACAATAGTTAAAATATATAGCTTATGTTTGTTTCGAACAACTAACACACATTCACTAAACCTACTTCTAGATCTGCACCGTATGTTAACTTATATGCATATACATATTTCTAAATAATATTTGGTCTTCTACATTTTCATGATACAATTTATAATCAGTTTTTTCTAACAAAACATTGCAACTACCTTTTCTCAATTTTCTTTTTAGAACGGCTACTATCTTAGATGGATGAATAAGAAAAATATGTCATCTCACATTAATGATGGAAAGAGATGTGACGAATAATATGCTTACAAACTAAACCCTTATTCGAAGAAAGTAGAGTCATAGAAAATGTCTTTAAAAGAACTCCCACAGCAAAAGCTGTACAATAATGCATCTACGCGATTATGCATCATGTATACATTCATTTTAATAACACTAATTTTAATCAGGGATATTGAATTTAAATAGCCTTAACTTTCATCAATTGGCCAATAACACTTCTAACTTTCGATTTATACACCAACACTCTCAACTTTCAACTTATTGGCCAATAATAATCCTTAACTGAAAACTGGGAGTGTTGGTGCACAAATCGAAGTTAAAAATGTTATCAACCAATTTGTAAAAATTAAAGTTATATAAATCCAGTAACGCTTTTAATTATTAAAAAAGTTGAAGTCTTTGAATTTAATGAGATCAAAGCCTTTGAAAAAAAGTTAGAAGTCTTTGAATTTAATGAGATCAATGCCTTTTTTTTCAAATAGACTACAGGGTCGGCCCTGGTTATAGCGTATGCGGAAGGAAAGGCATTTTAAATAAACGTTATAGTAAATTACCCGATTTGTAATCATATTTCGTTTATGCTTATTTATTTTTAGAAATTACAAATATGGTTCTCAACATTCATATATTATAACACGTATGGTACTTTTAATTAACTAACGTTAAATTTTGTTAAGTTTATGAAATGGCTATTTTTACCATTTTATTAAACAAACTAACGAAAGATATAACCCTAACCGTCCATTTTCTCTTTTCTTCTTTCTCTTCATGTCACCATCTCCCGTCGCCTATATTCGAGTAGTTTCACTAACTGACTTTAAAATATGACATTACTACGTATGCTCGTAACGGAAATCATTTCTTTTAACGGTTACAATCTTTACCAATAAAATAGGTTTATTTGGATGATCCAAAAACTTGTTTTATAACAGAAGTGGTGGAAATTTTATAAAAGGGCCGAGACAACCTTTTCTTTTTGGCATTTTGTTGATGGATTACCTGGTTTTGAGGGAGGGTGCCAACTGTGATGTGATATTCATGGCTCCATCAAAACTTGTAAAGTGTGGGGAAGGAGTCATGTGACAAGGATTTTCTATTTTTTTTTTCTGTTTTCTTTATTTTTCAAAATGATTTAATTCAAAATAAGAATCTTTATGTAATTTATCTATGACAAAAGTAATATATTTTTTTTTAAAGAAATTACTTTTTTTCTTTTCTCTTTTTAGGAGAATAATATTCAAATTATATATAAAATATAAAGTTTTTTTAAAATTTTTGTTGATAATGACCATAGTTGTATTTTCAAAGAGGGTCCATTAGCAAGTGGATTTGATTTTGGCTACATATCTCCCTCATATATGTTTTGTCATTTTTTTTTCTTTCGTACATCACTCTCTTTGTACTAAACAAATTGGAAAAATCCACTTGTATCTTTTTATATATGTTTTTTTTTCTCTTTTTATGGACAAACTAAAGAAGTGGCATCTTTACCCCCCAAGTTACTTTAAAGAGAAAGACAATGATGAAAACATAGAATCAATTGGTAGTAGAGAACGTTTAAAAAATTGGCAAAAGTGATGCAAAATCCAAATAACAAAATGGGAATAAGGCCATAATATGTGACACCTTTTCATGTTCCATGGTTTCAATATATACATGTGTGTGTGCATGTGTGTGTATATATATATATATAACACAACAAATGATTTGGTATGAGCAATGCTTCCATATGCAAATGTTGACAAAAATGGGTCCAACTTGAGAAAAGGATTCTTGGAAAATGACTTAGCATGCATGTATGTGGTATGCAAGTTAAAAAGAAAAGGGTTTGGCAGCTGAAATGTAGTGAAGAAAAAAAGGTTTGGCCGGAAAATGACATCTATACCCACACGTGAATATCTAAAAAAATGGTTTAACACACGCATATGTGCATGTCGTAAAAAAATGGATTTTAGATACGCAATAACTTTACATGAACTTGTTGGTGAAAGAATAGTTTCACATGAATTGGTACTTGACAAAATTCAAGAGAAGAAAGAAAACAAAAATCCTTACATGTATACCCTTTTCATTTAATTTTTCAAGATTAGAAAATGAATGGTTCATATTAATTCTCATGGGTATGTTTTATGTGTGCGCACACGCGTACGTGGGTGGTGGGCATTCACTTGAACATTATTTATGTGTTAACAACTGTGTGAAACACAAGTTGCATACAAACTACTACTACTTGTTTTACATGGATAAACACAGCTGGAATCTGTTACAACAAATAAGGATTCCAAAATGACAATCAAGACAACCAAAAACCATTTCAAACCTCTTGGCTCCTTCCAAATGTGACAAAAGTTGGTTACCCACAATTGCATCCAGCAGATTTTTTTCCTTCTTTAACTAAAAATCCCGATTGCTACCGGGCCCCACCCCATCCGCTTTCCATAAGTGTAACAGAAGACAGAAAAACAATAACACGGATCAGTTTTTTTTAAAGGAGCTTCAGCTTCATACGTCACGAGGGAAGTTACTGATTTGCCCTTCCAACACATCTTTGTTGTTCAACTTATAACGCATTCTTATGCGCATTAATATTCATCATTTACATAGTGAGCAATAAAAACCAAATAAAGGGAGCACAAAGAAATAAATATTCATCATATGCAAGTGAATACCTTGCTTTGCTGACTGTTGGTAACTTGCTTCATCAAGCACTTGATTACAATAGTTCATTATCATCATTATTATATATTTATATTTAGGAGTCCACTTTAAGTTGTTAGTAAGTGGCTATAATGCATTTTGAGTAACATGGATTACAAATAATATCTAGGAGTCCCCTTTAAGTAGTGAGTAATGTGGGTACAACTAGAATACAGAAGTTAAATGTAATTTCTGGGCTTGGGGTCAAAAAGTCAACGGCAGGCAACAAACCTTAGAGGGCCATAATTTACAATGTATTTTGAGTTTCTGTTCGGAGATTGATATATGTTTCTTACATTGGGTTTGTATTGTAATAAGTGGTGAATTGGTTGTAATCTTTATTGGGCCACATATAAGAAAATTATGATAAATATGTATGTGTTGATCATTACTTGGGCCGGGTTTTTACCCAATTGTCTTGGGCTCAATGTGTTGTTAGTGTCTTGAGAGTTGGTCTCTACTTGGGCCCAAGAGAGTTAAGGCATCTACTTATTATCACTGAAAAAATTTCCATTGCACATTCTAAGATTGTTGCATGATGTCTCTGCACTACTTGATCATCTACAGAAGCTGCTTTCGTTAGCATGTTTAACGGAAATCAACGCCACATATCTGCGATGCGAGGCTCAAAGACTGAATAAGGAAAGGAAATCTAATAGTAAGCTTTATCTAAATGCTCATGAATTTGATTACCACATAATCAAATTTAGGAACTTCTAAAGGCATCAACTCAAAACTACTCATGGAGAATTTCTAACATCTTATGCAAAAATTTATCTAGATGCATTAACTCGAAAAATTTTAGATCATAAAAGAGAATGCGTATTTGATGTTGTTGTCACGGTTAGACAAGAACCGCCCCCCAAAATATTGATTGCAAGAACACGAAGACCACTACTATCTTCAATGCTCATGATGGTTTCTGCACACTCATAAAGTATTGCCTTCCAACATTTTGTTCAATGTAGTTTTTATTGCTACCATAGTAACTTGTAATCAAACCTCATTGCAAGATCATCAGTAGACATTATCACTTGATAGTCTTCAATTATGTGTGCCAAAACATAGATTCCACTTAACTCCCAACAACATGGCAAAGATTAAAAATAAACTGTTTCAAGGGAATTTTTTTATTTAAAGGTACCCCCTTCCGCATGTATCACATTGGTTCAAAAACTTGCAAATGTGTCACTCGGGTGTGATCGGCGTTGATGTACCAATCAAAGATAGAGAGAATTGTGTTCCTAAATACCTTAACTAGTAATGGCAAGTAGGGTGTCGAACCCCAAAGGATGAGTATAAGTTGATTTATGAACATAATTTAAACTTGATTCTTTTTGAATGGGTTGTGTAGATGCAATAAATTGCAAAAACTAGAGCTAAATTAATTTATATAAATTCAAGGATGGTCACACCAAGGATCAGATTTGGACACTTAATGAGACATCTAATTCAATCACACATTCATCACTACAGACATAATTCACCAAATTCACACATTGAAACTCTTCAATAAAACTACTGTTTTAACGAGTCTAGACCAAATAATTTATGTTGTATGTGGTGGTTATTACCAATTATCAATTCACTATGCGACGCTATCAAACGAAACACCTTGTTCTCTAGTGACAAAAACCAAATGGCAAAAACGATGTTATTAAGTGTTCAAAATAGCAAATCATTCAACATAGAAATGCGATAAACACATGAAATCATCGAAAGTGTCAAGTATATAACAACTCAAAGCAAATCCATATCTAATGTACTTACTATTCAACTTAGGGTGGTTCTTAAAGTATGATATAGAAATAAAAATAGTAACAAAAAACTCTTTAATCATTTAATGTTGTGATTAGTTTTTAACTAAAAAGCAGCCCAAGGCCCAAACTATCAAAACAGCTGGTTTGGTCTACCTTCATCCAAAACCATAATTACTAATTCGATCCAAAAATCCTATCAAAACCGAGATGTAAACATCCCTAATTAATATTCATTGTTTTCTTAAGATTATTTCATAAACTTATAATAACCATTTTGAATATAACCACCACCTGTTACATTTACAAACAGATTCCCTTATTAGAATAACAAGTTCAACAAAGATAAATGAATACGGTTGATATATATCATATCATATCATACCATATACGTCATCCCGACCTGTATGATATTCATGTGCGGAACCTTCATCGTTGCAGCCCCGCCCCTGCAGTTGTTCCTCAAGAACGAATAGAAGTAATTAATCACAAGTTTCTTCAAGAAAAATGAGTCCTTTTTTGCTCTAACATCACCATGTCCAAGCAAATAAGTGAACCCAGATTCAGTAGCTTCTCTAAGAGCCGAAAGCTCGTACTCCAGGCTCGGATCATCATCGATGCCACCCATCACACTCGATGGCAGCACTGGATCACTAGGCCCATCCGGTTGTATCAACGGCACGCTAAGCTCACCGGAATAGCTTCGTTGACCCACCGACACACTCTCGAATTCAGCATCATTTATTTCGCTCTCCAGCGCGAGATCTTGAGCTTCTTTCCTCATGAATTTCTCTAAACTTTCGACGAGAAGCTGTTCGAAAGCGTGGTGATCTTCTTTCCGAACATCCTTGTATAGAATAATGAAAACCTCGTCAGGTATTGTGTATTGTTAATTTCCTATATATAGGGATACAATCACTAACCTTAGATGAAGGGGTGTAAACAAGACCAGAGGCTCGAGAGAGAGCTACTCATGATCGGCTAAGTTAAAAGCTCTCGAACGAGCTGATGAGCCTTAACAAGCGGAGCTCGAGCCTGAAATACAAAGCTTGTATAGGCTCGCGAGCCCAAACAAAATTTTAGTTATTTTTATATATAATATAATGATAATGATGATTATTTATAACCTATTTAAATCCAATTCTAAAAAGCCCAAGTGAGTTTCAACTTAGGCCCATAAAACCAGCTTAAGCCGAGCTTTGGCTCGTTTAAGCGATATTGAAGTGAGCTCGAGCCGAGCTTCATAAACCATCACGAGCCGAGCTCGAGCCTAGTAGGGCTCGGCCCGGCTTGTTTACACCCCTAAGTCCCTAATGGGCTTAGTTAACCCTAATGGGCTAAACCCTAAATTACATACTATAAATATTACCTTGTACCCATATCTTGCTACACATTGAAACATATGGTAGTCTTTCGGGCAGATCCGTCGGAAAAGAAACCGTTCTTCTTGAGCAACCACGGGGACCGGGACATACTTTATGCAGACAAACACGAGTGTCGAGTGGATCGCGGGCAGGTCTAGTAGAAACCGGCCCAAAACCGAGGGCACACCGTGGACTAACTCATTGTACAGCAGCCCAATTCCGGGGACCCGAACGGTTCCCAAGGTTGAACCGAGGTCGTTCATGAAGTCCATTGAGATTTTATTATGGACTTCACTTTGGTATTTTAGTACACTCCCATAGTTCCAAATGTACATGACGCAAAGAAAGAATGAAGCGAACACGAGCGGAAGCCAACCGCCCTCGGTGATTTTGGATAGAACCGCGGACATGTATAACAGCTCGATCGATCCGAAAAAGATGAGAAAACCAAACGCTAAGTATATGTTTGTTTGCCATATTAGAAGCATGACAAGAGTTACTAATGTTGTACTAACCATCATTACACCAACTTCTGCTATGCCTGCAAAAAGAACAAAAACTTTAGACCAACTGAAGAACGTCAACCGATTTGACCGGTTTGAAATATGTAGCGTCTGGTTCACGGTTCAGTTTTAACGGCCACGTAATACCGTTTAACATTTATTATTTAAGGAGTATAAAGATGTGTATATATAGTATTTTCCTGAAAAATCCACACAGTTTTTTTCACATCAGTATGCTTTTTAGGAAGATAATTTCTTTTTTATTTTATGAATATAAAGCAATATATATATATCATTTTCATGAACAAGCCTAACCATCTTTTTGAAGTAAATGACTTTTTGTTGCAAAACCGTTAAGCCGTAAAACCGTGAAAACTGGTTTGGTTTGTATTTTCCCAAAACTATAGTCACCGATTCGGCCCTAAAATTTTAGTGAAAGTTGGCCGAACCGGACCGTGAACACCCCGCTAGTTACAAAGATTGTGAAGAAGCCGAACCGTATGCGTTGGCAATGTCTGTTGTGCTTTTAAAAGTGGCTACAACTAGAACACACATGATCATCAAGAACCAGTTGATGACGGGGATGTAGATTTGACCCATGAATTTTCTTGACGTGTGAATGATTTTTAATCTCGGGAAGCATCCGAGCGCCATGGATTGTTTAATGCACGAGAAGGAAGCCGATATCATAGCTTGACTAGCAATTATAGCAGCAAATGTGGCTATCACGAAAACGGGCCAAAAGAGCCCATCTGTTCATGTTGATACACAACAGCACAGATGTTAAATAGTTAGTAATTACAATGGCATAACAGTTTTTTAATTAAATGGTTGATAGAAGTATTACCGGGTATGGAATCGTAGAATATTCTACTTGTGGAATCAGGGTGTGTCATAAGATATGCAGCTTGACCCATGTAAGCCAAGAGAAGACATGGAAACACAACGAACGAGAAAGCAATCTAGAACATGAAGATATGATCATGAACAAGTGAACCAAACTTCAACCACTAATACAGATTACTACTTAGCAATTTCGACCAAATTATGGTAAACGGGTCGAATGGGTAACATTTAAAAATGTACCCTTTTGTATATAGAATTGGTTAAAACGGGAACGGGTTAAACGTTACTGATTATGGCAAACAGGTCAAATGGGTAAATTTTTAGAAAGTTTACTCATTTGTATTTAGAGGTGGTTAATATGGAAACGGGTTGAACGTTACCCACTTGACCCATTAATTTAAAATGGAAAACGGTTGAACGGGTGATATTTAAAGATACGATTTGGGTTATACTTTGCCTCTAACGGGTCAAACATGTAAGATTTAAAATGTCATAAATTTTAATATACTAAAACCTGTAAATTTCAAGAAAAGAACCTTTTTTAATATAATCCTAAAAGCAGTAACTTTTAACATTATTCTAAAACATTACTTGAGTGACCCATCTCAGAAATTACATCTTTTGACCCGTTACCCTACCAGACGCATCAGCCCACTTTTCCACAGTTACTATTTCTGGTAACAAAGACAAACCTGTATGGATGGTACAGAGAAATGGCCCAAATCAGCAAACATCGCTTCAGCTCCTGAAAAGAAACGCCCACATAGTTACATTAATAGATTACTAAGAACAAGAAAGATCATAACTTTACCACAAGATGTAGATGAATACATACCAGTAATGCATAAAACACACCCACCAAGAGACGACCACGCCTTGAAAGAATTCTTTTTAAAGAACAAATATATATAAATAGGATTAATCGCCTTCACGACATATACATTATGTTTAATAAGGTTGTATAATCCGATAGACCCGAGACTAAAGAACCACAAAGCAAGACAAGGAGCAAATGTCATCCCCACTTTACTAGTCCCGAACCTCTGTATGCCGAACAATCCCACAAGAATGATAACCGATACAGTTACTAAAGCACCTATAAATAACAATGTCCCAAGTCAAAGGTCAACAGGTTTGACTTTTAAAAGTCAACGGTAATCACTGGTTGTTCGGTTCACCTACCTGTGCCGAATCCTTGTATTTTACCTTCCAGACCACTCACAGCAGACATCACTGTGATAACGATAACGACAACTCAATCAGTAAGATTGCTTTGTGTCTGGATGTGCACTTTGAAAGTGTTTGTACTAAACAAGGCTACAATCCAATGTGTTATACGGGTTGATAAATGTAAGTTTATACGATTAGTAATAAAATGTTATGTTTTAAAAAAACATATGCATTGCACGGTTGAACAAACTTGTGTATAGTTGTGGAATAAATCTAATGTAATTTGTTAACATGTACAGTCATCAATATATGTATTTAAAAATGAACATTAACGTGACAGTTATAAGTTTTGTTAAGTTAATTTTTAAAATAGTATTTCTTTCAACTGGGTATTAACTATTAACTTTGACTTTTTAATACCACCTATGTTTTTTTTTTATTATTATTATTATTATTATTATTATTATTATTATTATTTAACATATTTTACTTTTACCATTCAATCACATTGATTATATGAAAGTTTTTAGAAATCACTCATAAAAACAATTGTCATCATTATTCTTCCTTTTTTAATATTTTAACCAACAGAATTTTAAACTTGGTGAAGTTTTTAAGTAAAAAGTATAACTTTATTTAAATAAATAATAATAATTAGTTTCATATTAAATTTATCTAGTAGATGATATAACTATCTTTAATTAAAAAAATAATAAGTATCCATAATTGAGTAAGACAGAGAGGCGGGAAAACCAAAAGGCAGATGCCTCCAATGGATGACACGTGTCCTCCATTGTTTTCTTTTAATCTACAGTATAGATATAGATAAGCAAAATTGATTTAGTCAAAATCAACCACTTACCTGATATAGCAGGGGTCAGAATACCGTCGCCGATGATCATAGAAGTTCCCATTAGAACGAGTAACAAAAGCAGAGTTTTATAAAAAGAATTGTGTTCTAATTTTTCTTTAATTTTCAGAGCCCTTTCGAGTTCTGGGGTGGGCAGTTTCAGCCGATAACTTGAGATGTGTTCATCAGCTTGTTGACGATTCGGTAGAAGATTGATTTTTGCATATCTGCAGATCAATGAATACAACGCAAACGTTCCTCCTGCAACATTAGATCATGTATCAGCAAGAAAATTATCTATCTTCAAAAGGGTCAAACCAAGTTCTTACAAAGTCAATGTGCATTTGTATTATTGTAAATCTAATTGTTACCTTCACCATTGTCGTTTGCTTTTAGCACGATAAAAACGTATTTTGCTAAAGGTATGAGAGCAATGGTGTATATAACGAGTGATAAAGCGCCCAAGACATCAACATCAGACTCAATTTGGATCTTGCTGAAAACGTCGGTAAACACATACAGAGGACTCGTCCCCATATCGCCATATACAACTCCAAGTGTCTGAAATGCCAATCCAAGAGTCTGCCAGATCGATGGATCCTGATGTTTTGAAAGACAAAAAGGTGGCATTAACAACATGTTTTTTGATAACCGTGAGAACCCGTCATTGGAAAACTCACGGAATACCACCAATACCCTGCTAAACAATACAATGGGATAAGATAAAACGCAACTTGGCGTTGGTGGTTGAAGGTGCATAAAAAACCATTAATGGTCATATCTTAATGGCTAAGTGCATAAAAGAGTAACCAAAGATAATAATATTATATGAACTTTTTTTGAAATTTTTATTCTTATTTTAGCATGTAAGTTGATTACCTTATTATTCAGCCAACCCTAGATATTTTATAAGTTCTGATAATGAAATAATCAGATGTGTTACTTAAAGCAATTGGTATTTAAAATGACCACAAAATACATTAATCTGAAATAAGGAGACATTTTGTTGGAACCAACTAAAATTCTCCAAAATTAGGTTATAAAGGGGTAAATAGGTAATTCTACTTTTTACCATCTCAAAATTATATATGAATTAAGGGGCTGTTTGGCAATCTCTTAATGATTCCATTAAGAGGCTACCTCTAAATCATTGTTTCACCAGAAGGACGCATTTTAATCAGGCAGCAAGCCCCTCTTATTCATTAAGTTTTAAAATGATGTTGAATGGAAACTTTACCCTTTTGTCCCTTTATCTGTGCTCATAACCCTCACCCGACCACTCACGCGCCACTTCCTCGACCCCCACCACTTCCTTAACCACATCGTTGTACTTTTACTGGCTAAGCACTTACTGATTCAGAGTCTCTTACCTAGTCAGACCTCTTATTAGCTCAACACTTATTGGCATAGAGGTTGCCAAACAGCCCCTAACTATTCAAAACTGATTATCTGACCCCCTAAATAATAAGATGATAAAAAGCAGAATTCGTTTATCCAAAACACAAATCAGAACACCCCAACAACAAGATTGATACCATGCTGCGTGGATACTATGAGGTCGTTGTCAAATGCACTTTAACTTAGTTATCCAACAAGAACCGCAATGTTACATTCATACTAAAAACTCGCAGAATGCAATCATATACATGTATAGATAACCAATTCAGCAAACTACATTGACCCACAATTATTAATTATTAATTAGCAAATAAGAACCAAATTTAATAAAAAAATGTGTGACAATTGAGCTAACCTTGTTATGGTGACCATGGGAGCCAGAGATAGCCATGGTTTCAACATCAAAAGAGTCAACTCTCTTGGCTTTCTTCACCAACCTTCTTCTAGCATAACCATACCCTTCACTTCTATTTTCATCTTCATTAAGTAATGACCATGGTGGTGATTCCGAATCCACTTCGCTACCATCGACCCATCGCGAACTAGAATCACCACCGCCACTCCTCCTTCTCAATAATCTAGCACTAATGCTACTAACCTCTTCTATCCCATCATCATCCATCCCTAATGTTTTTCAAGAAAATTAACAATACCCAATAACCCTAATTTAAATTTTTTGATATCAGTTGCCTTATAGTTGCAATTTCAAACTCAAAGCATCAACCTTTGGAATCTTGAAACTTTTTAGAACCCATGTAGAAAAAGACACCCAATTCACTTAAAAACCTAAGAATCAAGTTGGGAATCTTGAAAGAATCCACTTCTGACTATATAAAGAAAAAGCACCAAACTTTAATGAACTTGAAACACTACTGAACCAACCCTTTAAAGACTGAAACCAAATTCACTCAAAACCAAAAGAAACAACCTTGAAAAAATATGAAATTTTTAACTAAAACTTACTACAGAAACAATATCTTGTGATGGTTTCTTCCCTCACTGAAGAAAGATAATACTGATGCAAGCTTCATAGGTGAAGAACAAATGATTGAATGTTTGTATAAGTGTCCTATGAGATAGCTGAAGGGGCTGAAGAGAATTTGTAGTCACATGTATTGAGGCGCGTGAACGAGGATAACATGTACTGGTAGTTCAGGACAAAGATTCGTGTTTGGACCCTTGGGAAAACGGATCGTTGCGTATAAACGGGTCATCACCATTGGTTTGGTGTGTGACTGGATATGGGGATTGGTCCATTCTTCTGCAAATAGAATAAAATTTATACATTTAGAACATATATATGGGTTAAAAATAGGGCATTGTTTTAAGAGTTAAGACACTTAATGGGTTGATTGGTCAGATTTTGATATTGTTACGGTTTTGTAATTTGAATGTTGTGTTTTTTTCAACTTTTTGTTGACCGATATATATATATATATATATATATATTCATTGTAACATAAGTTGGAGTTATGTACTCAATCTTTTGAATTAAATAAGAATTTTGATTTAAGTAACAACATGATATATCAGTTTCATGAGAATATGATATTAAAAAATTCAATTATTTAAGGTTGATTTCAAGAATAGATTAATGGTATAATAATTATTTAAACATTCATTGTCCCATAAAAGATAGAAGGGGGCTATGATGTATAATTATTTATGCAATCATTCACAGTTTTTTTATATTTTTTAAAATTTCGTGTTTTCATTGTCTAACCAACCATGTGCTAATCCGAATTAGTATGAGTCAAGCCAAGAGTAAGCGAGCCTGAGCTTCATACGCTAAGTTGGGTTAGACTCAAAAGGGCTAAATGCTGGTGAATTTGTTGTCATGAAAGGGAGTGCACACCTGTTCAAGACTAATCAGATTTCCAGCACCGATATTTTTTGAACGGCAAAGAATCTCACATGTAAATCCACCCTGCTCGGGCTATGTCCAAGGTTGGCTTATCGACCGCCGTGAGACCACACCCTCTGATGCGCAGGAACCGGATGGAATTCGTAAACCCTTGCCCCTCGTCAGGTTCGAGCCCGGGATTAAAGCCCAGATTCATCTATTCACCCAAATGTTCGTCGAAAATGACCCAAATGGGAATCGAACCTGCGTCTCCACTAGGGTGGGCAAGTCTCTTTACCACTTGACCAAATTCTCAGGACAATTCCAGCACCGATTGATCTCAGGTTCAAAGGGCCAGCACTGGTTAACCTCGGTGTTCAACCGGTCGAATTTCAAGTTACTCAAGTTAATTGATTCAAGAAGGCCGACTTTAATTTGGTCCAAATACAAAACTCGATTTGATTCTCATTTTCAAATTAAAAAAAATACAATTCAATTTAAAAAAACCCATAATGTTAAAACTATATAAAAAATAAAGATATTTAAATAATTCAGAATCTATATTCACATCGAATGCTAAAATTTGAAAACCGAATTTAAAATTGACGTTTGAATCGAATTTCAAGTTTTTCAATCTCGATTACAATATTCAACACCCCTAGCTCATACCTCATGGCATGGGTCTTGTGTGAATAATAGGAAAGTGTTCGGGCCCAAAGAGTTGACCCACAACAAGTGAAAACCGATTAATGTAGTTGAAACTTGAAAGCCATGAAACTTGCTACTGATATGGTTGGGATTGCGACGGGGACAGGTCCCCGGGCCCGGATGGGTTTAATTCAGCGAGGGCCTCGGTTTTGGTAAATGGGTCGCCGACAATGGAATTTCAATGCTCTCGGGGTCTTCGGCAGGGTGCCCATTCCTCTTTGTCATCGCCATGGAGGCCCTAACTGGGATCATGAAGAAGGCGTCCGCAGGGGGCCTTTTTCACGGGATTAGGTGTACGGGTTCCTTTACGCCGATGACGTAGTATTTCTTGGGGAATGGTGGACAATGAATGCCTTGAATCTTCTGAGAATTCTTAGGTGCTTCTACCTGGTTTCAGGTCTACGCTTAAATCTCTCTAAATGTAGCTTGTACGGGGTTGGTGTTGGAAATCAAGAGACTCAAGACATGGCTGAAATCCTACATTGCAAATCTAAGTTCCATTTAAATACCTCGGGCTCGTGGGGGCTAATATGAATTTGGTTAGGAATTGGAAGCCAATCATTGACACCTTCAAGAGCCGGTTATCGCGGAGAAATTATCATTTGGTGGACGAACCATTTTAATTAAATCGGTTCTTAGCGCCCTTCCTACGTATTTCTTCTCTTTGTAAAAGGCACCGGAGCAAGTGCTAAAACATCTAGAGAGCTTGAAAAGAACATTCTTTTGGGGTGGGTCGGAGGAGAAAGCTAAGGCAAATTGGATGGCGTGGGACAAAGTCATCGCTCCGCTAGAATACGGCGGGCTAGGCTTTGGTTCGCTTAGGGATGCCAACTTAGCAATGCTTGCTAAGTGGTGGTGGCGGTTCAAAAATGAGAAAGAAGGGCTTTGGCGAAGAGTCATTTGGGCATTACACCATAGTTCTAGATCATGGAGTTACATCCCAGCAAAGATATCAATAGCGGGACCTTGGAAAAAAATTGTTAGTATTTCTCAGACCTTGAGAGAGTCGGGGCTGGACCTGTCGAAACAAATAAAAGGAGTGCTAGGTTGCGGGTCTGACATTGCATTCTGGATAGATGTGTGGGGTCAGACCCGTTAGCTTCTGTGTTCCCAGCTTTATTTGAAGTTGAGTCAGAAAAAGCATGCTCGGTGGCCTCGCGATTTTGTTATGAGGTTGATGGTTTTAGGTGGGGATGGCGTTGGAAGAGACAACTTCTAAACCAGGTTGAAGTGGCTGAACTGCAGCAGCTGAAGTCTTTGCTGCGGAATATTTTCTAGTCACCAAGTAAAGACCGACGGGATTGGAGCCTTGATTCTTCAGGTTCTTTCTCTGTTAATAGAGTGAAGAGATGCATTCAGACCCACCAAAGAGTGTTGCCAAATTATGTTGTCGCTTGGAACAACTGGGTGCCGAGGAAGGTTGGTATAGTTGCCAGGAGGGCGGAAGCCGAACGCCTCCCGACTAGGACTGCTCTATCGCATAGAGGCATCCCAGTTCAGTCTACTGATTGTGTTTTCTGTGGTGAATATCCAGAAACTTGTGAGCATATTTTGGTATCTTGTCAGTTCACTCAGGTGATATGGCAAGTCATTGGTCAATGGTGTATGTATCCGTCGCAGATTGCTTTCGAGCTTAAAAATATCCTTGATTCTCATGCTACAATTCAAGGGTCAAGGAAAAGAAAGAAAATGTTCCATGCCAAAACTCTTATTACGATGTGGGCTGTTTGGAGGATGAGAAATGCGGTTGTTTTTGAACAAAAGCCGGCTATGATTTCCAAAGTCATTGATGAAGTCAAGTCGATGAGCTTCTTATGGGTCAGGAACCGAGCCAAGGAAACCACAACTACGTGGGAGAAATGGAGGAGTTTCGAAGTGACATAAGGTGATCCAGAATTAATTGGTAGAGCTGAGCTTCCTTTTTTATTTTTTTTCTTTCTGTTGTTTTGTTGTTTGGTGACCTGTGGTTTTTTTTTTTTTTTTTTTGTGTATATGTCCTCTTGTAAGTTTGGTTCTAGCCCCCAGCTAGTGTATGAAGAATACTTCTTATCGGCCGTTCAAAAAAAATATGAACGGTTTCAACAATGGAAATTGATCACTTACCATTGGTAGGAACTATGCGTTGGTTTGCGGTTAAAACTATTGTCTTTCTTTAAATTCCATTGGTTTCATGCATTTTGGATTGTTAGTTGAGAAATCTTCATCCAGTTTCTACGGTGGTGGTAGTGTTACAACTGACAATTTATCTAGTATAAAGTAAGCACATTCCGCTTGGTCTTTATTTTGTTAATTGTTTTTTTTTTCTTTTTGTTGAAGCAATCTACTGTTAGTCTGTTACACTGCTTAGTGGGGAGAAGACACCTGAACTTGGGTTGAAGGTGATTGCTAAGGTTGGTGGATATGCTGATGCTAACAAGTAATTAGTTCAGTGACATGTAAATCATGAAATCCAACGCAAAAAAAAAATGTGATTAGTATGTAACTTGGATTTAAAAAAGGCAACCTATACAAAGAGGCATATAAAAGACAGTGCATAAATTAGATGTATCATACACTTAAGAACATTTGGGAATTCATTCCACCATGGTCATGGGGCACAGTTGCAAAAAAATGGTAATTTTAGAACATGAAAGATGATAGTTCATAGTATGTTGATTAAAAACATTTTTCCTGTTTCAGGAGGGAGGAGGAAGCCTTGTGAACTAACAATGAAATTTGACCATTATACATAAAATAACCAAAAATTAGAGATGACGATTTATGAAACAACCCACTAACATGACATGACATGATTCGACACCAAGTTAAATGGGTTTGGGTTTGGAATAAACGGGTCAGGGTCATAAACAAAGGGACACATTAATGTTATGGTTAAAAACGTGTCTAAAAGGATTCAACTAGTCCTTGACATGCATAAACCATTGTGTAATTGTGTTAAATGGGTTAAGAGGTCAACACAACACATTTCAGGCACGGTCTTCAAAACGTCGTAGTTTATAATTTTATATATGATTAAGTTTTGTTTCAAACTGTCAACCCTCGCTGCATCTAGTTGCTTTAAGAATATTATGGATTGTAATTTTTGTTAAGTTTAATTTTAATTACTAAGCTAAGTCTTAATATTTATCAACTAAGTTAAACGAGTCATGTCAATAATCATGTTAAAAGTGGTGTGTCATGTCATTCGTGTTAATGTATTGGTTAAATTTTATCCCGTTTAGCATGTCATGTCGTGTAACCTATTTATTGAACATGTTAATGTTAGTGTTCAAGTAAATGACACCTTTAGTCAAACATGTCGTGTCCGTATTCAATAATTGTGTTAATCATGTAACGCCGGACAAGACCCATTAACACATCATACTTTTTGTTAGCTCTATAAAAACAAAGAATAATTCTGCACATAACGTTTACCATATACTCTTCTATTCTCCCAGCAGAAGAAATTTTGAGGGGTGGTGCAGGTGGTGGTGTCGTGTAATTCGGCCTGTGCGCGTGTAGATCTGATATCATAAATGATTGTATATATATGCGTCATACAATGAAATACAACCCGTTTGGATAATAACAAACTTACAACGGGTCAAACATAACTATACAATAGAATAACCTATAAAGCATATCTACACAACTTAATATGTTATTAAAGAAGGATACCTATATTCTTTTTATACAGAAACAACTTTGAAAGAATGAGATGTCTTTTCTTTTCCCAAACATCAAGCTTTATGATGAGGAATGTGTCATCTGCTCCTCAACATCTTGAACAAGAGGGGCCTGTTCATCCTCCGTCTTTAAAACTGCCACAATCTTTTCATCTTTGGCTTTTCCCCATATCACACTATAAAACCCGATTACTACAACAATTGATCCCATCAAACTGCACGCAAATTAACCCGGGGTTTCAATTTTCAGATTACTGATGCAATGTTGGAATAAACGTAAACATAAATGGCTAAAATAAACATAAGCATCTTCACCTTCCAAGATAGAAACCGTCGCCTAAGAATACGACACCAATGAAAGTTGAAATCACAATTCCCACCGGATGAAACATAGCAACAAAAAACGGGCCCTTCCTTCTTACACACCATGCTTGAACCGTAACTTGAAAAGCAGACCCGAAAATTCCCTATATTTTTCCACAAACAACACATCAATACGAACAACTCTCCCAGTCCACTAAGATTATGACATTGAACTAGGGCTGTAATCGAGCCGAGCCGAGCCAGGTTGAGCTCAGGCTCGAGCTCGAACTTAAACGAGCAAGCTCGGCTCGGCTCATTTATTTTATCGAGCTGAAAAGTCGAGCTTAAGCTCGGCTTGTAAACAGTTCGAGCCAGCTCATTAATTTTTTTAATTTTTGTATGAGTATTGATAACATAGAAAAATTTTAGCATAAGCTTATGTAATATTTTTTGTTTTTTCTAATATTTAAAAAACAGAAAAGCGTATTAAAAATATTATGTGTATTATTTTTCGTTTTCTTTCGATACTTTTATATGTTATTTAATTAACATCACCACAAAGGGTAGTTTGGCATATTAACGTCATCTTGGTTAGGAAGTTATAATTCTTAATCACCTCCAATGTAATAATACTGAGTCGCCAGTTGCAGACCACGATGTAGGTCAGTTTAGACCAAACCACGTAAATCTCTCATCCATACGTTTGTGTGTTTCTGTTTTAAAATGATGCAGCCGCAAACCCTACCACTGCCATCAACCCCCTGCCACCGCCGGTCAACAACTAGTCAACGCTGGTCAAACACACTCTAACAGCAGTAGCTACTGCGTTTGTTATCAGTTTTCTATTCCCATGACACCCTAACAATCCAGTTCATAGATTCATATTGTAATTCAAGCACAAACCTAGGGTTTTCCATTCAAATATGACAAATTATTATTCTAATTTCATCTCAGTTCCAAATCCACAAACCTAGGGTTTCAAAACTTCAAAACAATAATCATTGAACAACAACAAACAGATTCCGAATCACATACCCTAACAAGCCAATAACGAAGAATCCACAAACAACGATGGTGCTAATTGCAGGACGATTCACAGATCTGCAACGAAAACATCATATACCTAAGCATAGAATAATATTGTCACATCGAGTGAAATTTGAAGCGATAACAACCTGTGGAAGATGAGAGAAAGCGGAAGAAGGAGTGAAGCGAGTAAGCTGGAGTAGAAGACGAATGAGTAGTTTGACATTCCACCTGCAATGGCGGATTTGCTCACTATCATCAGTAACACTTGTGCTGTTTGTGCTGCCACCATGCCTGCGTATTCCTTCATGTTTCTACACTGGTAATGGCGGAAGTGAAAAGTCAACGGTGTAGAACAAAGAAAATGGCGCCTTTTGCTTTAAGTAGCAGCCCCCAGGAGATATTTGTGTGAAACTAAAGTCAAAACTAAAGATATCATATTACGAACTTGAACACGCAAGTGCTGTCCTTCACTCCTTTGTAAAGCCCGTCGAGGTTCGTCCAGAGTAAGGGGGACGGGGCGCTTAGGGTAGTGGCTTCACGTACTCCGCAGGCACACACCAACACCGGTCTTACGGGTAGTGCCATGCGGATAGGGGTTGGTCTTTGTACAAACCGCAAGGTTAAGTGTGATGGTCAGGGGCGGATCCACCCTTTGGCCAAGGTGGGCGGCCACACCCCTTGAAAAATAAATTAGTATATATTTTAGGCTAAAAACCTAACCGCACCCCTTGAAAATGGATAGAGGGGATAAAATGGTAGAGTCTATGTTTTAGGGTAGTAGTATTACCAAATCAGATAGTATATGCTAGTATATGGTCTAAATGACGTGTCAGGACGAGATTGACGAGAGTTAGGGTAGGGGGTCTAAGCCGTTTTTCCCCCTAATATAGCTTTGGGGCGTATATCAAAGTGGGGGACTGTGTTTGGAGGGGTATGGTCCTAAAATCCCTGATTCGCGCAAGATACCATACCCACATAATGTTAACAGGCGCTTAACCTTGCGCGCTATGCGCAACGGTACATCAACCCTGAAGACAGCATGTTGCTTAGCAAACCCTACGCACCGTGCGTAATGGCAAGTTAAACCTGAAAGCGCAGGTCCCAAATCTTGCGCTAATTAAGTAAGCTTCTAGCTGCGACTTCTCTAAGGCGAGAGCAACTCCGTCTTGAAAATAGGACTTGATCCTTACAAGTCCGCGCTTGCCAAAAAGCACTGATAAGGCCACGCGTTAAGGAGAAGCGCAAAGACGCATCAATCAAGTACAAAGGGACAAGTGGCAGAGCTGTGACCTAATAGGCGCTCAGCAGGTTGTCCAGACCATGTTGCATGATGAACAGTCGTGCAAAGGACAAAAAGTACGCAAGGACGTACGCGTGTCACCAACCAGCTCATGCCAGCGACTGTCACACGATCTCCACTAACGACAGATGACAGACCAGACAACAAGGACAACTGTCAGGACACGTGGCCCCATCCACCGTGCGCCAAGCGCTCTGCCTGCCATGGACCACTAACGGTCGTGGCATAAAAGACAGAATGGATATTCCTGGTTGTCGCTTCTAGGCCCAAGGCCCATCAGCCATCTCCTGCACACATCTCTCCAGCTATAAAGAAAGGATCGCACCTCCAGGTTAACCACACTGGTTCTTGCTCACTCACTAATTACCTACACTATACCTTGCAAATCCATATACTTATTCTCACGTCGGAGCGTGGTCACGGAGAAAACCCCCCCTCTTTTCTTTCGTGGCGAGACTAACAGTGTTTTCAGTTTTGCAGTGAGTTCGAACCGAGATCATATCGACGGGAAAACAAGAGATAACCTTTAAATGCAGAGACCTTGTGCTAGAATCTAGATATCTCCGGATATAGTTTAGTCTAGTGTTTCTTCATTGGCGCCATCCGATTTCTCCTCTTTTACACCTTTGTCTCTTGTTTGCTTTTTCCAAATTCCATTTCCAATGGCTGATGATCCATCAAGTGTACCACGAGGTCCTCGAGCCGAGGGCAAGAACCCAGTTCATGTTTCTCGGGCCGAAAGACAAGTGGAAGAAGGATTTTCCGAAGACGCTGGTGTTCATCATGATTCGGTCGTGTGAACATTCTAGTGGGCCCGGAATCCAAGCTGAAACTCCTTTTGTACCAATCACATGGTGAAACTCCGATGTCATGGTACATCAAGTCTTAAACGAATTTAAATGCCATTTATGCGCAACTTTGTGCGCAGACCCACGCATCTGCTGCACCGTCACAACCGCCTACGGCTCACGTGGATTCCTCGCCTGCACCGTGAGTATTAAGTTACAATTCACCGGCCAGAGAGAATGTACCATTACATTTCCCTACCAGAGAAACAGAACATTCTTAGTCTATACCAAGATATGAGTCAAACACTCAAAGGCGAGCGTCAATTCATTCTCGCCTGGGCCAACGCCCATTAGAGGGGCGGTACACCCAGCGTGAAGAAATTGATAGAACGTATGGCGAAGGTGACTAATGCTAGCGTGTTTCACCGATTGCCAAATCACGCTGCATATAAGCCTACGTCACGAGTTATGTACAATCCGGTGGCCGAATATAATTACAATCTTATCTATAAGCCAGCCGAAGCAACAGAACATTCAAAGTTCGTGAAGGAGATTGCGATGGCCCCATTTGAAGGTGCAAAGCTACCTTCCAATGTAGGAAAGTTTAATGGATTGACGGATTCAGACGATCACATGCGCTTGTTCACCGGCGCATACCTTATTGGAGGTTGGATATTACCTATGTGGTGTCATCTGTCTGTCCAAACCCTCACAGGCACCGCGCGCGTATGGTTTGACAACCTGCCAACGGGTTAGCTCACTTCTTGGAACGATCTCAAGGATAAGTTCCTGACCCACTTTAGCCAGCAGCGGAGATACGTTAGAGATTCTTCAGGCGTTATCTATATTTTGGCGGAGGGATGATGAAAGTTTGGAAGATTTCATCACGCGCTACAACAAAGAGGTTTTGGAGATCGGCGATGTGCACGAAGACCTGATTCGCGCACAGTTCAAATATGTTGTCCGGTGTGATGAGATGATAAAGGTCTTGTCCGGAACCGCTGGTCTCCCAAAAAGTTGGGAAAAACTCATGGCAGCAGCCAAGGTTTACGCGTAGACAGAGCACAATCTGAACTCCAACCGACCTCCTATGCCTCAGTATCGCCCGCAAGATATGAGGAGAAGTTTTGGGAAGAAAAACAAGAAAAATTGGAAAGAGTCAAATCAGACCTCTTCTTACTCGCCAATCGACGCGCGCACATCGATCAACAAGATTGCTACTCAAAGAGCAATAAAACAAGATAATCGTGACCGGCAGCGGACGCCATTAACGAAGACCCCAGCGGAAGTACTCAGCACGAAGGATCATCATTTCTAGCAGTCACTGCCAATGAGAAATAAAAAAGGTCAAGATCCCAACCTTTTTTCCGGTTATCACAAGGACACCGCGCATACCACCGACAACTGCATTAGCATGCGCACGGAGATAGAGAAGGCATTGAAGAGTCATCCACCTGCTTCAGAACGTGCGCAAGGAAGTGCGTCAAATTACTCGTTGTAAAGAAGGCCCGAGTAACAAGAAAATGAAGCAAGCTTTCGTTCATATGATACAAGGCGGTCCAGTGCGCAAGCGTTGCCACAGAAGAGTTGTACGCCACATTGGCGCGAACAACAAGTTATTTTTCCCATAGTTCCCGGCTGTCCTCACGAAGAGTGACCTGTCGTGATAACTGGCATTTTTGGCCATTATCACATCGATTACATGTTCATTGACTCAAGAAGTTCTATGGATATCATCTATGAACAGTGTTTCAAGCAGCTAGACCCGGAGGACAAAGCGCGCTTAGAGCCGGTTGATTTCCCATTAACTGGTTTCTGCAACGAAGCCGTTTTTCCCTCGGGCAGATCTCCTTCCCGTTCACTCTCTCAGACGGAAAGCATTCACGCACGGTTTCGGTTAATGTTATGGTGATGCCAGCAACATCTCGCCATGACGTATTACTCAGCCGTCGCGCGCAAAGAAATTTCAACATGATTACATCAACTCGTCACGCTGCATGTGGTTTCCCAACAGAAACCGGTGTGGCAATCATGTATTCCAGGAAAAAAGTCATGTCTATAGAGGAAGAACCACCGGTGAAAGTAGCAAAGTCATCCCCAGACGGTGAACTAGAAAAATGGGTACTCAACAACAAGTACCCATAACAAACAGTCTTGCCAGGTCCCGCTATGACCCCCACAGTCAAGGCGCGACTTAAACAGCTCCTTTTCTGCAATATGGATATTTTTACGTGGTCACCGGCGGACATGACCGGGGTACCTAGGGAGATCGCGGAGCATGCGTTGCAGATATTTCCATCAGTTGAGCCAGTTGTGCAGAAGAAGCACAACTTTGGAGCAGAGAAAACTCACGCAATGAGCAAGTTTCAGAGCTCCTCAAAGCCGGTATTCTCAGAGAAGTGTGCTACCATACATGGGTGCAAACCCGTTATGGTCCAAAAGCACAATGGCGGTTGGCGCATGTGCGTCAATTTCAAAGATTTGAACAAGGCATGTCTAAAGACTGATATTCTTTACCGGAAATTGATAAAAAGGTGGACTCCCTCGCTTCTTTCAGGTGGAAATGTTTCCTTGATTGCTACAAGGGCTACCAGCAAATTCAAATGAAAAAAGAAGATGACGACAAAACAGTTTTCCGCACAGACAAGGGGATCTTTTGCTACAAAAAGATGCCCTTTGGGTTGCGCAATGCGGGAGCCACCTGTCAACGCTTAATTGATCATGTCTTCGGAGACAACATAGGTGTGACGGTGGAGGTATACATCGATGATCTGGTCATCAAGAGTCCAAACAAGGAAATGATGTTGGCAAACATTCAGAAAAATTCCGCGTCCCTACGCAAGGTTAATTTAAAGTTGAATCCTCGAAAATGTTCGTTTGAGATGGAAGAAAAGAAATTATTGGGGTTTATTGTCACACGCGATGGCTTTAAGGTCAACCCTGAGAAAGTCGAAGCAATTCAACGTATGCCTTCACCCTCATCCATCAAAGAAAGGCAACGGTTGGCTGGGCGACTGGCTGCACGGAACCAATTCTTAGCAAATCACGTGACGAGATCCTTTCCGTTCATCAGTACTTTGAGAAATTGCATGAAGCGGAACAAGTTCCAGTGGACTCCTGATGCAGAAAAACCCTTTCAACAGATGAAGGAATGTTTGACTCAACTGCCTACTCTCACTGCCCCACAGAAGAACGAACCATTGATTCTATACCTCTCCGCATCGGATATCGCTATCGTCGCAGTCTTGCTTGTCGAACGCGCAGGGGTCCAAACTCCAATTTACTATTCAGCAAGATGTTAACCGACCCAGAGACGCGATACTCGATGATGGAAAAACTTGCTTTAGCATTGGTTCACGCATACCGTCGGTTGCGCATGTATTTTTCTGGCCACGTGATCACAATTCTTACGAACTATCACCTGGGCCAAGTTTTATCCAAACTTGACATCTCGGGCCGATTAACGAAATGGGCGATCAAATTAAGAGGACACAACATTGTGTACAAACCACGTCTCGCTATCAAAGGCCAGATAATAGCCGACTTCGTCACAGAAGTCCCAAGCAACAAGGTGCAAGAATGCGAGGCTGTCCAAAATCCAACACCTGTCACGGATGACCGCGCATGGACCCTCCACATTGATGGAGCTGGATGATGGCGCAGGGGCTGGTCTTCATTTAATAAGCACTGATAACCACAGGATACGTAGTACTTGATCCCCGAGATACACGAAGGGTTATGCGGAATTCATGCCGCCCCACGCATGGTAGTCACAAAAATCATTTATGTTGGATACTGTTGGTCGGGCATGCACTTAGATGCAGTTGAAACGCTGAGGAAATGTGCATCATGTCAGCGAAGGCTTGATCTGGACCTCTTGGAGGAGAGGCGTGAAAACGCCGCAATCAACGAAGCCAAATACAAGTCAAAGCTTGAAAAATACTACAATGCGCGAGTCGGCATTTGTAATTTCCTTCTTGGCGATTTCGATTCAAGGGATAACGAAGCATCCAACGCTGAGTGTCTAGGAAAGCTTGCGCCTAAGTGGGAAGGCCCTTACGTAATCCATGAAGGCTTAGGAAAAGGGGCTTATACCCTCAAGCTTTTGGATGGCATAAACATTCCTAGGACCTGAAACGCGTAACAATTACGGTGATGTTATATGTAATCCGAGCATCTTCGTACGCATGGGCCTTGCGCCTTATCAGTTTTGGTGCAAGAAACTACTGAACTCATGATCTAAGATTATCAATTTTGTACATGGCCCTTGCGCCTCATCGTTAATACAAAGGAAACAGTCGTTACACAGCATTGATTATTTAGCCGTTTTGTTACAAATGCGCGAGACCACTTTGGGTACAAGTGAAAACATTATGGTATAACATGATTCATGAACATAATTCACCTCAATTTCAGCAATCAACTATTGTGCGCATGGGATGTAACGTTCATACATGAGCTCATTACCAATTTTATTCGCTCTACCTATACAAAGTGGTTATTTTCACACAAATATTGTAACTTCAAATATGTACACTAGATTTTAATTTCAACATATCCGCATAGGGTCAAAAATTGTGGTGTTATATTGTCATTAAAAGCACGTTACAGTTACATGAGTTTACAATCAAACTTCTCCCCTAACCATGCTAAACACCACGCGGGAGGAACTCACACCCTATTCATCCGACTCTTTAACTTCAGCCGCATCATCGTGGAAAACATCCTTTAAACGATCAACAAAGTTGTCGTGCTGAAGCGCTTCACTCACCAAGTCCATCACTGGTAGCTGCAGACGGTCATACTCTTGCTTCGCCTTGGAAAAGGCAGCATCTGTATTGACCCTATGGGTAGCGGCGCTGCTGGTATCCCAAGTAACATCCAAAGCATGAGTTACGTGATAAGCACACTCTGCATAGCCCTGCGCATATCCGTCATGGCATGCTGTGACCATCAGGTTGGCCACAACACTGTCCAGCTCTACTGAGTCGAGGATTGAGTTGGTAATCTGCACAGCGCATGGAAAGAAAATGAGAGCCAAGATAAATGATGATCAAAATAATAACAACGTACTTACATTCACGACTCCCTATTTATTTATTCGTTTCAGCATGACTTTACATTCTGACATTATGCAGTTTATTTTGGATATTTATATTGCTTTCACGTTTTGAATTACTTCCATGGTGCTTATTTAAAACTTTCAAACTATTGTATGCGTTTCACGATTCGACTCCATCATGATGCAGAGCATTGACAAACAGGCCAGACAAAACCCTAAGCAACAACTACAGCATGTAGAACGCTCCTGATGACGACGCCCCTAGTTCCTATCCCAACTCTAATCCATTCTCGCGTATTCTTTTGACTCCTACACTAATTCAACATAGTCTAGCAACTTTGAGTCATACCCTAAATTCTTAAAACTTACAAATTCCTTTGTATGTTTAACTTAGATTCGGAACGCTAAACTATCGGAAACACGTAAGATAACCACGATTAAATATCAGTTTATATAATGTGTGGTTACTTAAATTTTATGTGTGCACAATTCATATGATTGTTGAACTATGTGATAAATGTGTGACGTAACCTTATGTGGTCTTCCTTTTGGTGCTAAAACATAATGGCAGGACGACCTAGACGTGACGGTCAGGGCAACATTACCATGACACAAGCCGAGCTGACTACGCTCATCCAGCAGCACGTAGGCGGGGCCATGGCTACTCATAATCAGAACAACGTGAATGTTCAAGCTCAAAATCCGCAAGGCGGCGGTAAATTTTTAATCTCTTCTAAATTCCTGCAATCTAAACTACTAATGCAAGCAATATTTCTCCCACTTAATTACCTAAGGTTATTCTTGCGAATTTTAATCTGTCACATATGGGAGTAAACCCCTACAAGATGTTCTTGGATGCTAAGCCCACTAAGTTCACTAGGGAAGAAGGACCTATTGGTTTGGTTCGCTGGTTGGAAAAATCAGAATCTATTTTCGATATGTGCAACTGCCTACCTGAGAACCGGGTTAAGTATGCGGCTTCCACTTTGGAAGACGGTGCTTTGAGCTGGTGGAATGCCAGAGTTCAACTTCAGGGCCTAGAGGCAGCAAACACCATGGTATGGGATGCGTTTAAGGAACTTACTCGGGAAGAGTATTGTCCTCGGGATCGAGTTCATCAGTTAGAACAGGGGTTGTGGGTGCTCGAAATGCAGGGATTGGAAATCGAGGCCTACACCAGGAAGCATTATGATTTGGTCTCTCTATGCCCTGACATGGCTAGGCCGATGCACAAACAAGTGGAGTTATACCTGAAGGGTTTGGCCCCTGAAATCCAGGGAATGGTGATGTCTAGTAATCCTGTCACCATTCAGCAGGCTATGCGTCTGGACACAAGTTAACAGATAAGGCCATTGAACAAGGATGGCTACCGAAGAAGGGTTCATCTTCGCGCACATCTGACAACAAAAGGAAGTGGGAAAGCAATTCCTCAAAGCCAACATCATCGGGTCAAAACCAGCAAGACTCTCAGAAACGGTTCAACAACAGCAACCGCAACTTTAATAGTCAGCAGTTTGGTAACTCCAACAACAACACCCAGGGTCAGGGTGGTTATCCGGGCAAAAAGCCCTTCTGTAACAGATGCTCCCAAATCACACTGGTCAATGTAATTCATGCCAATGATGCAGCCGGATAGGCCACTCTGCTAAAGATTGTCGTGTGAATACTCAGCAGAGGTCAAACAACAAGCAGTCCCAACCTCAGTAGTCAGGGGTTACAAGTTCGTGCTTTCAGTGTGGTAGCACGAATCACTTTAAGAAGGATTGCCCACAATTGAACAAGGACCAGGGTAATGCTGGGAACGCGGGTAGCGGCAGCGGGGCTAAAGGTCGTGCATTCACGATAGGCAAAGGTGAGGCGCGACTTAACTCAAATGTTGTTTCTGGAAAATTTCCTTTAAATACCTGTTTTGCAAATATGATATTTGATTCCGGTGCCGATAGAAGTTTCATATCAGAGTCATTTAGGAAACGGTTAGATATTGCCCCAGTGTCGCTAGAAACCAACTACACTACAGAGTTAGCTGATGGTAAAACAGTAGAAGTAACCCACATTCACAAAGGGTGTCAGCTCTCTCTCGCTGATAACACCTTTGACATAGACCTAATGCCAACTACGGTGGGTAGTTTTGACGTAGTAGTTGGTATGCACTGGTTATCCAAAAATCGGGCCGAAATAATCTGTCGCGAAAAGGTTATTCACATCCCTCTTCCTAGTGGCGAAACTCTATCCATTCAGGGTGATCGAAGCGGTGTCGTCACGGATATTATTTCCTTTATGCAGGCGTAGAAATATCTTCGCCAGAAGAATTCGGTAGCCATTCTTGCTCTTATCACAGAACCGTCGACGGGCGAGAGGAAAATCGAGGACATTCCAATCGTACGCGACTTCCCAGATGTTTTTCCTGAGGATTTTCTTGGTCTTCCGCCTCATAGGCAGGTCGAATTTGAAATACAATTGGGGAACCACGCAGCTCCAATCGCCAGAGCTCCTTACCGTCTAGCGTCGTCTGAGCTACAAGAACTATCCACTCAGCTGCAGGAGCTATTGGATAAAGGTTTTATCCGTCCCAGCTCATCCCCGTGGGAAGCTCCGGTACTTTTTGTCAAGAAAAAGGATGAAACTTTTCGTATGTGTATGGACTTTCGTGAGCTTAATAAGGTTACTATCAAGAATCGATATCCATTGCTGCGCATTGATGAACTTTTTGATCAACTTCAGGGATCAAGTATTATTCCAAGATTGACCTAAGGTCAGGTTATCACCAACTCTGTGTTAGAGAGGAAGACATCTCTAAACTGCATTCTGCACTCGGTATGGCCATTATGAGTTCTTAGTCATGCCATTTGGTATCACCAATGCACCCGCGGTATTCATATACCTCATGAACCGCATGTGTAAACCGTATCTTGACAAGTTTGTTATCGTGTTCATTGATGACATACTAATTTACTCGAAGAGCAAGGAAGAGCATGGAGAGCATCTACGAATGCTATTGGAGTTACTGCAACGGGAAAAGCTATATGCCAAGTTCTCCAAATGCGATTTCTGGATTCGCGAGGTTCAGTTTCTAGGGCATATAGTGAACGAGCAGGGTATTCATGTTGATCCAGCTAAGATAGAGGCCATCAAGAACTGGGAAGGACCGAAGACTCCAATGGAAATAAGACAGTTTCTAGGTTTGACGGGCTATTATCATCATTTTATTGAGGGATTCTCAAAAATCGCTCAACCACTCACTTCCCTGACTCAGAAAGGAATCAAACATATATGGGGTGACAAACAAGAAGAGGCTTTCCAGGTGCTGAAACAGAAGCTTTGTAGTGCGCCTATTTTGTCCCTGCCTGAGGGAACTGTAGACTTCGTGGTGTACTGCGACGTTTCCATTCAGGGACTTGGATGTGTACTCATGCAACGCGATAAGGTCATTGCGTATGCATCCCGACAGTTGAAGGTACACGAAAAAAACTACACAACTCACGTCTTAGAGTTAGGAGTCGTGGTATTCTCTTTAAAAATTTGGAGGCACTATCTTTATGGAACCAAGTGTACCATTTACACCGACCACAAAAGCCTTCAACACATTTTTGATCAAAAAGAGTTGAACATGCGGCAGCGTCGCTGGCTTGAACTTTTAAATGACTATGAATGTGCCATCCAGTACCATCCGGGAAAGGCTAATGTGGTAGCCGACGCTCTCAGTAGAAAGGAACACGAGAAGCCCCGACGGGTTCGGTCCTTCCAACTCACGATACACTCTAACTTACCCGAACAAATTCGCAACGCTCAGTTGGAGGCAGTCAAACCCGAAAATCTGAAAGTTGAGAAATTATGCAAGATGGAGCGTGATTGGGAAACCAAATCAGATGGAACAGTTACTTTCTTAATCGGGTATGGGTACCTCTCTAAGGAAACTTGAGGTAACTCATAATGGACGAAGCTCACAAATCAAGGTACTCGGTTCATCCAGGATTGGATAAGATGTATCATGATCTTAAAACAACTTATTGGTGGCCCAACATGAAGGCTGAAGTCGCAACCTATGTTAACAAATGCCTAACATGTGCGAAGGTGAAAGTTGAATATCAAGAGCCTTCAGGGTTACTACAGCAACAGGAGATCCCAATGTGGAAGTAGGAACATATCTCCATGGATTTTATAACTAAACTCCCCAGAACACGAGGCGGATACGATACCATCTGGGTGATCGTAGATCGTCTAACGAAATCAGCTCATTTCCTTGCGATTAAGGAAATAGACAAAATGGAGAAACAAACCTAACTATACATCAAGGAAGTGGTATCCCGGCATAGGATACCGACTTCAATCATATTGGATCGAGTTGCTCAATTCACTTCACATTTTTAGCAATCATTACAAAAAGCATTGGGCACGCGCTTGGATATGAGCACTACCTATCATCCCCAAACAGATGGCCAGAGTGAACGCACGATTCAAAGATTCGAAGACATGCTTCGAGCGTGTGCTATTGACTTCGGAAATAGCTGGGAAACTCATCTACCGTTGGTAGAATTCTCGTACAATAATAGCTATCAGACCAACATACAGGTATGGCCTTTTGAGGCACTGTATGGAAGAAAATGTAGATCACCTGTTTGTTGGACGGAAGTCGGTGATAGTCAACTCACTGGTCCTAAGTTAATACTTAAGACTACTGAAAAGATAGTGCAAATCAGAAAGCGTTTGGCGGTAGATCACGATCGCCAAAAGAGCTATGCCGATCATCATCGCAAGCTGTTAGAATTCCAAGTAGGTGATAGGGTTCTACTCAAAGTCTCACCCTGGAAGGGCGTTATTCGTTTTGGGAAACGGGGAAAGCTAAATCCACGCTACATTGGACCATTTGAAATCATGAAGAGAATTGGTACAGTGGCTTATCAATTAAACCTTCCTGATGAACTCAGTGGGGTTCATAACGTATTTCATGTCTCAAATCTGAAAAGAGTTTGTCAGATGAAAACTTAATCATGACATTGGATGAGATCCAAGTGGACGAACAACTGAGGTTCGTGGAAGAACCAATCGAAAATGGACCGTGAGGTCAAGATACGGAGGCATAATAAAATTCCAATCGTCAAGGTTCATTGGAACTCTCGGCATGGACCGGAGTTCACGTGGGAATGAGAGGACTAGATGAAAGCTAAGTACCCCCAACTCTTTGAAACACGCAACACAGATGGTGCTAACTAAACTTCGGGACGGAGTTTCCTAAACAAGGGATATTGCGACAACTTGGGATGTTTACTGTTTACTTACTAACTACTCCGCAAGGCATGGCACTATAACAAGAAGCTTATTACTCCACTGTTCGTGAAGTGACTTACGTTCAATTTTGCTCTTATTCCGATTTTGACACCTTACAACACTTTACTCAAGTCAATTTTCGGGACGAAAATTATTTCAACATGGGGATAATATAACAACCCAAACAATCAGGTCAGTATATGTTTCCGACTTCCAGGCTAGTTTTGTCACACCCCGACCCGCAACGGAATAGGTGATCGGGGCATGATTGGGTTAACTCGAGAGCTTATGACTTGCTATTACTTGTTTTAAATATTCACTAATTTATATCAAGTGTCTCACAATACAAATAATTCACATAAACAATTACAAACACAAGACGATGTTTATAACAAGTATATTGCACTAATTCGTTTCTTGTTAACTAAGGCTCATCCTATGTCCAATCTTCTCTTCGTACCTGTTCACCTGTATCATGTGTAAAAATGGTTTTGGGTCAACAAAGGTTGGCGAGTGAATCTAAGTTAAACATTAAACAGTTTGTTAAATTGGTTATTTCAATAAAAATATGCATGGACCATATATGAGCATATGTATATATAATTAAATCACAAACCACATAATATTAACAACAAACATATGAACATGATGAATGATGAACTTGAGATCAATGCTCAATCAAACGGAGCCGATCTAATGAGGCACCTGATGCTCAACTCGTATCCCACGAGGAACTGATGGGCCTTAAATGAATGATTGCACTGAAATGATAAAATGTAACCACACATAACCACAACAAACAAATATACACATTAGATCACAACAATGAACATATGAACATGATGAATGATGAACTTGAGATCAAGGCTCAATCAAACGGAGCCGATCTAATGAGGCACCTGATGCTCGACTCGTATCCCACGAGGAACTGATGGGCCTTAAATGAATGATTGCACTGAAATGATAAAATGTAACCACACATAACCACAACAAACAAATATACACATTAGATCACAACAATGAACATATGAACATGATGAATGATGAACTTGAGATCAAGGCTCAATCAAACGGAGCCGATCTAATGAGGCACCTGATGCTCGACTCGTATCCCGCGAGGAACTGATGACCTTAAATGAATGATTGCACTGAAATGATAAAATGTAACCACACATAACCACAACAAACAAATATACACATTAGATCACATAATATCAACAATGAACATATGAACATGATGAATGATGAACTTGAGATCAAGGCTCAATCAAACGGAGCCGATCTAATGAGGCACCTGATGCTCGACTCGTATCCCACGAGGAACTGATGGGCCTTAAATGAATGATTGCACTGAAATGATAAAATGTAACCACACATAACCACCACAAACAAATATACACATTAGATCACATAATGGTGGTAGCACATGTATTTGTATAAATAAAGTAAATTACGACACATGATACACCCCAAAACGTGAATAAAAAAGGTAATTTGTAAGGATTCACTCACAGTGTTTGCGTTTTTAATCCTTAGTGAAAAATCGCATGAGAATAAGGAGAAAATCCAATTGATAAGCGTGATTTAAGCTAGACTAACGAATGCAACAAAAAAAGTAAACGTTATGCTAGGCATAGCTAAATAAACGAACATGATATGTTAGACTCGTTGAGCCTAACGAGCCTCTACAAGGCTATGAAAAGCCTAAAGGCGAGCCTAAACTAGGCTACCTTAACGAGCCTAATGCTCCTTAACTAAGAACCTAAACTAAACTAATTAAACTAAGAAAGCAATAAATAAATGAATATTAAAAAAAAAATAAAACAAAGAAAGGAAGATTACCTCGAAGAAGAACTTTACAAAATGAGAAGAGTTTGAAGGGCAGCACCTTCTCGTCGAAAGCGGAAATAAAAACTATTACACACCACACCCAAAGGGGTATTGTGCTTGTAGAGCCACCAAATTTGGTTATTCCACTTGTTTATACTCAATTTAGGAGTTGCAAGCTATAAAGAACCAAGCAAGGGTATTTATAGGTGTGAAATAGAGCACAAAATGGTGATAGGGGCGATGTGGGATAACTTTAAAACAAGATTTTCGCGTCTTTCAAATCAGCAACAAACACCAAACTTGTTTTCGCGATTCCCGCTTCGTTATAACTCCGTTTCGCGCATGGTTTTCGCCTACGTTCATTATTTTTAGAGTACTATCATATGGAAGAGAGTAATCCAACATCCATGGTGTCGAGAATTGGGCTTAAACCTTGGGTCTTGATGCAGGTCGGGGTGTGACAAGTTTTGTCTCGCAATATTTGACGATTTAGTTTATATATAGAGAGAGATTAGTTAAAAAAATTAAAACAACAAACCGCCAACTTGCGGCCCAAGTAACAAGCCCACCACCTCTCTGTTTACATGTATACGCATCTATGCAGGTTATGTTTTAAAAAAATAATAAATAAATAAATAAAATTTAAATTAACAACTCACCCATAACTTGCGACAACCCCCCCCCCCATCTTGTGTGTTTATATGCATGTATACGTATGTATGCATGTGGAGGGTTTTAAAAAAAACCTAAATACTCACCACTGTTGGCGACGCCAGAAACCCCCCCAATCGGCGTGCGACACCCACATCCGCCACTCTCTCAACTCTCTCCCGGTTCTCTCTCGGCTCTCTCACACCCTCTCTCGGTTCGGGTTCGGGTTCGGTCGACTAGGTATATTATTCATTATAAAAATTTTATAGAATTGAAACTCGATGATGAGTATTATGTGGAACGGTTAAGGGTGATCTAGGGATTGGCGTAATACGTTAGTTAAGAAGGGTATGGTTGTTGGTGACGCCTTGATTTGGTTATGTGCTAGGTGTTACGTGTTCTTGTACGTAGATGAATAAATATATTTTGATTATTATGTGATAATACTGGTAGTTCTTAACGGTTTTGTGATCATAGCATTTGGTGGTTCGGGTTATTTGTCGGTTACACATACGGGTTATTAATACGGGTTTCGGGTTACTAAAGTTCATGTTTTGGTTGAAGATTAATTGTTATGGGTAGGTATTATGGTAAATACGGTCGCGGACTGTTAGAAACTTGTATGGATAAGGTTTGTGATCGTTAAACATGTTAACGCAACTACTAGAACTTGTATTGAACGTTAAAAGTCGAAAACAGAAAGCTGTTGGATGTTTACAGCTGACTTTAGTGGGCTGTAAACGTGTCAAAATATAACGAAAATACGATTTTCAAAAGCCTAAAATGAATCTCTCTGAAGTACAGTTCAAACCGCGTTGGTTTCATAATTTTTGGACCTTGTTTGGTCAGTGAAAATATTTAATTCGTTTAAGTGGTCATAGCTGCGAATTTCCTGCAGAAATTGTGTTATATGTTCTTTGTCATATCTGGGTGAATAGTTGTAGTGAGCTTATGAAATTTATATAGTGGCAGGTCTTAAGTGTCTTTACGTATCTTCAACGGGAATCGACTCGTTTCGATATTCTGGGATTTTTAAATAAAATACTTAGTGGAAAGGGGGCATAATCGTCAAAATTCAGACCACTGTCCATTGTATGATTTTTTAGACAAAATCTGTAAGGAATGAGACTTTGCAAATTTTACACAAGCACACAGGAAACTTTTAACATGTTGGTAGATTTTTGGTAATTTTTAGTGACTTGTAACTATTTTATAAAATTTTCTAAACACAGCTGAAAATTCGAGGAAACTAACTGATGTGTGTAAAAGATGAACTTGTGCATGAAATCAACTTATTTGCTCGTGGCTTTGTGAATGCTTGCTTGTTATGTGTTGCGACTTGTATAAGATGTCATGAATATGTGCTTAACTGAGAAAATGTGCTAAGTGTTATTGCGTGCAATAAACGTGCGTCAACATTAAAACTAATCAAAAGGGTAATCGTTCTAGGAAGCGATTGACCGGACACAACATTTGCTTTTGAATTCTTACCGAGCAAATTAAGGTGAGTTCACGGCCCCTACTTTTAAATGGTTTTAAATACAGGGGGAGAAAACATGTGCTCGCTACGGTAGTAGCGTTATTTCGATAACTTACAACAACGTGTTACAGTTTAGTAACATGCATATATTTTCTAAATTGATTTGAGTTATGTTATACGGTTTTGGGAACAAAGTAGCATATCACTCAAGTCCCCCCTTAACTTCACGAGCCGTTAGTAATGGATCATTAGCGAGGAAGTTTATGGTAGTACTACTGGGCCCAACAAGCCCCACCCGAGCTAGTCGCGCTAGCCAGACCGGTAAAGGTCTAACGGGTGTTAAATTTGCCTAACATAGTCATGGTTGGTGATAGCCTGGCACCTTCAGGGGCAACAACGTTAGCTTTGGTTCGGACTCTTTGGTGACATAACCTAGGCTAGCTATCTACAAATATATAACATGAACTGGGAAATCAATTTGGGGATTCTTGATACGGGATTGGATCAAAGATAACTTATACATTTCTGATTCGGGATAGAATCAGGGGGAAACATTTATTACACCCTGGTTCGGGTTTGGACCAGTGGCTCGTTTGGGAAACAACCAAAACAAACTAAAACCTATGAACTCACTCATCAATTATGTTGACACTTGTTCTTTGCATGTTTTCTTAGGTGGCTAAGGATTCACGAGCACGAGTAGGCTGTCCCGCATGAACATTCTGAACTATTTTTAAAGTTCGCATTATTTACAATTCACTATGTTGGTTTAGCGTTTGTGCTGGCGCTACAAATTATATTTTCAAACTTTGTTACACTTCCGCATTTTATTTAATCCAGCGTCAAAACTCGGTTTTATTCATGTAGAGGTAAATCTGTATGGTCATGTGTCGATGATCCTGGTTTGTCACGCGCCTCGCGGTAAAACCCCGCATGTGGAATTTGAGGGTGTGACCTTCCCTTGTCTTTTTTAAACGTTTGTTAATTTTTTATTTGTCGTTATTATTATTTTTAAAAGACGAAAGTTTTTTTAATCTTTCATATGAATACACTATTGATATATAAAAATAAAAAAAATTACGTGTTACCTGGGATTTTTTATAATTCATGGTGTTTAAGTTCGCTCCATGGTGTTTTATAGAATATTATCTGGGAAAATTACTGGTGTTTTTGAACAAATGTAAAAACAACAAAAAAAAATGTGATAAAAACACCAGAATTTTATCAATTTATTGTGTTTTTGAAACTGGGTATTTACGTTGTTTACACATGGGGTAATGAAAATTGAAATGGACGAGGGAATGGATTATGCGAACATTAAACATTCAAATAAATTCTACAAACATCTAAAATTCAAAGAATTTTGCAACAAACAAACAAGTTCAATCAGTAACAAACAAGGAATCTACAACAAATAACTAAGTTCAATCTGCAACAAAACACTTACCAAATGAATTCTGCAACAATTGAACTAACCAAAACGCAACATTGCACTTACCAAAACACTAACAAAAGAATTCAACAACAATTGCACTAACCAAAACACTGATTCATCATACATAAAGTTCAGAGTCATTATCCATAAAAATTCATTGATTAACTTATACATAAAATTTTGATTCATCATCCATTAATTTCATTACAAAAACCCGGGTACAATACATCATACAAAAACCTGATCTCCTTAGTGAGAAACTATATAGTTAAGCATCAAATATGTTGTCGAATGTCGCATTGTTCAAAAACCCTGGAACGACCCTCAAATGCACGCTGAGGTGGCTTAGGGTTGCATTATGCTCCAACTACACAATTTCAAGTTCAAGGTCAAAATGCTGATAAAAAATTGGATACTTACACGATATAGGCAAGATAGAACACTTACCTCTGACACATTGCGTGCCAACAATGGCGTTTACATATAAGGAAGACATGGGTGACCAGAGATGATGATAGGATACCAGTGACGGTGATGCAGTTGAACGCATATGATGGATGATCAGTGACTAGATGGATGCAGTTGAACGAATATTCCTAGTGAATTCTAAAGGAAAAACTAACCAGGAAAACTCAAAATGCCAAAAATAAATGTTAAAAACTCAAGTTGTAAATGTAAATTCAAATAAACTATAGGGACTCAACTTCTTATTTATTCATTTTTCTATAAACATTCCTACTTATCTTTTCCTTTTTCTGAAATCCCTAGCCCCGTTACACCATATCCCCGACGAACCGCTAGTCACCGCCGCCGGCCACCGCTAAAGATGGCAGCCCTATCTCTGCTCCGTCTATCCTTATCACCACCACCACCACAAATAACCTCTCGGTCAACCATCATCTTCCACCCTCTCAAACCACACACCTTCTCAACCCCCTACCAAAACCCCCACAACTCCGTTCAATTCCCGTCAAACCACGTACAAAACCCCCAATCTCCGCCTCCTACAACACAACCCCAGTCACCGACCGCCTCATCTCCGCCGCCGCATACTTCTTCCCCTTTTTCAACGGCCTGCAATACGGCCGTTTCCTCTTCGCCCAATACCCCAAAACCCTAGGTCTCATCCTCGAACCGTTACTACCGTTACTCTCATTCTACCGGTCTGTTCCGTACTCTAGCTACCTAGCGTTTCTGTTATTATACATTGGTGTTGTTAGGAATATGAGTGTTAGTCGGCATGCGAGATTTAATGCTATGCAGGCTGTTGTGCTTGATGTGTTGTTGGTTTTGCCTATGTTGGTGCAGCGGATATTTAATCCTGGGCCCCATGGGATTGGTGGGAAGATTGTTATATTGAGTCATAGTGTGATCTTTGTTGGTGTTGCTGTTTGTTTTATTTATACGTTTGGGTATTCGGTGCTGGGACGGACTCCGAAGTTGCCGTTTGTTGGTGATGCTGCGGATAGGCAGTTTTGAAGATTCAGATTCGCGAGTTTGGTATGTTTCGTTGTTTATGTTTATTCGGTTTTTGATATGTTAATGGAATTGAACTTTTTTGTGAATATTTAGTTTGGTTATTGGATTTTAGATTTACTTGTGAGCTGTGGAATATTCTTTATGTTGTTTGTGAGAGTTGAACGCGTAGGTGTGTGATGAGTTAGTTACTCGCATTTTGAACTTTTCTTTGCATTGGCGCCTAGTAATCTTGCGAAAATTATGAATACGACATTATGGTTTGAAAGAGGATATGATTTTGTATTTGAAGAGTTTCTATTGTGCATTGGCGCCTAGTAATCTTGCGAGAGAGTATATAATCTAAAGTATTTATGGAAGAGCAACCAATGGATGGTGCTGGAGTTTCCAAACATAACAACTCTCTCTATTCACCATTCTAAAAACTTAGAACATGTTTTTACATGTTCCATGGCTGGTAGTCTAGTGCAACTCCAAGACCTAAGTGTACGTGCCTGACAATTACAGAATTCACCAAGGGACACGTGTCTACCCCTGAGCTGAAAGTAATAGATACAAGTTTTGGGTTTTGTTATGTAAACACAGATATCAACTCCATTTTAAAGACCAAACAAGAGGAGGTACTGTTATTCCTTTCGTTAATGATTCTTGAAAAGGCTCATTTTAATTACATGAAAAGATAATCAACTTTTATCTTATCTTTTGTTTTCGGATAATATTTATTTTTTCCTTCTGGAATGCCCAAAATTTCCAATTTTCAGCAACTTTAGAACAAAACAAAACTGATGTATGCAGCTAGAAAAACTTCAAAGAATTTTACCTTAAAATTCAATAATAAGTGAAAGTTGATGAGTATTTTCTTTTCATTAACTTTCTTTTATGCAGGGGTGGGAATTCTAGAACATGAAGATCATATGTTTTATCTGCAAGGTTTTATAAGGTAATTTATTGGTTTACAAGTAATATTATAAATGACTCTATTACACTTGCTAATAAAGTGATTTATGCGAAAGAGAAAACTGCAAAGCCAACAAAAATCAAAACCATTATATGCGAGTATCATGTGTGAACCGTCTTTCAATATACTCCAGATTTTAAGGGGACTCTTGTTTCAAGGTTGGAATCTGTTGAAAAGTATAAAGATATGGAAGTGTTGCACTTTGACTTTTGACGCTCAAACAAGGTAATTTTCAAGCAAAAATTCATCCGAACTTTTTAAAACTTTAGGACCAACAACTTACCGATTCATATTTATCTTATGATTATCAGCCTCAGATTTGCAATATCCATAATGATGACCAATGAACATGAGGATTACAAATGCAGTAGCACACATGTTTGACTACGAAAGTCAAAGGGTCCCAGGTGCAGTTCAAGATACACTTATGAAGGTTCACCAGCATCAAGCCCTCTGGAGGGGTATGGTCCCAAAAACCCTGCGCTTGCGTAAGATACCATACCTACATAATGTTAACAGGTCGCTTAACCTTTCGCGCTATGCACAATGGTACACCAACCCTGAAGACAGCAAGTTGCTTAGCAAATCTTGCGTACCTTGCGCAATGGCAAGTTAAACCTGAAAGCGCAGGTCCTAAATCCTGCGTTAATTAAGTAAGCTTCTAGCTGCGACTTCTCTAAGGCGAGAGCAACTCAGTCTTGAAAAAAGACTTGATCCTTACAAGTCTACGCTGGCCAAAAAGCACTTATAAGGCCACGCGGTAAGGAGAAGTGCAAAGAGGCATCGATCAAGTACAAAGGGACAAGTGGTAGAGCTGTGACCCAATAGGCGCTCGGCAGGTTGTGCCAGACCACGTTGCATGATGAACAATCATGCAAAGAACAAAAAGTACGCAAGGACGTACGCGTGGCACCAATCAGCTCATGCCAACGACTGTCACACGATCTCCACTAACGACTTATGACAAACCAAACAACAAGGACAACTGCCATAACACATGACCCCATCCACCGTGCACCAAGCGCTCTGCCTGCCAGGGACCACTAACGGTCGTGACAGAAGAGACAGAATGGATATTCCTAGTTGTCGCTTCTAGGCCCAAGGCCCATCAGCCGATCTCCTTCACACATCTCTCCAGCCAAAAAGAAAGGATCGCACCTCCAGGTTAACCACACTTGTTCTTGCTCACTCACTAATTACCTACATTATACCTTGCAAATCCAGATACGTATTCTCACGCCGGAGTGTGGTCAGGGAGAAAACCCCCCTCTTTTCTCCCGTGGCGAGACTAACGGTGTTTTCAGTTTTGCAGTGAGTTCGAACCGAGATCATATCGACGGGCAAACAAGAGATAACCTTTATACGCAGAGACCTTGTGCCAGAATCTAGATATCTCCGGATATAGTTTGGTCCAGTGTTTCTTCAATGTTATTGGTAGAGACAAAGGTAGCAAAGCTCCCGTTTGGAAGTAGAAAACGGGAGTTAAACTTAAGTACGTGAAGGTTTGGTGGGATTACAACTTTTGCCCCTCCGAAGTCGATGTTAACGTTTCCTTCAGTAATCCGCCTTGAGTCGAGTGTGGTTTTCTTAAGGTTTGTTCGTGTGGGGGTTTGTTGGTGTCGAGTGGGTTCTTATGTGTCTTGTTGCGTTTTTGTTTGGTGTATGTTGCGTTGTTTCTAGCTTTTTACTAGTTTTGTTGGAATAAAATTTCTTTTGCCGTTCAAAAAAATATGGGAAAATCACTAAAATATACATCGACTCACGTGAAAAACGAAAATAAACATCAGTAGCAACTTCACATAAAACGAGAGAGTGCAAAGGTTAGACATGTGGAGGAAAGGGCTAGGTGTAGTCATTTCCTTAGTTATGGGACCCACCATTGCACCCAATAAAAATTCAACAAGTGTCAATCTTCTGAGAGAGGATAGGTAGCCTCCAAGTTTCGGGTAGAGTCTTAGCCTAGCCATTACCTCTTGCTTTATCTTTGATCCCTAATTGTTTCAAGGTAACGACTAGGATTAGATGTATCCCAAACTTGGAGGATATGTAGCCTCTAGGTCTTAAAAAATTGTCACATGTCTTATTTTTATTGGTTCATCGGGTGGAAAAATTCTAACGTCTACCTTAGACGTTACATGTGTTGACGTTACATGTGTTCTGAAACACATAGTTTTCCGTGAAGTCCCTAATTCTAGACGTTTTCAATGTTCATTCTCGCTTTATTGCTTTGATCAATGTACAAAATTGAGATTTTCCCAAGAAACATTTTGGATCTAAAACGGATATTTTTGTAAAACCATAAGAACTAAAATGAGAGTTTATTCTTTTCTTTTTTTCAAATGGAAATAATTTATAAGAACCACACATCCCACCTAACGGATAGCTCATGGTAGAGGTGTAAAAAATCAATTTGATCCAAACTGGTGCCAACCTACAGGATTGTAGGTTTGTATATTGATTTAAGATTTCATCAATGAAACCGTTTTTACCCAAACTGATGCCAACCTGACCCAACACGTAGGATTTGGGTACCGGTTTAGGACTAAACTGGTTTTAACCCGACCTCAAACGATTTAAATTTAAATATGGTTCAGTTATTTCCCTATAAACTGGTTTATGTAGAACCACTGTCACAAGGAAAACCTAAATGTATAACATCTTAAAGCAGAGTATTGCATAAATGAGTGCAAAACTCAAAGCTGTCTGGTCCAACCCGCTATGAACCGAAAGAAAATTATAATCGTTTTAGCGATCCCCCCCCCCCCCCCAATCAACACATATATTGTAATAGGTGGAGAGGGAGAGAGATAACCGCGATGAGTCGAGAGGGATAAGGTATATAAATCGGCACTTGATCCGTCTCATAGTCATACCTAGCCGCAAGGGGCGAAATTGTCCCAACAGAGGGATAAATCAAAGCTGTGAGTTTTGATAAAAATCAATGAATCGTCATGAGTTTAACTCTCCTTATACACAATTAGCATCATAGTTTACCATTTAAGAAATTCAATAAATAAATATTTATATATAAAAACTAAGACCACAACCATACATGTACGTAGAGATTATATCCATCTTACATGTATTATAAGTTTATGTTATACAACATAATACAGTAATGCTATATATTTTTATAATATATGCTGCCCATAACTATATAGGCAACGTATTCGAGCTCATCTATTGAGTTGAGATATGGTGTCTCACTTCATATTTAGCATAATAATTATTTAAATTTAAGAAATATCAACGCATCAACCCAACTATTTAAAACTTACTTGTTACTGGACTGCACATTCACTATTTAAAAGCCTTGCCACAAACTTTTAAGAACTATGACTACTTTGACAACAAACACTAATAAAGAATCAAATGAGCTTCTGTCAATTCCATAGGTTTGTTTGTAAAGATGATAATTAAAACTCATAGATAATTGCTGTTTGATCTTTTTTTTTTTAAATATTTTGCTGATGGATTGTAACCTCAACGGGAAGGCAATTGTGAAACGTGGCCATCTAGGATGTGTATTCAATATAATGTACAAAATGGAAGTTTTAGCAATTACATCACTAAATAACTCATGTCACTTTACTATCGATATATGTACCTTGATTTTAAATTATTTGGGGCCAGTGGCGGATCTAGAAAATATTCGTAGGGGTAACGTTTTATAAAAAGAAAAAAGTAACGAAATGGAAAAAACGTCAAAAAGTCAATTTTTTCCAAAATTTACACTACTGCCGGAGCACCAAGGGGTAGCGGAGGCTACCCCTGCGCCTAAGATATGTCCGCCCCTGTTTGGGGCTATGCAACATCCGACTCATCATACTAACCATAGTTGCCAGGATTGTTTACTGAATATCATAGTCTATGTCCCTGTAAGTAATATTCAGATTTTGATGTTATACTTAGTATACTCGGAACTCAATTTCAATACAGGTTATAAATTGTTTTACATAAATGCAATTATGTTGCTAAAGAAATTGATATCAGCTTTTGATCGGTCAACCAACCAGACATACATGTAAATAGGAGATTAGGGTTGTCAACCGTATTGAGGAATTCAGCGGCGGCTCCAGGAACGTCTTACAACGGTTTCCTTTTAGGAGATTCTCAATAGTTCTCACTAATTTTTTTCCAAATCATACAATGTTTTCGCTAATTTTTATCTATTTCCAAAACACCTCTAGATCCCCCCCTAGCATGGGCGGCCCTGAGGGTGGGCGGGGAGGACCACCAGGCAGGGCCCGATATTTCAAAAGACACCTTATTTTAAAAAAAAATCCGATATGTATATGTAAAAAAAATAAATTACTAGGGTATACCCATACAAACACCAACATAGGCTCACTTACAAAACTATTTTTATGGTTTAGATTAGTTATTAGCCCATTGGCATTAGGTTTAGACCTTTAATGAGCCCAAGACCCAATTTCATTAAGGCCTAAGGGCACGTTTTTTCGAGCTCGAACAAGGTACACGAATTCTCCCCTAGTATTGAGTTGACATGTTTCGGGTTGTCAAGTTGAATCGTTCTACCCGAGCATGACCCGTATGTTTATTCATGTAAAAATAAACCATAATCAACAGACACTTAAGATTGTGTAACTGTAACACATTTATCTAAACTTGTCAAACAGGTTGATGTGTAGCGTTAAACGAGTCAAAATAGGTTGGTGGTCAACTTGTTTGATCAAATAGGTCAACCTGAACATGACACATTTTTTTATACGACAACCCAAAACTTTTCGTGTTATGTCAGCAACGGTCACCACTACCTGTAAACATGAAAGATTAGTTTTAGATCATGAGTGTTGTTCTATAGCCAAGAAAATACAAGGAATATAAAGATCAAAACCACACCAAATACACATAACTTGCCAAAGTTCTAACCCAGTAACCCTACTCTAATAAGAAAACAAATAATATCCAATCTCCGGTCAATTTATCTCTTTCTTTCTGTATTTTTTTATTGACCAATTTCACCCTTCAACTTCTTTATTTCAGCCAAATCAACCCTTTAATTAGGATTAAATCCTTCAAAACAGAAACATCAAAATTTTGCGAACGTGGGTCTCTACAACACGTGGGTTGCGAGTTCAAATCTCTTAAGAGATTTCAGTAGATCGTCTTTTGACCATAAATCAGTCAGAAGAAATATGAGAAAGAGACCATCATAATCAAAACCGAGCTCCATACGACGAAATTTGGGTTCTTACACTGTTTCCTTCCATATTTCAAGCCTCATAACTCTAAACCAAACAAAAGTTATACTCGTTTAGGTTGAACCATTTTCTAGCCCATTTGTTTCTTCTCTGTCTATCTACATCGATATTTTGGTTATTGTTATGAATGCATCCATTATCTAGTGACTTTCCACATGTATAACCACTATCTCTTTAGTTACTATTGTACTAATGTAAGTGTCTGTATATAATGGCATTTGTATATGATGTTGAAATCAATGAATAAGAATTACTACATTCTATGTTTCTCTCTATAACCATATGCTCCTTGTTCGTGTGTTTATATAGTTTGTATACTAGTTGCTAATGGGTTGTTGTCTTACAACAGTTATTTATTATTATTTTTCGAAAATGATGTGGTATACATCTTAGTTTTGATAAACTCTTAGATTAAGAAAAGATTGTCGCTAGTAACATTTAGGACATTTTTTTGCGACAGATGCGAGTGACAAAGAATGTGTATATACGCCGCCAAACAAAATTAACGACCGGTTTTTATAAATTTCGAGCGACAAATGTCTTAGATTTTACGGTTGATTTATATAAGTTATTGTCCGCAAGGGGACAACGTGTCAGCTACGTAGAGTGCTCCACAACTAAAAGGTTAGGAGTTTAAATCATGTAAGATGCATACATTGACGTATTTATTCTAGAAAATCTAAGTGTTATTGTTAAAAACAATTATACCAGTTATTAATACCTTTTGATGTGAACATCGGTATTAATACCTTTTGATGAAAGTGTTTAATGTTACGTTATTTGCTGACATGATACAATAAATTAGTTTATTTTGCTGACATAATACAATAAATTAGTTACAATACATGATGTTTGTAATACATCATTTTGTTAATATGAATAGAAGTCAATGAGATTGGCATGAGGTAATATTTAATAATTGAACTACTTTTTATTTGTTATTGAACTACAATTTTCCTGGAGCCAAGCAACTGCAACATGATATGATTCATTGGCTCATGATGATTGCATTTAAAAATGTATTATTTGTATTATGATATGTGTAAAATCAAGACAATATTCCTCAACATGGTATATTCAATTATTTTCCCCACCAACAATTATCAATACAAATAAAAGGAAAAAAAAACACCAAAAATAGTACTTTCATTGTATTTGAAAGACACTATTTTTGGGAAATTTTGGACAACTAATTAACATTTTTTATTTCTCTAAAACCAATTTTAAACTATATCCATTACCAAACGCTACAAACTGGATTTATTTAGTCAATTGGTGCCCTTAGCTTGGTGTTGAACATTCCACTTCTTTAGCTTTATAGCTTAGAATCATGATCATCAGTTTTAATTTAAGATGGTGAAAATGATTTATAGTTTCGCTTTCTTTATTATTACAATATATAATTTATCATTTTATTTCATTTATTTTGTGTTATTGGAAAACACGAAGACATATTTAATCGTAAATGCAACCCGTCTATGATAATCTCGGGTTAAGGCTATGTGTTATGTGGTTTGGTTGAGGAAAAAGTTTTGTCATGTGGCTGACACATAGGCGTACTTTTTTCTTACCTAAAAATGTCTAAAATGAATGTAATGGGAAGGGCTCGGGGTTTTGTTGCTAATTAGGTAATCATTATTTAATTTAAACACAACACATGATCGGTCTTCTAAGATACAAACAATGTTTTAAAACCCGATTTTTAAATTGTACCGGGTTAGGCTCATAAATGATTTGACCGGTTATATCGGGCGGTTCAACCGGGTGAACTAATTAACCCTATAAATCCATAAAATACAATTTTTGATTAAAAATTAATCCAAAACCACATAATTTCTTAATTAAAATATTCCAAAAGTTAATTCATAACAAAAACTAATCTAAAAATTCACTATTGGTACTTTTTTGGGCGTTAGGTTTTACTAAGAAGGAAAATCGTCCCCCTTTTTTGACCCATAAAAGATTAAAAATCCAAATTTAACCTTTGACCCAATACCGGTTATACCAGTTTAAACCGGTATAACCCAATTTATCAGCGGTACAACTTTTTTGCCGTTCTTTCAGTTTACCGGTATGATTCGTGCCGGCCGGCATTAACCGATTTTTAAAACGTTGGATACAAATGTAACTTCATCTCATCATTTATATAATCAAAAACTCATTTTCTTCACATGTCCTCGTATTTTTTTAGAGAAATATGAAGCTATTCAACTTTCATTTTAATCAACGTATTTATGAAGCGTGATACCCTTCCATAGGTATAATTTTATTTTTTTTGGTAAAAAAACACTAGATTTGAATTGTCATATGTGATTTGGACGATTGAGAAAGAAACAAAGCTCATTTAATAGTAAGAGACAAGAAACCAACTCAAAAGAGGACCATGTCCCTTCAATTCTCTATTCTTTTGGTTACTAGTAAACCATGATGCTTTTGAAAACCTAACTTGACTTTGTCTAAAATAATAAATATTAATTATATATAAGAAAAACCCAAATAAAAAAAATTCAATATATGAATCTTATTATGTAAGTAATACTAATGTTAGGATTTGCAATTGTGTTGAGTTAGTCACTTGAATTGACAAACATAAAGACAGATTAAAATCATTTCATGCTCAATATAAGTTATGATATGGTGGTAAAAGAATGAACGTGCCCTTATTTTCATTGTCTCAAAAACATAGCCGATCATGTTGTGTTTATATATATTAAAACGTACCTGAAACTATTGTGGTCAGAACTGGTTTTAAGTGAGCCTAGTTTGGTTGAAACCCCTTTAATCCAAACCCAATTTGCTTGACCCCGTTGTGACGCGTTACCAACCCCGTCTGTTTTGCTTGGCTTATTCCTAAGGTATTGAAAACATATTTATAATTATATGTGTTTTTTAGTTTTGATAGACATCAAAGAACACAAGACATTTAGAATGTCATCAGTACATTGTATCTTATTGGGACACTTCATACTTGCTTCAGAAGCATAATTTAATTAGATGAAGATGTACATATGTACTTGTACTAATTTATTTGATTATTTATCCTAAAACATAAAAAAAAAACTAAAAACCCAAATCTTTAATGGTGGCATTGTTATATAAGGGGGAAGAATGTGTAGAAAACTATTTTAAAAGACAAAATTGATCAGATAAAAGGGACAACATACCAACTTGGAAGACTATGTCTCTTTAACTCCAATCTTGTTTGGTTGAGTGGTTTAAACAGGAACCTAGAATTATAAAGACTAGGCATGGACAATCAAGACCTAATTCATGTTGTCCCCACAAGGACAGAATATTTTCAAACACATATTTCTATAGAAGATTGAAGTGGACCAGTATTTTACACTTTAAGCCCTTAAACTTTATACAGTACATCATGAAACCCTCTTGACATCAAATATCGAAGTTTGACATACACTTAGAGGTGCACAACCAAACTGGATCCAGATTTGAATCCGGATCTTAAACCAATTCAGAAAGCGGTTTGGGTGAACTTGGTCTGATCTGCCAATTTCAAATCGGTTATATACTTTGAATCTGGTTCTGGAACCGGTTTAGAAGAACCATCAATTATATTGTACGTTGAATTCATATTGAAAGCCAATTCCAATCCAAGCCTAATATAGTGTGTTTTTCTTTAAAAACTAATTTCAAGCCGATCTGGTTTTCAATTTCATTGACTCAATCCGAACAAGTTTTACAAGCGTTCTGGTATGGCCTAAAAACCGGTTTTTTGCACCTTTACAGAGACTAATTATTCGATAAAAGAATCAAAGAAATTTATGGTTGTCAAGGAGCCCAAGTTGACACTAATACACCCAACCACTTGTTCCGTTATTAAGCTTGAATTGATGGTTAGTAAAGAGGTATTGGAGCACAATAAATGTGTGATACTTTATGCATCAAATTTAAGTGGTTAGGTACGTTACGAAAGTTCAAGTATATAAAGAATTCTTCAACGTAATAAGTAAAAAATACCCTAGGTAGTTTTGTCTTGTAGCTATGTCATCATTTAACCTCGATTTTGGATAGGTTGTAATTATTTTTGCCTTCACTTACACGATTATATTGATAACCAAAAATCAGTTAAAATATAAGTTTTCACGTCTATATAACCATTTTTTCATCTCTACTCGTTTGATGTCATAGTTGAATCTCAAATACCATCTTCCATCCGTTATCGTTTGATGTCATGATTGAATCTCATATACCATCGAATCGAATGATATAGATGTCTTTATTTCTTCGGGTCTACATAAACCCTAATTTGTGCCCACATTTAATATCTTCATTCTAAGGAAGTAATCGGATCTATAAATAAAGGGCCTTGAAGTAAATGTGTATTGCATCTTGGACCACCATTTTGCTTTTATTATTTGAAATATAACTTGAAAAAGAAAAGGTGTTATAATGAATATTTCAAACTTTTGGGAGTAAAGTGCAATTCATATGTATAATATAAGTAATTTGCACATTCCATGGTTGTAATAAGTGAAGGACTTCATACATTTGTCCCACAAGGGTACAAAACATTAACTAAAATAATAATATTATTATATTATAGAAGAAAAAGGAAAATGCATATGGATGATTGCTTTCTTTGATGACCATATATACCAAGGGTCACAAGAAAGAATCTTTTAATTACATATAACAAACTTAAATAAAATTGTTGATTTTTAACTACATATAACACAATTTAATCAAAATTGTTTATTTCATGTTCATTTACGATAATTACATAATTAGAATACTCTCACTGCTAAAATAACCAGACTCTTCAACTTTGTCCTAGCACCATTGTGATTCTTTACCTCCACCACTACGACTCGATCTATATCTTGGCTTTCTCTTCCTTGTGTTAGCATGCCCTCATTCTTTCTCTCTTTGGTGCATGGCATCTAAATGGTCCTTCTCATCTCACATCCTCTTTTATCTCCTATTCTCTAATCGACAAAGTTGCCATCCCTCTTTATCGCAATCCAAACCAATTGGGCGAGGACTGATTGATTGCATATGGGGTAGACTTGTAGATATAGATGGGGTTTGCGAGTCCCCCGCCATGATTTTTATTTTTTGCAAAATGATAGGTGTGTGGGTATGGCTTGATTTTTGTATTATCGTATTTTTTAATGAAGGTTTCTTATTATTGGACAAGAGATATTATTTTTTTGAAAATTTCCTTCTCTTGTTTAAAGCGTGAATAATTGTACGGAATTGAGGAAAAAAAAGCAATGAAGAAACTATATCACATGAGTATTCATATCCATTCTATCCTATTCTTTATCATATATTACACTAAAAAACTACTATATTTACTCTCTTCTTTTAATTAAATAATACTTTTTATACCTTTATCATTATATTTTCTCTTTTCTTCACTCACAACCACTTTCAAAATACATTAAAAATTATAGAGTTGAACAGTGTCCCCTCAAATATACAGATGAACAGTAAAATCTCTTTGCTTTACTCACAATCACTTTTTAAACTTTTTATATTATAAAAACTCCATTCACACAATTTGGTGGAATGGATGTGAATGCTCTAACTACAATAACAAGGGGAATAGTGTCAAGCAGCTGTTTGGCATCCCCTCATTGGTCGTTACTTTTTCTATTTCACTTTAAGCCTTCAGCTTCGCTGATATACATGTTTAACCCTTTTGTTTTTAAAATGTTTTCTTTTTATTGGTTAGCTTTGTTTATATGCGTGTTTAGTCCCTCTGCTTTAACTTTAGTAGTGTACATGTTTAGTCCATCTACTTTTAATATTTTTAGTAATTGATCATCATTTTTTTGTATTTTCCTTTTAAACTTTCAACTTTGCTAATATAGGTGTTTAGTCCCTCTGTTTTTAGAAGAAAATTTCTTTTTGTTGGTTAACTTTGTTTATATGCGTGTTTAAACTACATGGAGGGGAGTAGTGTCAGGCAACTACCTGATACTTCCCCATGGGTTCAGCCAAATTACAATTTTGCCATTGGTTTTATTTTTTCTTCTAGGCAAATTACGATTTTGCCTCTCAGTGTAAAATTGCAGTCATGCCATTATTATTTTTTTTGACAAAACTATGGTAGTGTTTTGTTTTAATTGGTTGGCTAGGTGTAATTTTTATGTGTCTGGCACATGTTCATTTGTCTTGAAAAATTACAATTTTGCTCACAGTTTAAAATTATAGTATTTTTATCATTTTAGTTTTTTTAGTAAAAGTACGCTATTGTTTTGTTTTAATTGGTTGACTCAATGTAATTTTTTAGATCGTATTATGAGTAGTATGTACAAGTAACCAAAACACAGACGTATATATTATGAGAGAAATATTCAATTTAGTGTCTCTACTACGAGAAAGACAAAAACTAGTTTGAGAACAAAATATAGCAAGAAATCATAAAGTGACGTATTACTGGCCACTAGGGGAGAAATAAAGAAGTATTTAAGAGGATGAAAGAAAAAGATAGTTGTGGCTGTTTTTCTTTCTAATGATAAATTTTTTTTATTTTCTGTTGTTTGTTGGGCTTAAACCTAATATCTTTTATATATAAGATGTTTAAAGGTTTTGTCTCTATCAATAGACCACCATATCATTGATTAGTTGTGGCTATTTCTTTATGCTCTCTTTCTTGTTGTTGCTACTATAATGGTAATGTTGTTGTATTTTATTTTATTTTATTTTTTTAATAAAATTCTATATATGATATATGTAAGTTTTTTATGTACACAAATGAGAAAAAAAAAACTTCAGTTCCTTTATCTTTCCCTTTATCCAGGTACAATTAGTTATTTAATTATTATATTATAGATTAGTAACCATTATACTAATTAAATATGTTAGGATAAAAGGGTTCATTTAATGATCATTAGTAAACTTTTAATGATATTATAGAGGCTAGGATATAAGAAGTTATTAAGATATATCTTAATATAATTACTAAATCAAAGTACCTTGAATGGTTGATCTATGCATAAACCGTAAAATTTTTAGTTACAAACATCTAACGACATATTAGTATGACCAAATGTATTTATATATTAGTTAAGGTATAATTTAATGTGTAAATTAGTTATTTAAAATTAATTTTTACATTAGTTATAAATTATTTGTATTCAGTCATGTTTTTATTTCTTTTTTTATTACACTCTTCTAAATAACTAATAGAAATACTTAAAACTTTGATTATACACTCTTTTAAATAACTAATAGAAATACTTAAAACTTTGATTATTCGATACTACAAGAGTCAAAGATTTCATAAAGTTTGTTGATACTCTTATTTGTCACCTAGGGTTCATTAGTCATGGTTTTTCTAGGAACCATCACAAATTAGACTTCCTAGAAACCTATTTCCTTGACTATTTTTGTTAAATAGTATAAAATATTATTTTTATGTAAGTATAGTATCGGGGTTAGACAAAATTGTTTATTTAGGTGGGTTTGAGATTAAATATGTATCAAAATATATTTTCTAATAAGATAAATATTATATTTTCTAATTAAACGGTATAGTTGGTACACTTTTGGAACTTTTAACCCCCAACCCAATTTTATATTAGTTTTTAAAACTATAGATTCTTTTCATTATTTATTGATAATGTAGAATGCAAATTGGTCAATGCCATCTCACTAAACAAAAGCAAAAACATGTTTTTGCCAAACCAACAATTTGATGTTAGAACTTTCTTTGTTTGCTATATGTGAACATGTATCACGAACTTAAAAAAGTTGTTTAATCTTTTATAGAAGATTGGAGTTTGGAATGATAACTAAATCATAAACGGAATAATCAAACTAACCGAGAAACTAATAATTCGGTCTTATTCTTTTATAGCCGATTTTTGTGACGTTGTTATGGTTATATGTTTATTATTAGTTGAATTAACCGAAACAATATTAAAACCAATGTTTATATTTTTTATTATAATAAATAATGTTATGTTGGAAAAGTTTTGTTGTATTTTTACATATAAAACAATAGTGCCCACTTATTATCTTTTATAAATGAAGAAGGATTGCTAAAATTGTCACCTAGGACAAGGTTGACACGTTACTCATTAAAACGGAATGGGGATTAAAAAAACATGTATAATCATGCATTGGGGATGACATAGAATCGATGAAAGTGTTTTATTGGAATTGAAGTGATGTAATTTGTTAAGGGTATATATATCAACAAGAGTATAGTTGAACCTATCAAGCTAGTAGAAACTCCAATTATGCACCGTTATCTTAACAAAGAGAAACTTGATGAAAGAACTATTACCCTACCATTTGTTAGATTAAAAGGATCAATTAGTTGTTGTACTAATACGAACAATCCGTAGATAGTCTTTTCAATCATATACCTGGGTTCACACTCAAATACCCATCTCAAATGTTTTGGGTTCAAGTATCCCCGTTACTATCTCTATTACCAACTTGATTATTGAAATTATTTTTAACAATTAATGAATTAGATTGACAAATTTTAACGTCGGAGTAGATTTAATAGACGAAAATCACTCTAATACCTTCGCCTTAGAAATAACTAGCAAACAATAAATCAAGTTTCAAATATACAAAACAACATTTCAATCTATAATGTTAATCTCTCAACCTTGTTCATAGAGTTGTTTTTCTTGTTTAATTTATCAAATTTTCATCCGAAGATTCACCGAACAATATTTATCTTTAGTTTTGAACACCTTACTCCCATACGTGTTAAATATACTCCTAAATCTAGATCTATGTACAGAACAAGACTTGAAACCTCGATCACATAAGCAGGGACACCAAAGACATGTAATGTAATCGCGCCAAGACATGTAGGAAGGGTCTTGCTCCCTACATGGTTGTGTGTTCAAGTCCCATCGTGAACATATCTGTAGATATATAAGTATAATTAGATGATGTATGACTTAGCTGCTCAAAACAAAATAAAATAATAATAATAATAAAATAATAATAATAATAATAATAATAATAATACGAAGAGACACATTCTCGACCCACTTAACTACTTGGTATGAATATTTGTCTTATTATTATCTTAAGTAAATATACTATAACTTCATTACCGATACGTAATAGCCATTAGAATATAATGCGTGCAGATGAACATTAACAAAATTTAATAACTCACACGATATATTTTTGTTGAATTTAACCAAGATTTATTAATATAAAAACTCGTAAATAATTTGGTTATGGGATATCCAAAAGGGTAAATCTTGACTCCGTCGACAACACCGACCAAGTCCGTCCAAAACTGCCACCATCTACGGCCCTTGCCGGCCGGCACTTTACGTCATGTCTAATAAGTCTTCCCCCATAATTAAAATATTATTATATGTAATCACGGTGTCATTATTATTATTATTCTGATTTGATTTATTATGACTATATTACTTCAAATCAATCAAAATAAGGATATGGGTTTCATGGTAAAATTGTTTATTAAATAATATACCACTCATCCTTCAGAATTGATATATAGAAATTATATAAATATGATCGGGTGATTCTGCTGATGACACGATTATACTCCGATGGTCCATCAGTGATGCACATTTGTCGTTAAAAATAAATAATAATAATAATAATAATATACGACACACTTAACTAATTCGTTAATACATCTACTTTTAAGCTCAGATTTTGTGTATTAATTGTAGTTTATAGTGCACGTGAGACAAAAACAAGATATTAGAAGTAAAAACATAATATTCTTAAAGAAAACCTAAATTACATGTGGTGTTGCTAAAACTACACCGGATTGATTTTTTTAAATGTTACATTATGATGTATTCGTGTTTTTAAATCCGCTTCAACACGTCCTACCAACGAACCAATAGCGGTGTTGTTTTGATGACTGATCTAGTTTTCAAAACATTCATCGCCTCTAACTTGGTGAATTTTCACGTACACATATTAACACAAGTCCAAAATGTAATATGTATTTAAGAAACAATTTCATATACTCTCTTGGAAAATACTATACTTACACAATATTTTAAAAGCAATTGTAAATCATATATTAATAAAAACTTATGCATTTAAGAAATAAGAGGGGAATATATCTATATTAAAAAAGCAGTCTTGTGACAAGAACAGATGGGTATTATATAAGGGCGGGGATGTCAAAGGGGTAGTAGAAAGAAACCATTCTTTCCTTATCATCTTCTTCAACCAACAATCCTCCATCTTTGTTCTTAAACATAAGACTAAAAATGGGGAATTGTCAAGCAGTAGATGCAGCTGCTTTAGTGATACAACACCCATCAGGGAAGATTGAAAGGATGTACTGGTCCGTAACCGCGGGTGAGATCATGAAGATGAATCCTGGACATTATGTTTCTCTCATCATTCCATTACCAGGTGCAGAAAACCAAGATGGTTCTGGTAATAAAACCGTTCGGTTTACACGCGTTAAGCTTCTTAGGCCTTCCGACACGCTTGCTCTTGGTCGTGCTTATCGCCTTGTTACCTCTCATGGTCAGTTTTTTAGTAGCTTTTATGTTTTTAAGTGGTTTGTCAAATGTCAAATCAATCAATTGTTGTTAAGTAGTTGGATTGTTTTGTTTTATAGAAGTTATGAAGGTGTTGCGAGCAAAGCGACAAGCGAAGATGAATAAGGAACAGCCGGAAACAATTGTGGAAAAGGAAAACGATGGTGTCGAACTGGAGAGTTCGAGTCTGGTAAGTCATCTTCATCTAATTAATATTTACTAATCACTAATTAGCAATATAAATATATCTCTGACTTTAAAAGTCAAAGATGAAGATTATGCAATATCTTACATACTTTGTTCTAAATTATAAGGTGTTGGCACATGATAGAACAAGCAGGCAACGGTCCGGATCGTTTTCAAAGTCAAAAACATGGAGACCGTCGTTGCAGAGTATCTCCGAGGCTGCAACTGCTAGCTGATAGAATTTCAATATAATGGTTTGATCAAACAAGTTTAGATGATACATTTGTATAGTTAATAACAACAAAGGACACGCAACAACAACACGAACAAATTTTGAAGGAATATGTGTTAAGTCTGGAGTCGAAAGTTGCCTCCCTTTTGTTTTCTATAATCGACTAATGTCATAAATATATGTAAACAAGAAGTATGAATCTTAGCATGAGTATTGTTAGGATGATTTGGAGTTCCAAATGTCCCAATCGCGATCGAGATAATTTTGAGCCCATAATAGCGATGCCCGGGCTGCCAAGTTGGCTCCGGGAAGCTTCTTTTGCTTGAGTTCAATTAACATGTTAGTAAATGGCTCCACCAATAATGTTCCTGGTCCTCCATATTCATTGTGTAGAAACTCACTGAATAACTGTTTAAAAAAAACAGAAAAGTTGTCAGGGTGGTACAGCCTTTTTACACTAGGTACAGATGCTCATGCACACAGTACAGCCCGACCCAACCCGCTAAGCAATTTCGACTATATTCTGGAAACCAGGCCCATATAGTTACCATAAAAACATAAACAAGGTTGCTGGTTTGAGCATAGCTCGAAGCATTGGGCAAAAGCCCCAACCGGTTGTAAAGGGGTGCAAATTTCAGACTACACGAAGTTTGCGGGTTTGACTTTAGTACAAAGGGAGTTTCTTGTTGACCCGCAAACCCGTTTACCTAGTGGGGCCGTGTTTGTGCCAACCAGGCGGATTGGACTTGTTTAACCTCTTTGTTTTTTTATGTTATTTTATAAAAATACGCTCATGTTGTATATTAAATTGATCGGGTATTTTATGCAAAATTTTAAAACTTTAAAGAGAAATCGGCATGAGATTTAATAATAAAAATGTAATTGCTTTTTATATATTTATTTGTATTATTAGTTTGTAAAATTGTTATTTCAATGTATTAATATTGAAGAAACATAGAAAACAAAAAAAAATGGGTTGAACGGGTCGTGTTCATGGCAACCCGTGAACATTGGTGTCGTGTTTGGTTGCCGTTCACATATCAAACACCGTTTTCATGTTCGTGTCAGATTGGAGCTGCCATCCCATGAGCACGGCCCGCTCGCACCACTATGGTTGTATAAGGCAAGCAGAGAACCCTTATCAGTTAAGCATATCATCAAACACCTTGTGCTCATTTATTGAAAAAACACACTCAACATTCACACTGTAGCAAAGCGAATTCTACCAACCAATTGTTAATTAACATAAAGAAAAGGTAATTAGTTGCAAAAATCTTATCCAAATGAAGTGCAATCAGACGACAGTAAGACTCCACATTTTCGAATACGAAATAAAAAACAAAAATACCTCCGTACAGGCATCAAGAACTCTATCAAGATCATCTCCAAACATCCCTCTTTCCGCGTACAGCTTCTTCTTGAGTTCTTCCCGAAACTTCTTCGTCTCCTATTCCAAACAATTAGAATATATTAGTCATTAGTGTGTGTGTGTGTTTCATGATTGTAAAATGTATGAAATAAATGTATAGAGAGTACGTGAAGGGCGAACTCTGGAACTGGGTCAGGATAGACGTATTTCTGAAGTGGGATTGCTCTAAGACGGAAGAAATGTGAGGTTTTTGACGGAAAATGTCTGATAAAGCCGCCGGAGGTTGGTACGGTGGCGAAATTTAGGGTTTTGGCCGTGGTGGGATGTAGAGAAGTGATGAGTCCGGTGGAAGATAGGGGGATGATGGGAGTGTGAAAAACCGCCATTTTTGGCTTTGGAGAGGGTTTGAGTCGGTTGATAATTGCAAAGATTTTTTGTACTTTGTTATTTTTTGTTTTCCTTTTTTTGAAAAATTATGAAAACAAGGCTACTCGGTACTCATCCAGGCCCGGTGGCTCTCCCAACACCATTTCCAACTTGGTGGCATCGAACTTCATGGCTAGAGACGTTGAGGACGGAGCATGTGAGGACAAAAATTTTGGCCGTTAACAACGATTATAATTTAAAAAAATCAATTTTCCTTAAAAACAATAAATACCAACGACCATTTTTTTAAAATAAAAAATTAATAGTTTTACCTATAAATATACCAAAATCATCCCATTTTTTACATACTTCAACCAATTTTCTCTCTCAACTTTATACAATTCTTCTACTTTTTATAACATTCTTCTATTTTTGCCATGGATCTATACAACCCGAACCCAAACCAAAAATATTTCTCGGTACCAGACTACTATCCTACGAGTTGGTCATCCTCTTAATTTTCTTACAATGCTTTCTCAGGTTTTCAACAAACCTCCAACGCTTTCTCTCAAATGAGCCAACTCCAATTAATACAACAAATGATGATGCGAAACCCGTTCAACTCGCAATTTCAATCTCAACCACAACCTTCGCTAACACCAGTAGAATCGTCTCCCCAACCACAACCCGTAGAAGATGATGTTGAAGAATGTGTTCCGGAGACGCAATCGCAATCGCAATCCTCGAAATGGAAAAAAGGGAAGCAAGTGGCGAGTGACAAAGATCAACCTTCGAAAGCCAAGGCAAAACCTTAGATAAAGATCAAGGGAGGAGGCGTTAGCGAAGGCGTGGATTCGCACATCAAAAAACCCCATTGTCGGTATGTAAAAATATATAAATTTTATACTAAAAATATATAAATTTTACATTTTTTAATATATACTTTTGTAATATTCTAAAAATATAGGTAACAACCAAACCGGCGATGGGTTTTGTAAAGAAATATTATCAAAGTTTCTTGCGATTATGGAACAAGATCACTATCGCGATATCGATTCCATCTCTTCGAAGTGGCGAAAGATGCATCCGGTCGTGAACTGGTTTGCGGCGATATATAGTAATTTATATATTAGTGTTAATCGTCGTAGTGGGATGAGTGACGAAGATGTTGTTAAAGAGGCAATGCGTAAATACGAAGATTCGCATCGAGTCGTTTTCCCACACGTACGGGCTTGGGATGTTTTGCGAACCAATAACAAGTGGTCGCCGGTTCCAAACGAGGTTGCAATGGCTAAACAAACAAAAACCTCGGAGACCGGTAGTTATAGTGCGGGGGGCTCGGACGCACGATGCTAAATAAATATAAACGACGAGCCCGAATTTAACGAAGAAGAGTACGGGGTTCGAGAGGAGGAACGTCCCCCGGTTAGGGACAAATCCAAAAAGGCGGCGGCTGCAAAAAAAAAACAAGCCGCAACAGGGGGCGGTTCCAAAATGGACGAGTTTATGGCACAGTTCAAAGCGTACACCGAGGTCACGGCCCAAAAGACAAAAGCGAAGGAATGTGAGGTGGAAGAATGGGTTTGATTGAAGAATGAAAAGAACGAATATAAAGATTGGGATGACAACCGATATAAACTCGTATCCAGAAGAAGACAGAGAGATTCTACGAAAAATGAAAGAAAAGATCGCGAAAAAGTGGAGTTCTTAGGATCTTTATTTTTTTAGGTTATGTTCTTTTAATTCATGTAATGTTTGGTTTTTAATATTAATGATTTTATTTTTATATCTTATTAAATGTTAAAAAAACTATATAAATTTAAAAAAAAATTAACTAGGTGGGGTATGGCCATCACCCATTTAGTTGCCTCCATCCTTGGAGGGACATCCTCTAAGGACTCTGACGTGGCACTGAGGTGGAGGGTTATCCTCCAAGGACTACCTTCCTCCCATACCGAGTAGCCTAAAGGTCTTCACAATTCGGTTCTATGGATTTTGATGATAATTCTGTACCGAACTACTATCCGTAGATTTTTAAAACAACAAACTGAACTTGTCAAATTGAGTAGGTTGGATTGGTCGGTTTTGGTGGTTTGGTTTTGATGGTTTGAACCGAATATTTAGTTTTTCATCGTTAGTTTGTATTAAAAGATTAAGATGATTCATATAGACAACTATGTATTGTTTTAAACAAGAAACGTTTGTTTTTCTAACTGTAACTTTCATTCACACAAACTCCCTCATTAAGAAACAACTGAAAGACTCAAAGCTGGTATAAAACTCAATGTTTTCTGATACTTTTATTGAAAGGAAACCAAAGCTTAAATAAGGAATACAATGCAACGGAAACTAGATAACAAACTCCTAACATACTTGAAATAGAAACAAACGAAAATGACGAAGTCCAACCCACGTGCATGACTAAATCAAGCATTATTCTAGAACTAATTCAAACTTTATTCTAACGGCAACAGACCCACGTGCAAGGCATGCATGGCAACAAACTTTCACTCCATCAATCCCTCCCTCAAACTTGACCGAGGGTTCTCATCAAGTTTGTCTTTGACACTGCACATACCAACTTCTTTCTCATCTTTGTGAAAGCATCTCGAGTCAAGGGCTTTGTGAATATATCAGCAACTTGTTCACTTGACCCGTAATGTTCTAGAGCAATTGTTCCCTCTTTAACCAAATCACGAAGAAAATGAAACTTAACTCCAATGTGCTTGCACCACCATGAAACACCGGGTTCTTGGATAGTTTAATAGCTGAAGTGTTGTCACATCGTATCACCATGTGTTCAGCGAAATTCAGACCAAGTTCTTCGAGTATTCCTTTGACCCAGATAGCTTGCCATGCACATGTTGCAACTGCAACATATTCAGCTTCTGTAGATGACAACGCAACAATATTCTGCTTCTTAGAAGACCACGCAATAGCACCCTTGTTCCACAAAAATACATATCCAGAAGTACTTTTCCTGCTGTCAACATCGCCCGCAAAATCACTATCTGTGAAGACTTCCAGCGACCCGTCTCCTCCTCTTTCGTACCATATACCAAAGTCTAGAGTGCCTTGTAAGTATCTCAAAACACGCTTGGCTGCAGCAAAATGTATCTCAGTAGGGTCTGCACTGAACCGGCTAATCAAGTTGACTGCAAATTGTATGTCTGGTCGGGTAATCGTGATGTAGATGAGACTTACAACGAGTTGTTTGAACCGAGTGGTATCTGTTTTTTTCACCTTCATTTGCAGCTAAAATATTCCTTGAACCATCGGATTCAAAACTGAATTACAGTCCTCCATCTCAAACCTTTTCAGAATCTCCACAGCATACTTTTGTTGCGAGATATGAATACCCTTGGAGGTTTGCAACACTTCAATACCGAGGAAGAATCGCATCTTCCCGAGATCAGACATTTCGAACTCTTTTTTCATAGATTGCTTGAACTCTAACAACATATCATCACTATCTCCTGTGTAGATAAGGTCATCGACATAAAGATTGACAATCAAGACATTACCTTTAACATTCCTCTTGATAAAGAGAGTGTGCTCACTGCTACTTCTTTTGAACCCTTCACCAAGAAAGTAAGATTCTATCCGACTGAACCAAGCTCTGGGAGCTTGCTTCAGCCCGTATAAGGCTTTATGCAATTTGTAGACTTTGTGCTCATCGTCTTTGATCACATATCCTTGTGGCTGCTGCACATAGACGTTTTCTTGCAAAGTTCCATGCAAGAATGCCGACTTAACGTCCATTTGAAACACACTCCATCCGCATTGAGCTGCAATAGCAAACATCATTCTGATAGTGTCCATTCTGGCCACAGGAGCATAAACTTCCATGTAATCAACTCCTGGCTCCTGGCAATACCCCTTTGCGACTAGACGAGCTTTGTATTTTTCAACCTTTCCCTTTTCATTCAGCTTTGTTTTATAAATCCACTTAACACCAATGCATTTGGTATTATGTGGTAAGCCACCTTCCACTTGTCATTTTTACTGGCTTCCTCATACGTGACCGGGTCTTGTGGAATTTCCTCCACTACATTTACTTCATCTTCTACGACATCATAGGTAACATAGTCTTGCAGGTAGCTTGGGGGGCATCGTTGTCTACCCTCCCTTGCTCCTGCCAAACTTGTTTCAGCGTTTGTCTCGGCTAGTGCATGTTGATCTTGTTGAATGACTTCTTCAAGGACACCATTAGCATCGCTATCATACGTGGGGTGGTTGTCTCCCCATGTCCATGCATCTCCCCAAGTCAGTTCAGATGCACAGTGACTGCTTGGTCACTCACTCCAAACCCATTGCTTATTTTCTTCAAATAACACATCTTTACTTGTAACAATCTTAATAGTCTTTGGATTGAGTAAACGGTAAGCTTTACTCTTCACTGACTCCTAGAAGAATGCACGTGATGCTTTTGTTATCTAACTTTTTCCTTTTCTCCTTTGATACAAGAACATGACCCAAGCAACCCCATATTCTAAAGTAGTTAACAGTAGGCTTTCTGCCATGCCATGCTTCTTGAGGGGTCACATCAGACAAGGCTTTAGTAGGACACCTATTGAGCACATGAAAGGTCCATGCCACAGCCTCGGCCCAATATATCTTTGGCATCTTCTTAGCAGTCAATAGTGTGACAACCATATTCACCACCGTTCTATTTTTACGCTCAGCAATGCCATTTTGCTGTGGCGTAAAGTTGGTTGTTAACTGCCTTCGGATCCCATTATCCCTGCAAAATGCATTAAATGACTCGGAGAGAAATTCTCCTCCTCGATCAGTATCAAGCACCCCGTTTCAACCTCAACTCTTTTCTTGAACATTTTAAAACATTCAAATGCCTCTGATTTTTCAGCAATTAAATAGACCCACCCTTTTCAGCTAAAATCATCTATGAAACTTAAAAAATACCTTTTGCCACTACTTGAAGGAGGGGATATTGGCCCACATATGTCAGAATGCACCAACTCCAATTTTTCTTTTGCTCTCCAGTTTCACTAACCTTCATTTCAAGGATTTCGAAATCTCTACGAAGCTTTTGAAGCATTGATTTCTTAACCCTCTCATTCCCTTCGTACCGCTGCTTCATACAATTCCAAATAGCCTTTGACGTGCTTCGATCAAGAATCTGCTCAAGTGTTACCCTATCAATTGCTTGGAAGAGGTAATATTTGACTTCAAGATCTTTATGGCGCAACTCTTCTAACTTCTTCCTCTGACTATCACTTACCGCTATCCTGGCCGCCGGCTCCTCTATACCGGGATCGACCAGATTCCAGAGTTTCTTTGCTCTCAAAAGGTTCTCCATCATCTCTTTCCGATGCTCATAGTGGCCATCAAACTGGGGAACCTTTAGTTTTTCTGCACTCATCTTTCCTCTCTCAATAGTGATCGTGAACCTCGCTCTGATACCAGATTGAAAGACTCAAAGCTGGTATAAAACTCAATGTTTTCTGATACTTTTATTGAAAGGAAACCAAAGCTTAAATAGGAATACAATGCAACGGAAACTAGATAACAAACTCCTAAAATACTTGAAACAGAAACAAACGAAAATGACGAAGTCCAACCCACGTGCATGACTAAATCAAGCATTATTCTAGAACTAATTCAAACTTTATTCTAACGGCAACAGACCCACGTGCAAGGCATACATGGCAACCAACTTTCACTCCATCAACAACATGGGCAACAAACAACCTAAAAGATAGAAGCAAAAACAACTACAAATCAAACATATACAAAGGATACAACACCTTCTCTCCCTTAGAAGTATTTACTTAGACCTATACTTCATCTATAAAAAGCCCACCGATTACGTCTTCATTGCGACACTTTTTGTTTGAAAAAAAACCTTCTCATTCCTAGCTTCCAGATACTCCAACATGGAATAATAATAATAATCCCATGAATCACTTTCGACTTCTTCTCCCAAGCTCGAGAAGCTTGATGATAATCCATTAAGGGCTTGTTTACCTTTTAATGATTCAGACTATTTGTTTCGTGAGCAGATGTCTGAATGGTTTAGACATTTGCCTCTTAATGGTTAAACATTATACAGAGTCTTAATGGTTAAGACCTCTAATCTGAATTGGTCAAATATTTGCCTCTAAATGGTTAAGCATTATATTGGCTCTTAACGGTTCAGACTTCTTACTGATTTAGCACTCAATGGTTCAGACCTCTTACTGGTTAGCACTTAACCATTCAAAAGTTGTCAGACGGCTCCTAAATCTTTAAAAGAAAAGGCATACAAGGGAGGCCACTTACACGAAACACTAATATGATTCCAAACAACCGTCGCCACCATGTATGCAGAAAAAAGTTATGATTCACCAATTCTGGGGCATCCACACAAAGGTCACAACACTCGGATACAATTACAATATTTCTCCCGACCAAGGCTAGATGAGTAGAAAGCCGATTCAACTCCGCTCTCCAAGCAAATATATTGCATTTCAACGGAATCCATTTGGTCCATTCCATAATATAATTTGGAACACAATTCCCATCACTAACTAACAGCCTTTTGATCAAACCAACCGAAAATAGACTCGTGTCGTCCCTAACCAAGCCCAAGTCTTTTAGACCCGAGAAGAAAATCAATGTCATGAGATCATTCATCATTGCACACTTGCCATTACTCCTATAACCGATCTCTCTTTTCCAACGTCATTTCCACACAACATTCTGCTCTCTAGACTCAATGCAACCTATAATTCTGCAGCTTTTACCAAGGTCCAAACAGCCAAAACCAAACTATGTGTAAAATATCAACCGACCTTAATTATCTTTGGTTTGATTTGTTTTTACGATTTATAAAAATCCCACCAACAATTTGGCACCCAAGTCCAAAATTTTTCATACCAAGATTCATAGGTTCAAAAACATACAAGCAGTAACTAGAAAGAATAATAAACAAACATTCCAAAACTGAAAAAGACTTCCAAAACCGTAAGTTCTCATTCTTGGATGTCACCAGCAGCATTCAACCAGACTACAATCATCACTGGTCAGCCTGTCCTGAAAAAAAGTCAAATGAAAATCAGATGTCAAATGAAGATACGCAAATAAGAACCAATCAATCACTCATAAGTATTACAACACTTGCCTCAAATTTGAGTTTTGACACCATCATGATCATCATCAACGCCTTGTGGTCTTCCCGTTGGAACGTTTGCCAGAATACAAATGTTTCGGTTTTAAATTAGGAATAACTCTATCACCCTCACCCTTTCTAGCATCTTTGTTCCTCTTCTGAACAGATTTCTTACCCATTTTAAACGCCTTAATTTTTTGAGCCGAATCTTTAAAGCCCTCACCAGGAATCAACTCACTCGTCGGCGGTCTTGACCTCGACCTTGACCTCGACAACGACCTCGCCCTCATCTTCTTATTCGAACCGTCATCATCCATATCCATGTCATGATCAGCCGACCTCTCCCGTTTACGACCTCTAGACTTGCTTCGAACCCGTTCAATCGCTTTAGATGGGTCCAGTCCCAAAGATGACAGCTGTCGACCCATTCGTTCAGAAGTGAATCTTTTGTCTTTGTCGAACTTTCTCGGCACAATGGGTCGGCTTTCCGCAGTGCTTTTCTTGATTCTATGCTCTCTGATGAGTATGCTTTTCTTTCTCCTGATTTCCGCCAGCTCCTTTTGCTGTTGCGGGGTCAAATCTTCGACATCCATCTCCTCCTCATCGTCTTCTTGTTCCTGTAAAAGCCCTTCTTCTTTCTCTAACTCCTCGAGCCGTTGTAAAATATCTGGATCGACGAAATCGTACACGTTATGCCCGTCGAGGATTTCTGGCATGTTATCTTCTTTCCATTCATCGTTCGCGAGAAGATAATGTTTCTTCAAGCTAGCGGAATACACACCTGCACCTCCATTTTCTTCTTCAAGATCCCTTTCGAGCTTCTTCTTTTCTTTTTCCGCTTCTTTAGCTTTTGCTTCAAGAACAGCCTGCGGTATGCAGGTGGGTCGTTCTTTCTGGTCACGCGGTTTCGGAACAGCAACATGGAAACGGTTTAAGCAATCGTTTATCTTTTTAGACTTCATTTTAACTTCGACACGTTGATCTAGTAACCGTTCACAAGCAGCATTTTTAACAGCGATCACACCCTGTTCCGTCAAAGTGCTCATCGTCAAAAGCACTTCGGCACCCTCTCGAGGCTCGCCACCTTGACCGATTAACGTCTTCATTGCTTCCGATTTCATTTCCTCAACCAACTTCTTGTCTTCATCAGATATCCCTTCCAGTGACTGCAAATCAGTCTTGTTGCAGACGATAATCAACGGTTTGTTCATGAACAAAGACTTGATACTGTGAAAAAGCGCAGATTGTTGTGCAATAGTGTAGCCGCAAGAACCAGAGATATCAAGAAAAAACAACACAGCGGCTCTAAGATGCGCCAACGCGGTTATACTACACATTTCGATAATATTACGATCTTCAAACGGCCTGTCTAAAATCCCAGGAGTATCAATCACTTGATACCTCAAGTATTTATAATCCGTATGACCAACGAATAACGACTTTGTGGTGAAAGCATATGGCTGGACATCAACGTCAGCCCTGGTAATTTTGTTAATAAACGAACTTTTCCCGACATTGGGATACCCGCATATCAATATCGTCCTCGTGTTGGGGTCAATTGATGGCAGTCTCGCCATGTGTTGTCGAATTTGATCGAGATACGCCAAACTTGGCCCGATTCTTTTGGTGACCGTACACATTCGACCAAGAGCGGCAACCTTCAAAGCCTTGCATCGATAGAGCGAGTCGCCGTATTTCAATAACTTCACGTAATCTTTGGCGATTTTACTAATAAGGTTCCTTGCGGTGTTGATTTGACCGAGGGCGAGTTTGTAATGATCTTTGTTGTATAAAACGTGAAGAAGATCGCCGTAGAAAGGATGGATGTCATCGAGCCTCGGGAACTCTTCGATGATGGTGGAAAGTTTTTCGTGAAAGTTCGTTTGTGTGAACTTTACTTTTCGCATGTAAAATTGACGGATACGATTGATAGCATAGCCCTTGTGGACAACGGTAGGTGTTTGCCTCTGGGTCCTGCTGAGTACGATATCAACAAAATCTTTCCCCGTAGGTACTTTGGTGATTTTCTTGAAATTGTACTGCACCATGTTTGATAACTTATACCAAAACTCTGCAGTATATAAGTTACAGATGTTAAAGTATCAAAAGACAAATGCATTAAGTTAAGTGAAACGTGACATAACTGAAAACCAAATAAGCAATTACAAAAGGCATAATAACATCCAACTGATGACTATATACTCCCCTTGAAAATAGAACACCCTCTGACGCTGAAGAAGACGTACATTCTGATTTTGATGGGTACACAAGCAATTTTTACATACATCATCAATATCAAGTTCCAAACTCTAACACCAACTATAGTAAATCAACAAAAATTCTTAAAAAGCTATCAACACCGTTTGAGGTTTACACGGTACAACTCACAGGTTAACAAAAAACAGTGTGACAGTACTGTAAACCGTTTGGAACTCGAAATCGGTCGTTTACCTTTATTGTTAATATTAAAAAAAAATATTCATTTTTGCAATATGCAGTCACTTATGTGTATAATATCAATGAGCCATGTTCATCATTCTTCATACTTATTACAAACCAACCACTAAAAAAACGTTTAAAAACAGGTTCAACCTGCCAAAAAAAACAATTTTAGCTGGTTTGAACTTTGGTTTACAATTATCAAAAGCCATAGTTAGCGGTTCGGCCCATAAGTTCAATCCAAATGACTCAATCTGACTGAAAACCATGCTCGCTCATACAAGGGTTCATCAAAATATCTAACCTTAGCTGGTTTCTAACGGAACCCCTAGATTTAAAAGCAAAGCAACTAGAGTTTCTGCTCACAAGCCTACACACATACCAACAAGCTGCAAATACTCAATCAAACAACTAAACAAGCAATCATATCTTCCAACAGAGACTCAATATACAGGTTAGTAACATAAAAATATATATAAAAACAACTCATCAATTCGTTAATCAAATACAATCATGCACAGCAAACTGAATAACTGCAAAGAAATAACCAATTACCAGAAACAAAGGATTAGATTAAAAGACGCAAATTCATAACAGAGAACAAAAAACAAGTAAAAATTCAGTAAAAACAGTTGATAATTCAATGAATATGACAAGGAGAAGAAACGGTTACCAGAAACAGCTGAAAGATTACAAGAGATCAAGTGAGAATGAGCACTACTGGTGGCAACTGTGAATGTGGGTACAAGTCTCAAAACACCTTGAAAACCCTAATTATGAAAAAAGGGTTCTTTTTTCTTTTATTTTGGGGGGTTTTAGAGCCGACATTGAGTTTAAGTGAATTGGGCCACCTTTTCATAATCTTCTTTTTTAGCCCAATTAAGTCTCTATATTTGTGGACCTTAATATATATCTTTTATAAGTAGAAAATAGTTTCAAAAAACTTTCAGGGTCTGATTTGGGTAGGTGGAATATTTAATAAAAAAACGCTTTTTTAGGTTAACCTTCCTTCCTTCCTTCCTTTTTCAGGTTAACTGGCGTGTAGCTAATCTCGCTCATATATGAGATCAAAGGAGACGACTGGTTTTTGAAAAATCTTCGATAGACTAGAGGCGCAAGCACCGCGAGGTGTGAAGCAATATGTTCTAGGATGACGATGGCCTTAAGGGAAAATTACCGTGAATCATCATGAAAAGTATTACATATTGTCATGAAAGTATCTTGAAATATCGTAAAGAAATGTCGTGAGAAATGTGGTCATACTTTTCGTGACTTTAGCTCCTAAACCTCGAATGTGTAATCTCATGCAAAGTTTGAACCAATGAAAAGTACAACTGTTGATACTTTTGTCTGACTTTTAATCACTTTGATCATGATAATGGATAACACTCGTCGTAAATTAGCAAGAAAGTATATCACAAAAAAAATTTGCACTTGGTCGTAAAAGTGTTGAAATATTACGAGAAGCGTCACTAAACTTTTCATTAGAGCACTAGCAACGATTTGATCGTTGCATCGTTTGCTGACTCTTCAGCAACCTATATTGTCTTTTAATCTCTTATTTTCGGTTTTTTATCATTTGGTTTATCAAATCGTTTTGTTAAATGATCATTTTACTCTAAAAAACGGATTCTTGAATTCTTGTTCATTTAAGAATTAAATAAAACAAAGAAAGTAAAGTTAAGGAAGGCGATGCACGAAAGACAGCAAACTTAACAAAACTTACCCGACTCATACGCAATACCTGTATCCAAACACACTAAAGTATTACACAAAAAATAGAAAAAAAAACCTTGTTATAAATTTAACTTGCAATCCCGTCTGGATACACAACTACAGTCTACGGAACAAACTTATAACAGCCCAAATATCAGCAGGTTTAACAAATACATTTCAGCATCCATGGAAAACTCTCATTCGAACCCCTTGCCAACAAAATATATCACAAAAGTTGAAAAGCGGTTTAAATGGAAGTTAAGTTAGGAAACAATCGTTTGAATCTTGAAATAATGACCCGCCTGGCGTAAATTTCTTGATTGTAAGGGTAAATGTGTCTTGGAAATGTACTCTTGGCTGTTTCGTTTTGTCTCGTCTGCTTATGAGTCGACTTCTTGAATTTGACCGACTGCAGCAGCATGGTTGGTATCATATGAGCATTGGCAATTTCAAAGATAGATCACAATTGTACGAATATTGTTTTTGTAAAAATGATATGCAACTAATATTTATGAAAAATGATAATAATGAAAAGCGTGTTTGTGGGTCAACCCATAATGACATGTATCAAAAATATATGTTTCAACCACCCACATTGACCAGTTAGGCTACTCGGCGTGGGAGGAGGGTAGTCCTTGAAGGATGACCCTCCACGTCAGCGCCACGTAGGATAGGTGTGAGGACGGGCCTAAAGGGGATGGACCTAGGAAATGGAAGATGGGGCTAAATATATATAAGTATGTATAGGTGTGTGTGAGAAGAAGAGCCCCGTCCTCAACGTCTGAAGGCTGCCGCTCAAGACGACGCCGACCACAGGGGAAATGGTGTGTGTGTGTGTGGTGGGGGGGGGGGGGGGGGGGGGAGGGGGGCGTCGCTGGGCCTGGACGACCCCCACACCGAGTAGCCTTACCTATCCCACCTGACCCGTGTGTCTTGTCACCTTTACGCTATTATGAGATAAAAAAATAATAAATAAATAAATATTCACCTGCAAGATCCACAGCTAAGTTTGCTTGAGTATCAGCATCAGAGTTCAAGTCCTAGAAGATGCGAGAAAAACAGAACTTTAAAAAGGTTTAAATAACAAACCATTTTTAAGTAGCAAACAGCAAGAATCACATGAACCACAATATCATAGTGTTAACCAGATATAGTGGAGAGAGAAAAAGAAAGTTATACAGTTACATAACCGCCTTATGTATTATAGTTAAAGCAACATGTACAATTGTTTATGCGAATCTCGCATTCTCTACTTAAATTTGAGTCTGTAATCAACAACCCTCAAAAGACAATATGCTTTAAATGGATAAGATCAGCGAAACAAATCACTATAGATGGAAACAGTATAAGCACTTGAAATGTGTGATCGTACCCTTAAAACATGATCAATCTGGAAACCGACAAATTTTTCCTTCAATTGCTTTGCTTCTTCATACAACTTGCTAATGTTCTGATTTTTTACCTTCCATAGACCTTGAACCTGTACCACAAAGTATTATTATAGTATACGCCATACACATCCATTGCATTATTATTAATTATTATCAGTTGCTAATTTTGACGAGCAAGTTTTGAGTATGAAAACACAAAAAATACCTGCATGCAAACGAGTTTGGAATCTCCCAGAACGCGTATACTTGTAAAACCTTTGCTAAGAGCATATCTCAACCCTAGAATCATAGCTCGATATTCAGCAACATTATTAGTTGTTATACCCAAACCTTCACGCAATCTACAAACCTACAGAAAGGAAGTAGAGCTAAGGATGAGTATCATAAGAGAAGAACGAACACGGGATATTATTTATACCTACCAAATTTCCATCCTCGGTTCGTAAAACCGCTCCTGCTCCAGCTTGTCCCGGATTTCCTTTAGACGCGCCATCAAACTCGAGAATGCAAGTACGCTGTAAATTAACGATCCAATTAAGTCATAGATAATTTAATAAATGAGTAAAATGCCATTTCCATCCCTCAGGTTTGGCCAGTTGTGCGACTTTCGTCCAAAGGTTTGTTTTTCTGCATCTGGATCCAAAAGGTTTGAAATCTTGCCAATTTCATCGGCTCGTTACTCCATCCATTTTTCTCTGTTAAAAGCTGGGGTATTTTCGGCTTTTTTGTTAAGTTACAGGGCAATTTGGTCTTTTTCACTTTATGTACAAGCATTTAGTGTAATGTACAAGTATTTAAAAAAGACGGAAATACCCTTCCTTTAACAAAAAGCCGAAAATACCCCTGCTTTTAACGGAGAAATATGGATGGAGTTAACGAGTAAGATGAAAATGGCAAAATGTCAAAACCTTATGGATTTAGATGCGGAAAAACAAACCTTTGGACGAAAGTCACAAAATTGGCCAAACCTCGGGGACGAAAATGGCCTTTTATTCTAGAAAAACTGGACCAGTGTGTCAACCAGCAAGTTCCCTTTTAATTGCATACTCAATTGAAAACAAATCATGAATACATCATTAAATCAGGTATCACTGTCACTACTCACATTAGTTGTTAGAGATTGAGTTGCAAGATTTTCCAACTTAACATGCTTCCGTGCAGGATCAACTGACATAGATGCCAATCCAAAGGCTTCCTGCAAGTAATTTACGTAACAACATCAATGAAGAAACATAAGTGTGATACGGTTCTTAACGTGATACACTTAACTTACCCCGGTTTGGGATCCCATAACTTCCTGAAATCTTCTTTTGGACATATGATCACTAGACGGTTCTCCTAAGGCAAAATGCGGTTGCTACAGAAATTAAAAAAACATTAATTTATTTAGATTGCAATTGAACAGCAAGAGTTTTAACTAACACAGTATCAAATAACCATCATATAAAAGTTTCCTTTTAACTTTTACAATTTCTTTTTTTCCCCAAATAATATATGTCCAATTTCGTTTTAATTTTACCTGGTAAGGACATGCGACAAGATTTCCGAATAGCTCTTCTGTTAGATCTGCAGCTTTGATGGAATATAGTGCATTCTTAAGCCCACAAGAAATCATATATTCTTCAGCTTCCTTGGGCATGGTGTAGCCTTTATACACACTGACAGGTGGATCACATACCTATCCGGACCACACAAATACATAACGTGTTACGCTTTTTGAAAGATCTGTATTGATTATTGACCCATTAAAACGGTTACTATAGAGTGTTCTGTCCGTGGTTGTATCTTAAATAAACTTGAAATTCACTTGGCCTTTCCTATGAAATACAACACTACGAACGAGACTGAGCCAGTTGAGTAGAATCTTTAGATCTCGAACCGATCTTGCTATCCTAATCTTGCGGAGACAAAAACAATCCGTAGTAGGATCTTGATCTTTACAACCTTGGTTCTATCATACATATGACATAGGCTACTATGAAGCCAATAATATTTAATGTAAACCACTAAAAAGATATCACTGCCTTTCTGTCAAAAGATATACCAACTTACATACAAAAGCATATTTAGAACATCAAGGCAGCAACTTTGTTCAGATTATATCAAGATGCATTACTTTAGAAACAAAAAAGAAATACATATAAACTATGGTACAGATTTCCAGGCACCTATAAACTTCATCTTCCATAATGGATGGACTTACTGTTCGTGCAACAATTCATTAAACACCGTCTACATATAAACAGAAATAGACAAACCAAGATAACATAAAGTAGACAAAGACATACATTAACAATCTAGGCACAATCATATGATGAGTTGAAAGAATGTACCGAGGATCCAACTTGTGCCTGACAATCATTCAAATTCTTGTACACACCAACAAGATCACCTTTTCGAACCACAAAGAAAGCATTCTTCTCTTCGCCCAACATTTTCTCCGACTTAGCATCCGAACTCTTCCTCTTAGACTTGCCACCACCACCGGCTTTTCGAGTTGAGTAACAACAACTAACACGAAACCTTGTCAAAAGCAATCCATTTCCTGCACTAATTCTTCTTCTCAACAATGGACAAATAACTCCACTAGTGACAGATCTCGCAGCAATACCGCCACTCGTCGTCCTTGCAAATAAAGCGGTGGAACACGCATTAAATAAGAAGTTCATTACAAAGACCTCTCCAGACTTTCTGTCACAATAAACTCTTCTTAATTTCTTATCACCAGTATCAATTTAAAATTTTTATATTTTTTATGAGCATATTGTTAAAAAGTAACATTTTTTTTTCAAAAATAGAAATACCTGAACTGATCATAGTCAATTTGAGAGTTTCCTTTATTCTTCTTGTTAAATACATTTCTCATGTGTTTCTAGGTGTAATTAGGTTTAGATTATTATCAAATGAACTGAAACTAAAATGATTTGAGATATGAATGTTAATAATAACAGATTGAACATAAACTATCAGCTAAAACATGACGAAATTGAAGATAATTAATACAGAACTAACTTCGAATGAGATGGAATGTTAGATAAGAATATATACCAACTTATTTGCCGTTAGTTCGTCAATAACGCCGGCGGCTGAGTGCGGTGGTGTGCCTTCTATAGCCACGACGGAGATGAGGGGTGGGGGTGGGGGTGGGGTGAGGAGAAGGGGGTAGGGTGAGGGTTTGAGTAGGGACCGTAGGGTGGGGGGTTTGGCGGGTTAGACCGAATTGTGTACCCTTTGGGTTACTAGTGATTTTAGGGTTGCTTTATGAGTTAATGGTTTACTCATGGATGTTAATATTATTATTATATGTGTTTTAGAAATGTGAATTTTTTTATATGCTTTGAAGTAACAAGTATACATGGTCTCTAACGGACTTAGGTATTGATGTTGGCTCATGTTTAGACTAACGAGTAACAAGTATACATGATCCCTAACGGACTTGGGTATTGGTGTTGGCTCCTGTTTAGATTGACGATATTGGATGTAAGTGAGTTTATAGGATTAATATATGCTCTTATGGGTTTGACTTGGCGCTATAAAGTTTGACTTTTGTCAAGGGCTTTCATTTCGTAGAATCAAACCGAATGTTGTGAATGTATTAGATTGACTATGTGATGTAGTTTGTGGTTTCAATAGACCACCTGTTAAAAATCAGACAAGTATTGCAATTCAGAATTTAACATGATCTAGTAATTAGTAGTCATTTTGTTTATTAATGCATAGTTATTGTTTCAGCCTTTGTTTGACTTGTCTTATAAGTTCAAGGAGTTGGAGTGACAAAAAAAAAAAACAGAGAAGTTGTTGGCAATTTGCAGTAGTTCAGGGACTTGGATGCATCTTTGTGTTTTATAAAAAGAAAAAGATGTGTTGATCAATTTTTAAGATCTTGGTTGTTTGTTGTAGATCTAAGAGTTTTTTATATGGAATCAGAGCTTTCGGGTTTTGATCGATTAGGGATTTAGTTGATTCTTGTAATCCACTACGAACTGGTATTCTTCGATTCTAGGGTTCTCATCGTTCTGATATGATTTTGTCTCTGATTTTCTATTGTTGATGCTTCGAAAATGGTTTCATCATAGCGTTGGAATCAATTATTTTGGAGGTGAGCAAGGCTCATGGTGATTAGCTTTTGTTACTTAAAACCCTAGCGTTTCCTGACCTAGTTTGATAATTGGTTCTAGATTCGGTGTGTTCGTGGTGGTATTGCTTGGAGTCTCTTCTGATTAAAAGTTCTCGTAATTCTAAGTGAAGGTTACATATCTCTGGTAATTTCTTATACAACCTAAGTGAAAGTGTACTAGAGTTACTTATAAAGTAAAGCGTTGTGAGAACTATCTCATTCTACTTTTTTTTTATTTTTGTCACACAATTTATCTGTTAGGCATTCTGTGAACTGGGCTAGATGGACCACTTTTTTAGGTGAAGACCTATCACTGATGTATGTGTTGCATTTAGTTGATTGGTCTTGATATTTGTCTTCTATTGTTTACAATATTTGGTTGTTCTTGATATTTCATTGTAACTTGTATTATGTGTAGTGTTCTTTGTGATAATTGTTAGATTTTTGTTTGTATGCTTGATTAAGTGAGGTGTCTTATGTTTGTGGTTCCTTCGTTTCATACTTTCCTGATCACCAATAGTGAGTTTAGATTCTTATTCTTGGCGAGGCTTACCACGTGTGTGTTTGTGTGCTAATTGTGTAATCTGGCAGTGAGTAATTGTCTATCACGGCTTATAGTGGTCCCATTATTATTACTGATTTATTGATATTTTCTTGATGCCTTGATCTTTTTAGATAATCTTTCCTTCTTAAATTTAGAATCTTCAAATCTTCAACAAATGTTGTTGCTTTGACCTTTCACATTTGAATATGACAATATGTTGCACTTGGTGATTTACTTTGATAATTTTTGCACTTAAGCATTTACTTTGATCATTGTTTTGACACTCGACTATTTTATTCCGATCGTACAAATTTAACATGTGTTTAGATGGATAAGAGCGTTATTTAGATTGAATTAGTGTTAATTAATATCCTTTGACAATTTAGCAAGTTAAATTCAATATATGGTTCTGCTTGGTATATCTAATAAAAAGCTTATCACGCAACTAAGAAAACTGCGAAACGAACGATGGTGACCACTCGGTCAATGCTAAAATCATAAATTTTTTCCCGTATGATTGAAACAAATTTTCTAAATATATATGAGTAAAAATTTAAAGAAATTGCCTAAAACACAAATTTGTGATTTTGATCGAGTACTGTCTGATACCGTGTGTATCTTACATAATTAAACGTCTTATTAACGGAGACATGTAATTTAACTCTCAATAATATTATGATGGGCGATTTTTTTTATAAATTGGTAAAAATGATATTAAACATCTTATATATGTAGCGCCCATAAATCCTTCATGAGTCGAACACTTTCTATAATGACAAATTTAGCCCTATTTTAAGCGCTCATTAAACCGAACTTCGCACTTACATTCAAAAACGACTTCACATGTACATGATTAAGTTGTTTAACATATTTAACTAAACAAGGTTTCATAATTCACCGAAAAAACAAGTTGTAAGTCATTAACAAAACAACCAAGGTTCTTAAACACGAGTTTTACATGACCCAAAAGTTGACCCGTTTGACATCAAGGCATCACGGAAGCACATTTTTTGTGTGTTTGCTCCAAGCTTATCGTGAAGTCACATTAAGGATTTACCTACAATATTATTAACGTTTGTTAGTAAAGAAAATGTTACAAAAATAAAATCCATTATCATTCTTTCACTGGTACTCGCAATTTACATACTTCCCACATTCTTTATCTAGTTTATTCTTCTCATTCTAAATTACATACTTCCCAAGTTCTTTTCATTCTCCATCACTTTAGTCATGTATAATAATGACCATATCATTGAATCAACAAGAAACCCAAGTTCCGTGCCTAGGATTTTTATCCTTCACCATTCATTACCCAAAATTGACCCCCCCCCCCCCCCCCCTTTCAAACGGGTCAAGTGAATTCCACTAAGTTAACATTTGAAAACTCACTTTATCCATAATACTTGACTAATTAGACATTACCAACGAACACTAAACGACATGTAAGCTAAAAATAACTTACGACGATCTTGAATTCCTTGTGACTTTGTGTTGCTTGACCCTTCCTCTTTCACTCCTAAAATTGACAAGCACGGGGAAAAATAATCAAACACCTGATGCATAACGCGAGCCTAATCCTAGTTCTCTTGTATTATTTCACATTTAGAATTAGAAAAAAAATTCTTTTCACATTTGGTGTCTTCTGACTTTCCAAGTCTTGGCTATGTTTGTTTATTATTTTCGAGTAATCAGATTGAGTTGTTGACCATTGTGTATCATGATACACATCAAACAAGTTAGGAGAGTGTGTAGTACATGTTTATTTGGGTTTATTAGGATTTAAGTATTTGGGAACCTCATTAGTTATCAAGGGCGAAGACCTTAAGCAATGTGGGTTCCAAGGGAGCAAAGACCTCAGCTTCGAGAAAAATATTTTAATTAAAAATATTTTAATACTTCCTCAGAAATTTAAATTTTTTAATATTACATTTAAAATTTTTATGGGAATTTGGCTCCAAGCTAAAAGCAATTTTTGAAGTAAAAAAAAATAAGTCTGCGTGATGGCAAATATTGCATCCCATCCCCTAAATTCGAAAACCTTCATTTTGGTCATTCCATATGGTTAAAAAATATCTCTGTAAATTTCATACTTAGTTCTTGCAGAATTTTGTCCAAGTTTTATTCGATTGATACATTCAAGTGAAGTATCGAATTGTTTCAAACTGAAAGTGTTCACACCACTTTTAGATTATCCAAGTGTTTAATATAAAAATTTCCCAATAGTGTTCTCAATTGTAGGCTTGTATACTTGAAAACACCAAAAATAACATACCACACTTGAGGAGTGCAGGATAACTTAGTAACATTAGAACATTCATATTGGACACTCCATCTCCATCTATATATTTAAATGAAAAAAAATACATTTTTCTCTAAATTTTGTTAATTTCTAAAAATCCTCTCACATCCAACCCTCTATGAAAGACCCGTTCCCATATTATATAAAGTAATTCATAATAGTTTGCATTCATATAAATATATTCACATTGCAACTAATTAAACATATACCAAAGTTGAAACTATTTAAGAGTTCATAAGTATATTCAAGAAGACTGTTAGTTAGCAATGCTTAGGTTTACAAAAGATTAAAACAAAACGCGAAAGCTAAGCTTTCGTTTGTGTTCGGTCCTTCGATAACTCGATCAATCATCCGTAACGTCATGCTAAACACCTACATTACGTTAGTTAATCAAAATTTTAGTTATATAGTCCACAAGTTTGACTTGAAATCTACTACCCGGTGCTATGATAACATGATTTGTACTATCGATTCAACTTTTTTTGTACATTTAATTATTTTGACCCGTTTGCACATTTTGGCAAACAAACTTATTAAACCACATTCTTTTAATAAAATTGTCATTTTTATGATTGTACTCCATTCCCCGGGGTAACTTTCTTGTATTTTACGTATCCGTTATCTGGTACGCAACCACACTTATTCAACCCGTTCAACTTTTTGTTCATTGAACTTACTTATTCCGAATTCTTTTCACGAACTCTATTAGTCAATTACGACTCTTTCCCCGAGTCCCTTGACTTATAGTCCGTGTTCCCGTTACGTGGTTTACACTTATATTCCGATTTTTACCCTTTTTACCGGGTTTAAACCCAAGTGGTCATTCACACATCCATTCTAGTATATGTCACGACTTAGTTTTGACCCGTTTGGTTGCTTTAGCGAAATCCATTGCTTTTATTCAACCAAACCTTTATTCTTTTCATCATTTTGACCCGTTTGGTTGCCTTAGCGAAATTCATCGCTTTTATTCAACCAAACCTTTGTTCTTTTCATCATTTTGACCCGTTTGGATGTTTTAATGAAATCCATCATTTTAACATCCAAACTTCTCATTAATTCCTTTTCTCATTACCCAGTTCATTCGTACAAAATCCATCGCTTTGAATAAACCATATTTCACAAGTATCGCATCAATAATCAACATATGATATGTTTATACAAAACAATAAGAGAATTCTACGAAGCATAAAGCCACGTACCTTAAATCTTTCCTTTCAAGCGCGTGTCCGTCCCGGCTTGGCCACTTGACGCTTCACCCAATTTGCCTATAGAAATTAATCCGATATATCGTTTAGAACTCATAATACAACATAGGACACACAACATTGTCAAATCTCATTTACGTGATTCTTTCATACTTTTCAACCATTCATGATCATTTAAGTATTACATCAAACATCTTGTGGGCAAGATTTACATACTACCTTTATCAAGCTTATGATTTATCTAATAGCCATGTATTCTAATCTTTTCAAACCTCTATGTCTAGTATGTATAATTAACATCTAGAATTTAACATTTTAACATCAATACTACAATTTCACTATTACAATTCATGTGTTCATCATATTTATCAAGACCCATTTAACACAAGCATTGATAACCCTTCAAACACTTAAATTATAGCATTTGATCACTAATTTCATCAAGGGTTTGTTTCTTAATATGAACACACTCCCCAACCATGCTATAACACCTACAATTCATACTTGAATCGCAACTTGTGATGTTCATCAAATTTCATAACATCACCAAACATAAAGATTCAACATACCTTATGATCTCTTAGCTTGGGTCATCACTAATTTCAGTTCATGCATTAATTTTAGGCTCGATTCCCTTTCGATTTGAAGAAATTATGAACTTAGGGCTTGGGGAGTTCTTCCCCTGGTTTTGGTCGACCTAGAAAACACACTAAGTGTGTTTTTTTTGGTATTGTTTTTATTATTAGCATAATAATTTGGAAATTGACAACTATAGTCCCTCAAGGTTAGTTCTTGCCCATGATAATTTATAACTTGATGTTTTTGATTAACCCAATTCTTGTTACTAATTAGGTTAGTTTTCTTTTGGTATTATATAATAATAGATATACCCGTACACACTTACATATATACATATTTATACAGATTTAATATTTTTGGGGTGTTACACTCTATCTCTTGTTAGATATTTTAGTATAATCGGGATTAACTTAGTGACCAAAGGGAATTATAATATACATCGAACAAGTTAGGAGGTGCAGGAGTGCTCGCTTGTTCGGGTTGTTATAATTCAAAGTATTTGGGCGGAACCTTGAATAGGGGTTCCAATGGGGCAGCGCCCTTGGCTAGGGTCAGCTTGGAAAAAGATTATTTTAATTAAATTGCTTTATGGAAAATGACTTAGAAAATTATTTTTCTAAAAATTTCCTCAGATATTTTTCGTGAAAAAAATAAAGGTAGTTTTAGGCAATTTATTTAAAATTAGAATTATAACTGCCCAGAGGCAGTTATCTACAATTGATCCCCTAAATTCGTATACACAGTTTTTGGTCTTCTTCCTCGTTCATCACAAATTCACAAAGAAAAACATACTGTTGTTTAATTTCTCGAAATCAGAGTTGTAACCGATTGAATTGAATTATTCGGTAGAACTACCGAAATAATTTGATCTAAGAGTGATTACACGCCTTTCTAATCATCCGATTTTATAAAGTTCCCCAACATCTCTACCTCTATCTTACTCACATTAACTTATTTTATTTTCTTTTTCCTACACACTTATAAAAAATATAGAGAGTTGAATATAAATATAGAGGTGTAGTTTATTCTTTTTTAATTTTTCTCTACTACAGAGGTTTCAATGTAGTGATTTTTTTGTTATTTCTTCTATTTTTTCCTCTATATTATATAGAATGTTCACGTATAAAGGGTTGAATGCTTTTAAATCATAAATTACGAATGAATTTAAAAACAATAAAAATCTCAAACGAAACGACAATAAGGCAGAATTGCAATGTCCGGTTTCACTTTGTTTCTTTAAAGTGATAAATAATGTGTTGTAATTATGATATATATTGAAAGGCTATGTTGTCAACGTCCCCTGTCTTTGACTCTCCTCAACTTTCGTAATGACATTATCAGTCCCTCACTTTATTAAGGTTTTTTTTATTTTCTTTATTTACCCTTACACTTGATTGTAATTGCTATTTTAGATCTTTAACTTTAAGTTTTTTTCCCTTTTACACTTTATTGCAGATATTATCTAGACCCTGAATTTTTTAGTTTTTTTTCTCTTACTTATTTTTTGTCGTTTCTTTTTTACTTTTTTTTTCTCAACATAATGTTTTTGAAAATTCCGTAGGTACCGTCGTAACTAGGTTATCTCAATTACGTTTCGAGCCCGTTGTGAATATTCATTTTTTATAGTTATAACGAGTGTCGATACTACAACCAACTAAACTGACAACTTTTCTGTGACTTTCAAATATGCTAGCATGATGTGGTTCTTTAATTGTCATATAGAATGTCCCACCATAATTTGTTTATCTTTATCTATGTTTCGAACCTGCCTTAAAGCACGGATAATAGCCCACTAGTTTAATCTTAATTAACGAATAGTGTGTTGTGCGAATAATTTATATCTATAACATAGTCATATTGTTCCCTTCTCTCCTTGTAATATTCTCATTTACCCTACCGACTCTCTCTATCAAGAATATTTTAAATTATTTTATAATTCATTCTAATACTAAAAAAATGAAATTGACACATTATGGTTCATTTTATATTCTTTCTCAAGTATATGCATATCTTTAAATTGACATATATAATAATTTAAAATAATCTCTGTATAAATAGAGTAAATGAGAATATTATAAGGAGAAAAGGTGGCTCCATTTAATGTATTATCATATAATAATTTGACTATTTTGTAGATTTAAATTGGAGTTTACTTAAATTGTTTTTACAACAAATAGTTGACCTTAAGATTAAATAATTTTTAAATCACATGTAGAGCTACCATGCAATTCTCAAGTGAGGTTTGAGAGTTTTAGTTGGTGTTTTTTAATCAATTCGAATGTCCGATTGAATGTTATTAGTTATCCTACAGTTTTCAAGTGTACAATTGCGAAAACACTCCAGACTTAAAAGGTCCAGAGATTTTAAATGTGAAGACAATTATGTGAGAATTCCTTTTTAGGAATATGAGATAACATACATATGAAACCACTTTTGAAAAAATAAATCATTTATAGATCTATTTGAATGTTATACGTATTTAAAAATGTAAAGTATTTAAATAAGCTCAATCAATTAGTCATTTCATAGAATAATCACGTTGATACAATTATTTACACAATTTTTAATATATATAAAGTTTAGTTTTCTATAAAGAATCAAAATAACTTTCGCGATGTACTGTAATGTTTCTCTAAGAACTTTGGTGAATGTTGGTGATGAATAAAAGCTTGCACAATTTTTCCAAAAAAAAAAAACCAAAATAATCATGTAAGCATTTGTACAATATGCTCATGCATTATTACATAAACTTTTTATGTATAAACCATAGATAGATACGTGTACGCAATTATCATTACTTAAAATTTGTTTTGTATTAAACACCTATATAGTCCAATCACCTTACACATTTTTCTCAAGATATATATAATTGTTTTTGCAATTCATTACTTCAAATTAGAGTCTTTGATATACCAACATCATTATTTACTTCATTCACATAATTTATATTCTGGTCCATACTAAAATCAAGAGCCTCTACACACAAGAATCAACACAACCACATGTCTTGTGTGTTGCATGTGTCCTTTAATGACATCACAAACTCATCAATGGCTTTATTAGAGCTCCCACCTTCACTTATGGCCTCTTTAGCTAACTCCTTCCATTTTTCAACATTCTTCTTGATCTCCAAACTCCTCTCCCCTCCATCCATCACCTCATTCAAACACAAAACAACTTCGTTTCTTTTCACCATCCCAGCCACACTATCCACCTTAACCCTAACACCTACACGCCACATATCCATTATAAACTTGGCATCGGTTAACTGGTCAGCCCACTTTGGAACCCCGACCATTGGAACCCCAAGGCTCAACCCTTCTAGCGTCGAGTTCCACCCACAATGAGTCAGAAAACAACACACCGAATCATGCGCCAACATTTCAAGTTGGTTGCACCAACTCACTATCATACCCCTTTCCTGATTTTGTGTGGTTAGATCAAGAAACTCTTTTGGCAATTTGTGTCTCTCAGAATCTTTAACCACCCAAAGAAAGTAAAACCCACTATCTTGTAAACCCCATGCAATTTCCTCCATTTCTTGTTGGATTAGTGAAACCATGCTCCCGAAAGATATGTAAACAACCGAGTTTGAAGGCTTGGTTTCGAGCCATTTGGCGCAGTCTTCGTCAAGTGGCCTCCATAGGCTTGCACCATAACCTTTGTCACCTTCAATTCTGCCATCTAAGTAGGCTGATGGTACCATTGGACCTATAAGTTTTGCTGGCCATTGCTCCCATATGCCTTCCACCACCTATTTCAAAATGATATGGAAACAAATCAATAAATGCAAATTGTATTACACGTTACTAATTTAGGACTCAAACATCTTAAATGTTATTCATGTCAAGTACAATAAGCTAATGCAAAGCCTAACTAAAGAACCAATTTAACAATAAAAAAGACCCAATTCCAACTCCAAGCAATATGTGATTCATTTTTAGTTTAGGTCGACATCGTCATTCTCCATAACTATAACGCCATGCTTGCTCATTTCACCCAATGGCGTCGCGAATTGGGGATAAATTAGGCGAAATGAGGGGAAATTAATGGTGTTTCAAGGATAATCCAGGTTAGTTAATGGCTATTTTTTGGTAATCTTTATATATTGTGATATACTACATCAACCTTTTCCCTAAATCCCTAACTGTACTTTGAATCTTTAAATTTTGATATTGTGCTTGCGATTGAGGCGTGCTTGCGAATTTCTGATTAAGACTTGGAAGGCAAAAAGCAGAACCGATTTTACTTTATTACAATTCAAAAGGGTCCCGACTTTATAGTTTGCTTAAGGCCTCCAAAAACTTTGGACCGGCCCTGCGTACCAACAAAAAATAACTTGCTTCTCACATGGCACATTCAGTACAAGTATAGTGGGTACCCACGACCGATTTAATATATGTAGGGCTAAACGTACCCTATATGTTGAACCTGAACGCACCCCTTATGACTGACGTAAAGAGATGATTGATGTTAGCAAGAGAGGGATACATTCAGTAAAAACAACAGGATAGTACATTTAACAGAAACCAAAATAAATAAGATTCTATAGTAACCTCGGATTCCAGTGACAGGAAAGAGTTGCTAAAAATCCAATCAGCTTTATCCAAATTCGAAAACTGGTTAAGTTTCATCTTCAAATAAGCCGGATGGCTTTCCGGCACGTTCAAAAAGCTCGGCAAATCTTCTAAACTCAATGGCGGAACCCCTGGAATCACCACTGGACAATCCTCCAATCTTAGAGGCAACCTCAACGTCCCAGCATGTATCAGGCTGAAAACGGCGGTAACCGCAGCTGAGTTGGTGAAAAAGGGTCCTCCAAGAATCCCATTTTCCTTGGCCACATCAAGAGCCCAAGGCAAAAAAGAATCATACACAACACAAGTGATTGGATTCTTGGTTGCTTGGTGTTTCTTGATGAGTTGGCTGAGTGTACGTGAGCCATTGGTTTTGAATGACTCTAGGAAGAGTTCCTCGGACCAAACTTGAGCGAAGCCGCCATCATCTAACCCGTCAGAGATGGGCTCCACCGTGACAAGTGGGGAGGTGATGGAGGGCAGGGTGTAGTGGGTGGTGGCAATGGTGGCTTTAAGGCCTTTAGAGGCAAGTCTTTTAGCAAATTGGAGGAGTGGGTTGATATGGCCTTGGCTTGGGTAGGGCAACACCACCACATGGCCATCATATGTTTTCTTCATGTTTTTTTTTGTGTTTAATTTTTATTTTTATTTTGGTATGAATTTGAGGAAATCTAGATATGCATTTATAAGGAAGAGTTTGATGTAAAACGAGTTAGGTTGTGTACTACAATAGATACAAACGTGTTAGGTACATGTAATTTGTATGTTAGAATAGATACAAATATACATGTCATCAGTCTATCGTCATCAATTGATCGTCATCAGTTTATTGACTTTGTAATTAATAAAATAATGAGACTAGAAAGGGGCTTAATAATTTAACTATAGAGTTTGCTAAAAAAAGAAAAAAGAAAGACTAATGAGTTATGACGTTTCCTATTTTCTTAAATAAGTGAATTTATTATTAGTACGATAAAATGTAGATTTACAATAAACTTTAGTTAAACTCATAAAGAAATTGAATTTCAAATATTGTTATAGTGATTCTAGCTAGTCTTACATGGTTTTGAGAACTAAATTGGTAAAAAAACATTATTTTGAAAATCCAACGAAAATAAATGAGCTACACATCTTGGTGATACAAATTATATAGTATGTTCGAAGAGGACAATGGCGTTGATGAACTGGTGAATAATTTCAAAAATAACCACTGACAATTCTAACTATTAACATATTGGCCTTTAATGGACCATGACTAACGGAATCCCAATGCCGTTAGTCGTTGGTCGCCGAAAAAAACGTTTTTGGCCGGAAAATCAACATTTTCGTTCCAAACCTCTTTGTAACTTTAGATCAAACCTTTAGGAACCTTTTTCCGGCCAAAAAAAACATTTTGCCGGCAACTAATGACGTTATGGTTCCATTATTTAAGGTCAATTGGAGGACAATATGTTAATAGTTAGGACTGTGAGTAGTTATTTTTGAAGTTGGCATTGTTAGCGGCTAACGACGAACAATTAAAATTATTAAAATTCCATACTCTAGATTAAATCATATAAAATGGTTTTGTAATCCTCTTTGGAACACCCTTTTACCTGGTTATTACCATTTGAATTTACCATATAAAAAAACCAAACATGGTAACAGAATATAAACCCACAAACAGGTTTTTCCATTATGTTCTCTCTTTTATTTCTACAAACAGGTTCACTTTTACTTCTACAAAACAGATTAACTAGTCAACCCATATACCTCATTGCATATTAAGTTAGAATCAAACAATGTCACAACCACGTGTTACCACTGAAATATCAACCTACGTTTTACTTTTCTATAAACACAATCAATCTATGTTTTACTTTTCTAGAAACACAAAAGTTAAATAATATGTCAAAAGTCAAAATCATAAGGATGGAAAGTTAAGATGACTCAAATTAAGTAACATAATAAGCCCCTGTCACATCAGCGTAATAACGATTCTAACACCACCTTATAGGTGTCAAAGGGTTTCACGTGAGAGCGAAATAAGAGGAGTTAAAATGGGTGAATTGTGGACCCTATTTCTACAGCCTTGGTGGCCAACGAGAAGCCTCCATTTGGAGGGGGCGCCAAAGGGCTTAAGCCCACACCATTAAACCTAACCGTTATACCATTAATTATGGTGACCAGTCATCCACTTTTTCACTAGTTTATGAAATTACTTAAAAAATCGATCTTTTATTGTAATTTTAGACATTTCTAACACGTTAGTTTTTTTTTGTTAAAAAATTTAATTATGAAAATGATGTTGTTTTAAGAATATATTTCAAAGTGGTTTGTTTTATTTATTTCTTTATAAACATGCCATGCTTGTGTTCTATCTTTTTATTCAATTAACTCATCATATTGGTCTTTTCTTTCTTTTCTTCAATCGACTAATTATATTTCTCTTACATCATTTTGACCAACCTATTATACTTCTTTATAATATATTTTTTCTTTTCTAGTCAATTTACGTAAAATACAAACCAATAAAAATCATGTCAAAAATTTTTAGAAAATTAATTAAAAACATAACAAAATAAACTAAGTGAAATATAAAAACATTATATTGCTACGACCCCAGCTGCATTCATACGTAATATGGGCCTTTTGGCATGTGTAGGAGGCGTGAATCCATGAATATGTCCAATAATGAAGCAACCCTATACAAAGAATTGTAGTCTTTCAATTCGCTTTAAAAATGACACCCAAAAGTATCTACTTTACAATCTATATGGTAAGCGTTTATGTCATAATTGTTTGTTCTATCTTGATTGTTTTGTCCTAATTGATTGCTCCACACTCATTGATCGTCAAATCTTGATCATTTTGCCCCTATTTGATAATTGATTGTTCGATAGCAAAGATGTTCAATTATTTTTTAATTTGGTGAAATATATTAATTTGGCGAAGATGTTCAAATTTTATTTGTTGATTGCTCATTTGTATTAATCATAATGATATTGTTAATTGCTAATCATATCAAATTTAATTCGGGAGTATGAATCTAGTAATTCGTGTTAGATAAAAAAGTATAAAAAATCAAAAAACTTTTTAAGTTTATTATTATTGGTTCCAGTCCGGCAAAAGAAAAAGGGTTTACAATAATGAAATTTATGAAAAGATGTTGAACTTTTAGTCGTCTTTAGACCCCTAAAACGGTTAAGTCGTTGTTTCCTATATCTAAACAACTATGTGTATGCAATGGTTGCCAATCCATCTACAAACGTGTATGTATTTCGTTTTAAAAGTATATTGTCCATCAATTCGAGCAAGTTATACACAGTTAAAAACTATTTACCAAAATGGTGGAGAAAATATTTATTATTTTGGTATTGCTTAAAAACTATTTACCAAAATGGTGTTTTTATATTTTTTTAACAACAATGGCAATTTTGGAAATATTAATATAATTCTAAAAAAATGAAATCACAAATGCAAGTATAATATAATAGTTTAGATCAGTTAGATTCTTTTTGTTCTAATAAATTCAACCTTTTATTCAAACAGATTCAATTGAAAACACAACTAAAAACTTTGAAATCAAAGAAAGGCAATTCAGGAAGTTTTCATATAAAATTATGAAATCACAAATGCATGGTTTTAATAACATTGTTCTAATATAGTTCAGTCTCTGTGATCAAACATATTCGATCTGCAAAGTTTAAAAAATACAAAATCACAAACAAACAGATTAAATCTTTCTGTTCAATTCAAAATTAATTAAAAAAACCTGGAAAAAATTATATACAAAAGACAAGTTCCATATTAAAAATTAGCCAAATATACTGTGAGATTACACAGAGTTCAACCTTTCTGTTCGGTCCATTATGGTTTCACTAGCGTTAGCGGAGGTGAATGGATTCGGATTCAGTTGGTGACAACAAAGAAGGATAATGATTCTTTGGTTTAGCGATGGCTTACCAAAAGGATGCTTTTGATTCAATCAGGTGCGGCAAAGAGATTCAATCACATCTGATTCAAATTCATCAACTGAAATGTCAGGTCAGGGATACACAAAGTCCTTTATATTTCCTAATTTAATAAATAAATAAACAATACACTATTTTGGTAAATACTTTTTAAGCAACACTAAAATGCTAAATATTTTTCCCATCAATATTAGTCTGAAAAAAAACTCTATAGTTATTTTTAGAATTAAACTAGCCAATCATGATTAACGTTTTGAAACCCGTCATCCTTTGCCTATGTTTCTAGGGTTTCATGCAAATTTAACTAGTAATGGTTTTAACTTTTCACATATTGTAAATCAATAGACATTTACTAATAAAACGTTAATTTCTTTTTGTTGTCTTTTCCTTTTTTGTTAGTAAAGGTACATTGGTTTACAATATGTGAAAAGTGGGACCAACACTGATTATTTTTAAAGTTGGTACTGTTGTCGGTCTACAAAAAAAATTGTTGGGATTATTAAAATCCATTATTCCATTATTACACTAGTGTTAATACCCGTAAACTTCACGACATAGACAAAATAATATGTTTTCAAATAACTAACAAAAAAATATATGTTTATAACCAACACATCCAAGTTGTTTATAAAAAAATCTTATCAAATACAAAAGGTTTATAAAGCATATAAACAATCCACATACTACAGATATATTTATTACATTATGTATTACAATGCTACTAAAAATGAAAAAAATGAAAAATAGGATGTATAGAATAATCTTGTTGATACAATTTTAAGAATATATTTATATATACTATATTATATGGAGCACCAAAAAGAGAAATTTTTTAAATAAGTTAAATTAAATTTAAATAATTTAAGGCCAATAATAATTCTAACAGGATTTTATCCCGCCCTCCGAGTAGTCTCATCCTTCTCATTTTGTTTGTTTTATGGTAACGTCGTTAATCAGAGGCTTATGCTGTGGATTATTATTGGCCAATATAAAAAAGATTAAATTATTTAAATCTAATTTGCCTTTTAAATAACGAGTTTGCAAAGGATGTAGCATTTACCATTCAACAACCACATAAACATTAGATTAATGGTGTTATGTTTTTTAATGGGGTACCATAAACAAACAAAATGAAAAAAAGATGGGACTACTGTGGGGAATAAATCTAGTTGAAATTATTATTGACCTATAAAAAAAGTTGGATTATTTAAATCCAATTTGCCTTTAATTTGTAACCGGTATAATTGTTCAAGATATAATTGTAATACCCTGTAAAATCGTGTCCAATAGTATAGTGACACGTGTCGTATTTTTTTAATTTAGTCTATTAAAGACTAACAATGACTAAAAGCGTCAACATGCTCAAACTAAGTATCTGAGTGATCTTCTGATGTCAACATGCATAAACCGAGCCTCTGAGTGACCATTAGTGTCAACATGCTTAAAACATAGCCTCTAAGTGACCATTAGTGTCAACATGCTAAAATTTGGCCTCTGAGTGACTGTTGTATCAACATGCCTAGCCTCTGAGTGACATTGGAGTCAACATGCTTATAATGAGTCTCTGAGTGATCTTTTACGAAGTCCTAACTCTCATATGTCCCATTTGTTGGACGAGAGGGATTAAATCCATAATTTTATAAAAGTTGGACGTTGGAGGGATTAAAAGTGTCAAATGTTAATTTATACATCTGAGTGACCATTTAACGAACTGAGAGCTAGACAATGTCCGGGCACCGGGTATACCAAATATTCGCTACGGAGGGCTAAATATGCCAAAAAGGTGTTTTAGGAAGGTTTAAAGGGGTTCAAAATGTAGAGGGGCTAAATGTGGCAGATTTTGAAAACTGACATGGGACGCTCGCGGGGCGCGAGAGGCGAGGCTTGTGCCTCTCACGGGGCGCGAAAGGCCTGTGTCTGCAGAATTTTGTTTGGCCTCCACACATGTTGCCAAAAACTATGAATTCAAAACTATGGATTCACAAACTGTTATGCCACGTTTTAGGACACTTGTAAGCTTCCTCTTACACCCCTTAGCACCTGGCATCACCTCTTTCAAGCTCTCCAACTATAAATAAGTGCCAAGGTTCACCATTTGAACTTCCACCTTTCTCATTTTCAACCTTTTCTCCCTCCTCTGGAAGTTCCTAACTGAAAGGAGCATCCAACTTAGTTCTCTTGCATTCTAGGAATCACCGGTAAGTGTTCATTCCTTGTGGATTTTCGTTTATAGGCTTTTATAGCCAAAAGTCAAGCGTTTTACGGAAAATGCCTTAACTTTCGGTTAAGACCATTATGGTCCAGCCATTGTTCGTAACGAACATAGCTAAGTGATCGTAATAAGGTAGGTGTCAATTCCTGTAAAGGGCACCTCCTGAAGATCACGTTTGCTAGACCAATTGATGGGTCAAAGTTTAAATATTAAAAAGTCAAACAGGCCATTTTTCAGAAAAATTATAATTTGATCTTATATATGTTATGAAACCTTTTTGACACTTAAACAAGTTGGTAATAATTATTAGAACTTGTAAGAACATGTTCAGCTCGTCAATTTCAGTTCTAGGGTCGGTTCACAACCGAAAGTCGCGAAGTTTGACTTATGCTTTGACTTTCGATTCTGACCCGATTTAGATTAGTTAGCTACTGATCTAAAGTTGCATTATGATCGTAATATAATGTAACATAACCCTCTAAGGTTATTTACATAATCATAATCAGAATATTAGTTTATGCACAAGTTCCGTAATTATGTCACTTTAACTAAAATGCCCTTTTTGCATAAAACAAGGTTTAAATAATAATAAACCTGAAAACGAGTTTCCTACTGATGTAATATTATAAGTAGGATTTTTTGGGATGGTAAATTAGATTATATACTGAGTTTTCAAACAGGTCCTTTTATTATGTCGATAAATGACGATAAAGCCCTTGTGGCTTATAAAATGGTTTTAATCATATCTTTTCATATCAACTCCTTTACCTACTGATATGTTTTATTAAATAACATATCTAAGATATTTTAATCTGACCTTAACATCAGTTGTCACACCCCGACCTGCAGCGGAATAAGAGTCGGGGCATAATTGGGTTATCACCAAAGCTCATGATATTTACTAATATGTTTTATATTTATTTAAGTCAAAATTACATCCTCAATAATCCAAACATGTTCATACAAATACAAAGAAAAATAATCAACTAAACAATCCAAGCTCTAAACCAGTTTATTCTTCTAAGCCAATCCTATGTGTTTCTTGCTGCAGCTGGATCACCTGTATCATGTGTAAAAATGGGGGGTTTTGGGTCAACATAAGTTGGCGAGTGAACCTTGTTAGATAAACATTTATTATTGATTTCTTGTTATCTTTATCATGGAAAAATTGTGCAATAGTCATATGTGAGCAAATGTAAATAATCAAACAATAACAATAACAACCACAAATAATAACATACAATAACATACAATAACATATCAACTTGCATGAATATATAACATGAATGAAACTGTATATGTTGGCAACGTCACGTTCACGCTAATGGGGAACGGACGGCCTATGATGAATGTCTGTGCGATCAAGGCTCAATCAAACGGAGCCGATCGTATGTTGGCAACGCCCGGTTCACGCTCATAATGTAATGGGGAACAGCTCAACGCTCATAATGTAATGGGGAGCAGCGGCCTATGATAATGTATGTACTGAAAATGATAAATTAAATCTAAACAATAACCACACAAACAGTTTATACAAGTTGAATACACATTTGTTCATGGATATGATGTATGCACAATGATTTAAATATAATAAATGGTAAGACACATGATACACCCCAAAAACGTGATTAAAACGGGGAGTTTGTAGAGATTCACTCACCTTGGGTGCGTTCGGTGAATGATGTTGATTGCGCACGAATTTAGAGGATTGATCGACGAGGAATAACTAACCTAGTTATTAACGAAAAGGTACGGTAAGTAAGTGGATTTTATTAACAATTTTTAATAGGATTTTTGGATATATTTTTGTGAGCTTAAGGCTATTTTCTAACTTTAAAACGTTATTTTTAAGTATTTTTAATTGATTTTTAAATTAAATAAATAAATAAAAATATTAAAAAAATGTTGACTTTTGACCATTGACCGTTGACCGTTGACCGTTGACCGGTCCGGTCGCTTATATATGTGCGCTGGGTGAGACTCGAACCCGTGACCTCCCGTACGTGTGCACGCAGCTCTACCAATTGAGCTACGTGTCTAACCCGAAATAATTCTGTTTTTAATTATACTTATATGCTATTTAGATTTATCCAGAAATTATTTATTGTAAAAAGGATTTTAAATGTATCGAACCGGTGCTGTCAACAGGTCTCGAACCCGGGACCTGTGGGTTAATGTGCACACAGTCCACCGCTGGACTGTGTGTCTAACCTGGTTAATAATCCGGTTTTTATTATACTTAACATGATTCTGTGAGTTATCCCGGTTCGGTTAAAAAAGGGCATTTTTATTTGAAGAGAGTGAGGTTGGGACAGGGATCGAACTCGAGACGTGCGTGTATTGTTTGCACACAGTCCACCGCTGGACTGTGTGTCTAACCCGTTCAATATACTAATTTTAATTAATCTTATAATATAAGTGAACTTCGTCTTCTTCACTCAAGATTACAGATAACGATAATTCAACTGATTCATGTCTAATTCGATTAACAAGCATTCAAATGACTAAAATGAAACGGCAGAGAAGATTTCGGAAGTAAACATACCGGAGAAACGATCTATCTCAGAATTCCGGCGAAGTCGTCGGCTCTGTGTTTACGGATTTCGTCTGAGCGGACAGATTAACAATTTTGATTAGCTAGATGCGGAATTGAAGCACTGAGCAAGAATTACAAGAAGGTTTAAAAGGCTATACCGTTTCACAGCGAGAATTGGGAACTTTCAGAAGTTTTCCGGCGAGAGTTAATTATCCGATGTCGTCGTCTGAAACTGATTCTGATTGAAGGGTTTGAGTTAGCAAAAGCTTAACAACTGATAGACGATGAAAGAATTGAGAGACTTACTGATTTGATGGAAGACACGGTTTTCCGGCGAATGTCCGGCGAGTTCAAAAAGCTTTTCCGACGAACTGAAAGTAGAGCGAAAGTGAAATTGAAGGTTCTGCGAATGAGTTTGAGTCGCGAGAGGGGGCTATGGTTGGAGTAATTCAGGAAGTGCAGATTTTCGGTTATTAAAACCGATCACCACATGAATTCAAGTCCATTCAAGACTAAATTGATTGAAGGTGTCGGTGTATCGGTTATTGTCAGAAAACCGCGAACACTCAAACGTTTTTGGACGTTTGGAAACCGTTTACGGTTACAGTTGGCGTAAACCGGTTGATTCATGGTTGAACATAAGATTTAATTGCTTCCTAGAACTAACAGAAAACATCAAGTGGCGGAGTGGTTATATGTGTGCGTGTTAGGTCTTTAGACTTACCCGGCTGACCCGGGTTAAAATCCCGGCAGCCGGTTTTCTTTTTTTATTTAATTTCTTTTCACTTTTTATTAATTATAGTTTTTAAATTCTAATTTGTTAATTAATTATGTATCGTTTAAAATTAAAATAAACATAAATACGCAACGTAAAATTTATAACTTGATATTCGATTACAAACGAAGCGGGTTTGGAAAACCCGTTTTTGACAAATGTTACATCAGTTTTAATTGAACATCGCATAAATCGTCATTTTACGACATAAGCGCCGTTTCGGCGCATAGTATGGTTTTAAACCATATTATTTGACCAAGACGTGTTACCTACTGATATTAAAACTTATTTTAAATTTTTTTACAATAGGTATATGATATGAACTCAGAATTCCAAATAATTTATAAACTATGTGTAAATTGACCAAAATGCCCATTCGGTGCATAGGTTGGTCATAAAAGATAAATTACACATATAATTAATATCCTACTGATATTATATTATAAATAAATTATTTTTCCAGACAACTCATAATTATAAACTTAAATTATATTTAAGTTCCTTTTATATGGTATGAAATTACTGAAATGCCCTTATGAGGCATAGTTTCGTTTTAAAACCTTAACGGGTATGTAAGTTGATATCCTACTGATATTGCAACTTATTTAAAGTATAATGACATATAGAACTTGTCCATGACTTATCCAGTTACCCGATAGCACTAATATGCGTACGGTTAAGTATATGTAACTAGTTTACGAAAATTAACTGAAACGGGTTTAACCTTGTCATTTAAGTTTCAAAATCCAGAATGTTTATAGTTTACCCATATTATGCAAGTCAAAGTACTTGTCGGGTTTAAACTACATTCTATCCAATCATCGTTTAATCAAGCGTTATACGTTTTGATAATGTACACTACGCGGTCTAAGTTTAAGTCTATGACTTAAATAAAGACTGTTAGTATTTAATTGGTTAGCTTATGCCATAATCCAGACTAGAGCCTTGCCGGTAAATGCTATCTGCAGTTAGTACTTTTGTGTACGGCTAGGGGTGTGAATTTCTGACACGACCCGAAAACCCGACACGAACCTAACACGAAATTCTCGGGTTTAGGTTTCGTCTAAACGGGTTCGGGTCAGTTTCGGGTTGAACACGCGAACCCGTTTAGGTTTACGGGTCAGGTTAGGGTCAACCTGGTCGGGTTGGCGGGTTGACCCGTTTAACACATTTATACTATATTATATTTTTTTACAATATATTTTATCTCATAAATTAAATGAGACGTGTATTTTATGCCATGATTATAACTTAAAAGGAGAAATTAACATAGCTTTTATAATTTAAATATGATATTATTATATACATTTGTGTTTTTTAAGTAATTTTTAATTTTAATATATTAGTTTTAGAAAAAAAATTAAAAAATTCGGGTTTAAACGGGTCGTGTTCGGGTCAACCCACAAAACTTCGGGTCGTGTTCGGGTTCATATATATGATACGATTTTCGGGTTCGGGTCGGGTTCGTGTAAATTCGGGTTTGGGTCGGGTTGAACTCGCCAACCCGCGAACACGACCCGTTTAGCACCCCTATGTACGGCTGAGTTATTAAATTTAAAAGAAGACTAGTTCAGGTAAATACTCTCGACTTATTTTCCCTATACGGGCTTGGGTTACGGTACATTATTACCGCTTGGTCGGAAATGATCAATCGAATGCCGGATTGTGGCTAGTAAATCCGCATATTTCGTTTTAATCAGTTTTCTTTGATAATTTAAACATCGGGGGTTAATTACCGTGTCCTGGATATCCTCGGCTCATTACATTAGATAATGACCACGACCTTAGCGCGGGGTGTAGGCATACATCTGACAGACGCTTAAATGTAAATTACCCAAGACGTTGGGGATAACTCCTCCGTGAGTTCTAGTGGTGTGTACTTAATAATGTCTCGGTCTCTGTACTAGGCCCTGTATGTATGGACAAACATGTGAATCTGTTAACAAGGTTATAAAGTAACTTTCCTAAGTTATTAAAGATTTTGTGCCTTTTGCACTTAAAAATCATTTTTAAATGTTTTCAAAATGAGTCAGTTGAGTGCATTTACCAGCGAAAGCTGACGTATCGTCCAAAGACTAAGCTTGCAGGTACAATACGAAATAGGCCGGAAGCTTCTCGGTAGTGAAATAAGAGGATCTTGCAAATCCTTAAGATCTACCCTAAAGTCTTTTTTATATTATTTCTTTGTACATTTTATGATCCGCCTGTGGATATTCTATTACGAACCGTCTGTATATTATTTTCGTACTTTGAACATTTAATTTGTAATAGTAATTTAAATCCAAGACTTCCGTTGTGCTTTGTTTAATTAACTATGATGATATCAACTTACGTCACGGTATTCCCCACCCGAGTCCACCGGTGTATGAATTTTGTTGGAAATCTAGAGTGTGACAATAATACTTAATGCATGTATTAATTTTATTTTGGCAAATCTATCTTTAAGTCATTATCAACCACCTAACATTTGATTTTTTTAATCAACACTTACACATTTGCCGCAAGCAACACTGACACTAGTAATCACGTAACACGTTAAATATTTTTTTCAAAAAAAGAAAAAAACTATATCAATATCATACTCAAATTTAAAAAAAATAACTAACATGTTACGTAATTACCAGCCTGTATTCCGTGCTACATCACACGAACACTCCTATTACAAATATAAACGCAATATAAATAATCAATATCAACAAAGAAACTCAATAACAATAATAGTATAACACTTAAAATAATATATACAAACTATCATATAGGTCTCTTGTAAAAATACCGAAACACTTTTTTCCGAGTTAAAAGCATTCACGTCTCGTTTACCATTATTCACGACAACTATAAATTTATAAACATTCAACAAAAATATCACTATATCTCACTCCATATCTTTATCTCCACCTTTAAATTTGTAGAAAATCCGCACTCAAAGCATTCACAACTTCTTCACTATATTCTACCCTATAATTTAGCTAAAAAACAAACATTTCAAAATTTGTCCCTCATTTAAAAAAATCTTTTACATCTCATCCACCATTTTTATGTTTATCTTACTTGCAAACACTTATTTTATTATATTCCTTGTTTTTACACACTCGCAATAATTTAAGGGAAGATGGATAGTAGTTTTTTATATATAAAAAGGTACTAAGCAAATTTTCAAATTATAAAAAAATATTGTGTACGTTTGGTGGTTCTAATTTGGATCGAAAAAAATGATTTTTAGACATTTATCTTAAATTTTAAAAATATAGGAAGATATGGTGAAGCTGTTGTGGAATGCTCTTGGAGCATTCTCAATGGAACCTCTAAACCCACTTTTACTATACAATGTAAAGAAAAAAATAGAGATTTTGTGTATTTGTCATCTACATTGAAACCTCAAAAATAAATAAAGATTAGGTTTAAGAGAATAACAATTACATCTCTTTGAGAATAACAAGTACATATCTCTCTTCTCTCCTCTCCTCCAACTCCCTTTTCATTTTTCCCTCCAACTATCCCTCCCTTTTCATTTTTCCCTCCAACTATCAGCTTTATATGGCCAATTTTGCCTTCATGAAATTGACTTGTCATCTTTGTTAATTTAGTTTCATTTGGTGAGATTGTATCTGGTATAATATACAAAAAATAAAAAATATTGCAAGCATGTTTAATGTTTTATGTAGGTTTGTGTGCAGCCAAGGACTTGCTGGGCTGTTGCCTTATTATGTTATTGTTGGTTTTTTAATAAATTGGTTTGCTTTGTTGGTAAAAGAAACTAACTATTCAACTTTATGCCCAATTTTATGTCTAAAAACAAAACAAATATTGATTTTAATAGAAAGAGGGATTCAAGTTTGTATTTAAAAAACAAAACAAATACTGATTCTAGTTTGGTGTTTGTAAGGAGTAGAATTTTTTTGCTTGCATATTGGCATATAATAGGTAGTATGTGTATATTTATTTATATAATTATTAGGCAAACAATCTGTTAATATATATTTTGGTTATATTTATGTGTTTTTGGGCTCAACCAGTAGTTTTTTTTGTTTATTGGTGATTTCTTAATTTTAGGGGCAAGAATTGTTGACGTCCATCTCTGTTTTTGTAGATGGCTCATACATTCTTTCGCAAATTGTTGACATACATGTCATCTGAAGACGAGTGTGATTTTTATCTTAATGAGGATGCCGATGGACAATCATCATGTCATCGCCATGTCATAAGTTTATTCGGCGTGATCATATTCAAGGACATGTGCGTCTATTTCGCGAATATTTTGTAGAAAATCCGGTATACTCATCAAATCTATTTCGAGGGAGATTTTGGACGAGTCGTTCTCTTTTTCTCCGCAATCTAAATGAGGTAGAGGCTAATGAGCCGTACTTTGTCCAAAGAAGAGATAGAGCTGGAAGACTCGGTTTGTATCTTGTATGCAAAAGATGACTGCAACACTTAGAATGATGGTGTATGAGGTTACAAGAGATTAGAGATTTTATGGATGAATACATACGCATTGGTGAAAGCACCGCAATGGAAAGCCTCAAAAACTTATGTGAAGCAATAGCACGTACTTTTTCAACTGAATATCTACGGTCACCAAATACCAATGATATCACATAACGACATTAATGTGCTAGAGAGGTCTTTTATATTCACGAAACTTGTGTTAAAAGTAATTCAAAGTTTGGTATTTAGTCGTTGGAGTCTTATTTTACATGTGTTTTTGTTTAATAAGTACCTCCCGGTCTGGAGGAAGTACTGAATCTTGAGTAAAGTTTGTTAGGTTGTTTACCTTTTCACGTTTCTGTTGTACTTCTACTGCTATATAAAGCAACTTTATTATGGAATAAAGCATCAAGTTTTCTGGTCTATTTGATATCACAAATAACATTGTGGTATCAGAGCTAGCTTACAAGATCTGTTAGAGAGTGTTTACCAATCATATAGAGTGAGAGAGGTATGGCGTCTGCAAACAACAATCAATCTCAACCTCTCCTTCCTGTGTTCAAGGGCGAGGGATATGAGTTCTAGAGCATTAGGGTTAAGAAGGTTCTAAGGTCACAAGAGCTTTGGGAAATGGTTTCCAAAGGGTTCTCAGAGGAAGATGATGATGCTGCGAGATTGCGAGAAAACTATAAGAAAGATGCACGTGCTCTAGCACTTATTCAGCAAGCTGTTCATGACAGCATCTTTTCTCGCATTGCCGTCGCAACAACCGCCAAGCATGCATGGAATGTTCTGCAGACGGAGTATCAAGGTGATTCGAAAGTCAAAACGGTGAAGTTACAAGGATTGCGGAGAGAATTTGAGACTCTCCAAATGAAAGACAATGAGGTAATTGCTGATTTTCTGTCAAGAGTCATGTGTATGGTGAATCAAAAGAGAGCCTATGGGGAAGATGTCACTGATCAGCAAGTTGTGGAGAGGGTGTTGTGAAGTTTGCCCACCAAGTGGGATCATGTGGTTACAGCTATTGAGGAATCGAAAGATCTGATCGTTCTTACTTTCGATCAGCTTATAGGTTCTCTCCAATCACATGAAGCACGGGTAATAGAAGTGTGGAGCATGTCGAAGAAGAACGAGTGTTTCAAGTGAAAGAGGGAGATAACTCATTTGCTAGAGGAAGAGCACGATCATTTTCACGTGGTGGTCGTGGTAAAGGACGGGGCAGATCCGGTGGACATGGTAAAAACGGGGTTCAGTGTCATAACTGTAACCGTTTTGGTCACGTAAGATCTGAGTGTTGGTTGGAACCTCAAGCTAATGCTGTTGTTGACCAAGATGACGATGAAGATGATTGCAGGCTTTTCATGGCTCATTATTGTCACACCCCGACCCGCAGCGGAAATAAGAGTCGGGGCATAATTGGGTTATCACCAAAGCACATGACATTTACTATTATGTTTCATAATTAATGAAGTCAAAGTTACATTTTCAAACATCCAAACATGTTCATTCAATACAAAGGAAAATAACCAAACATAGCAATTCCAATACTAAATCGTTTTAATCTTCTAATCCAGGTCCTATGTGTTCCTAGCTGCTGCTGGTTCACCTGTATCATGTGTAAAATGGGAGTTTTTGGGTCAACATAAGTTGGCGAGTGAACCTTACTAGATAAACATTTGATAATGATTTTATGGTTAGTTTATCAATGAAATATTGTGCATAATCATAAAAGAGCAATGTAAGTAGTCAAGCATTGGCAAATAGCAGTTACAATTATAACACTTGATAGCATACATGAACATACCAATATCATACGATAACTAACATAAATGAACTGTGCGATCAAGGCTCAATCAAACGGAGCCGATCGTATTGCATGAACTGGAAATGTAAATTGAACTGTGCGATCAAGGCTCAATCAAACGGAGCCGATCGTATTGCATGTACTGAAATGTAAAATGAACTGTGCGATCAAGGCTCAATCAAACGGAGCCGATCGTATTGCATGAACTGAAATGTAAATTGAAATGACTGATCAAGGCTCAATCAAACGGAGCCGATCGTTGCGGGCACGCCAGGTTCAACCGCATAATAAAATGGGGAACAGGCTCAAACCTTATAATTAAATGGGGAGCGGCGGCCTCGGCAATTGCATGTACTGAAATAATAATTTGCATCCAATAATAACTACTTAACAGCAACAAACTAAATACACATGTCATGATATGATGTATGCACAATAGTTTAGTTATAATATGTATATAAACGAAGACACATGATACACCCCAAAAACGTGATTAAAACGGGGAATTTGAAAGGTTCACTCACATTGGGTGCGTTGAATTGGAGATGGTGAGATGCGCACGATTTAGATGAGCGAGTCGACGAGGAATACTAACCTAAATAATAATGAAAAAATATATTAAGTGGATGAATGTTATTAAGGATTTTAATGAAATTTTTAGATATATTTTTATGAGTTTATGGCTATTTTCTATCTTTAAAAATGTTATTTTTAAGTATTTTTAATTGATTTTTAAATTAAATTAAATAATTAAAAATATATAAAAAAAATATTATTATTTATTTTTTTTAGTGTTGACCGTTGACCGTTGACCGGTTCGGTCAGCGGTTAATTCTGCGCCGGGTGGGATTCGAACCGGCGACCTTCCGTTCGCGTGCACGTAGCTCTACCAACTGAGCTACGTGTCTAACCCGTTATAAACTCGGTTTTAATTATATTTATACTCTTATTTGAATTAACCGAAAATTCCTTTATTTGCAAAAACGTTTTATTTCAATTGAACCGGTGCTCGTGACAAGATTCGAACGCGCGACGTGAAGTTAATGTTGCACACAGTCCACCGCTGGACTGTGTGTCTAACCCGGTTATATTCTTGGTTTTTATTATACTTAACAACTATCTGTTTTAAACCCGGTTTAGTTCTGGATTAAAAAGGAATGTTATTACACAAAGCGTGCGCGTAGCAAGGTTCGAACTCGGGACGTGTATAGTCGTTGTTTGCACACAGTCCACCGTTGGACTGTGTGTCTAACCCGTTTATAATCCGGATTTTAATTACTCTTATGTCATTATTGAATTCATCTTCTTCATTACGAACACAGACCTTACTCAAACATCCGATTCGTGATTAATCTAGTTAATAAACATGATGACTAGCTTGAATGTACTAAACCGAACAGTTTGGGGAAAGAAAGTACCGAACAGGTTGTCTTCCTCAGAGAGTCCGGCGAGAATTTGACGGCTCTGTTTTTGAACCTTCGGCTGAGAGGGTCTATCAACAGAATTAAGGGATTAGATATGAAATTGAACTAGTGTGTATTGATTATCAGTACGTTTGAATGTGCATACCGATAACTAACGAGTTTCCGGCAATTCCAGAAATTTTCCGGCGAACACAGAAAATCCAGCAAAGTCGTCTGTGGTTGATTTTGAGTGATGGGTTAATGTTAGTAAAGTTCTAACAATAGATTGAAATCGTAAAGGAGGAGTATTTTACCGGTTTGTGTTGAATACGGTTTTTTCGGCGACTTTTGCAGAGAATTCCGGCGAACTGTTTTAGGTGCTCGGATGATTTGAAAATGCGACGAAAAGGAATTGGAGTGTTGTTGTGATAGTTCTGAATCGCGAGAATGGACTGAAACTTGAGTTATCCAGGGATTTGATGAACTTTCGGTTTCAAATACCGAAAATGATGAAGTTTTAAGTTCAATCAATTCTGACTTAATTAGAAACCGTCGAGCATCGGTTATAACTGTAATTGTGAGGTAAACAATCGATTTGACGATTGGTTTGCCGATTATCGGTTTTCAGATGGCATCATCGGTTAAATCGAGTTTGTGTATAAGTTCCATTTGCTTTCCTAGTGTTAACAGAAAACACGTTGTGGCGGAGTGGTTTAGGGAATGGATGTTAAGTCGTTTGAGCGACTCAGCTGACCCGGGTTCGAGTCCCGGCAGCTTCAAATATTTTTTATTTGTTTTATTTTAACTTTTTATCAAATATAATTTTTATAGTTTAGTTTATTTATTAATTATGTATCGTTTAACTCAAAATAACCATAAATAATTAATGCACTTTCATAACTTGGTACTTGATTACAAAACGGAGCGGGTTTTGGAGACCCGATTTTTACAAATGTTACAGTATCCCCTACTTTTAGGAATTTCGTCCCGAAATTTAAATAGTTGAAGTAGTAGGAAAAAGATGCGGGTATTTTTCACGCATTGAGTCTTCACGTTCCCAAGTAAACTCAAGTCCCCGTTTCGACTCCCAGCGTACCCTAACAATTGGAATGCGACTCCGTCGAAGACGCTTTTCTCCGAAGTCCATGATCTCCACTGGTCTTTCAAAAGGTGCCATGCCGATGCTCGAATGATAGCTGTTGTTGTACGAAAATTCAACTAACGGTAGGTGGGCGTCCCAATTTCCCTTGAAGTCTATGACACATGCTCTAAGCATATCCTCAAGAGTTTGAATGGTGTGCTCAGACTGTCCATCCGTTTGAGGATGATAGGCGGTACTGAGATCTAATCGAGTGCCCATAGCGGATTGTACTGCTTGCCATGTTCGTGAGGTGAAACGACCATCACGATCAGAAATAATACTTAATGGTACCCCATGTCGGCTTACGATTTCGTTGATATAAATACGAGCAAGCTTTTCGTTCTTGAAATCTTCTCGAATAGGAATAAAGTGAGCTGATTTTGTAAGTCGGTCTATAATCACCCATATAGTGTCATACCCACCAGAAGTGCGAGGTAACCCGGTAATGAAATCCATGGTTATATTTTCCCACTTCCATACAGGTATTTCCGGTTGGACTAGAAGTCCTGAGGGTCTTTGGTGTTCAGCCTTCACCTTAGAACATGTGAGACACTTGGAAACAAAAACGGCAATATCTTTCTTCATTCCAGGCCACCAATAGGTGTATCGTAGGTCTTGATACATCTTATCGGCTCCTGGGTGTATAGAATATCGCGTTTTATGAGCTTCATTCATGAGAGTTTCACGAAGATTGTTGTGGTTAGGAATCCAGATACGATCTAGGTAATACAGAATACCATCAGATTTAGTTTCAAGTTTTAGCTCGGCTCCACAGGACATCTCTTTTCGTACGTCTTCTTCTATTATCGAAACGTGTTGAGCTTCTCGAATTTGATCTTTAATATCGGTTATAATTTGCGAACATAGAAGATGAATGGAGTTCGCATAACCCTTTCGACTAAGTGCATCAGCCACCACATTTGCTTTACCAGGGTGGTATCTAATTTCACAGTCGTAATCATTTAGGAGTTCGACCCATCTTCGTTGCCTCATATTTAACTCTTTTTGATTGAAGGTATGCTGAAGACTCTTGTGGTCAGTGTATATTTCACACTTAGTACCATAGAGATAATGTCTCCATATCTTTAGAGCGAATACAACGGCTCCAAGTCCTAGGTCATGAGTGGTGTAGTTCTTTTCATGTGTCTTGAGTTGCCTCGAGGCATAAGCTATGACTTTTCCTCTTTGCATGAGAACGCAGCCTAATCCTTGCCCTGACGCGTCGCAATAGACTACAAAATCATCACAACCTTCAGGAAGAGTGAGGATTGGTGCATCACAAAGTTTTTGTTTAAGAGTTTGAAAAGCTTCTTCTTGCTTGGGTCCCCATACGAATGGTTTTCCCTTATGGGTTAAAGCCGTGAGTGGCACCGCAATGCGAGAGAAGTTTGAAATGAATCGACGATAATAGCCAGCTAGTCCAAGAAAAGATCTTACTTCAGTTGGTGTACGTGGGGCTTGCCATTCTTGAACTGCTTTGATCTTTGAAGGGTCAACATGTATTCTGTCATTGACTACATGCCCGAGGAATTGCACCTCTTTTAACCAGAATTCACATTTAGAGAACTTGGCATAAAGCTTTTCCTTTTCTAGAAGTGCAAGAACGAGTCGAAGATGACGCTCATGATCAGCTTTAGATTTTGAATAAATAAGAATATCGTCGATAAAGACTATAACAAATCGATCAAGGTAAGGTTTGCAGACTCTTTTCATTAGGTCCATGAAGACAGCTGGTGCGTTGGTTAATCCAAACGGCATAACCATGAATTCATAGTGGCCATAACGAGTTCGAAAAGCAGTCTTAGGGACGTCTTCTTCATGCACTCTAAGCTGATGATAGCCAGATCGAAGATCGATTTTTGAAAAGCAACTGGCACCTTGTAGTTGGTCAAGAAGATCATCTATGCGAGGTAAAGGATAGCGATTTTTGATGGTTAACTTGTTGAGCTCTCTGTAGTCGATGCACATACGAAAAGATCCATCTTTCTTCTTTATAAAAAGGACAGGTGCACCCCAAGGCGATGAGCTGGGACGTATGAATCCCTTGTCAGTCAATTCTTGCAATTGACTGGCTAGCTCTTGCATTTCAGAGGGGGCTAACCTATATGGAGATTTTGCAACTGGTGTAGCACCAGGTATAAGATCGATACGGAATTCGACATCTCTGATTGGAGGAAGTCCTGAAATGTCGCCAGGAAAAACTTGTGGAAAATCTTTTACTACAGGAATATCTACAAGTTTCTTCTCTGTGGTCCCCTTCTTGATGATATGGGCTAAAAACGCGACATAATTCTTGCGAAGGTATTTTTGAGCTTGAAGACAAGACATTAAGTTGAGCCCTTTCGACGAGGTTTCTCCAATGATTCGAAGAGTCTGACCGTTTGAAAGAGGAATACGAATAAATTTTTCACGACATACAACTTCCGCATGATGTTGACTGAGCCAATCCATACCGATTATGATGTCGAAACTTCCCAGCTTCATAGGAATAAGGTCGACTGAGAAATCGTGGTTGTTTAAGGTGAGTGTACAGTTGCGTAAAATAGAGTCTAATGAAACTGGTTTTCCGTCCGCAACTTCCACCGTTATGGATTCCGCGAGCTTATCCCGATTTTTGCTTAAGATAGGTTCAAATTCTAATGACACGAAACTTCTATCCGCACCAGTATCAAATAACATAGAGGCATATCTACCATTTATAAGAAACGTACCGTTGACCACATTGCCGTCAGCTCTGGCCTGGTTCGCGTTAATATTGAAAGCTCTTCCTCTAGCAGGTGGAGGAGCTTGGTTCGCTTGATTCACAGGGTTGGCTTGGGCCTGAGCATGAATAATATTAACCAGCCTTGGACATGTGTTTCTGAAATGACTTGGGTCGCCGCAATTGAAACAAGCCCGCATAGGTTGGCCCATAGGGTAATTGGGTTGATAGTATGTTTGGGCTAAATGTTGGGTGGGTGGAAATGGTAGTTGTTGTTGTGTTTGACCCATTAACTGTTGGTGGGTTTGGGTTAAAGGTTGGTGGCGGTTTGTTCGTTGAAGCGTGCGGCAGTTTTGAACAGTATGTCCTGCGCAACCGCAGCCGGTGCAGTATTGGCAAGGATAATCAGGGGAGTGGTGATACTGACAACGGTTACATTTTGGTAATGGCCTGTGTAGGGTCTTTTGTATGGTGCGGGTGAAGGAGTGACTTGAGTGATGGGTGCAACAGGAATAGGGGTGTTGGTTTGGGTGACTGCAAAATTCCTGGTGTTACGCTTCCTCTTGTTAGCAAACTTAGAGGAAGGAATGGGGTGGTTTGAGGTTTGTCCCTCAACAGGGGCTTTCTTCTTCTCTTCTTTGAACTTCCCATTGCGAATTCGGTTTTCGGTCAGTTCAGTTGCCAATTCCATGGCAGCTTCGAGTGTTACCGGTGAAACGCTGAGAACCGAATCTTGAATTTTCGAGGGAAGTCCTCGAATATAATGTTCGATCAGACGATAGGTTGGAGTGAATAAGTTTGGAACCATTTGGTTCAACTCCAAGAACCTCTTGTTGTAAGTAGAGTGATCACCCTCTTTTTGCTTTAAGGCAAGAAATTCATCCTCCAATTTCTTAATTTCACTTCTAGGACAGAAACGCCTAGTCATGATTTCCCTTAACTCCTCCCAAGTTAAGGCCATCGCATCTTCAGTTCCCCGTTTTCCTTTCTCAGTATTCCACCAAGTGAGAGCTACACCAAGTAGTCTCCCGGTGGCGTAACGAACCTTGCGATCTTCAGGACAATCGCAGTTTAAGAAAACGTTTTTCATATCCTCGAACCAATGTAAGAGAGCAGTGACTCCCTCAGTCCCTTCGAATTTTGGAGGATCACAGGACTTAAAATGTTTGTAAGAGCATTTGATGGTAAGAGGGGTGACGATGTTCTGGTCCTGTTGTTGAGGAGGGTTAGTAGGATTTGCAGCAAGGGCTTGTTGTACTTGTACCACGATGTCAGGCAATATCGTGGCCATTTGATTCGCGATATGCGTGGCCAAACGTTCCTGAGTCTTTCCCGATTTTTCCCCCTTCGATGCTGTCTAGATGACATCTACAGGATCATAAAATGAGAAGATTGTGAGTTTATGGTGTCTTTTTAGGTATCATGTGTCTTTAAGAAAATGAAAATAACATAAATATCAATAATGCAACTACATCCATAGGATGTCTTGGGTTCGCTCATGTTGGGCCTCAAATGTCCCCCATACCTTCACCTACATAGTCATGTGGGCCCCCATGGCTATTGGCTTGGTAGGATTCACATTAGTATTGGCAATTTAACACTCGCATCCCCCGAATGCAAACCACAAAATATGTTCATGAGATGTTTGGTCGGAACGTGTCCAGGTGTAGACACAATGACAACTCAAAGTGGGATTAGCTCACACGACGTTTGGTATAGCATGCTTTGGCCTAATAGGTACTTCGTACTCTCATCTTTAGTCCCCAGGTAGGCAAACTGGTCCTTTATTTTGGATTTATACGAATGCAAGCCTAGACAGGACGTTCCGACTACCGGTACTAGTAACCTTCCAATTACTACATGCCCGTCATGAGAACTCACTTTGATGAGATTTGAAAACACGAAAATCATTGTAAAATCAATCATGATGTGGTGTGTGCTTTCATGGATGTGATATGTTATGATCATACGATTTCATGATAGGCATTATTTGATAATACATACTTATGAACATGCTTGTACAATATCAAATGTAACATTTAACATAAAACATATAAACATCATGAAATTTCGCATATAACACACAAAATTCTTATAAGTTTCTAATCGACTATAGTATAGGCTCTAAGGGTCTAATAACCTATCCTATATCCCTATAGTCATGGCTCTGATACAAATCTGTCACACCCCGACCCGCAGCGGAAATAAGAGTCGGGGCATAATTGGGTTATCACCAAAGCACATGACATTTACTATTATGTTTCATAATTAATGAAGTCAAAGTTACATTTTCAAACATCCAAACATGTTCATTCAATACAAAGGAAAATAACCAAACATAGCAATTCCAATACTAAATCGTTTTAATCTTCTAATCCAGGTCCTATGTGTTCCTAGCTGCTGCTGGTTCACCTGTATCATGTGTAAAATGGGAGTTTTTGGGTCAACATAAGTTGGCGAGTGAACCTTACTAGAAAAACATTTGATAATGATTTTATGGTTAGTTTATCAATGAAATATTGTGCATAATCATAAAAGAGCAATGTAAGTAGTCAAGCATTGGCAAATAGCAGTTACAATTATAACACTTGATAGCATACATGAACATACCAATATCATACGATAACTAACATAAATGAACTGTGCGATCAAGGCTCAATCAAACGGAGCCTATCGTATTGCATGAACTGGAAATGTAAATTGAACTGTGCGATCAAGGCTCAATCAAACGGAGCCGATCGTATTGCATGTACTGAAATGTAAAATGAACTGTGTGATCAAGGCTCAATCAAACGGAGCCGATCGTATTGCATGAACTGAAATGTAAATTGAAATGACCGATCAAGGCTCAATCAAACGGAGCCGATCGTTGCGGGCACGCCAGGTTCAACCGCATAATAAAATGGGGAACAGTCTCAAACCTCATAATTAAATGGGGAGCGACGGCCTCGGCAATTGCATGTACTGAAATAATAATTTGCATCCAATAATAACTACTTAACAGCAACAAACTAAATACACATGTCATGATATGATGTATGCACAATAGTTTAGTTATAATATGTATATAAACGAAGACACATGATACACCCCAAAAACGTGATTAAAACGGGGAATTTGAAAGGTTCACTCACATTGGGTGCGTTGAATTGGAGATGGTGAGATGCGCACGATTTAGATGAGCGAGTCAACGAGGAATACTAACCTAAATAATAATGGAAAAATATATTAAGTGGATGAATGTTATTAAGGATTTTAATGAAATTTTTAGATATATTTTTATGAGTTTATGGCTATTTTCTATCTTTAAAAATGTTATTTTTAGGTATTTTTAATTGATTTTTAAATTAAATTAAATAATTAAAAATATATAAAAAAATATTATTATTTATTTTTTTTAGTGTTGACCGTTGACCGGTTCGGTCAGCGGTTAATTCTGCGCCGGGTGGGATTCGAACCGGCGACCTTCCGTTCGCGTGCACGTAGCTCTACCAACTGAGCTACGTGTCTAACCCGTTATAAACTCGGTTTTAATTATATTTATACTCTTATTTGAATTAACCGAAAATTCCTTTATTTGCAAAAACGTTTTATTTCAATTGAACCGGTGCTCGTGACAAGATTCGAACGCGCGACGTGAAGTTAATGTTGCACACAGTCCACCGCTGGACTGTGTGTCTAACCCGGTTATATTCTTGGTTTTTATTATACTTAACAACTATCTGTTTTAAACCCGGTTTAGTTCTGGATTAAAAAGGAATGTTATTACACAAAGCGTGCGCGTAGCAAGGTTCGAACTCGGGACGTGTATAGTCGTTGTTTGCACACAGTCCACCGCTGGACTGTGTGTCTAACCCGTTTATAATCCGGATTTTCATTACTCTTATGTCATTATTGAATTCATCTTCTTCATTAAGAACACAGACCTTACTCAAACATCCGATTCGTGATTAATCTAGTTAATAAACATGATGACTAGCTTGAATGTACTAAACCGAACAGTTTGGGGAAAGAAAGTACCGAACAGGTTGTCTTCCTCAGAGAGTTCGGCGAGAATTTGACGGCTCTGTTTTTGAACCTTCGGCTGAGAGGGTCTATCAACAGAATTAAGGGATTAGATATGAAATTGAACTAGTGTGTATTGATTATCAGTACGTTTGAATGTGCATACCGATAACTAACGAGTTTCCGGCAATTCCAGAAATTTTCCGGCGAACACAGAAAATCCAGCAAAGTCGTCTGTGGTTGATTTTGAGTGATGGGTTAATGTTAGTAAAGTTCTAACAATAGATTGAAATCGTAAAGGAGGAGTATTTTACCGGTTTGTGTTGAATACGGTTTTCCGGCGACTTTTGCAGAGAATTCCGGCGAACTGTTTTAGGTGCTCGGATGATTTGAAAATGCGACGAAAAGGAATTGGAGTGTTGTTGTGATAGTTCTGAATCGCGAGAATGGACTGAAACTTGAGTTATCCAGGGATTTGATGAACTTTCGGTTTTAAATACCGAAAATGATGAAGTTTTAAGTTCAATCAATTCTGACTTAATTAGAAACCGTCGAGCATCGGTTATAACTGAAATTGTGAGGTAAACAATCGATTTGACGATTGGTTTGCCGATTATCGGTTTTCAGATGGCATCATCGGTTAAATCGAGTTTGTGTATAAGTTCCATTTGCTTTCCTAGTGTTAACAGAAACCACGTTGTGGCACTCAGCTGACTCGGGTTCGAGTCCCGGCAGCTTCAAATATTTTTTATTTGTTTTATTTTAACTTTTTATCAAATATAATTTTTATAGTTTAGTTTATTTATTAATTATGTATCGTTTTAACTCAAAATAACCATAAATAATTAATGCACTTTCATAACTTGGTACTTGATTACAAAACGGAGCGGGTTTTGGAGACCCGGTTTTTACAAATGTTACAATTATGACAAAGAAGATGATAGTGATAAGTTGTTTATGGCAACAAGTAAGGATGATGACAATTCTAAAGTGTGGTTTATTGATAGTGGGTGTTTGAATCACATGACTGGGCACCGAACAATTTTCAAGCATTTAGATGATAAAAAGAAAGTTGATGTAAAAATGGGAAATGGCAAAGGCATTTAGGTTGAAGGAAAAGGGGTTGTGAAGCTTGTTATGGGTAATGGACAACCGAAGACTTTACATGATGTGCAATATGCTCCTGATTTGGGATACAACCTTTTGAGTGTGGGCCAACTAATGAAAGGTGGATACAGAGTACTATTTGATGATGAAGCTTGTACTATTACTCATAAAGCAACTGGAAAAGTAATGTGCATGGTTCCCATGGTAGAAAACAATACTTTTCCTTTTGACTTGGAAAAAAAAGTTGATACGACACTAGTTATGGATGAAAGTGACTCATCATTGTGGCACAGTCGATATGGTCACTTGCATGAACAAGCTTTGCAGCAACTCAGCAAAGACAACATGGTGACTGGTCTTCCATCAATAGGAAATATTAAACAATGTGAAGGGTGTATTTTTGGAAAGCAAACTAGGCGCCTGTTTCACACTCGGACTTGGTGAACAAACTGTCCTCTCTAGCTGATTCATGCTGATTTAGTTGGTCCCATGCAAACAAGATCAATGGGAGGTAATTACTATTTATTAACTGATGATTATACACGAATGAGTTGGGTGTATTTCTTAAATAAGAATTCTGAAAGTCTGGAAATGTTTAAGAAGTTCAAGATAAAGGTTGAGAAGGAAAGTGGATATCCGATCAAGGCCTTACGAACGGATTGAGGAGACGAATTTATTGGAAGGTTGTTTAATGAATTCTGTGCAGAACATGGTATACATCATGATTTGACGTCTCCGTATACACCGGAGCAAAACGGGTTAGCGGGGAGAAAGAATCGCACTGTGGTAGAAATGGCAAGATGTATGCTTCAGGCCAAGAGTTTACCGAATCAATTCTGGGGAGAAGTAGTGTCCACGGCTGTTTATCTCATATCTTTGTCACCTACGACAGTGATCTCTGGTAAAACTCCATAAGAGATGTGGTACGGTGAAAAACCACCAGTAAATCATTTAAAAGTATTTGGTTGTATTGCTTATGCCCTTGTACCATCTCAAGTACGTAAGAAGTTGGATGCTAAGTCAAGAAAATGCATCTTTGTTGGGTATTCACCCAACTCGAAGGCCTACCGATTGTTTGATCCAGTTAAGAAGCAAGTTATAATGAGTAGGGATGTAGTGTTTTGTGAACAAGGAATGTGGAATGAAGAAATAAAGATTGTCAAAAACAAAGAAGATACCATATATGTAAAAAGGAATGGTGTTTGCTGATGAAGAAGCCGGTGGAATCATGCGTGGTTATGGTGGAAGTTCAAGCAGTTCTTCAAGCAAAAGCGACGACTCCAGTCATGGTCCTGATGATCAACCCCATTCTGCACCAACCATTGCAGGGATGATACAACTGATCCACTTATAACAAATCAGAATGAAGGAGAAACTAGTGTTGAATCCACCTTAGTTGAAACAGATTCAAATGAGAGTGATTCTGTATATCGAGTTGGTGATATTAATCAAATATACAATCATATTCCAGCCATTCTTGATTATGAGGCATGTCAGTTTGCACTTTTAGCAGTTGAACCAAGTTCATATCAAGAAGCCGTCAAGATAACCGAATGGAAGAATGCTATGAAAGAGGAGATTGAAGCTCTTAAACATCATAAGACTTGGTTGCTGACCCGTCTTCCGCCTTGTAAGAAATCCATTGGTCTTAAATGGGTATTTAAGCTTAAGTTTAATGCAAATGGAAGTGTTCAGAAACACAAGGCCCGTATTGTAGCAAAAGGCTATTCTCAGCAAAGTAGGATAGATTATGAAGAGACATTCTCACCTGTTGCACGTTTTGAAACAATAAGAATCGTCCTTGCTTGGCTGCTCAAAAAGGGTGGATGGCTTACCAATTCGATATCAAGTCAGCGTTTTTGAATGGGATGCTTAATGAGGAAGTGTATGTTACACAACCCCCTTGATTCGAAAAGGAAGGTCAAGAAGCATTAGTGTTCAAGCTCCACAAGGCACTCTACGGGCTGAAACAAGCACCTAGGGCTTGGTACAGCAGAATCGATGGTTACTTAGTGCAACATGGGTATAAGAGAAGCCAAAGTGAACCAACGTTATATGTCAAAAAAGTGGACCAGGTGAAATTATTATAGTTTGTTTATATGTTGATGACATAGTTTACACTAGTTCATCAGAAGTTATTGGCTGAGTTCAAACAGAAAATGATTAGTGAGTTTGAAATGACCGATATCGGTATTTTGAATTATTTTCTTGGGTCGGAAGTGAACCAACAATCTAAAGGAACGTTTGTGTCACAAAAAAGTATGCAAGAGACTTGTTAAGGAAATTAAGGATGGAGCAGTGCAAGTCGGTAACAACACCAATGAATGACAAACTCCAAGCCGAAGATCGAGGAGTTGTAGGAGACAAGTATATGTTCAGAAGTTTAGTTGGTGGGCTGATTTATCTTACGCATTCTCGACCCGATATTACATATGCAGTGGGAGTTGTCTCAAGATACATGCAAAAACCCTCTGTTTATCACATGGGAGCTGCAAAAAGAATCTTAAGGTACATCTCAGGAACTATAAATTTTGGACTGTGGTATGAGAAAAATGATCGTGTTGCGTTAATCGGATATACCGATAACGATTGGGCTAGTTCGATAGAAGATCGAAAAAGCACATTAGCAAATGTCTTCTCAATTGGAAGTGCAGCAGTAGCATGGAGTTCAAAGAAACAAGAGATAGTTGCTCTATCGACTACGGAAGCTGAATACGTTGCAGTAATGTCGGCTGCTTGTCAAGCTACTTGGATGAGGAAAATTTCATTTGAATTAAGTCATGAGCAAAAGGGGGCAACTCAGATCTTCTGTGATAATATGTCGGTTGTGTTTCTCTCAAAGAATTAAGCGTATCATGGGCGAAGTAAACACATTGACATAAAATATAATTTTATTCGCAATTTGGTTGAAGGTAGGCAAATCGAGTTACAGTCGTGTTCGTCACAAGAGCTAGTGGCTGATATTCTTACGCATCCTCTTGGAACAAACCAGTTCGCATATTTATGGGGAAGACTTGGTTTAACTACTTTGAATTAAGAGGGGGTGGTAAAAGTAATTCAAAGTTTGGTATTTAGTCGTTTACATGTGTTTTTTTTGAATAAGTACCTCCTGGTCTGTAGGAAGTACGAATCTTGAGTTAAGTTTGTTAGGTTGTTTACCTTTTCACGTTTCTGTTGTACTTCTACTGCTATATAAAGTAGCTTTTATTATGGAATAAAGCATCAAGTTTTCTGGTCTATTTGATATCACAAATAACAACTTGCACAAGGGCGTGCTCCTCCGGTGAATTACACAGTCAACGATCACAACTATACTATGAGGTATTAACTTGCAGATGATATTTATCCTAAGTGGAGAACTTCTGTGAAGACGATTCCGTCACCAAGAGGGAATAAGAATAATTTTTTTTTTTGCAAAAGCATAAGAATCTGCAAGAAAAGATGTCGAGCGAGCATTTGGTGTACTTCAACAACGATTTGCAATCATTCAAGGACCTTCTCAAATGTTCAAAGTGAAGGTGATAACAAATATAATGAAAGCATGTATTATTCTAAATAATATGATCATTGAAGATGAGCGCGATGATGGTGATAGTCTTGACATTGAGTATGATCAACTTGATCATGATCTCCCTGAATTATCACGCAATCACTGAGCTTATGGACTTCATTCAACTGTCATATTCATATTAGAGATAGCTTGGCAGATCATCAACTTCAAGAAGATCTAACTGAACATTGAACATTAAAGACTACTTTATTCTCAAACAATAAAAATGAGTCCAAGCTCAGTCTTTACATGTATTTATTTATTCACTTATCACATATTTTACTTCCTATATTAAAGTAGAAGAATTAAATAATTAATAACTGCATCTGCTTTTTGTGATTTTTTTTGTTTTGAGTTTTGTTTATTGGCTGCTTGATTAGTTTACGGTTTACATCTCTTTTATTAGTCAAATTGGAAACTTTCTAGGATCATGTTTAATGGTCAATTCTTTTGTTCCATAATTTGTTCATATAAAAAAGAATTATTAATTTATAATCTCAATAACCATAGAGCTTTGAGATGGGGCTGTGAATCTTTTTATTTATAAATTTGGACTCAAGCTGCAGGTTTGAAGGCTTTCTTAAGTCGCAAGAATTGTTATCCATTTATGTTTTTATAGTTTTTTATCATCTATTTATGGTTTTGTAGTTTCTTTAACATCCATTTATGTTTTTAAGCAATGTTTTAGTGGCAAGAATGTATGAAGCAGAGTCTAACGAATGTAAATTGAAAAGAGAGAAAAAGATAATAAAAAACGTCTATAGAGATAGATATAGAGAATTAGATGTATGAGCATTCACAATCAATTCCCTTCCTCATCTATAATTACACTAAAAAACACTACATTTTCTTTATCCTTTTCAATTAAATAATTTTTTATAACTTTATCATTACCTTTTCTTTCTCCTCCACTCACAACTACATTCAAAAAATATTACAAAACTATAGAGGTGAACAGTTTCTCCTCCAAATTTACCGATGAACGTTAACTTTCTTCTCTTTTTTTTTTCTCTACTCACAACAATTTACAATCACTCTTACAAATATAGAGATTACATTCACATAAATATAGAGGATTCATTATGAATGCTATAAGAGGTTATTAAAAAATAAACAAAATTTAAAGATAAATGTGATTTCAAGTAAATAATAGAGATGGAGGTATAGTTTCGAATGGGAATGCTCTGACCCCTCAAATATAAACAAGATACTATTCTCTCCCCTTTCTCTCACACACACACATAAAAAAACTAAATAAATAATAAAAAGAAAGATAAAACCAATAAAAATATAAGATAGGTACGTGAAATAAGATGTGGGAGGGTTCTTTTTGAAATAAAAGATAATTAAATTATAGGGTTGGAGTAGGGGTGTTTAAAATTCGTTTCAAATTCGAAAAATTCGAATCGATTATCAAGAATTCGTTTCGATAATCAAAAATTCGAATTCGAGTTCGATTTGATTCCAGTAAATTGAACTAGAATCAAATACGGATTTATAATTTTGAATTCTATTCAAAATTCAAATTATACATATTTCTTTATTATTTTTATAATATAAAACATATATAACTTTTATTAGGCTATAGTATAAATTACTTTCTAAAATTATTCTAAGTATTAAAATAGCCATTATCAAACTCATCACAAAACCCATAACTTAAACGAATTTATTACATATTTTAATTGAATTTGAATAAAAACAAATTTATCCGAATTCGAAATTTTTATCGAATTCGAATCCCCTGGTTTTTAATCGGATACGAATTCAATAAAAAAATAAATTATTCGAAAATTCGATTCGAACGATTAAAAATTTGATATTCGATTCGATAAACAACCCTAGGTTAGAAGATGTTGTGGTTTTCTATAAATTTTAGGTGGTGGAGACAAAATACACGAAATGGGATTTATTGTTCTCTTTGTTAATTTTTTTTAGTTTTGAAGATAAAGTGAGAAAAGATGGATGAAATGTCAGTGCTTTTAAGAGTATAACTATTTATTTCATTTCGTTACTTCAAAGAGTATTTGTTATAGCAAGACAATTAGTCACCACATACAAATAATTATGTTTTTTTTTTATTAAAATCAAGATTTTGAATACTCAAGAATCAACATCAACACATATCTTAGTTCTTTCATGTTCCTTTTAATGACATCACAAACTCATCAATGGCCTTATCAGAGCTCCCACCTTCACTTATGGCCTCTTTAGCTAACTCTTTCCATTTTCCAGCATTCTTCTTGATCTCCAAACTCCTCTTCCCTTCATCCATCACCTCATTCAAACACAAAACAACCTCTTCTCTGTTCACCATTCCAGTCACATTATCCACCTTAACCCTAACACCTACACACCACACATCTTTTATAAACTTGGCATCAGTTAACTGGTCCGCCCACTTTGGGACCCCGACCATTGGCACCCCAAGGCTCAACCCTTCTAGCGTCGAGTTCCACCCACAATGAGTCAGAAAACAACCCACCGAATCATGCGCCAACATTTCAAGTTGGTTGCACCAACTCACTATCATACCCCTTTCCTGATTTTGTGTGGTTAGATCAAGAAACCCTTTTGGCAATTTGTGTCTCTCATAATCTTTAACCACCCAAAGAAAGTAAAACCCACTATCTTCTAAGCCCCATGCAATTTCCTCCATTTCTTGTTGGGTTAGTGAAACCATGCTCCCGAAAGATACGTAAACAACCGAGTTTGAAGGCTTGGTTTCGAGCCATTTGGCGCAGTCTTCGTCAAGTGGCTTCCATAGGCTTGCACCATAACCTTTGTCCCCTTCAATTCTGCCATCTAAGTAGGCTGATGGTACCATTGGACCTATAATTTTTGCTGGCCATTGCTCACCCATGCCTTTCACCACCTATGTAAAAAAAATCAAAACAAATCAATAACTTGTAAACAAGTTTGCCAAACCTGAACCAGATCTTCACAGACTAGTAAATCAGTAGAGCGGCCGATTCGAAAAATTGTGTCACACATGAAGTCAAACACGACACGTGTATTCACATGTTAATACATGCATAACTTGTTTAACCCAAACAAAATATCTTTTTTTTAACATATTAATATTTTAAAATTGTAATTTTACTTATTCTTTTTATTTTGAAGCACTTGCTAATTAGGTTATGATTGAACAACAGTACACGTTTCTAATTTAGGACTAACTCACCCATCTAAACTTTATACTAAAAAAAGTAAAGAATTTACTTTAAGAAAAATGAAAGTTATTTATATTTCAAATTCTTTATATTAAGTTCTTTTTAAAGCAATTAAAATGTTATTAATTCAAACTATCTACAATAACCTCATGTTCCAATGATTGGAAAGTGTTGCCGAAAATCCAATCAGCCTTATCCAAATTCGAAAACTGATTCAATTTCATCCTCAAATATGCAGGATAACTTTCTGGTGCATTCAAAAAGCTAGGCAAATCTTCCAAAATCATTGGAGGAACACCCGGAATAACCACTGGACAATCTTCCAATCTCACCGGCAACTTCAATTCCCCACCATGTATCCGGCTAAAAATGGCGGTAACCGCGGCGGAGTTAGTGAAAAATGCGCCTCCAAGAATCCCATTTTCCTTAGCCACCTCAAGAGCCCAAGGCAAAAAAGAATCATACACAACACAAGTGATGGGATCCTTGGTTGCTTGGTGTTTCTTGATGAGTTGGGTGAGGGTATGTGAGCCATTGGTTTTGAATGACTCTAGGAAGAGTTCCTCGGACCGAACTTGAGCGAAGCCACCATCATCGAACCCGTCGGAGATGGGCTCCACCGTGACAAGTGGGGAGGTGATGGAGGAGAGGGTGTAGTGGGTGGTGGCAATGGTGGCTTTAAGGCCTTTAGAGGCAAGTCTTTTAGCAAATTGCAGGAGTGGGTTGATATGGCCTTGGCTTGGGTAGGGCAGCACCACCACATGGCCTTCATATTTTTTATCCACTTCCATATTTTTTAGCATGTATTCATTTGAGGGACTTTGTTGATGTATTTATAGGAAAGATTCATGTGGTTGTTGCATGTTCACAGACTATTGATAAACGAAAAAAGAAACAATTTTTTCATTTTCTTTTGTGTGTGTGTTTTGTGGCTAATTAAAATTTCGGCCCAGATAAATAATTAATTTATATTTTTTTAACCATATAATACCTTTGCAACGATATCACTACCAAGTTGACTCCGACTGAACATTGACATTGTTATCGTACTACCGGATTCATTACTATCAGTTTTTTATAGTTTGCGATCGATGTAAAACACGTATCAATCTAATGTTGGGTATATCACGACTTTATTTTTTTAGGTTTTATCTTTCGGTTGTCATAGAAAATGCCAATACCGTATCACGACCATAGAATACCGAACAAATAGTGATCGAATTCTCGCCGAAACACGCGGGGGAATCCACTTTTTCATTACAAATTTCATTAATTCCATATATACCTAACCTAGCATAGGAGTTGGTTACAAAGTTCAAATATTCTAAAAGATGTTAGAAATCTATGTAAGTACTGTGTTTTAAATTATTTTGACATGATACTATATAGAAAAAACACCAAATGTAACAATTTAGAACACAATGAAATGTATTTTAGGCATGAAATTTAAAACATTATGCCAAGAAAGTTAATTAGTGTTTTTTAAATATCATGTATGGAATACATTTTATTGTGTTATAAATTGTTATGTTTAGTATTTTTCTATATAATATCATGCCAAAGGAATCAAACATCATGTCTAAACTTTACAACACAATATCTACATAGAATTTAGGGGTTTTAGACTTCGCAGTCGAACTCTACCCAACATAACCTAACCTAAAATATAAATTACATAAAAACTCTTAAACAAAATTTAAATATTGCTAGATTTACCCGTTTTCAGAAAGTGAGAACCATCTATACATAACGGATCTTGCTACTCTTTAGTAAGGCTGGTCTTGAAACTTCAGGCTCCCTATCGAAGCCCCAAAAAATATGCCACTCAGTGTTATCTATTTAACTCAAAAGTTTTTTATTCCAATTTAACCTCATAACTTTTTTACTTTCAACTTTGGTCCCTATACTCTTCATATTTCATAAATTTTCATTTTACAAGTTAACACGACGCAACATTCGTACGTGGTTCAACATTTTTACGTTTTGTTTTATGCTTTGTTCTAAATTTTGCGAGTTAACATGGTGCGTATGTGGTTCAACGTTTTTATGTCGTCTATTTTTCTGGTTTGATAGGTTCGTCGCAACGCGCGGGTCCTAAATCGACTTAGTTATTATTTTCTATGTTTTACGTTTCGGTCTAATTTCTCCATATCAACATGCCACAACTTCAGTGTTGGTGATCACTAGGGTGAGTTAAGCCGTGTTACCTCGTAAAACAAAAATTTTGCCAAGTCAGCTTGTAAAATAAAGCTTAATATCGTAAAATAAATGACCCAAGCCAACCTGACTCATTTGTAAATGCCCCAAACCCATGCCTAGTTTGCTTAGCTCAGCTTTGTGAGTTACGTGTTCGAATAGATTATCATTTAAGTTATCATGTTTTTATTGTTGCATGTTAGATCAAGTAAATGTATATCGTTAGGTTATTATTTTATTAGGTTATAATTTATGTATTACACACTTTTAATAATAAAAAAAATACAAATCAATGTTTACATTTACAATTTACAAGTCTATTATACGAATACAAATTCAAATCTTTAAAAACTTCTTCATAAACAATATTGGATGTCCTATTTAGAAAATTATCATCCTGATCAGTAATTAACAGTTTAAATTCATCTCTATTTTTACTCTGGAAAAAGCCATGAACAGACCGCGTGAAATCACTGGTTAACACAAACCAACTCTGGATACCATTGTCTTTGAATATTATTTCTTGTCATGATGGAACATACAATGAGAGAAAACTGTTTTCTTTAATGTCGTGTATTACATTTGGCTGAATAAATGATAAGATGCGATATGAAATGAAAAAAATACATATTTATTGATTTTTTAGATGATTTTTCTTAAGTTATATGTTTATGTATAATTTAAACATATAATAAGATTTAATAGTAAACTTATTATTAAAAGATGATTATACTGGAGGATTTTAAATCATAAAATTAAAAGATAATAACAATATTAGTTTGGAAATAAGTTAGGTATGAATTTAAATTTGAAATTATGCCAATTAACGTAATATAATATTAAATATTTGAATTTATAAAATTTTGGTATTCATTATTATAAATTAGAAAAGAATTATTTATATTTTTACAATAAATGATATTCATGTATTAATTATTAAAAAATATTAATTAAAAATATAAATAAAAGGTGTGAGGTTGAAAGAGAGAGTGACTTTATTATAACTTAGATTGGATTATTAAGGTCATATATATATATATATATATATATATATATATATATATATATATATATATATATATATATATATATATATATATATATATATATATGTATTATTGTATTAAAGTAAAGCCGAGTAAAAAAAAACCATAGTCCTTATTTTGAATTACTAATAAAAAATAAACAAAACATAAGTTTAAGAACGACAAACATATGATAATATAGCTTCTAATCACTGAACTAAATTATTTAATTTGCTCTTCTATAAACACGTTTATATATATTTAGACTAGCATTTTTTTTATAAATCACTTAATTTAGTACATATGTCAATTATCGCATTCTTCTTTCCCCAAGTTTTATAACTTAACGTCGAGTGATTTGGTTTATAAATGGGTGATAAGAGCATTCAGACTAGAGTCCTCATTCTATTCCCTATACTAAATTATGATGAAAAGTTAAGATTTTGTGTAATTTTATTCCAACATTGGAGTCCTCATTCTACTAAAATTATGAGGAAAAGTTAAGATTTTGTGTAATTTTATTCTAACATTTTCTAGAACCTCATCCCCCAAAATTATATAGAAAACTAAGTAAGCCTTCATATTTTAGGGTTATTTTCATCCCCATCCTATATTTTAACAAGGTTGTGAGCGGATAAATATATTATCTGGTTTTTTTTAAAGTATGCAAATTCTTTGAGTAAATGGGTATTGTGATTAATTATATCAATAGAAATGGAGTATCTATTGTGAATGCTAACATGTTAAATCGGTGATTTCGTTTCAAGTTGTATTATCAAATCAAATTAACCCGTTAACCTATTTAAATTTGTTTGTTAATTAGTTGACGCTAGTAATGCTCGCATTAAGAGTTCAACACTTCAACATCACGTCCCCATGGTCCCTAAAAGGGTCAAATAATAGCAAAAGTTTGGAATATATAAATTGTGAAGATGACTCAAGGCATCATGATAACCGTTTTACCACTAATGGTGGTGTGATATACTTTTCTAGTAGTTTTTGAAATCGCACAAAAATAATCAAATCTTTTATCAAAACTCTATATGGGAGACAGGGGATGGTTACGATAAAAATCATATTTATCTTATAAACTGTGAGAACAGACACTTAAAAAACGTTAAATTAACACATAATAAAATAATACATACATAAAAGTAGAATTTTTTTAAACTATATTAGCACATAAAAATTAATCAAGATAATTGATTTTAGTATATATGTAAATAATATCAGCATTTTTCTTCATGAAAAATTATATTAGCACTTGAAAATGAAAGAAGGATCCAAACAAATAATTGATTCTTAGCATAATTATAGAGAATTCAATGTAATTGATATTGTTTAGGTTATTGTTTTAATATTTCTTTATTGGTTGGATGTCACATGATACTTTTTAAATGGTTAGTACAGTTTGTACACAATTTCTGATTTATATTTAATCTTACTCCATGGGAGACATTTAAGAACACTAGGGTCACATAAAAAATGTCTTTTCGTTAATGTTTTTTTACGTAATTTTGATTTATTGCAAAACATCATCTTTCTTTATCTCTCTTATAACTTTCTACGTACAAGACTTTATTATTGATTTAACTATACTACTGCAGCCTCATTATTTTACCTACAATGTAACTTTTATAACAAATTGAGTTGTATCTGATAGAATATATATATATTTCTCTGTCTCAATATACACTTTTATTTTTTATTCTTTGAAAGTATATTTTTCACTCTAGTTAGTAAAATACAAATCATGTTTCTAGACAACAAATATTACACTATATAAGCTATACAACTCGATTTATTTATATCGGTATTTAAATAAAAATATATTTAATAAAAAGTTTAATTAAATTTTTATAAACTGTCACGTAATATATGTCACATGAACGTTTTGTTAATTACCAATTTACCACTAATGGTGATCTAAATTGGTAGTCGTTTAACCAACGGTTGATTCGATCAGTATGCATGAGTCATTAATGAGTATTACACAATTAGTTTAAGCTTAACTAAGATTAAGGCAAAAAAAAAAAAACTGAAACTCTTACTCAACTTTTATTTCTTAATTAGGTATGAATTTGACGCGGTTCGGTGATTAGAAAGGCACAGACGGAAAACGACGAGACTACAACTCATGTGTTTGACCTATTGAAATAATTAAAGTGATACAAACGAATTAGGTTACGTAACAAATAAATCAAGTATATATATGTCATCTGTTATCGTCAGCAATCTATCATCATCACTTTATTAAGTTTGTGTACACACAAACCTTCCTGATCAGTAGAACATGACTTCAAGAATAAAGTTGGTCGTTTTGAACTATTAACACAAAAAGAATGAACTAAACATCTTGGTGCAACAAATAGTCTTCGATCTGACTCAACTTTGAGATGTACAAGGTAATAGTTGTTATTTTGAACTTCCTATTACTTCGTACAACCCAAGTTTAAGAATTCCTTATGAGGACACTGGTTTCGACATAATGTCTTAAAGCGTATAAAAAATGACACGGTTGATGGTCTAGACGTAAAGTCCCAAACGCAATAGTTTGAACGTCGTGGTCCGGATATGTTCTCCTGGATGATCAATATGAGGGCTACCTCTTCACATCCATATTAAAGAACAATTTTAGGATGAAATTATGCTACTAATAATGTAATGAAATTGTTTAAGTTAATCTCATGTAACTTTTATAACAGAATTCGAGGGTTACCACGACCACATGGCCTTTATATGTTTTCTTAAGTTCCATTTTTTTATAAACTTGAGGGAACGAATAAAACAAATACCATTTTGGTGTCGGATTTAGACGTATTTATAAAGGAGAAAATAATTTAGATGTTTTAAAAATATAGAAAAAAAAGTCACTAGTTTATTTTCTTAGATTGTTAGGAACATAAATTAATAAAAAACCGAGTACAGATTAATTGTAGTCGTTATTTTAAACTGTTAAAACAAATGAACCAAACATGCATATTATCAAACTAGGTTACATTGTTAAATAAAGAAAAATGTTAAGTAATTTACTAATAAAAATTCAAAAATTATAAGACAATATTTAATATATTTCAATTTACTAGTATTGTTTTTTTAATTTTAATTAATTATATAATACCATTGACATTGACACTAACCTTTAAGAAAGAAATTTGTCATCAATATGGATGATATAATCTTTTAATATTTTAATTAAATCATTTAATTTGCTTTTTTTCAACTTTTATAAAAAAATATATTTAAAGAATAATAAAAACAAACATAAAAATAACATAAATAAACACATATGTCGTTTATCATGTTTTTCCCTACGTTTTTTAAACTACAAGCATAATATAATGTTAGGTTAACGTGGTCTAGTTCATAAATAGCTTCCAAGACTACCCATTTAGTTATACATCATGTCATATCAGTTAAACTATTTAATGTTAGGTACATGGTTTACTTCATAAATAGGTCCCAAGACTACCCCATTTAATTATAGATCATGTCGGATTGGTATCAAACTATATAATGTTAGGTTACGTGGTTTGGTTCATAAATGGGTCCCAAGACAACCCTATTTAGTTATGGATTATGTCAGATCGGTATCAAACTAGTTCAGGAGTTTATTTTAAAACTTAATTCAACATGTTAACTCGTTGTAAACAACGAAATATTTTTCGATATAAGTTGTATTTTAGTCAGAGTAGTGGAATTTCTCGAGACGATGTTACGGGAATACGGTATCTACAAAACATAAAATAATATTTATCGTATTATCATATTAAATCAGAGTTAAAGTTACAAACATAAAGCTACAAGTCACACAGTTGTGTTGCGGTACGGTACTACTTTAGTACCGATAGTGAAAAATAACAAAAAATGTCAAAACCAACTCAAATCGAAACCAAACATCACAAATATGATATTGATACAGGTACAAGTGTTGTTCAAGTGAAAACAAATCAACTTCAGTTTGATAAAGTTACGTTGTATTACAAAGTAAAAGGTCTATTTACTCCGGTTTAATTAAAACAAAAAAATATTGACACATATTTTATATTAATAAAAAACTATAATATAAATATCAATATTGCTACCAGTAATATTGATGCTGATATTGATATCGTTCGGTTGGTATGGTTTTGTTGGCTACATTAATTGTACTGTATAGTTTACGATGCCAATTTCTTTTACAAGAATACACTTCGTTTTAACTAAATTTATATCAGAATGGTAAGAAAAAAATTAACCATGACAGTACATTTAGTTATTTTAAAAAAATCAACGAACATAAGTTATTAGAAAAACATAATATAAAAAATTAAATGAGCTAAAGTGTATATTATTTATAATATAAAAGAAGTTAATTGAAACTTAATAGAAACCTACTTTATGGACTTGCGCATTAGTACTCAAGTTGCTTATTAGGCATTGGGTGTACTCTAACACTCAGGGAGTTAACTGTGACATGACATGTTAATAAGCATTGAACAACACTCCAGTGTTAAGGGCAGCTAAAGGGATCGTTTGTTAACAGGATGTTAAAAGATTGAATTAATTTGTTTTCCCTTCTTATACCTAAACCACTAAAAGAATAGGGGTAGGTGGAGTTAACGGAATTAAACCATTTTCTTAAAGTGAGACGAAGTGAAATGAAATGTGGAAAAACAAGTGATGTGGCACATAGGTGGAGTTGAGCAGTGGCGAACCTTGAACGAAAAATCAATCGGGGCCGTACCCTCAAAATCCAAATAATTGGTGGCCGAAATCTAAAAATCCAATATTTTACGCTACAAAAAGAAAAAAAAATCAGAAATTTTCGATAAAATTAACACTATAAGAGAAAAAACAATGGAGGTCGGGGCACCCTGACCCCAATAAAGCTTCTCCCCTAGAATTAAAAAGCGTTAAAGTATTACCCAAAATGCTTAATATTTTTTTCCAGTTAACTCTTTAACCTAATTAAACATGTTTGCATAATCAGGTTACACCACCGTTCAATGGTTCATCCTGGTGTTAGCGTTCAACATTTCAGCATCACGAATGAGTCACCACACCGCCCCTTATTCTCGTTAAGGAATAAGGATCGAATAAATACAAAAGCTTTCAGATGAAAGGTATCATAATAACCGTTTCACCACTCATGCTGGTGACTCGTGATGCACGTTTGGACTACTTTCCAAAATCTCATGAAAAAGAATCAATCTTTTATCAAGATCATACAGAGATGGACATATTTGAGATTCCCATGGTCACACTCACACATCAAAAAAGTGTTGTATCGTTTTATCTTTGATTTTTATAGGTGTTGCTAGATGCATTCCTCTTTTTAGTTTTCACATTTCCTTTTCATAAAAAAAAAACAATTTAAAACCTTTAAAATTCCACTCCTTTAAAAAATCTATTCCTCACATTTTTTACACTAAGTATTCATAACCAATACTCTCTTTTCTTCCAAATATCAGTGTTGTAAAAATCGCGAAGAGGTGACGACTAGTCGGCGATTAATCACTAGTCGGCCAGTAAGTAACTGAATAATTTTTCGTTAGTCAGTCCATTAATCGCTAGTCGGACCTAGTCGGCCAACCAAAAATCGATGATTCTGGCAAAAGACCTGCATATTTCGACCAAAACCTTTATCAACCGGCCAGTTTCCAATCAAACCATGTGAATTCCAACAATTAATCATGTATACTTAAACAATGAGTTGAGTAAGAGTTAAAACCTAACTACTTAAAATATTTACCTATAAAAATGTATATATATGTATACATAAAACTAAAAATTACATTTAAAAAACCCGATCCGATTAATCCTGAGTAGTCCCTAATCCCCACCTCACCTGCTGACGAGCGAGTTCTCTAACCTTGCTAAATATATACACCCAAAATCTGCAACTAGCTTGGGTCGGGTCATCTTTCTTCATGCCGTATAGCCCCCTCGTCAAGAATTAATCAGGCTACCTTTTACACAAATCTCCGTATATCACATAAAAGTAATCGTAAATATCCATTAAATAATAATAATAATAATAATAATAATAATAATAATAATAATAATAAAAAATCAATTTATATTACAAAAATGCCCGTACCATCTTTCATAAATGCCTGTATAAATAATCGTGTCCGTATTTCACAAAAGAATTAATAAATTGATCTATCAAAAAAAAGTAATGCACACAGAAATGGAATGAATGGAAGATGACAATATACAAAGTTAATTGGTGTGAGATTGGCATGGTGCAACACAATAAAAGATTTAATGAAGTCAAAGACCTGAATATGTCTCAGAACATGTGTAGTTATAAAGCTTCTATAGGGCGTTATGCAATAAGTGACGAAAAGCGTAAAAGAGGAGTTTTATAAGGCTTTACATCACAAGAGGGTGTAGTGGTAAGGAGTTATATAACCCCTTCAATTATACATATGTATGTATGTATATGTGTGTGAGTGGAGGAGAATAGGCCACGGCGTAATGATTTTCGCGAGGAGACAAAAAACCTAACCCATAGCGCCGGCCATAGCGGTGTGGCCGAATGCTATCGGTCCCTCGTCCACCATATACCGCCTCACTACATATGACCTAAGAGAAAAGCAATTCTATGTGTGGTCAAGACTCGTGTAAGACATACACAGTGTTAAATTTTATAGAGATCCATGTTCAATTAAAAAAAATTCCTAAGAAATTAATTTAATACTTAAGATCAATCTATTTAAACAGGGAACAGTCTATGTCTATCTTTTTATCTTCTTTGTAGTATTTCAATCAAAAGGATGCTTAATGGTTTATATTCGATTCCAGCATTCTATTTATTTTCATCTTATAATTGCTTAATCTAAAAAAAATGAAACGAATCATGTTAAGGAAAAAAGATGAATACATATCAAGAAGCTCAACCAATTAGAACGTTTGTAAAAATTATAGTTGTATTAAATTGTTTTTTTTAAAGGTCTCTCTTACTCTCTTTCTTTCAATTAAGATTTTTTAATGAAATCATTGATATATGTATAACACGTGTATATCAATACTTAAATTACAGAGAGTAGATAAACCTTTGAGAAAAAATAAGGATGAATCCTAATGTAATTTGAAAAAAAAAATAGAAATATAAGGATTGATTGTATTTATTTACAATCTTCAGGGGAGGGGGGTTGTATGTCATACTCTCAAATTCCTTATGTGAGGTCTTATCGTGAGGCGTGTGACTGACCAGGGTTTAATCACTAATTATGTTGAAATAACCATTTAAAATAGTAAAAGTATCATTATCAATATGATTAGTGATAAGTTTTAATTTGTTCAAAAGACAGTTTGTGTTCAGGGAAAAATAAATATAAAAACCAACAGGAACTTAAAACTACAAGTTAAATAAATGTTCAAAACAATACGTTTAAATGAACCACCCACTCCAGTCAATTGCAATGCCCGTCCAAAGCTGTACCTACTAACCTGCAAAGCATGGAACTACGTGTCAACAATAAAGTTGATGAATTCACAAAATTTGAGTTTAGTAAAAGTAAAGTTCACAATGTTTTTGATTCAAGTATGACTCGGGCAGCTAACCCTCATCACATAACTAAACTCTGTACCAAATGCTGACGTTTCATTTGTGCCCTCAATAATGTCTATCAACATTAAAGCAAGAGTGAAGGTTAGAAGTCACGTCCGGCCTCCAGCACGGTGTGAGGTTTGTCAAACCTAATAGCGCTATCAACTAACACCCCGCGTATGTCCACCTGGCAATCTAATCGGTAAAATACAAGGACTGTCATGATAAAGTTTTTTTTTCGTTTAGTCTAAGTGTACTATCCACCTCTAGCGGATAGCATGTTTCAGTGGTGGACGAAGCACATAAGTCTCGATACTCGATACATCCTGGTTCTGACAAGATGTATTATGATCTGAAGGCACTGTACTGGTGGCCTAACATGAAGGCAAGTATAGCAAAGTATGTCAGCAAGTGCTTGACATGTGCTAGGGTCAAGACCGATTATTAAAAGCCGTATGGGTTACTTCAGCAACCAGATATACCAACATGGAAATGGGAGAAAATTTCCATGGATTTCGTCACCGGGCTACCTAGAACTCAAAGCGGAAACGACACCATCTGGGTGGTCATGGACCGCCTAACTAAATCTACCAACTTCCTCACGATCAAAGAAACCGACAAATAAGACACACTTGCCAATTTATACTTGAAGGAAGGAGTCTCGCGGCCCGGAGTGCCCACTTCTATCATCTCTGATCGTGACCCTCGTTTTGTGTCCTACTTTTGGTAGTCCATGCATAAATCATTCGACTCGTGGTTAGATATGAGCACGACCTATCACCCACAAACTGACAGTCAGACCGAACGCACCATCCAGACACTTGAGGATATGTTGCGAGCGTGCATTATTGATTTCGGTAAAGGTTGGGAAAGACACCTACCCCTGGTGGAATTCTCTTACAACAATAGTTATCACTCAAGCATATAGGTCGCACCGTTCGAAGCATTATACGAACGGAAATGCCGATCACCTATTTGTTGGGTTGAAGTTGGAGACAGCCAAATTACTGGCCCTGAACTCGTGCTTGAAACATCGGAGAAAATCGTTCAGATCAGAAAACCGACAGCGGCAGCTCGTGACCGTTAGAAAAGCTACGTTGATAAGCGTAGGAAACCGTTGGAATTCCAAGTTTGTGACAGGGTCTTGTTAAAAGTCTCACCTTGGAAGGGTGTTGTTCGTTTTGGCAAACAAGGCAAGCTCAATCCGCGTTATGTTGGACCATTCGAGATTACGGAAACGATTGGCAAAGTGTCTTATAAACTGGATTTACCTAAAGAACTCAGTGGTGAGCACAATGTCTTTCATGTATCATATCTAAAGAAGTGTCTATTTGATGAGACACTTGTGGTCCCATTCAAAGAACTCAAAATCGATGACCAACTCCGTTTCATTAAAGAACCAGTTGAAATCATGGATCGGGAAGTCAAAACGTTTAAACGCAGTAAAATTCCCATCGTTTGGGTCGTTGGAATTCAAAGCGTGGACCAGAAATGTACTGGGAACGGGAAGATCAGATGATGCGAAATTATCTTCAGTTGTTTAAAAGTAATGCACCAAACGCTCTGAATTTCGGGACGAAATTCCAAACCAACTGTGGGATGATGTAACACCCCACGAAAATGCGCTACCGCACTAGCTTCTTCAGCAACTGTTTGCTAAATTTCATGATGAAATTTCTCTCAACTTGGGATGATGTGACAACCTATCTGTCACACCATCAAATTCCACATGCGAGGTTTTACCGCGAGGTGTGTGACTGACCAGGATCTAGCCACTAATCATGTTGAACCAACCATTTAAAATAATAAAAGCATCACTATCAACATGATTAGCGATAAGTTTAATTTGTTCAAAAGACAGTTTGTGTTGCAGCGGAAAATAAAGTTAAAAACCAACAGGAACTTAAAACTACAAGTTAAATAAATGTTCAAAACAATACGTTTAAATGAACCACCCACTCCAGCGGATTGCAATGCCCATCCAAATCTGTACCTACTGACCTGCAAAACATGCAACTACGTGTCAATACTAAAGTTGGTGAATTCACAAAATTTGAGTTTAGTAAAAGTAAAGTCCACAATGTTTTTTTATTCAAGTATGACTCGGGTAGCTAACCCTCATCACATGACTAAACTGTATACCGAATGCTGACGTTTCATTTGTGTCCTCAATAATGTCTATCAACATTAAAGCAAGAGTGAAGGTTAGAAGTTCACGTCCGGCCTCCAGCACGGTGTGAGGTTTGTCAAACCTAATAGCGCTATCAACGAATACCCCGCGTATGTCCACCTGGCAATCTAATCGGTAAAATACAGGGACTTTCATGATAGAGTTTTTTTTTCGTTTAGTCTAAGTATACTATCCACCTCCAGTGGATAGCATGTTTCAGTGGTCCACACAAGGGACGTGCGCGTAGCCCCACCCAGGGCTGCTGTAAAAAGTGTTGTCCAAACTAGGACACATGCTTTTGGGAAATGATTGTGAACTCACCTTAGGTTTCTCGGTAGTAAACTTGAGAGGTAATCAGGAAAATCAATCTCTTCCTGATATGTTTACCGTTTCAATTAGTTTAATTTATGAATTCCTACATGTAGTCTAACACATAGTCATCGAATCACGTTGTCATGCAGTTACACATGTAGGTAAGTAAGTGTAAGTGATTGACTAATTCCATATAATGCATTCCTAGACTCCCGTTAACGTTTCTAATAACATATAACACTTTGTTGCAACATATAAGCATATTTAACACGTTCACAAATACTTTCAGCTTAAAGCAGTTTCATGTCAGTTTTTAGGCAGTTTTTTCAAAATTTATTTAAAATACTAAACGAACTCATAAAATTATGATATTTCAACACAACGTGCCATTTAGTTCTCGAATACTTGTGTATTTTCTCATAACTTGAATCTTTACACAAAAATCACTAAAAATCATTATTTACACCTAGGTCTGATTAACAAATTTATGGTGACAGTTTACACCAAAAATCATGTAAAATCCTCATTTATTCTTTTTACGAAATTCCATGGAGATTTTTGGAATCACCTGGAAGTTCTTACAGTAAAAATTTCAGATCATAACTCAATTCCTACGTTGAGTTATGACCTTCGTAATGGGCTGCAAATTCTGAGGAAAAACGCAGCCTAGAACTTTGACACGAAATAAATCATTTAAAATACAAAACGACATCGAAAAAAATGCGATTCTAGTTGGGTTTGAAAGGTATTCCCTGGAAGTTCATCATGGACTCAAGAAACAACACTTTTTGATAAAAGTTGACCCGGTTACAGCTGTTTAAAATCGGCTGTAACGTTCTGGACAGAAACTGTTTAGTCATCTGAACCCCACAGACGACCAATTTATGGACCCAATGACCTATATACTTTATTTATAGCAGGTGTGTATCACAATATAGATCATGTAACAACCAACTTATCACCACCCACTAGATTTAACTCATAAACAACACCCGAGAGACATACCCGAACCCGTGATTCAAAACAATCCCAACAAGATAATTTCCAATATACCAAGTATTCTACAAAACTAAAATTATAATCTAGCCATAAAGCGCAGCCATGTAGCAAGATATTTAACTACCGAAAAACATATGTAGACGTGTAGAATTATAACCAATATCAAGAGATAATACCCAGTGTGAAGTAAAAGCCTCGAACCGAAAGTTTTTAAAGTGTCTCCTTGGGTATTGGCTTGTGTCGACAGTAGGGGGAGGGAGAGCATTTACGTACGCAGGTTAGGGTTTGGGGGTTTGGGATTTGTTGTGATTATAATTGTTCATGCACTTACGCATACAATATAATCATGTATGTGGTTTCCTTTGTGGGTCGTAACTAAAGGGTTTTTGGGCTTGGGGGTAGGGCCGAGAGCATGAAAACAATTTAACAGATAAGGTGTTCCATATTTACGAAAGCAAGAATATGAAATATATATTACTAGCTAATGATTATTAAAAGCATGTAACTTGATATCATGGATATTTAATACATGTGCTTTGTTGAAGTCAATTTCCTTAAAAGATGTATTCCCAAAGTGGATATCTTGAGATATTACAATTAATTAATAGTTGAAATCGATTGTCATTATATAAGCACTTTATTATTTTAGTTATAACCTATAGTATATGTATTGAGTTTGCAAGTAACTCAATATTAACATGACAGTTTCTTAATGTTTTGATAATTTTGCTATTTATTAATGTTTTGATATTAACATGTATTGAGTTAACTATTTATTTTGTTTATAAAAAATTACATTGCTAGGATCCCAAACTCTAGCCGTTGCACAACTTTGTGCGGCACTTATATTATAAGGGTACATAAAACCTAGATCCCATTATAAATTAAGCCATTCGATGAGGGGTGAGAGCCGCAATTTAAAATGGGGGTAACAGGTTAGGTTACGTTCACGTTTAGAATTATATAAATCACCATAAGCAAATATTATGTTATTCGGACGTTTAATTATTACATAACGAATTACTATAACTCGTGTGGTATAATTAACATAAGTAAAACGAGCGAGTAAAGTTAGCGGTTTAACCTCGGAAAGTGCAGGATGTCACATCATCTCCAAGTTGAGAGAAATTTCGTCTTGAAATTTAGCAAACAGTGGCTGAATAAGCTAGTGCGGTAGCATATTTTCATTGGGTGTTACATTATAACCAGTAAAAATTTTAAAAAAGAAAGTGCATTTATCAACACCCATTTTTTATATATTTGATTTCCTATTCAAAATATCATTTAATTTTCTGTTGTAACCTTTATAAATATAATACCTTTTGTTGATTTAATTACATATTCAATCTATCAAACTAAAAGAATATAATATTGCGACAATTTTTATTTTTAAAAATTAATTTTGCGACAGCTTTATTTTTAACTTAGATTCAGAAATTAATTTTATTATAAACGAAATTGTATCCGTACAGTATATTTTACGTTGCTGATACACAGTTTCATTTATATTTTTTGAAAGTATACTTTTCACTCTCGTTGATGAAATATAAATTATGTACTGAGAAAATTATCACGTTATTATTATTATTATACATAATATACTAATTTCGTCCCCAAGATTTTCTGAATTGCGTATGACTCTTGTCCATTTCGTCTCGTGCGTCTGGATCCGTATAGAGGTGCACAAAAAACCCGAACCCAGACCTGGGTATTAGAAAAATCGTTTTTTTTAAACTTGAACTTGACCCTACCCATAGGGTAGGGACCGGGTATGCATATTCAGTTCAATACTCAAACCCGAACCCGGGTTTTTTCATAACTGGTTTGTACCCGGGTTTTCAGTGTACCCGTACCTAGGTTTTCGTAATACCCGTAACCGGGTTTTCATAATACCCGGACCTGTTGTGTACAACAGCTTTTTTGAACGTTTAGATCTTATGTGAGGCTTTTTTGGGAAGATGTTAAGGCATATAATATGTATAAATAAATGTTTCCATTATATTTCTATTATCTATGTCAAAAAAATGAATCGAAAAACCCGAGCTATACCCGAACCTGAACCATATCCAAACCCTACCAAACTAATACCCGAACCCGGAAATAGGGTATTCTAATAGCCTCAATACCCGAACCCGGGTACACAAGGTATAGATTTTCTAGCCAATACCCGGACCTGAACCCAACCGGTATAGTCAATACCCTAAAAGTCAAAACCCAATCATACCCATACCCAGATATATACCTGAACTCAGGTAATAAAAAAACCCGGTTTGTGCACCTCTAGATCCGAATTATATAGTTATCTTGTTCACAATACGTATTGCAATCCAATAACAATTCCCCAGCCCATGAAGGCTTAATAGAAGCGCATGACAAGAGGCTCATCTAGGGCTCACGATCTGATCTCAGCCCAGCCAAACAAGAAAAAAAAGTGGTGGCTTGGTCTTGTAATTAGATGGGATTCTGGGGGCTTTTCTATTTGACATTAATTCTCCTCCAATTTAGTTGTTGTCACCGATGTTTAAAAATCCGGTTTTCATCAATGTTTTAAAAACCGATTCAAGTCGATTGGTTATACCGGTTATACCATTCGGTAGAACTAGTTAAACCGTCCGATACATCCAATTAAACCGTTTCCGAGCCAAATTTGGTACGGTATAAAAATCAAATTTTAAAAACTTAGTTTTTATACCGTACATGGTAAGGCTCAGAAATAGTTTAACCAGGTGTATCATGCGTTAAATCGGGTGTATCGGATGATTCAACCTAGACTACCAGCTGTCCGATACAACCGGTACTACTGGCCGGTTTAAATCAGTTTTGTTAAACATTGATGGTCACCATCCTTCGGGTGATTTATTATTATCTTTTGTTTGCTATACAAGATTCCTTTTAATTCTTTATATTATCCTACGTATGATTAAAAACAATTAATACTAACTAGCTTATAAACCTGTATTTTACATGGCTTAAACTTTTAGAAAAATATAAATCACAAATTTATATATGTTCCTAAGAGACCCTTTAAGTCACAAAAAAACAGGTCTCTATGAATTTCCTGACATACCCGTTTGAGCAGAGGTCAACTCTTCGGCCAACAGATGTTCTTGTGTTCGGTTAGGCAGGTGGGAAACACGCTTGTGTGGATCTTGTCAGAGTGTCCCCCTAGTTAGACTAAGGGAAAATACAACATAGTTGGAATTTCTTCCTGCGGTGAATAAAGGAAGAGAAAGGGCTGTTTGGTCATAAGTTGGTTAGAAAAAAGTTTGTTTTGTGATTGGCCAGGTTGTTGATCTGTTGAAAGCATAATTAGGAAAAGTTGCAAAGCATGAAACAATTTGTGCTGAAGATTAACATGTCTTTGTTCCTTTTGTCTTTTATACTTTTGGTTCACTTTCTTGAAGTTGTCAGTTTCCTGGACAGATCAGTGCAGAACAATTTTTGAACGTCGAAGAATTTGAGTTTTTTTTTTAATAGAACTGGATTTGTTATTCAAAAAGAAGTTGCAGCACAACTTGTTACCTCTCTATCAGTCAGTCTTATGTAATTTTTCGTACCTTTATAAAGTTAATCCTTGTCTGAATCAAAATATTAATACTAAAAGAATGAAAAGTAAAATATTAAAATTATTATTTTAGAATTAACCTTGTAGTAAACATTAATTTACTATGGTAAAGATTATTAATGTTGTACTTTTAAATATGTATTTAAAGCTAATATTATACACCATTTTAAAATCTAAAATCTTAAATCTAATATGTAATATTTAAGAAAACTATTCTACATAACGAAAATACATTCTTTACACCATATAATAGTCTTATTCCTAAACTAATATTATTAAGTTAAAAAAGTATTACGTAATAGTTGATTAATATCAAAATTAGATTTAAAAAAAACTATATTAAAATATAAAAGATGTTTAGTCTCTATAGGATAATATTATTGGTACATATATATAATAATAAAATATTATTAGAATACAGATAATGATGATAATAAGAATAAGTAATATCAATGTCTAAGTTACTAGAAAAATATAAATAAAAAGTTGCGGGGTTAAAAAAACAATGACATGTGACTTTATTTGTAATCTTTTATTAGAATTTAGATTAGTTTTATTAATTACTTCCGATTGAAATATTAAACCATATAAGGTGTTGTTTGTTTTTTCTTAAAAGCTATTTTTGTCCTCATGCAAATCACGCGCAGAAGTTTGGGTTTGCAGAGTGTTTGTTTTCTTAAAGATATTTCATTAAAAAACCTCTGCATGTTCCCTTTTTGGTACAGATGTGAGAAAGTCTCGTCTTATCTCTTCTTGCTCTACAACGCTAGCACATCTCCTCCACCACCTCTCATCCACCCCTCTTCCCACCGCCGCCGCCCCTCCACCCTCTTCCCCGCCACTGCCGTCGAATTCTACTTCTGGGTGTGTTAATCGACTGTGTCTACTGTTAAAATTAAATCCATCTTGAAATTATACGAATCCAATTGTATCATGTTTGCTTTCATGAGAGTATTTACTGAAGATGTTAATAGGCCAGTGCCCCCCGTACAACCCAAACTAACAGTGTAAAAAAATATATCTTTTGATTATAGCCAACACCTTTTCTCTGAAAGCCCAAATGTCAAAAGCTCAAATATGTCTTTTCATGTATTTACTTTCTTTTTATAAAAAAAAAGAAAAGATTCTTTTTCTTTTCGATGTATTACGTGTAATTAATAAATGCATAACTCTATATTATTAACTATTATGTAGATAAATGCATAATTTTATATTATTTACTATTATGTAGATAATTTAAGGATGTTAGTTAATAGTTTTAGGTTACCGGTTTGTATTTTATTGATTAATCTAACCGATTCATATGAACTTCTTAATACTTGTTTCATATTAATTTGAATGTTGAATTTTTTTTTAAGTTTAATAAATTAGTTTATTTAAATTTTAGTTTATTTCAGCAGCTTACAGAAGTTAAAAAAACAAACATTTTTTTTCTTGAATACTGCAAAGGTTTGATCCACCTCTTATGCTACAAATTTCTTTAGATATGGTCTATAGACTGTAGACATTTTTAAAACACCCTTATTATATATATATATTTTTTAAACATACTGCTTATATTAAGAAAAATCCCAAATAGTTAAGTATTTAAGTGTTTAAGATCATTTTACATCTTATATTACTGTCAATACAAGACTAGACAAAACAAAAACGGATGCTTGAAATTTAAACATGTTCGGTACTTTAGCGTGACTTGATCTTCATTGTAACTTGACTTGTAATCCCTTTAAAACTGAAAATATATTACGTATTAGTTACATGTTTAATTGAAATGAATATAACATAACATCTTAAACAAATAATAAAAATTTAAATTCACGTTTTACTAAGTGGCGTCGGTGACGGCAATATACCGCGTCGGCGACGCCACGTAAAAACATGTGTAGGGTCACGACCACCGTAGATAGTGGTATAAGACGTCGGGTGTTTTGTATTGCGTCGGCGACGGCCATACATGGCGTCGTCGACGGCACCTTCTGCAGAATTTTTGTTGTTGTTTTGTTTATTCACCCGTTCGACCCGTTCGCGTACCGTGTATCATCATATGACTTCGTACTTACAGAGATTCGTCCGCAGAGTGTTATTCTTTGATTTCATTGCTGTAGTGCCGTCCTCACGAATGTTTATACCAAATCAAACTATGTATATGTTTATTTTTATAAATTTCGTAAGTTGGCATTTTAACCAAATTTTAGCTAACATACTTCTAATTCTGTCTTTTCATGCAGAATCACTAGTTGTATTGTATCCTCATATTCGTAATAAGGACTTTATGGGTTGCATATTCATTACTCAGTTTTTACATATATAATTTTCTTTCTTTCTGATTTTACCCTTCAACCATAATTCACCAATTATGATTGATATATTCTTTCTGTTATTCTCTTAAACTCCATTTGGACATTTTTGTTGTTTTAGCGATATTTATCGCTTCATTCAACAAATCCTCATTTATTCGGATATTTAAACCCGTTTGATCTCTTTAGTGAAGTACATCACCTTCCTTGACCAAACTTTTGTTAATTACCTTATTATGACCCGTTTGGTTACTTTAGCGAAATCCATCGCTTATTTAACCAAACCTTTATCTATTTCTTTATTTTGACCTGTTTGATTATTTTAGCGAAATCCATCGCTTTGTTCAACCAAACCTTTATCTATTCCATTATTTTGACCCGTTTGGTTACTTTAGCGACATCCATCGCTTTGTTCAACCAAACCTTTATCTGTTTCTCTATTTTGACTCCTTTGGTTATCTTAGCGAAATCCATCGCTTATTTAACCAAATCCTTATCTATTTCTTTATTTTGACCCGTTTGGTTACTCTAGTGAAATCCATCGCTTTGTTCAACCAAACCTTTATCTATTCCTTTATTTTGACCCGTTTGGTTACTTTAGCGAAATCCATCGCTTTGTTCAACCAAACTTTTATCTATTTCTCTATTTTGACTTCTTTGGTTATCTTAGCGAAATCCATCGCTTATTTAACCAAATCTTTGTCTATTTCTTTATTTTGACCCGTTTGGTTACTCTAGCGAAATCCATCGCTTTGTTCAACCAAACCTTTATCTATTCCTTTGTTTTGACTCTTTTGGTTATCTTAGCGAAATCCATCGCTTATTTAACCAAACCTTTATCTATTCCTTTATTTTGATCTTACTCATTCGGTTCAATTGTGAGAAACCCCTCACTTATAAATGAACCGAATTTTGTTTAGGTTTGCTTCATCATTTAATATACATCACTGCAAGGATCGTAATTAAAATTCTACGAAGCAATAAGCCGCATACATTAAAGCTTTCCTTTTAAGCGTGTATCAGACTTGGTTTGACCTTCCTTAGCTCCACTCGAGTCGCCTAAATATTGCAACCCAATTATTATTAGGAACTCGTAATTCCAGTCTATGTCATGTAAACTTGCTAACAATCAATCACAAGTCCCCTTCACAAATTTCATACATTATCAATATCATTTAAGCATTTTGTCAAACGTCTCGTGGGCATGAATGTAAAACTTTTCCTTTTTCATAAATTTATGAACTTTCTAAACCCAATCTCATATTATTATGAATCTACCATCATAGAATTTAATCTCTAGTGCAACTTATCTATTTAGGGCTTCATGTCAAGCTAATGCAATTAACAATTTAGCTTCTTTCATGCTAAACATAAAAAACCCACTTATCCATTCAATCATATATATATAAACCCTAACATATGAATTATGCCAGAATCTTCCCTAGTTTAGCAAGTATTGTGAGTTTAAACACTTATTTTTCATGAATTCTATCATAAGATCTATAATTTATTCCAGAACTTAGATTCATAGTTCTTCTCTATCAATCATACTTCACCAAACTAAGAATTTCGACATACCTTATGATCTCCTTTATTAGGTGATCACTAATTTCGATTAATGCACTGGTTTAGGACTTGATTTCACTTCCAATTTGAAGGATTATGAGTTTTAGGGTTGAAGGTGTTCTTCCTTCTTCTCTGTTTATTCTGGTCGATCTCTTCAACACACACTTGTGTGTTTTTGGGTTTTTATTTCCTATTTATATTAACCAGTTCACCAAGTGCCTAATTCAGTCCTCCAAGTTTGGTTTATTATACATGGGCACTATCTAAACGTTTTCATTAGTTATTAAGCAAACAACTAATTAGTTTTCAAATCCATTTAAATAGTTATGGATGTAATATATTTTACTTTCACACTGAGTGTAACTATATACTTTATATATTCTAGGGATGTTACAAGTCCATCCCCTTTTAAAGAGGCTTTCCACTAACTGGGTTAAATGCCCCTGATTATTTACGTAATTTAATATTTTTGGGGTGTTACAAATTTACCTCTGAAAAAACAAACACCTAAGTGTTAAAACCGGTTAACAATACTTTAAACACAATTTTAATATACTAGTTGGAAGGCTGCCCATTACCATAGGTGTTTGTTGCCGGTATTTTGCATGGCGGCCAAACCAAAGCACAAACCATTGCAAGAATAAGCACAGCAACTCCTCTGTGAATCTAACCATCTAACCAACTGTAGACAATGTCATTAACCAATTGACAAACACAACAATTACATAAATTTGGGCTTTGTGGTGCTACTTCATGATTTTTAAACTAAAAATGGACAAATGACACCAACAAATGAATCTTGATAAACAAGTTTCATTTAAAGAAACTTATTGCCCAGTCATGTTTATTGGTAATATCAGAAAAAAAGTCTTCATGGATAGCCCAACATGGTAGGGCCCGCCTCCACCCGAACATAAAGAATGACTCGTTTCTACCCAAAAACATTTTCACTTGTTACCCAACCCACTCATCTTGCCACCTCGAGCGTTCATACAAACAAGGATTCATCTTATTTTTTTTGATAAGTGATGAGTAAAACAAATATAACAGTTTTCTTTTCAAGTTATTTCAACAAGAAATGCAACATTCCCTTTACATTGTTAAAGACAATAGACAAGAATATCAACATGAATTGAGGAAAGGGCAACGAAACTCACAAAAGGCGGTCACAGACGAAAAGCAATATAAAAGCATTAGGATTGAAAGATCCGTGCAGAATACTTGTACTTGCTTAAAAGGAAAAGAATGCAAATGTAGGAAGTATACAAGGCGTAGAGTATTTCGCTAACCTAATATTAATTCTTCACGACTCGAATGACTAAACCAGTTGATGTTTGGATGGTTTTTTCGGGTGACCCAACCGAGCATATCACGGAGATGCATGATGTAAAGATAGCATGATGTGCAGTGTTGTGTCAAAGGATACATGTATGCATAGACAGATATAACAAGTATCATTTGTAAAAGATGCTTTCATACCATATGCAGAATAGAAAACTTGTAAACTTAAAGAGAAATATATATATTTTAGTAAGTAAACTGAACATGAGTAGCAAGTTACTTTAAAAAAAGAATTCCACAAAATTTGCTAATCAGTATGGCCTATGTCTCGTGCCTGACTCTTAAAAGTTTATTTTGTTTTGTTGAAATTTAAACCGAGATATTGTTATTCCATGAAAAGTAATCAAACTAAGATGTGTCTGGATTTGTGTATATAAGATCGGAGTTGTCGAAGGCGCAAGGCTCACTCAAGGCGTAGGAGAACATCAGGCCTCTTTGTTCTTGACCCTGCCAATATAAGCAGGCCGTATGGATCACTGGCCGAACCAGGGGTCTCGCTTGCATCTGATGAGTTTAAGATCCCATTTCTCCAACAACCAAAGTTATCTTCCCCTATAATTAACAGTTATACAAGCCCAAAGTGAGTTGTAAATCATTGGTGTCAATCAACATCTAAATTCATCATCAAGAATGATTTTTTTTGGCAATTCAATAATATAACAATTAAACGATGTAGGTCAAACAAATGTAGAGAATTTATAGACACCCCTATTTTACTAGGACATATAAAGATTAAAGAAGCTTTGTATACCTCTTTTATTCATGTAGGACGCCCATAATTATAAAAAAATGGAACTAAGGCATTGTGTGTATTCTAACTTTATTAGTGTTAAAGATATATGATAATTTAACATGTCTTTCAAACCACTTCTTCCCCATGTTAAGAGGTGTTACAACCTCCATTGGTTAACATATTAACGAAGGCAAAAAAAAAATTAATGCTACTTATTATCAATGTTTATTTTAGCAAAAAAATTAATGAAATTGTATTCTTATTATTATTGTTATTTATTTTGTACTTAATTTAAATCTTTAATATTAAAATAATTTAGAGTTAACTGTCATTTTCGTCCCTATGATTTGTTCACTTCTGCCATTTCAGTCCAATTTTTAAAAATGCGCCATTTTTCTCCTTGACGTTTTAGAAACGTGTCATTTCAGTTCAAAAAGTTAACCCCATTTAAAAAAATATGGTTAGCTTAGGGTAATATGGTTGTTTAATAAAGATTCTTTTCTTTTTATTATTTCAAGGTAGGTTTAAAAGAAAAACATTTGCAGCTGGCAGGGATCGAACCCGTGACCAGCTACTTAGACACAAACACATTAACCAGCAAGACACAACCCATTTAGTACGAAACATCCATTTGTTTTTCTTTAGACATGTCTTCAACTATTTGCTATATATATATATATATATATATATATATATATATATATATATATATATATATATATATATATATATATATATATATATATATATATATATATATATATATATATATGGGGAGAGAGAGAGAGAGAGGGGGATGTGTTAAAATGAGAACCACCTTGAGTTTTGAGAAAACCGTGAGAATTAGATCATCCAAAAGGTTTTCCGACTTTTTTTCTCAAAAGTCATAAAAAATCACTTGTTAAGAAAAAAAAAATTAAAAACAATGTCGCATACCCACATTTACATGAGGCGTAAAAAAATTATTTATCTTCGTACAAAATTTACACCAACGCGTAAAAAAAACTTGCATCAGTCAAAACTACCGACTCGGCAATTTTTTTTACTTTTTTTTACAGATGTGTTTATATTATTTTCATATACTTTTGTACAAAAAAAAAATTTGGCCCAACTCGCGCGGGAAGAAAAAGTTCTTATGGTTCTCACAACTGGTGGTGGTTCTCATTTGAACCGAGCCTTATATATATATATTAAAGTTAATTTCCCAAATGGTTCATGTGATTTGCCAATTTTTCATCTTTAGTTCCCAACTTTTTAAAATAGCATATTTGTTCCCTCTGGTTTGCTCACTTGTTACTCGGGTAGTCCATAGATTGGATGACAGTTAGTTTGTTTAATTAAATTTGTGTGAAATGTCTTAAATACCCTTTATACAAATAATAAAAAACAAAAATTAATTAATAAATAATGTAGGGCCCACCCACCACTACCCAACCCCTTCTTCTCCACCCAAACCCACACCTGCATCACCACCGTATCACCACCTTCCACCTCCGCCGCAAACACCTTCCACAAGTTTTTGGCCACCACCCTCCTAACTATCGTTCACCCCACCATTCCCATTACCTACAGCCACCACCACTCTCATCACCACCGTTCAGCCCACCACTCCATCATCGGCCATCCACCATCTTCATACTTCCAACAGTCGGGAAGCAACATGGGTTATCGAAGATCCATCTCCACGCCGTATCACCACCCAAAATCCTCCCATCACCACTGTTCACCCCACCATTTCAGCCACTTTCATTTTTCCGGGCATCTTGCCATCCAACAAAACCACCACCCTCATCAAAGATCTGGCAGAGATTGACGAGAATGGTGCCCTTGCAATCATGTTCTTGATTTTGACGTTCACAGATTTTTTGAAGACGGTTTGTTTATGTTCGGAATCAAGATAATTGGAATCAAGACTTCATAGGTGACATTCCGGTGAATATTTTTGTAATATATATACAGGGTTAGGTTCATTTGTAACAACCCCCTTGATTGTGAACACTAGTGAACTAATCCTAACCCTTGATTATCAATGCACAAGTGTAAATCAATAGACATGATTTGATGATGAAAATACACTAGTATATTTTACGATTTGATGATGTTTGATTATGTAAATCGATGGCCAAGATTTGTTCACTCAGTTCACAAATACACTAGTGTTCACTCTAGAACCCATCCTATATATGTGTGTGTGTGTGCGTGCGTGCATGCGTGTGTGTGTTTATTGAGTATATATACTAGTGTCACTGATTGTGTTTGTTTGTTTGATTCACCGAGGATTGGTGAAGGTCTAATTGTTTTGCACAAAAAACCTAGAATCGGGGGGGGGGGGGGATAACAAATATGTGTGTGTGTTTATTATGTATATATACGAGTGTCACTGTTGTGTGTGTTAATATATAAATCAGTAGTAGCTAGAGCAGTTTGGGGAACTGACAAAAATGTTAAGTATTTTAGTTACATATGTTTTTCATTTTATTCTTATATAATATAGGATAGATAGGTAGATACCTGACACATCTTCCATTTTGCTATTTGTCTTATCCATAACAAATTCTTAATCAATCTATAAGAGAAAAATGAGTAAGTGAGTAAAAGAGACCAAAGTGTGTAAAATAATAACATCATGTAACTATATTTAGAATGTAATTGTGCAAACCACCAAATGCATAAAAAATCATCACACTCTCACTCACAAGTAGTTCATTCGTCACGTAGCACCTCTCGATAGACAACATTTGAGGTGTATACCCCGTCTCGTCTAAAGTCTTTGGCTGGATGTACTAATACCTTTGTATTAGCATGTGATATTCCTCTTCATAAAGCGGCATAAAGTTGTCCATACGAAAATACTGAATCCGGAAGATAAACACTAACATGCGGAATTGTTTGACCTTGAGCTTTGTTGATTGTCATGGAAAAACTAAGTCGAATGGGAAACTATTTTCTTTTTAGCTTTAACGGGAGCTTGTCGTCTTCAGAAAGACACAATAGGATTCTTGTAAAAAATACTCTTTTTCTGGCATGTTGCTCGATAGCTATCTCTGCATCAATAACATTGCGCTGGAAGACTTTACATATCAATCTTGTGGCACTACACAGACCATGTGATGGATCGATATTCCGCAACAATATTATAAGCAACCGATTTTTAAAAGAAGTCTATGAGGTGGCAAACCACTAACACTTAGTGGTTTAAGAACTCAACTGAATATAGGTTGTCGCAATCGTCTTTGACTTCATCAAAACTGTATGTAAACCTTTTTATCCCCTTGAAACATGTCAATCATTTGATAATTGATCTCATCAACCTGTCATTTTTAGTGGACAATATTGCTCTAAAGATTATATAATCAAAAATATACATTGCTTTGAATTGATGGAAAGATTGAATAGATCAGTTCTTTTATAGAGTTTTTTGGATTACTGAATGGAATTGCCATGTCGACTGGTATGCGGATATAGCTTCCTTCGATCGATTCTTCAGACCATCACTGACTCTTAAAAGAAAATCAGAATACCATGGATCATTTAGCGCTTTCATGTTTATCGTCAACCGCATCTTTTAGTCAAATACCAAAGAGGCGACATCTATAGGCTGGAGTCTACAATCTGTGCTCTAGTTTCGCATTTAATAATCGACAACACTTGTCTAAAGTCTCCCCATAACCATTATCTTTCCACCAAATGGGAGACTAACACCTATAATGTCTTGCAATGCTCGATCGACTGCCTCAATCGCCTATCGTTTTGCCATAAATGACTTATCCCATATGATTAACTTGGAGGACCTAATTAGTTCAGCTACTCTACTTTGTTTTTTTATGTTGCACATCGAATTGTTATTAACACAAATGGCAATCTTGAATCTCGAGTGAGCCATTCTCCCTCCTTGCTTATTATTAGTTGCGACACCTGATGAATCTGTCACAAGAGCAATAAGACCACATGAACGTACTAGAGCATGCAAAGCTTTGTATAGAAATGTTTTTCGTGTTCCACCCGGACCATCTATAAAGAGCACACTTGGACAGTCATTATCCACATGTGCCATGACCTCATCAAACACTCTTTTTTGGTCTGAATTAAGTTCATCTATGGCAGTTAAGTGTTCAGGTTCCACAACTATCCCGTAATCCTCTTCCACCTCATAATGAACTGCATATTGTAAGTTGTGTTTCGTTATTTTTAGAAGATCAAAATCATCAATATTTTTACCCAAAGACTGTAGAATGACCCTAATGTCTGTAAGAACCATATTTTAAACGCGTTCCACACTTTTACACTATAACCAGTGATCTCCTGATAGTGTATCAAACTGATCATTAAACAATTTATGAATATCACCAGGTTTGCCGAAAATCATTATTGTTGCGAATAACCTTCTAAGTACATTGAGAAATTGAAATAAATACGCTTATGTGAGACATTGCGATAGACTATTATCGTTCTCTATCAAGCCTACCTCAAGAGCTGCTCTTTGAAATGACATGTACTTCATACCATTAGTCGTGCAAAGATCTTCAACAGACCAAAATTGTCAGTTAATAGCTTAGGTAAGTTATTTTGGTTTGCTTGATTACTTTTCTCAGCTCTTTCGGTTTTGGTTCGTTAATCAATTATTTTAGTTGAGTTCTTAGTTATGGACCTTGTAAACTATCATTGATTATGAGCTACTATTTTTTATATAAAAGAATGATTTCATTATGTTGTTTATAATTAGTGACTTTGTCTTTTTTTTTTGGTAAATAAACAGTAGCATTTTTCAATGGCTTAGGAGATCAGCTCGAAAGTATCTTCATGGCAATTGGGTGGACTATGTCTTCCGCTTGTGGGTTTGTTATTGATCTGGTTGCAGGCTTTTATTGTCGTTATGCTTGTAGGAAACACACTGATGGTTTGTTGTTGATCTAGCTGCAGCCTTTTCTTTGGTTTTTTTTGTTAGGCTTATAGGAAACACGTTGAAAAGGGTTGGAATGTGGCAGTGTAATTGGACAAGCCCGAACAAGGTATCGTTTTCTGGATATTTGTGACAACGTTGGAAAGGGTTGGAATATTATAAAATTGATAATAAAGATAACATAGAGAGTATTGGGCATTTGAAATGTGATAGGACACATTGCTTTAATCACTTGTACACTAATGCATCAGCCTACTTGTACATTTTAATCCAGACAAAATACTGACCAAGACAACTATCAAAACGTTAACAAAAATGAGTAGATTTTCACGATACCTTTGGATTTTTTTTAAAACATTATAGTTTATCAGATATTGCAAGAATATGTAGATAAATTATAAGTTTGTTGTGGAGAGGGAAAATATAACTAATTATCTAGAATTTTGTTAATATAAAGGGATTTAAGTGTAATTAGATGGAGGATTAAAATATAATTAGTGTTTAAAAGACCATCTTACTCTTACTTTAAGGGTGTATTTATAAATAAAGAGGGAATAAGTTCTTATTTTTGGTATCTTAAAATACCACTCACTCGTGCATTATAGTATAGTACTAGTTTTTTTAAGTCGCGCGTTGCGGCGAAACAAAACAAATGATGATGTAAAACAAATGTTGTTTTAAAACGGAGGTTATTGTATAGAAAGTCAAACCGTCATAATTTATTCTATTCATCATTGTATTATCTTATGATACTAAAAAAATATTTTAGTTTAAATACAAATTCGTTTTTAACAAAATTTATATTGGAATTTGGAAAAAAATTAAAGCAAAATTACGTATTTAGGGTTTAAGAAAAAAATTATCAAACGTAAGTTATTAAAAATATATCAAATTAAATGATAAAGAAAATATGATTTAAAAAAAGAAAAATAAAATTTAAGAAAAAAAAAATAATAAAAAAAAATACTAAACTATAAAAGGCCATGCACCAATAATGTATTAAATCAATACATTAAAAAAATAAATGATGAAGGAAATATAGTTTTGAAAATAAAAAAAAATATGTTAAAACTTAAAAGTAAATAAAATAATAAATTATTATAATATTAAATCATAAAATATTAAAAAAGCTATATATATCATTATAAAAATAAATCACTATTTATGTTTCTTCCTCAACTATACATATATAAAATAGATAATTACTTAAACTTCTAAATTTAACTAAAATTATCTTTTTTTTTTTCTTCCTTAGGTAAAGACACAGCTAAAGTGTAGTTTTCTATTCTTTGTTTTGAACACTAACGTTCTCTTATTTATTTCTTTTACCCATGTTTGTCTAGCATGAAAAGTTTAACAAAAGTTGAGATTAAATATTTTACTAAATAATATTTATTTAATTTGATTATTACTAAAACGTATTAAGGTTTTTATTGGAGTTAGTTAGCTTCTATAAAAAAGTTACATACGTAGTTACGTAGAATTTTTTCTCATGTACTGGTATAACTTTCGTTGAAAACAAAATAGTATTCACAAGTGTTTTATTAATGAGTAAATTGCACAAAACGTCCTTTAAGTTTCACCAATCTTGCTGGTTTCAGCCTTAATCTTTAAAAGTTGCCAAAACCAGCCTTTAAGATTAAATTAGTTACGGGTTTCATCCTTTATCACTAACCCAGTTATTAAATCATGTTAAATGGCATCACATGCAAGCCATGTGAGGGTAAAACCGTCTATTTCATACTTAAAGGACGTTTTGTGCAATTTACTCATATTTTTCATCCTCTTCATCCTCCGTTTTGTGCAATTTACTCTTTATATAAACTGAGAGCAGGCGACCACAACAGCACTGAGAGCTTTGCTTGTTGCTGAGTGAGTAAGTTTTCTTTTCTGGGTCTTTTTCTTTTTATATATTCTACATCAGTTGTCCAGATTTTGGATCTGGAACTGAGAGCAGGCGACCATCTTCTTCATTGTCTCTCATCATAAACGGACAACCACCACCACCAGGTGCGCCGCCACCACCACCACTATCTCACACACACACACACACGATTGCAACCATCGGACCCCCAAATCTTTTCTGGTCACCACTTCCAGATCCAAAATCTGGATGTTGGATGTGAACATTGAACCCCTAACCATCCTACAACATAAACAACCACTAGCATGATGATAACGGTGGTGTCTAGCGGCTACAATGACGACGGCAGCTATCACCAGATTTGTGTGTTGAGTTTTAGAGTTTTGTTCAAGCATAACCGGCTCCCATTCGCGTCCTCGTCGGTTATTTGTTTTCGATCTATCTATGTGTGAACCGAATCTGGTTTTTAGATCTATGTGACTTCGTCGGCGGCGGTTTTGGGAATTAATCCCTTTTTCAGATCTAGTTTTGAATTAGAGAGAGATGGTGGTGATGGCAGCCGGAGGTGGCGGTGGCAACTGGTTGTGTTGGGTGGTGGTACAAAGACATAGATAAATGGGTGAGAAGGAAACGCCAGGTTTTGAGCTTGAAGGAAATGTCAGGTTTTAAGCTTGAAGGAAATGGCAGAAGATTAGGTTATGAAAAGTTAGGGTTTTTAAAAGTGAACAAGAAGACAGTTTTTTGTTGTTGAATGTGTGCTCCTTTACTTCGATTCGAACTGGGTTTGGATCTGATTGCATTAAGGCGGATTTGATTGCTGATTGGTGGAATATGTTGTCCTAAATGTATTTAGTTATACGAAACTGGTTTTGTGTTATGGAATTGGATGTGTTTGTGAAATATCTTTTTAAGGATGAACTGCAGCTGTATGAAGAGGATGAAAAATATGAGTAAATTGCACAAAACGTCCTTTAAGTATGAAATAGACGGTTTTACCCTCACATGGCTTGCATGTGATGCCATTTAACATGATTTAATAACTGGGTTAGTGATAAAGGATGAAACCCGTAACTAATTTAATCTTAAAGGCTGGTTTTGGCAACTTTTAAAGATTAAGGCTGAAACCAGCAAGATTGGTGAAACTTAAAGGACGTTTTGTGCAATTTACTCTTTATTAATCGATAACATCAGTACCTGTATTAGCGTTATTGTAAGGTTTTCGATCAATAGAAAACATGACCGTTTACAATAGAAAACATATGAATCGCATGGTGTTTTACCAATATAATATGCTAGATATATAGTGTGTTTTAGACGGTTATATAAAAGTCTTTTTTATCATAGCTAAAACAACGGTTACAATCGTTTAATCCAGTTCTACTTAAAATGGTTATGGTTCATAACAAAGCTCCTATATGTGTATATTAAATTCATACTTCATCAATGAACACATTTATACCAAATAACATGCGAAATATTGCAAATAAAATGGTTTATAATTATAATAACATTATATTGAAGAAGTATATATACCTGATAAAGAGAGATGAGTAATAGAAGTAACAAGAGAGTAGTATATGAAGTGGAAGCCAATTTGCATGAAAGTTGTTAATGCAACTATGCAAGTACTTGTTCTTATATCATATATCAAGAGGATAATGGGCCTCGGGAAATGGACTAGGCCCATTTATTTACTTTTGTTTTACCACGAAGTTATATATTCTTAACTCATTCATGCATGCCAGCTGTTTGCTCAATTGCTCCCAACAAAAATGTCAGCGCCGCTTGCATGTTATCCCCTTACGGATTAACACGTTAAAGGTTTGCAACTGCCTATAACTCGTTTATCTAAATTGGTCAAATAAGTTAGATTAATTATAATATTGAGCATACTGTTAAACGGGTAAGATTTTGTATATAAGTTGTGATCAAGTTATATACATGTTACTAGTTATAAATATGTAAAACGAATCATCAAAAGAGTTGATCGGTCTTGACAGTGAACAAACGGTTAAAATGGTAAATATTTGTGAATGAGTTATAATAAAGTTATAAACGTGTTAACTAGTTATAAATATAATTAAACGAATCATAAAGGTGGTTAAAAGTCAAATTAATCTTTTGTACGTATTTTTTTATTTTAAGGGAAATTGTATTTTAATAAACCCAGCTTTGACCTATTAGTCAAGATTAATTTTAACTTGGAAAATAATTACAAATGATATCTCTGAACAAACACGAGGATACCCTGAAAAAAATAGGATACTTGAATTTATTAAAATCCCAATTTTTATAAGCCTAAACATTTTATAACCCCAAACTTCTTAATTAATAAGCCTAAATGATAAAGTTTGTACAAATTAAGAATAGTTTAATCAATAGGAGGCCCAACTTATCCCAAGTCCCAAAGTCCAAAACAATAAAATACTTGAGTTTAGATTAAGGCAAGCATTAAATTTTGGAAATGGATGGTCGCTGGACTGCGGGAGACGAGTTGCACGTTGTCGATATCGCCCCTGCTCTAGACTGCAAGTCTGATCGTTGTTGACCGCCGTTGACCTGTGTTTGACCTTGGTGATTTGTGAGTGTTTCTTGGTGATTTCTTGTTATGTTGTTATTGATTATGTAGAATTGTAGTTTGTAGGTTTGTTAGGGTTTAAGTGTTTAGATAAGTTAAATTATACAAACTTTTCTAGTTTTCTTGTTAACACGAAGAGTACAAATCTATTAGATATTCGTTTTACTTTATTTATTATCGTGTTTTTTTATTATTGTATGGTTGTACGATAATTTTTTTTGGATACCCCTGAATTAGTGGGCTAGCTCTGCCACTGACAATAGGTGGTTGGTGGTGCGCCTGGCGGCGGTCGACGGTAGCGGGTGGTGGCGACAGTGTGGGGTGGTGGCCGGTGATGAAAGGTGAGAGAGAGAATGGAATGAAAAAAACAAGGGGCGTGGATGAAATGAATTTCATTGTTTTTAGAGAGAAGAAAATGCTTCATATAATGGGTAATTCAATTTAACTTAACTAACCAAATACATTATTTTCATTCCCTCGTAATAGTTCATTTTATTACGTCTTTCATTTATCTGTATCAAACACTACCTTAACTGTATTCCGTCTTTGATAAAGAGAATAGAGTGAAACGAGAATTGTATTCTGTTTGATTAAGAGAAATGAGATAAAACGAAATAAATGAAAACTGATAAGAGAATACAGAGAAATTGAAATGAATCTTAGTTTTATAGGTTAGTGGCATATTAGGGTGTGATAAGACTTTAGAATCAATAAGTTCTGGATTCGATTTCTATAAAGGGGGGGGGGGGGGGTTCTCATATTTATTGAGTTTACTCTTGAGTAGGTGTATAGACATAATGCCTAGTGGAGATAGATATTCATATGGTTCCACTGTTGATACAATGATACTCCAGTGTTCGTAAGTGATCCAAATTTGCCATTTAAAAGAACAATTCTTTAATTTTTGTTTTTTTACATATTTGAATATTAAACTGATATATTTTTTATTTAGGTAAAGACCAAAACAACCTACACGCATGAAAAATTATATTAAGAAAATACGATATTTTCATTGTTAAAACGCAAAACAACCTAGACGCATGAAAATTTATATTAAGTCTTACATGAGTTGCTATGCCTTGTATATCGTTCGTTAAGCATTTTTGAGTTAAGACATATTCGATATTCGCGTGGGCTCAAGCATGCAACATAAAAAACTAAATAAACACAAAAGCAAACAACTTTAATCTTTATTGTTCTAAGAAGATACACTTTTCGTACAAGAGATTGTTCTTTTACATAAAGTCCCAAAGTCTGTCAACTACGAGAATCATAAGGATTTCAAGTTCTTAGTTCATTTATGGTTGGCCTTTTGGCGACACTTTTATATACAACTTAACTTTAGTCGTACGACTTATCAATTATTTGTTGGTCAAACATAGGTGGTCAACCGTACACTTGTGAATATGACCCGTTACTTATGTGGACCAAAATGAAACTAAAGATGTAAAATGAAACACCCTCACAAACTGAGTTTGCATACAACCACCTCATCAAAATCCTCCCATTTTTCAGTTCTCTACAAACATATACCATGACATGTCGTTGACATAGTCTAATTATCAAAAAAGATATACAACAAGACCAACAAACATATACCATGAATTACCGTTAACAAAGTTGACTTATCAAAAAAGATATACAACAAGACCGATAAACATATACCATGACATGTCGTTGACATATTCGACTTATCAAAAAAGATATACAACAAGACCAATAAATTGGAAGATGATATACAAATCAAATACCATACATAAAACAACATATAAATGTAGATGTTCCAAGACGTTAACGGTTTACCTATCAAGGCGACGGGCACTTATAATAGGCTTATAGCAAACAATGCAATATGAAAATTGAATCCCACAAGTTCCTTTAAAAAGTAACTATAATGCCTATGTCCTAGATTTCCCTAACATTATGTCAATATTAAATATGTTTATTGTGATAGATATCCATAAGTATTACCTAACATACGAACACTCCTTGTCATAAGAACTCAAGGTCTGGTTCTTTTCAAGCTAGGGGAATCATAGAGTCGACCCAAGAACTAGCATATCTATACATGCATGGATCAGCTAGACAATGGCAAAGGGGCTAGAATGGGATCCAATTAAAAACACGAATTTAACTTTTAATAATATGAACGGAAACGGCATTGTGATAAGTTGTACGAATGTTAGATAGCCTACGTGGTAGAGGCACATGCCTTTTAAAAGGGAGATCATAAGTTCAAACCTAAGCAAATGAGAAATAATTAGTGTAAATGAGTAACATTAGCAGTTAAAAAAAATTAACTGCATGGATCTCGAGATTTTAAATCATGTGTAGGTTGAATTTTGACTTTTAGCCTTTTTCACCGGTTATCTCGATTTTAATTATTTTCATATATACACTTAAATCATGATTTTTATTAATTCGAACGTTTTTGTTGTTTAATTGGAATTATAATCCGCCAGTTTTCATTTATAAGGATTTGCTAAAACATGTACAATGTTTATTAGAAGAGGGTTTAGTGTAACACTTTTTAATCATTCAAAATATATCAATCCTTTTAAAAAAGGGGTTCTTTTTTCCTGTGTAAACTACTCTACTTGCTCTTATCACATTATTATGTATTTATGTTCTAGAACTTCAGTTATTGCAACGATACATTTAGCATGGATGATTGTACGTCATTTGTTCCTTCAAAGTATAAAGTGATTATAGTTGTTTCGAATGGTCTATGTTAATCACTGAACGAATCTCCTTTAAAATATACAAAGATAACCCAAAAAATAATCAAATATAACAACTTTCATAATGCAATACGGGTTGCATTTTTTATAATCATAGATAACATATTACGAATACCTCATGTTTTCATTCATGTATACATTAAGATACAAAACGGATATACTTCTTTCGATAGATTCCCCCAATGTGAAAAGTAATTATATTTTTGATAATCAAAGATAACCCATAAAATAAAAGACGAATACCTCATGTTTTCATTCATGTGTACATTAATTAGATACAATATTGATATACTTCTTTCAATATATTCCCCAATATGAAATGCGCCTTTTAAAGTAATCATATCTTTGATAATCAAAGATAACCCAAAAAATAAGAGACGAATACCTCATGTTTTCATTCATGTATACATTAAGATATAACAAGGATATACTTCTTTGGATATATTCCCCAACATGAAATGCAACTTTTGAAGTAATCATATCGTTTTCAAAGGTGTTCACGGCTTGGTTTAGTCGGATTTCATGTTGTTGTGTCTAAAAACTTATACATATGGCCACCTATAAGTTGTGTGATCAAAGAGTGTGAGTATTGTTCATTAGCCTAGTAAAATAAAAATAATAATAACTATAAGTATTTTAGGGTCACGGTTAATATTTTTAATTTGTGGCTAAAAGTTATCAATGGTGATATCAAAAAATAAACATATGAGTCTTAATTGTTTATGGTCACAATTAATTACTTTATGGGGACAAATATTACCAATTGTTATCGTAATTTATTATTTTTTTTAAACGGTGAGAATCTTTAACTAGTTAAAAGAGAGATCTCACACCCTCCTAAACAGAGGGTCCTAACCCCACCCTGGGACTATGTTGTCTTAATTGCGCCCATGCTAGCGCAAGAGTTTGGCTAACGGCGTTCCCCGAGGAACCATACAACCCACTATTAGTGGCAGGGGCTTACACCACCACAAGCGAGAATCTCTCTGGTGTAACGCACGGTGGACTAAAACCCGGGGTGGCTCGGGCTCAAACTCTTGACCTAAGATCTGGGAGAACTAACATTCATTGCCTTTATTCACCAAATGTGTCACTAGTAAGAATTGAACCTTGGTCTTCAAAAGAAAACCAAGTCTTTCCAATCACTAGACCACAAGTGATGGATCATTATTGTAATTTATCAATATGTCATTCATCTGACAAAAAACACATCTTTGTGATTGATTTTTCCCACTTCTCCGCTAAATTGAATTAGAAGACGAAAAGGCATGCTAGCTACAATCATTTCCACTACGATCAAATGATGTCTTCCCTAGCTACGATCATTTCCACTTCCCCCAAATTCTATATCTCATCATGGCAGCATGGAGATTACGATCTGTAGAGCTATGCGGTTACGAACTAGACCAAACCGCTAAGAATTAGATACATCAACTTGCTAAATATAATAACTGAAACTGGACCCTATAATAACCTACTGGTTTGGTCCGGAACCGGGTGAAACAACTCTCATGTAAACGGTTCTGGGCCGGAACCGGTTGTCAGTTAAATCATAAAAGCACCAATTAAAAAAACAACCATACCAACCAAAACATATAACAGTTGTGGCATTCAAGTTCAAACCATGCAAAGTAATAGTAGCAACAATAAAAGGTTTCAAAGCATAAACAAACTTGTAACGGGGATAACCGCTCAATAAATTGAAATATTGGTAGTTTATATTTGAGAACTGAGATGGTGTTTTGGAAGTATGGGATTGAAGACGACACCTCAAAATTTATAGGAAGGTGGATCGTATATAAGTGAGAGATTTTAAAATGTAGATGGTTTGGAAAGCCCATGAAATAAATAGGGTTTTTAAATATCAACTATAATCCTAACCAGTTCTAGTGGTTCTTTAGTCGGACCGTTGGTTTTAACCGGAACCGTTTCTTTCAAAATGTGAGAACCAGAGAACCGGCCCTATAACACCAATTTGGTTTGGATTCGGCAGTTTGGTGCCGGTTCCTTGGTTCTTGCAATTTGGAACCATGAATTACTTTGCCTTAGCCGAGGATGTAATACTCCAGAGACTACGGTAAGTAAATCTTCCTGTTCAACATTTTGGTGTTTTTTTTATGCTAAATGTAACTTTTTTTGCCCTTATTTTTAAATTGTATAGAGCATAATCAGTTGAGGTTCTTCACCTTCAAAATGTATGACGGGAGCCTATTTTGAAGGTTCCAACCCGCCCAAGAATACCAGAGAGAACATGTGAGCTACATCGACATAGACCTTCTCACAATGGACTAGTTTGCTCAAATCGTATCCGCCATTGGGTGCAAGAAGTAGGAGAGGTACACCGTGTGATACATGATCCTAGAACTGTGCCTAGACTATGGACTTGCCCCATTATCTATTGAACGGGATATCATGGTTTTGGCTCTTTCAAAAAGGAGGTTGATGAAATATATCTATACCTGGGGTATGTAGAGGAGTCCAGCTATTTTACATCTGACTTCTTGTTTGATAGAAGGAAAACAATAAGAGAAAGCCATGATGTGACCCCATGGACTGCAAGTGACGATGAAGATGATGATTTAAGGTCAGATGCTAGGTGATAACTAGTTTGATGTGTTGCTAGCTATTTAGTTTTTCTTTTGTTAAGTAATACCGAAAGTAATATATATATATATATATATATATATATATATATAGTAGAGAGTTTAAATGAGAAGAAAAAATTTGTAATAATAAAAAGAATAACTTTTAAAGAATAGAAATTCTTTATTTATTTTATTTAATGTATGTATTTAATATTATGAAAAAAAGGCATATAGGTAAATCTATAATTGTCACTAATCAGCTAATTAATTAAACTTGTAACTCATTTTTTAACACACTTTTCAAGATAAAATAATTTATGGTGAATGACAATTTTCAACACGTGTAGGATAAATTTTCGTATGTGTAGGATAAATTTTGAAATGTGTAGGGTAAATTTCGATAAGTATAAGATATATGTAGGATATAATGTTTTTTTTATTAATGAGAGATAATATAATTAATGAGAGGAGTTATAAACTATTTAATGTTTTACCATTATACCATTTCTTCTTTTTCTTCTCACATAAAATTTCTTATTAATTGAACATTCTCATATATATATATATATATATATATATATATATATATATATAAGATTAGATCATTTGTGAACAACTTCTTGAAAATGAACTGAGTGAACTAATCTTGATGATTGATTATTTTTTAAATTAAAAGACTAAGATTGACATTAGTTTTTTTCTCTCTCTCTTAACTAAAATCACTTAATATTATCATCTATTAATTCTCTCTCTCTCTCTCTCTCACACATTTTAATTACTTCTCCATTATTTTAAACTCGTGTAAAGTCAGTTGCTAATAACGTATATGAAACTCCTAACGGAACTAGGTCGTGGACTACAAAATACACAGATGTATCAAAAGTCTATACACATCTGTATAAACTAACAACTGTGTATCTTGTATAAACTGATAGTTAGCGAGACTATACACATGTGTATAAACTAACAGCGGTGCATCTTATATAAATTGATAGTTAACGAGACTGTACACATGTGTATAAACTAACATCTGTGTATCTTGTATAAACTGATACTATCGAGACTGTACGCATGTGTATACACTAACAACTGTATATCTTGTACATACGGAAACTAGCAAGATTTTAGAAATTTTGATTGTTTAATAAATGCAATTTACAAAAGACGCAAATTCCTTTATATCAATTAATTTAAAGGGAAGTTACAACATTATAAGGCTACTCGGTGTGGGTGACGGGCCTCTGTCCAGGACAACTCGCCACGTCAGCATACACGTCAGAGTCCTTGGAGGACGCTCCTCCAGGGATGGAAGTTAGGAAATGGGCAACGACCCGACCCCACCTAGTTAATTTAATTTTTTTTAATTAAACTAGTTCCTCCATCCTCCACCGCCGCAGAAGAAAAATCCGAATCTCGCTACTTCAATATCTTCAACGCCGTCGCCGTCCTCATCGCCGTTTACCTCTTAGTCTTCGACATCATCGGCGAACACGGCACCACACTTTCTCGAATCTTCTGCATCGTATTACTCATATTATTAGCTTCTCCGATCGCCGTTCCGGCTTATCTCGCCGTCCAAAACCTAATCCGGACAGATCTGAAAACCCTAGACGTTGAAGCAACCGCGAAAACCGTTATGGAAGTGACGGAACCGTTGCTTGTTGCGGAAGAAACGGTATTTGAGGCGGTTATTGTGACGGAGGAGGTGAAGGAGGTGGTGGAGAAGAGGTCGTGGTTATCGGAGAAGAACACACGGTGGTTGAGGCGTTGAAGACAGTTGATTTTTGGATATTGTTTGAAAGAATCTAGCCCGTCTCCAACGGCTTCAGGCCGACTTTGAGGACGACGACGACCCACCCGGCGCGGTGTTGGGGGCGTCGCCAGTCCAAGCCGGGCCTGGACGGCCCCCCACACCGAGTGGCCTAATTACAATCTTGTCATTGTTTAAAAATCTCTAGATGATATAATCCAATGACTCAGATTAATTCACACAGTTCACTCTCAACCCAGTGTTCACTCTACCCTATATATATAAAGGGAACTAGGCCTAGGCCTAGTTGAAAGAACTAAAGGAACTACTATCATTCCTTAATCAAGATGTGTTAACGACTAAGATTTGTTTTTGTGTTACGACATGTGGGAAGCATGCTATTTAATAAAGAAAACCATTCCAAGTACATTTTGTGAGCCTGCATACTATCTCATCAAAACCCATCAAAGCCACATGTTTTTTGCACAAACCACAAGTAGCATAATCAATTCTACTAATTACATAACCGTAAAATATATATTTTCATACATGGCGAATTTACATTTGTAAACACAAAATGTCCCCAACTTTCCCACTCACAAACATATCTAAACGCACATAATAAACCCAAGCACATGTTTACATTGGCGTAAATCGCCAAAATTGTGAAAAAAAACAATTTGTTAGTTTCTTGTTCGTTATTCTAGTCTCTGAACATAAAGCATGAACAACTATGAAAACAAATAAAAAAAAAACTACTTTCATCAAAATTACACAAAAAAAAAAAATATTAAAAGAAGACTTTACATACAGTTTACATATGGGTAAAGGTATCCATGTAAAAATGATGAAAAATATCCAAACAATATAACAAGTACAACTTAAAGTACATCAACAAAACCAAGTTGACAAATCAAACCCCTAAAGAATCCATAAAGCCTAAAAAAAAAATCGAAATCACCAAACCCCTAAAAAAATTTCAACCCTAAATACCTCAGAGTGAACAATTCAAATCTCATTCATCTGGGACTCTAAAAATCCCCCACTCCAAAGATCAAACTTTGCTTGTGAAGATGTTGTGCAAGGAGACTCACTAAGTAATTTGGGATATAAAGGTCAGAATGGAAGCTATGTAGGGATTTCCGAAACTCCATCGTTACCTGCTGCTATAGAGGTGGATGCGACATCCTCATAGAACGAGAAAGAATATATCCTCACATACGTCCATGTGAGGAGTTTTCCCCTAAAAAGTAAGATCGCAGATTCTGGGGGTAGTCCGGTGGGAACTATATAAGGTTTATGCAATGTGTTATAGGGGCCAACGTATCTACTTGTAAGTTATTGGACCAAAGCTCGAAAATTCAGATGGGGAGGTTGGCGATGGTCTTCGGTGGACTTTGGATGACTTTTTGATAAGGATGTAGAAGGAGAGAGAGTGGGTTAAATTACTAGAGTACCCCGTAACTTAAAATCAATATGGCTTTTTTAGGGTTCTCACAAGTGGAATTAGTTCTTCTATGAACCAAATCTTTTATATATATATATAGAGAGAGAGACAACTAAAAAAACTTCAAAAAAAAACCATTATTTTTTTTCAAAGGCTCCGAATTTTTTAAATAGATTTTTAACATGTTAGAATTGAAACTTTAACATGTTAAATGCATGGTTCTCAGTTCTCCACTTTATATATATAATTTTGATATTATATGCCAATTGTGTTCCATCTATAAATTGGTAATCTTTTGGCTGAAACAACGGTAGACACCACGAGATCCGGCACACAACACAAGGAAAAGCGGTGGCGGGGAACGGAAGAAGGCGATCGGGCAACACGTGGACGGAGTGTTAGGCTGAGTTGGTGTTGCGTTGTGCAGTGGTGACTGACGGTTGCTAGCCGGCGACAACGTCGGGTCGGAGAGGTAGGGGATGCCGAAAAGGTAGAGGTGGGTATGGTGTGTAAGGTTTCTTTTTGTCTCACAAAACTGTGACCAATGTTTTACCCAAACCCTTAGATTTATTGAAAAACTAATTACACTTAGGTCCCTATATAATTGTAATCAAATACAAACACTCCACCTTCTTTATATTTATCTTATACATATAAAACTAATAATCATCATTATCCTTTAATATATAGTTATTTCTAATTAATTATTTAATTAAAAATTTTACAAAGAAGTTAATTTCCCTCCATGAATTAACCGCATTTCGTGAACTAATATTTAACAATTAAATATCAGAATTTGCTTGTTGTTCAAAGTATAACTTTTTAAAATATAACTTGATAGTAATGTTGATTAATTGATCATCACACATCTTATCTTCAACAATATGAATCGGTGGAATGGCAGTAAAAGCCATGATATATGGAGAGTTGTTTATCAAATCTATCATTTAATGGTGTTTTGGTTGATTTGATGATTTTACCTGCTAAGATATGAGGGTTTTTCGGTGCGTGTTTTGTGTTTTAGAATCTTAGTAAAATCAGTTGCAAAGGAATAGTAATAAGATCAACTCACACAAATGCAAGCACAAGGTAACAATGAAGTCATCGCAGGTTTGATTAATATAACTGACAAGTACAAATGATGACTCCCCTTCACCAATAGCTCACTTGTCCAGCTCTTTTGGTCTTAACAACATTTCATTCAAATCAACAATTTTACAAGTAAAAGTTCCTTTACAGGAAGAGGCATCAAGGACAACAGTTGGAGAATGAGACCCAATTCTTTCTAGTATCCCCACTCCTTGTTGGGAAACTAGTGAAACATCTAGCGTGGCTTCACATAATCATTAGGCACATCATTGTTACTTGGTTTTTTGTTTGTTTGACGGAATGATAGCAAATGTCATGGGCAAAAATCATGTGTGTGACCAAATGTAAGACAATAGCCACTCATAAAATTACAAAATTTCTTGTGTGTTTAGAAATAGTTTATAGCCATACATATCGGAACAAAATGCTTCATTATAATTTATAACAACCATTTTGCCATGGTGTTTTTATATCGACGTGGCTAAAACAAACTTTTTTACTCTTATTTATGACTATATAATAGAAACGACAACACTAACAAGAAATTCATGTAACCGTTGCTACCCTTTCTTTATCCACATTTAATGGATTCAACGCTTGATTCCAACAAGAAATATTGATACCCTTTAGCCACACTTTCAAGTAACTACAACCATGAAATGTCAACGGGCTGTATGATACCTACGTTGACTCGACCTTTGATCACATTTAAGTTGAAAAAAATTGATGTAGGGGAAGGCATATGGTCACACTTTTAACTTGTAAAAAAAATGGGTCTTGTTATCGATGCAAAACCTATACTTTTTCATGTCTTGTTTTGGGTTGTTGTCCGAAATTTTCGTCATTTTCAAAAATTCGTTATTTTGTATTAAATATTCTAGAATGACGAAGATTGTTCATGCATGTACATAAACCAACACATATGAGCACGATAAGCGATGTGCTGTGAGATCAAGGCTCAATCAAACGGAGCCGATCTAATTAGGCAACGCGACGCTCTACCAGTATGTAACGGGAAACAATGGGCCTAATGTGAGAGCTTGACTGAAATTAGAAAGTATAACCATAAATAACAATAAACAAATATCACATAGCACGTTAGTTCATATAATGGTAATAGCACGAGTGTTGAATAAGTAATATAAATGAAACGACACATGATACACCCCAAAAACATGAATAAAAAGGGAAGTGGTAGGAATTCACTCATAGTGGGTGCGTTTTTGATTTGACGAAGAGCACGCACGATTTAAAAATATCGATCGACGAGAAAGGCTAACCTAAATATTCACGAAATAATTCGGTAAATATATTTCTTTTAATTAAATTAGTATTTTCATTTATGAATTTTATTAAACTTTTTAGGTAATTTTATTGTATTTGTTACTAATTTTTATGCTTTAAAAAGGAATTATATAATTATATATTTTTATAGTTTTTGGAGAAAAATAACAAAAGTTTAATTTAAAAAAATATACTCCTTTACGGGTCGAACCAGTGTGTTTTTGGCAGCGTGCAAGGATCGAACTCGAGACCCCTCGTATACGTGCACGCCGCTCTACCAACTGAGCTACGTGTCTAACCCGAAATATATCCGATTTTAATTATATATATATATATATATATATATATATATATATATATATATATATATATATATATACCTACTAAGATAGACCATAATCTGATTATATTTAAAAATGTTTGGAAATTTCAGAACCGTGTAACCGACCGGACTTGAACGCGTGACCTAAGCTTCATGTTGCACACAGCCCGACCAATTGGGTTGTGTGACTAACCCGAAGGATATGGGATTTTAATTAAATTTATACACTATCTGAGTTGTTTTATATATTAGTTTTAAAAAAGGTTTGCGATATATAGGGAATTCAAAAGCGTATACGAGGCTCGAACTGGAGACCTTGGACTTGTATGCACACAGTCCCACCACTGGACTATGTGTCCAACCCGATTAAAACACCATTTTAAATTCTTTTAAACACAAGTCCGATTCATCTTCTACATTTAGAAATTACAGACTGAACCTGATGAATCTGATTTAGTTTGATTTACTTGAATACTCTTTACATTTCTATTTGTTTACACAAGATCTAAATAATATAACAAGAAGAAAGAATGGGTAAAGATTATACCGAATGGGGCTGGGTCAATTTTCTGACGAAATTCCAGCAAAATGCAAGAGTTTCCGATATGGATTTTTGACAGCGGAAGTTTGCAAAGAGAGTTTCGAGAGTGTGTGTGCTCTAAAAGGGTTCAAGATATCACTATTTATAGATGAGGTCTGCATCTTGGATTGAATTTTCGGTTTCAACTTCTCGGTTAAAAATTTTTAATACAGAGATGATTATGCGACTGGTTTGAACGTTGATGACTCACATGATTGAGTCGCATATATGATTAAGATCGGTTACAAAGGTTTAATTTGCAACAGAAAATCGAATTAGAGGATTGATTTGAAGGTTTCAGTCGTTACTGGGCGGGTGTTGGATTTAAATTTTAGGAGGTTGTTTTGATATAAAATTTATTTGATTTGGGATTGTTTCAAATATGTGTGTGTGGTGTAGTGGTGTGTTGGGTGTTTGATTTGGGTGGAGACCCGGGTTCGATACCCGCGGTCTACACCTTTTGTTGTTTTATTTTTATTATTTATATTTTATTTATTATTATTATTATTATTATTATTATTTTAACTTTATTACTATTTATTATTTAATACTAATAATATAACGAATTTTAAACGCTTAACATAATTGCGTAACGAAACATCATAACATATACTTGGATTACAAAACGGAGCGGGTTTTAGAACCCGTTTTACGACAAATGTTACAATCAATACCAATATTATTTAATTGATTTTGTTTTCGATACACTGACTCCGTATCACTACCATACGTATTGATCAACTCTGTACTTGTACATGCCATTCATTTTTTTGGTTTTCTGTTTAATAACGGATTTTATGCCCCTACTGTAGACCGTAGTGAACCGAACCAAAACCGACCAAACAACATCGTTACCGGTACCTGTATTATTTTATTATTTTTTTTTCCGATAAGCTGACACGATATTACTACCATGCACTACCGAATAATATCGGTATTGGTACCTATATTCATTTTTATGCTTCCCGGTTTCAATAATTTTTTGTTTATAAAACTTTGTCTGCAATGATAAACGAATATCCGTACCAGTACTGTGGCAATATGAATTATCGATACGGTTCGAACAACATCACTGTCGGTACCAGTGTTCGTTCTCGTTCTTATCATTTTCGGTCAATGTAAAACAAGTGTTGATTTCTATACCGAGTGCATGTGTCTCACCAGTTAACGCACATAACTGATACCAATCAAATGTCCGCGATAGTGTACCGCCGGACGCGCGGGAAAATAAACCAGTAATAATGTAACACCCTGTAAAATCGTGTTCAATAGTATAGTGACACGTGTTGTATTTTAATATAGTCTATTAAAGACCAATAAGGACTAAAGGCGTCAACATGCTCAAGTTGAGCCTCTGAGTGACGAACCGATGTCAACATGCATAAATAATAGCCTCTGAGTGACATCGGAATCAACATGCTTGAAATAAGCCTCTGAGTTATCCTTTGTGAAAGTCCTAACTCTCATACGTGCCGTTTGTTGGACGAGAGAGTTCAATTTTGTAAATACGTGAAAGTTGGATAATGGAGGGCTTAAAAGTGTCAACATGTTAATTTATACCTCTGAGTGACCTTTTAACGAACCGAGAGCTCGACAATGTCCGGGCATAATCCCGGGTATGCCAAATATTGGCTACGGAGGGCTAAAAGTGTCAAAATGGTGTTTAAATAGGGTTTTATAAGCTTTTATAAGTTAAGGGGTTAAAATGTCAATTTTTGAAACTGAATTAGGGGCGGTCGCGGGCCGCGAGAGACCCGGCCTGTGTCTCCGCGCCCCGCAAGAAGAGACCTGCAGCAGAAAGTTATGTTTGGTCTCCAAGCAAAACTCCAAAATCATTAAATCGAAACCATGGCTTCTCTAAACTGCTATGCCACGTTTTAGGACACTTGTAAGCTTCTTCTTACACCCCTAAACACCTGGCTTGACCTTCTTTGAGCTCTCCAACTATAAATAGGTGCATTAGTTCATTTCAACTTGCACCTTCTCATTTCATCTCTTCTCCCTCCTCTGGAAGTTCCTAACTAAAAGGAGCAATCCAACCTAGTTCTTTTGCATCTAGGAATCACTGGTAAGTGTTCCTTCTTTATGCATTTTCGTTTATAGGCTTTTATAACCAAAAGTCAAGCGTTTTACGTACAACGCTTTGACTTTCGGTTAAGACCATTATGGACCAGCCATTGTTCGAAATGAACATGGCTAAGTGATCATTGTAAGGTAGGTGTTAGTCCCTATAAAGGGCACTTCCTGAAGATCACGTTTGCTAGACCAATTGACGGGTCAAAGTTAAGTTATTAAAAAGTCAAACACGCCATTTTCGGAAAAATCATAAATTGATCTTGTATATGTTATGAAACCTGTTTTGACACTTAAACAAGTTGGTAATAATTATTAGAACATGTATGAACCTGTTTTGAAACCTTTTCAGCGCATAGTATGGTTTTAAACCATATTTAAGGACCAAGACTTGTTACCTACTGATATTAAAACTTATTTTAAACATATTTATAGTAGGTACATATTATGAACTCAGAATCCCAAATAATTTATAAACTATGTATAAAATTACCAAAATGCCCCTATAAGGCATAATTTCGTTTTAAAACCTTAACGGGCATACAAGTTGATATCCTACTGATATCTTAACTTATTTAAAGTATAATGGCATATAGAACTTATCCATTACTTATCCGGTTACCCTATATCGCTAATATGCGCACGGTTACGTATATGTAACCATTTTTCGGAAATTAACCGAAGCGGGTTTAACCTTGTCATTTAAGTCTCAAAATCAAGAATGTTAATAGTTTACCCATATTAAATAAGTCAAGGTACTTGTTGGGATTAAACTACATTCTATCCGATCATCGTTTAATCAAGCGTTATACGTAATGATCATGTACACTATTCGGTTTATAAGACCGTTAGTATTTAATTGGCTAGCTTATGCCATAATCCAGACTAGAGACTAGCCGGTAAATGCTATCTGCACTTAGCTCATTTTGATTACGGCTGAGTTAATAAAATTAAAAGAAGGCTACCTCAGGTAAATACTCTCAACTTATTTCCCCTATACGGGCTTGGGTTACGGTAAATTATTACCGCTTGGTCGGAAATGGGATTAATCGAACGTCGGTTCGAATAGACATCCGCATATTCTGTTTTAATCAGTTTTGTTTGATAAATTAACATCGGGGGTTAACTACCGTGTCCTGGATATCCTCGGCTCATTACAATCAAAATGGCCACGACCTTAGCGCGGGTGTAGGCATACACCCGATAGACGGTCAATTATGCATTCCCACAAGGTTGGGAGGAATTGACTCCTTCGTGAGTCCAAAGTGGTGTGTACGTTAATTGTGTCTCGGTTTTCGTGCCAAGCCCCGTATGTATAACAAACATGTAAACCTGTTACAAGGTTGGACGGTCAATTAACCCAAGTTATAAAAAGATTTTGTGCTGATACACACCTAAAACATTTTTTTGAAATGTTTTCAAAATGAGTCAGTTGGGTGTATTTACCAGCGAAAGCTGACGTTTTTTCAAAAGACTAATCTGCAAGTACAATATGAAAATAGGCCGGAAGTGCTCGGTAGTGATAGAGGATCTTGCAAATCCTAAATCTGCCCAAAGTCTGTTTTATATTCTTTCCTTGTACAATTTATGATCCGCCTGTGGATATTCTATTTTAAGCTTGTATATTATTTTGTATTTTCGAACATTCGGTTTGTAGTAGTAATTTTACTCCATGACTTCCGCTGTGCCATGTTTAATTGACAATGATGTTATCAACTGATGTCATGATACTCCCCACCTAGGCCCACCGGTGTTTGGATTTCGGGGTTGGAAATCCAGGGTGTGACAGGATTGGTATCAGAGCCAATGTTTGAGAGAATTAAACACTAGCCTTTTGTGTTTAGTCTAAAACTTACACGAGCACATTTCTTAGATTTCCGAGTCTATGCATTGACCTAGGATTACTCATTTCATTATTAAGTTATAGTATGTTTTTGAATTGATTTTTAGCAGGAAATTGCCGCCACGTGTGAGAGGACAAAGTGGACGAGGAAAAGCTCCAATGAGAGAAGGACCATCAGGGCGTATTCCCCCTCAACTTCATAATTCAGATAATTATCAAGAATTAGGATATTCGTCTCCATGGCAACCAGCGAGACGTTCCGTCTCTAATAGACACTCGCCCTCACATTCCCAAAATTGTTACCACTCACACCACTCCTATCATTCTCACCATTCTCATTCTCATCACTCCTACCATGAAGAGTTTAACCCCAACCATTACTTAAACACGCCTCCAGCTGATCAAAATCAGTTGGACGAGCCACACCCTATGCACGAGGACTCCGACCCGGAGATTCCACCGTCGGGATCAAATGTGCATCCCATTGAAATTTCGAGCGATTCAAACTCGTATGCCGGATCGCCCTACCAAGGTCCTAAAGAGTGGGACCAATACTGGAACCAATTTAATTTTGACCACACTCCTTCTCACCACTCTCAACCACCTCCTGTTCAAGAAGATGTCCACATGGAACCAGTGGACCAACCTCAACCACCACCCGAACCATCAAGGAGGAAGCGTGGAGCATGCATGTCGGTACGTGCCGGACAAAGGTCGGATCGCTACCACCTTTACCCAACTCCTATCCCACGATTCAAGAGGACCCACAAATGGGTGGACCCTCTAATGTTCAACCTATAGTGGAACCAACACCAACACCTGCTGTTCAACCACCACCAACGGGTTATACTAACCCAATTCCCACGTATCCAGACACGTCTGGATATGATCCTTTTAACCAGTCTACACCGGTAGACTATCAAGCATGGTCGCAAAACCCATACATGCAGGCGGTTATGCACAATACACTTTACCCGTCTCCTTTCCCACCTACTGGATATCCAACTTATGGGTACCAGTATCCGGTTATGCCACAACCACAACCACAACCTCCGCCACCACTTGAGGCCATTAATGAGGCCTTAGAAAGGATGAAAGAAATGCAACAATAGGCACAGAAACAGAGAAGTAGACAAATAAATTCTTCAAGAAACTCTCCAAATTGGTCAAGGGAAAGAAGGACGAGTGAAGTCTCTTCTAATTATATGTAGTCCCTGCGAGGACATTGTTATTTCTTTAGTCTCTGCATGGACATTTTTATTTCTTATAGTCCTTGCGTGGACAAGTTTATTTCATCTTTCTAATATTGTAATTTCTTATGGAAATTTAATGAAGTACTTTTGGAATTATATATATACATATATATATATATATATATGTAATTCATCCTCTTGAAAACGAGCGCCTCGATTTTATGCTCTGCTATATAATTCCAAAAGACCTTAATAGATTGATTATGCCAAGTGGCACAGACCACACAGTGGCCAAGAAATGATAGTTAAGTACGAAGGAGTCTTCTATCAGGATAGTTAAGGGAAGTTATCCTTCTATCCAGAAGTAAGGGACTAGGTCCAAACCTCCAAGGTCGTTAAGGTCGGAGGTGACCGGGACCATTACTCAATTATTAAGGTACTCTTATGTAACATTAAGAAATGTTCATACTCCTGGTAAGTGTGGCTTGAGGAACCACACTAGCCGTCAGGCCACTGTGCCCAAGTATCCGAAGGGATAGGCTGATACGCCATTGTCTGTTAAGATGTAGGCCAATGTGCCCAATTATCTGAAGGGATAGGCTGATATGCCATATACATCTGATATGATATAGGCCAATGTGCCCAATTATCCGAAGGGATAGGCTGATACGCCATTGTATATCTGTTAAGATGTAGGCCAATGTACCCAATTATCCGAAGGGATAGGCTGATATGCCATATACATCTGATATAATATAGGCCAACGTGCCCAATTATCCGAAGGGATAGGCTGATACGCCATTATATATATATTTGTTATGATATAGGCCAATGTACCCAATTATCCGAAGGGATAGGCTGATACGCCATTATATATCTGTTATGATATAGGCCAATATGCCCAATTATCCAAAGGGATAGGCTGAGACACCATTATATATATATGTTATGACATAGGCCAATGTGCCCAATTATCCGAAGGGATAGACTGATATGCCATTGTACATCTGATATGATGTAGGTCAATGTGCCCAATTAATTGTCCAACGGGACAGGCTGATATGCCATATACATCTGATATGATGTAGGCCAATGTGCCCAATTAATTCTCCAACGAGACAGGCTGATATGCCATGTACATCTGATATGATGTAGGCCAATGTGCCCAATTAATTGTCCAACGGGACAGGCTGATATGCCATATACATCTGATATGATGTACGTGCCCAATTATTATCCAATGTGACAGACTGACATCCCATATGTATTATGTCTTAAGTGACAAGCCAATGTGCCAGGCTAATATGCCATATATATATATATATATTGTGTCCAATGTGACCGGCCAATGTGCCCAATTAATATGTACGCTAAGGGACATGCTTATGACCTATGTGTAATTGTCTGTATGACAATGACAGTTGTAACATTACGATCCGTTGTCCAATAATATATGGACTTCGTCCAAATTGTAATTTGCCTATGATGGTCCTATTAAGACCCATGCCAAATATAGATATATTAAGCCTAAGAGTTGTGATGTTATTCACACTAGTAAAGGCAAGGGATTGTTATATCCAATGATTAAAGCCGATATGGTTGGTATACCGTGGCTAAGACAAAGTTTTATTGGTATATAGAAACCAGACTTAAAGATGACTAACTCAAATGAAGCACAAAGTAGCCACAGAAATGTAGAATCTAATGAAGCTGAAAACAGAAATATAGATGATGAAAATTTTCAAGCTCGCATAGATGCGGCTGTCGAAAGGGCCATGGGAAAGGCCATAGAAAAGTTAAGAGAGCCGAGTGCCACTCGCTCTAGACCCTTATCTATTCCACCATCTTCAGCTCATAGGGAGAGCTCTGTTCACTCTTCGAATGCGAAGAGTGAACCAAAGAGAATAGATCTTATGAAAAGTCCCGTTCTATTAAGGACGGATGTACTTATAAGTATTTCGTCTCATGTAAGCCCCGAGACTTTAACGGGGAGAAAGGAGCTGTAGAAGCTCTAAAGTGGCTAGACGAAATAGAGACAATTGTAGATATCAACAACTGTGCTGATAAGGATGTGGTCAAGTACGTATCACAATCCTTCAACGACGATGCCCTAACATGGTAGAAGGCCATGATTCAATCAACAGGTAAGGTACACATGTACAACTTGGGATGGTCCAAGTTTGTTGATTTGGTAAAAGAAACTTATTGCCCAACCCATGAGGTGGAGAAAATAGAGACAAACTTCTTGTCTCTATCAAGGAAAAACCTAGACTGTCGGAAGCACGTCTCCGATTTCAACTCCCTATCTAGGTTAGTATCCTATTTGATCACCCCCGAATCTAAACGCATTGCGCGTTTCATAAATGGGTTGGCGCCCGAGATAAAGGGCATGGTAAAGGCTGCACGGCCTAATACATATAGGTCTGCTGTAGACCTATCTCTTTCCCTCACCCTAGATCTGGTAAGACAAAAGTCGATTAAGACTGAAACTGATGGAAAGAGGAAATGAGAGGATAAACTCCCAAGGATTTAAGAAGAAAGGAAATTTCGGGTTCGAGAAGAACCAGCACGTGTCTAGTGACAAACCTCTGTGCAAAAATTGTAAATATAGGCATTGAGGACAATGTAGTATAAGTCCACAAACCAAACCCTGTGGTATCTGCAAGAGAAAAGGGCATAAGACCTTAGATTGTAAGGATCTTAAGGATGCAGTTTGCTTTAACTGCAACAAAAAAAGGGCATATAACGTATAATTGCCCCAAGAAACCCAAAAGTAATAAGGCAAAGCCTGGAGAGGCCAAGAAGGGAAATGCATGTGCCTTTCAAATGAATGCCAGGGAGGCCGTTAATGACAACAACGTCATAACAGGTACTTTCCCCATTAATGATATTTATGCTAGAGTTCTTTTTGATTCAGGTGCAGATAAATCATTTGTTGACCATAAGTTTAGTAAACTATTAAATTTACCCATAAGAACTCTAGACAAAATTTATGAGATAGAACTCACCGATGGAACCTTAGAAATTGCTTATTCCATTCTTGATGGATGCTCTATATTCATTAAGAATCATTCCATCCCTATCTCGCTTTTGCCAATGAAATTGGCGGGGTTCGATGTTGTCTTAGGCATGGATTGGTTATCTCATAACCAAGCCCGCATTGCCTGCGATAAAAAGCTCATCGAGATTAAGACCCCATCTGGTGAAATGATCACCATCCTTGGAGACTCACACTATGGATTGCCAGACAAGGTGTCGTTATTTAAGGCATTCAAGTGTTTGAGAAGAGGCTGTGTCATCTATATGGCACAAGTTACCATAAATGAACCAAAGCCGAACCTTGAAGATCAACCAGTTATCTCGGAGTATCCCGATGTTTTTCCTGAAGAATTACCAGGCCTACCTTCAGATAGGCAAGTGGAGTTCAGAATAGATATCATACCAGGAGTAGCACCCGTAGCTAGAGCTCCATATAGGCTAGCTCCAACCAAAATGAATGAGCTATGAGTTCAATTGGACGAACTCTTGGAGAAAGGCTTTATTTAGCCTAGTTCCTCACCTTGGGGAGCTCCTATTCTGTTTGTAAAGAAGAAAGACGGTTTGATGCGAATGTGCATCGACTTCGGGAGCTGAATAAGCTAACCATTAAGAATAGATATCCTCTGCCCAGGATCGATGATTTATTCGATCAGCTTCAAGGGGCTAGTTACTTTTCTAAGATAGATTTAAAATCAGGATATCATCAACTGAAGGTTAGAAATGAAGATGTTCCTAAGACAGCCTTCAGGACCCGCTATGGTCATTTTGAATTTTTGGTGATGCCTTTTGGGCTCACAAATGCACCAACAGCGTTCATGGATCTCATGACTAGAGTCTGCAAACCGTATTTGGATAAGTTTGTCATTGTCTTCATAGACGACAAACTTATCTATTCTCGTAATCAAGCTGACAACGAGAAACATCTTCGGTGCATCCTCGAATTATTAAGGCAGGAGAAACTTTATGCAAAGTTCTCTAAATGCGAATTTTGGCTTAGAAAAGTCCAATTTCTTAGACACATGGTAAGTGAGCGTGGTATACAAGTGGATCCCGCCAAAATTGAGGCTATAATGAATTGGGAAGTGCCCAAGACCCCAACGGAAGTTCGTAGTTTCTTAGGATTGGCTGGTTACTATAGGAGGTTCATTGATAACTTTTCAAGGATAGCCATTCCTTTAACTTCCTTGACCCGTAATAATATTAAGTATAATTGGGGTCCAAAACAACAAGAATCTTTTGAGATTCTTAAACACAAGCTAAGCAACGCTCCTGTGTTATCTCTACCTGAGGGTATTGAGAATTTCGTGGTCTATTGTGATGCTTTGCACACTGGCATGGGTTGTGTGCTAATGCAAAATGGTAAGGTAATTGCCTACGCATCACGACAAGTAAAGGTGCATGAAAGGAATTACACCACCCATGATTTGGAACTGGTGCCGTTGTAATTGCACTAAAACTATGGAGACATTACTTGTATAGCACAAAGTGTGTTATATACACAGACCATAAAAGTCTCTATGTTCAATCAGAAAGAATTGAACATGCGACAACGCCGGTGGATGGAAACGCTTAATGATTATGATTGCGAGATTCGCTACCATCCAGGCAAGGCAAATGTAGTTGCCGATGCCTTAAGTCGCAAGGAAAAGATTAAACCTATAAGGATTAACGCTAAGAGCATTGAGCTCAGAAATAGCTTGAGTGAGAAGCTATTAGATGCGCAGAAGCAAGCCTTGTTAGAGGCTAATATCCCTAGTGAGGGATTAGGTGGAACCATTGATCAATTAACGCCTGGAAAGGATGGAATCCTAAGATTTAATGATAGAATTTGGGTTCCGATCTTTGGAGGACTTAGGAATCTAATCCTCCAGGAAGCGCATAATTCAAAATACTCTGTTCACCCGGGAGTTGACAAGATGTATCAAGATTTGAAGAAGAATTATTGGTGGATGGGTTTGAAGAAATCCATAGCCACTTATGTAGCTAAGTGTCTGACGTGTTCGCAAGTTAAGGCTGAACATCAGAAACCGTCAGGACTACTACAACAATTAGAAATTCCCACTTGGAAATGGGAAATGGTAACTATGGATTTAATTACCAAGTTACCTAAGACCAAAAGTGGTAATGACACTATTTGGGTCATAGTGGATAGGCTGACTAAGTCAGCTCATTTCTTGCCAATTAAAGAGACGTATAATTCAGATAAATTGGCTAAGTTGTATGTGGACAAGATAGTGTCCCTACACGGTATGCCAGTATCTATTGTATCTGATAGAGATACTAGATACACATCTCACTTTTGGAAAAGTTTCCAACAATCGTTAGGCACACGATTAAATTTTAGTATGGCTAACCATCCGCAGACTGATGGTCAAAGTGAGCGTACAATTCAGACACTGGAAGACATGCTCAGGGCATGTGTGATTGATTTAGGTGGAAGTTGGGATGACCACTTACCCCTAATAGAATTCTCCTACAATAATAGCTATCATACTAGCATTAAGGCTGCGCCTTTTGAGGCCTTATATGGGAGAAAGTGTAGAACGCCCGTATGTTGCGCAGAAGTTGGGGAGGCCCAACTATCAGGACCTGAGATTGTCCTGAAGACCACAGAAAAGATTGTGCAAATCCGTGATCGTCTCAAAGCTGCCAGGGATAGGCAGAAGAGCTATGCTGACAAGAGGCGTAAACCTCTTAAGTTCCAAGTAGGGGACAAAGTCATGCTAAAAGTATCACCCTGTAAAGGTGTGATGCATTTTGGAAAGAAGGGCAAGTTAAGCCCAAGATATATTAGACCATCGAGATAGTCGAATGTGTCGGCACTATAGCTTATAAGCTCAGGTTGCCAAAGGAGCTTAGTGGAATTCATGATGTATTCCACATATCTAATCTTAAGAAATGTCTAGCCTGTCACACCCCAACCCGCAGCGGAAAAGGTGATCGGGGCATGATTGGGTTATCATCAAAGCTCATGACATTTATTATGCGTTTCATATTCATTAAATACAATTCAATGGAAATTTACAATAATTGATACAACATATTCTAACTATCAATCTAAGCTTCTTTGTTCTCTTCTAAGGCATTTCCTAGGTTTTCTTTGCTTCGACCTGTTCACCTGTATCATGTGTAAAAAGGTTTTGGATCAACATAAAGTTGGCGAGTGAATCCTATGGAAAACATTTGAACAAGTTTATTTAAATTGATTATGAAATATGTGCACAACCAAACATGAGTAAAAATAGATGTAAACTTATTCAACAATCATAAGATATTAAATAAAACACACATGAACAATAATGGAACATTTAGAGGCACGCGATGCTCAACTCGTCTCTCACGAGGAACTGAGGGGCCTAACGAATGAATTGCATAAACATGATAATATGAATGACACAACTACAATCAATATAAACTCAATGATACACACATGAACAATAATGAATTTGATTTGAGGCACGCGTTGTTCAACTCGTCTCCCACGAGGAACTGATGGGCTTAATGAATGAGTTTCATATAAATTGACAATAGGAAATAAGTAATCACAACAATATAACAATCTAAGTTTAGATCATGATGTGGTATGGCACAAGTTTAAATAAACAAGTTAGTTATTTTTATAACACATGACACACCCCAAAACGTGTAATTTAAAAGGGGGAGTTGTAAGATTCACTCACAGTGGGTGCGTTCGGTTGATGATGTTGAATGCACGCGAAGTGGTTTTAACCACGAGTGAGATTAACCTAGATAAATCGCATTATGGTTTGGTAAGTAAACGGATTTTATTAATCTATTTTAGTAGGATTGTTGGGTGTATTTTTGTGAGTTTGAGGCTATTTTCTAACCTTAAAAATGTTATTTTTAAGTATTTTTAATTGATTTTTAATTAAAATAATTAAATAAAATAATAAAAAAATTTGCCTTTTTCTGACCGTTGACTTGACCGTTGACCGTTGACTGACCGTTGACCGGTTTGAATCGTGTATATAAGTGCGCTGAGTGAGGCTCGAACCTGAGACCTCCCGTACGCGTGCACGCAGCTCTACCAACTGAGCTACGTGTCTAACCCGTTATATATCTATTTTTAATTATATATATATATTAATTATGTTAAATCGAAAATCCTTTTATTTTAAAAACAATTTAAGTGAATCGGATGGTGCGCTCCACAGGTCTCGAACCCGGGACCTGTGGCTTAAACTAACACATAGTCCACCGCAGGACTGTGTGTCCAACTTGTTAACTTTACTGATTTTTATTATACTTAAACACAAATTAGTTATTTCCTTTTCTGTCTTATTTAAAAAAATAGATAATTGTCCGAGTCGGTGCAGTAGCCCGGACTCGAACTCGTGACCTGTGATATAAACATACACACAGTCCACCACTGGACTGTGTGTCTAACTTGGTTATCTTTCTGGTTATTAATATACTTAACATATATCAGTATGACTCCGGTTCGGTTAATCAAAAAAATCATTTTTATTAAGGCGACGTGTGTGAAACAGGATTCGAACTCGAGACGTTTGTATGTTTAACGTGCACACAGTCCACCGCTGGACTGTGTGTCTAACCCGAGTAATTTCTTGATTTATATTATACTTATATACTATCGTAACATCGTCTTCCTCGTTGAGTTTTAACCAGAGATGACGACTGACTGGTTCGAAGTCTTAATCGGTTTCTTTAGTGTTTTAGGTTAATTATAGATGAGATATAAGTAAAAGAAACAGAAATTAGGCGAAAAGGTATACCGACTATCTTCCTCTGTTTTCCGGCAGAACTCCGGCGACGGCAATACCTTCCGGCAACGAGTGTCTTGCAGCAGAGAAACTTCAGAAAGCTTACAAAATATGTGGGTGACTTCGGTATAAGTTCAAATGGTTTAGTAAGGCTCAGAAATGAGGAAACCGGTTTTCCGACGACGAACAGAATAATTCCGGCGAGTGGAATTACGTCCGGTAAAGGTGTGGTTTTGAGCGAAAAGGTTTGCAGTGGGTTGTGGGTGAATTTATAGGGAGAAACCGAGATGTATTTGGCCCGATTTCCAACTGGATTCATCGGTTATGAAAACTCCGGCGGTTATAACTTTGGTTGCGGACCCAGACGTCGGTTATAACCGATGTCTTAGTAATGGTTTACGTTATAACGGAAGTTGTCGTTAAATGCTCGCGAGATTGCCGGGATTTCCGACGACTGAACTATTGGGCGCCGGTTTTGAATTCGTAACGTCATGATATCAATTAAATGATTCTAATGTTTAACAATTCAGTGGCGCAGTGGTTTGTGTGTGGTGTGTTAAGTTTGATGTTGAACCGGTACTGACCCGGGTTCGAAACCCGGCAGAATCAAAACATTTTTATTTTGCGATTTTTAACAGTTTTTCAAAAACTAATTATATATTCCCGTATAATAATTGATTATGTATCGTTTAAAATTATTTTGGGCATTTAATTCGCAACGAAAATTTTGACTGACTGTTCGGTTGATAAACGGAGCGGGTTTGGTAAATCCGTTTTTTGACGGATGTTATATAGCCGATGAGTCGCTAGCAATGTCGCATAATGAGGTGCAAATTGATGAAAACCTGAGGTTCCTTGAGAAACCAATTTCGATCGAGGATCGACAGGTTAAGAAGCTCCGAAGAAAGATGATACCTATAGTAAAGGTTAAGTGGGACACTTTTAGAGGTCCTAAGTATACATCGGAGGTTGAGTCCACTATGCGACAAAAGTATCCCCATCTTTTTGAATAAAAACTCGAGCTCAAGATTTCTTTTAAGGGGGTGAGGATATAACACCCTGTAAAATCGTGTCCAATAGTATAGTGACACGTGTTGTATTTTAATATAGTCTATTAAAGACCAATAAGGACTAAAGGCGTCAACATGCTCAAGTTGAGCCTCTGAGTGACGAACCGATGTCAACATGCATAAATAATAGCCTCTGAGTGACATCAGAATCAACATGCTTGTAATAAGCCTCTGAGTGATCCTTTGTGAAAGTCCTAACTCTCATACGTGCCGTTTGTTGGACGAGAGAGTTCAATTTTGTAAATACGTGAAAGTTGGATAATAGAGGGATTAAAAGTGTCAACATGTTAATTTATACCTCTGGGTGACCTTTTAACGAACCGAGAGCTCGACAATGTCCGGGCATAATCCCGGGTATGCCAAATATTGGCTACGGAGGGCTAAAAGTGCCAAAATGGTGTTTAAATAGGTTTTTATAAGTTTTTATAAGTTAAGGGGTTAAAGTGTCAACTTTTGAAACTGAATTACGGGTGGTCGCGGGCCGCGAGAGACCCGGCTTGTGTCTCTCGCGCCCCGCGAGAAGAGACCTGCAGCAGAAAGTTTTGTTTGGTCTCCAAGCAAAACTCTAAAACCATTAAATCGAAACCATGGCTTCTCTAAACTGCTATGCCACTTTTTTGGACACTTGTAAGCTTCTTCTTACACCCCTAAACACCTGGCTTGACCTCCTTTGAGCTCTCCAACTATAAATAGGTGCATTAGTTCACCATTTCAACTTGCACCTTCTCATTTCATCTCTTCTCCCTCCTCTGGAAGTTCCTAACTAAAAGGAGCAATCAACATAGTTCTTTTGCATCTAGGAATCACTGGTAAGTGTTCCTTCTTTGTGCATTTTCGTTTATAGGCTTTTATAACCAAAAGTCAAGCGTTTTATGTAAAACGCTTTGACTTTCGGTTAAGACCATTATGGACCAGCCATTGTTCGAAATGAACATGGCTAAGTGATCATAGTAAGGTAGGTGTTAGTCCCTATAAAGGGCACTTCCTGAAGATCACGTTTGCTAGACCAATTGACGGGTCAAAGTTAAGTTATTAAAAAGTCAAACAGGCCATTTTCGGAAAAATCATAAATTGATCTTATATATGTTATGAAACCTGTTTTGACACTTAAAAAAGTTGGTAATAATTATTAGAACATGTATGAACATGTTCGGCTCGTCAATTTCAGTTCTAGGGTCGGTTCGTAACCGAAAGTCGTGAAGTTTGACTTCTGCTTTGACTTTCGATTCTGACCCGATTTAGATTAGTTAGATACTGATCTAAAGTTGCATTATTATATTCATAATTTTATGTAGCATAACCCTCTGAGGTTATATTACATGATCATAATCAGAATCTATGTTTATGCACAAGTTCCATAATTATGCCATATTTGACCAAAATGTCCTTTTTGCATAAAACAAGGTTTTAAAGATAATAAACTTGAAACTAAGTTTTCTACTGATATAATATTATAAGTAGGATTAATTGGGATGATTAACCAAGTTATAAACTGAGTTTTCAAGCAAGTCCTCAAACTATGTCGATAAATGATGGTTTTAGCCCTTGTGGCTTATAAAATAGTTTTAATCAAATCTTTTCAAGGTAAATCATTTATCTACTGATATGTTATATTAAATAACATATTTTAAACATTTTAATCTGATCCAAATGTCAGTTTTAGTGAACATCACATAATGACGTCATTTTACGACATAAGCGCCGTTTCGGCGCATGGTATGGTTTTAAACCATATTTAAGGACCAAGACTTGTTACCTACTGATATTAAAACTTATTTTAAACATATTTACAGTAGGTACATATTATAAACTCAGAATCCCAAATAATTTATAAACTATGTATAAAATTACCAAAATGCCCGTATAAGGCATAATTTCGTTTTAAAACCTTAACGGGCATACAAGTTGATATCCTACTGATATCTTAACTTATTTAAAGTATAATGGCATATAGAACTTGTCCATGACTTATCCGGTTACCCGATATCGCTAATATGCGCACGGTTACGTATATGTAACCATTTTTTGAAAATTAACCTAAACGGGTTTAACCTTGTCATTTAAGTCTCAAAATCCAGAATGTTAATAGTTTACCCATATTAAACAAGTCAAGGTACTTGTTGGGATTAAACTACATTCTATCCGATCATCGTTTAATCAAGCGTTATACGTAATGATCATGTACACTATTCGGTTTATAAGACCGTTAGTATTTAATTGGCTAGCTTATGCCATAATCCAGACTAGAGACTAGCCGGTAAATGCTATCTGCACTTAGCTCATTTTGAATACGGCTGAGTTAATAAAATTAAAAGAAGACTTCCTCAGGTAAATACTCTCAACTTATTTCCCCTATACGGGCTTGGGTTACGGTAAATTATTACCGCTTGGTCGGAAATGGGATTAATCGAACGTCGGTTCGAATAGACATCCGCATATTCTGTTTTAATCAGTTTTGTTTGATAAATTAACATCGGGGGTTAACTACCGTGTCCTGGATATCCTAGGCTCATTACAATCGAAATGGCCACGACCTTAGCGCGGGTGTAGGCATACACCCGATAGACGCTCAATTATGCATTCCCACAAGGTTGGGAGGAATTAACTCCTTCGTGAGTCCAGTGGTGTGTACGTTAATTGTGTCTCCTTCGTGAGTCCATAATTATGCCATCTTTGACCAAAATGCCCTTTTTTGCATAAAACAAGGTTTTAAAGATAATAAACTTGAAACTAAGTTTTCTACTGATATAATATTATAAGTAGGATTAATTGGGATGATTAACCAAGTTATAAACTGAGTTTTCAAGCAAGTCCTCAAACTATGTCAATAAATGATGGTTTTAGCCTTGTGGCTTATAAAATAGTTTTAATCAAATCTTTTCAAGGTAATCATTTATCTACTGATATGTTATATTAAATAACATATTTTAAACATTTTAATCTGATCCAAATGTCAATTTTAGTGAACATCACATAATGACGTCATTTTACGACATAAGCGCCGTTTCGGCGCATGGTATGGTTTTAAACCATATTTAAGGACCAAGACTTGTTACCTACTGATATTAAAACTTATTTTAAACATATTTACAGTAGGTACATATTATAAACTCAGAATCCCAAATAATTTATAAACTATGTATAAAATTACCAAAATGCCCGTATAAGGCATAATTTCGTTTTAAAACCTTAACGGGCATACAAGTTGATATCCTACTGATATCTTAACTTATTTAAAGTATAATGGCATATAGAACTTGTACATGACTTATCCGGTTACCCGATATCGCTAATATGCGCACGGTTACGTATATGTAACCATTTTTTGAAAATTAACCTAAACGGGTTTAACCTTGTCATTTAAGTCTCAAAATCCAGAATGTTAATAGTTTACCCATATTAAACAAGTCAAGGTACTTGTTGGGATTAAACTACATTCTATCCGATCATTGTTTAATCAAGCGTTATACGTAATGATCATGTACACTATTCGGTTTATAAGACCGTTAGTATTTAATTGGCTAGCTTATGCCATAATCCAGACTAGAGACTAGCCGGTAAATGCTATCTGCACTTAGCTCATTTTGAATACGGCTGAGTTAATAAAATTAAAAGAAGACTTCCTCAGGTAAATACTCTCAACTTATTTCCCCTATACGGGCTTGGGTTACGGTAAATTATTACCGCTTGGTCGGAAATGGGATTAATCGAACGTCGGTTCGAATAGACATCCGCATATTCTGTTTTAATCAGTTTTGTTTGATAAATTAACATCGGGGGTTAACTACCGTGTCCTGGATATCCTAGACTCATTACAATCGAAATGGCCACGACCTTAGCGCGGGTGTAGGCATACACCCGATAGACGCTCAATTATGCATTCCCACAAGGTTGGGAGGAATTAACTCCTTCGTGAGTCCAGTGGTGTGTACGTTAATTGTGTCTCGGTTTTCGTGCCGAGCCCCGTATGTATGACAAACTTGTAAACCTATTACAAGGTTGGACGGTCAATTAACCCAAGTTATAAAAAGATTTTGTGCTGATACACACCTAAAACATTTTTTTGAAATGTTTTCAAAATGAGTCAGTTGGGTGTATTTACCAGCGAAAGCTAACGTATTTCAAAAGACTAATCTGCAGGTACAATACGAAAATAGGCCGGAAGTGCTCGTAGTGATAGAGGATCTTGCAAATCCTAAATTTGCCCAAAGTCTGTTTTTATATTCTTTCCTTGTACAATTTATGATCCGCTTGTGGAGCTTCTATTACAAGCTTTTATATTATTTTGTATTTTCGAACATTCGGTTTGTAATACTCCAAGACTTCCGCTGTGTATGTTTTAATTGACAATGATGTTATCAACTGATGTCACGATACTCTCCACCTGGGCCCACTAGTGTTTGGATTTCAGGGTTGGAAATTCAGGGTGTGACAAATAATAATAGTAATAATATATTTGAACAGTTTATGAAAGAAATAAGAAAGTTTGTAATTTCCGGTGAAATTATCATACCTCTGCCCTCCCTTCCAACATTTTATATGTATAAATGCCATAGAAACCTAGGTAGATATATAATGTAAACACACCACCTTAGCTTGGGTATTCACGGTAGCCGGTTGTCATCTTCGATCACTACAATCACGTTGCTGGTTCATAGAACCTCATCAACATCTCTATATAAAACCATAATCATTTTCACCATGTTATTCCAATCACATCCCACAATCTTCCCCCACATTAATTAACAATGGCTTTGGGGTCTCCTGTCACGATTATCTTTTGCTTCGCTGCCATGATCGCGGCAGCTGTGGCCATGGATCCCAACATGCCCGGAATGGACATGCCTCCTGCTCCTTCGCCATCCGGGACCGCCATGGTTTCTCCGTCGGACTGTGGTTGGTGGGTTTGTCGCTTTGGCCCTCTCATATCTCTTGATCAAAGAAAGGGCTTAATATGTTGTTACGTTGCTATATTTCGTATGCTGCTGATTATGGCTCTTGTGTGTTAGTTCTTTAAATTGTGTTTCTTGAAAGTGTTGTAATATCTTACCTAAATAAGAAATAATAAATATTGATTTTGTGTATTTTAGAACTGTTTGAATCTCAGATGTAATAAGAAGCTATTTGATCTCAGCGTAATCCTATTTATCTAGTTAGTTTTTAGAAATTAGATATTTAACTTCAAACTAATTTTCAGTTGTATTAATAGGAATTGTACCATACAAATACCACTAGGAAACTAGGAGAAAGAGTTCTAACGCTTTTAACACATGGTAGAATCCGTTCATGATCACCAAAAAATGATCCTTGGGTGTGATCAGTCACCGAAGCAGGCCAAAATTATAAAATTACAAATTTACTTGAATAAATACAAATTAATATCATAAATAAAAGTGTAATTACGCTAATACATGATTTACTCATTGTTAACTATAAAATTAAAATACAGAAGTTTGAAGAATTTAAGGAGTATCTTGATTGATGAAATTGGAGGCTTAAAAGAAGGAATTTAGGTCTGCCATGTGATTCGGCTCCTCGAGGTCTTTCCGCCGCATGCTAATGAGCCCCATAACTCCAATTATAATTCAAAGTTATATCCGTATAAAATTTAGGTCATGTTTGCATTATTTTCTTTATCTAATTGGTCCATATAATAATCTGCCAACTCTCAGATCACCTCCTGATCATAGTACATTTATTTAAAAAGAATCAATTTGGATTTAATATATACACATTTTAACATCAATCACATGTGATCAGAAGGTGTGCGTTACAATTAAAGAAAAGAGTTTCCTAATTTTTATTATAATATAATTATATATTTTTAAGGAATTAGGAATACTGTATAATTTATAATTTTGTCTTTTTATGGTTTTTGTAAAGGGAAGGAGGGGAAAATAAATTTTAGGGTATTCTATCTTTGAAACTAAATTTGGTTTGATATAAATTTGCCATAAAAGTTTACTATGTCTAGTTTTTTTAAGATAGATTATATTTTTGGTATCGTAAGCGAGTGCAGTTACTGTTACGGTGCGGCAAACCGAACCGATTAGGAGTTAATATCATCGTTTCTGGTAATGATATTATCGGAACTGGTATCAGTATTCGTTTTTATGGTTTTCGACAAGCCGATCAACCAAAGTCACGCTGTGTAGCATGGGGAAATGACAAAACTCCCGCTGCATAGCGCGGCAAAGAAAAAAACCTAATTTTAAATTAAGTATTGTTTGATAAATATCGACTTTTATTTAAAATCTTAGGGGCTGTTTAGCAATTTCTGAATGGGTAAAGGCTAAACCAGTAAGAGGTCTAGAGAGATGAACCATTAAGTGCTAAAACCAGTAAGAGTCTGAACCATTAAGAACTAATATAATGCTTAGCCGTTCAGAGGCAAATGTCAGACTAATTCAGATAAGAGGTCTCAACCATTTAGACTCAGTATAATATTTAAACATTTAGAGGCAAATGGCTGAATAATTTAGTCAATTTGCTCATAAAACAAACAATCTGAACCATCAAGTGTTAAACCAATAAGAAGTCTATACTATTAAGAACCTCATTACTAAGAGCTAAACAAAAAATCTCTTAGTTCATATTAATGACATGACTTTATTTTATTATTTTTTTATTCAATTTAATCTGAATGAATTTTTAAAGTAATATATTAAAATACAAGTAATGTTTGGTGGGGCAGAGAGAAATAAAAAAAATCTTAATATAAAAAGATTTCCATTATAAATTAAGAGTTAAGAATTAGTTAAGTAAGTCAAATAATCTTACTATATGTATTAAGACACGAGTGAAGATAAATTAAAGATAAAAAAATAAGAAAGATGTAATTTTAAATCACTTGGTGCAAAAACAATTCAGTTTTAACAAATAAAAAATAAGAAATGTTTTATTTTAAACCACTTGGTGGAAAAACAATTCGATTTTAATAAATTCAGTGGGGCATTAGAGGAGATTTTAAACTTAAATATGTATGGTCTTAAAACCATACAAAAACAATATTATAATCATTTTTTTATGATGGTTTAACTATTATAACAAGAAAATTCAATCTTAAAACCATATAAAAACAATATTATAATCGTTTTTATTTATGATGGTTTAGCTATTATAATAAGAAAATTTAATATACGTCACAAACAAACTAATCTTGCTTTTAGAGCTACACTTTTATTCACGATAGAACTAGAACTCTTAAACTAAGAAAAGGACACGTTTTCACATTCAATTCATATCCGCATGTTATAAACCCTTTAGTTAGTCTTGGTTAATCATTCCCTACTTTCTCCTTTGTTAATTCTCTCTCTATATATGTGTGAGGAATCAAATATAAAATGGTTTTGATCTAAGATTATGAGTAGTGGAGAGATTTGAGTTGAGGATATAAATTGACACGTGTCTAACACACGTAGACTATGTAGGCTTCTCACCTAACTCAAGCCCCTCAGTGGAGGGTTTGGTTTTGAGGCATGAGTTGATATGTTACACTAGTTTTTTACACTTTCTTTTACTAATGAAATGAATTAAAATTATAAATTTTTTTATATTAATTTAAAAAAAACAATGACAATTATACTAAAAAAATAAATCAAATGAAATAAAAAAATCACATCAAATAAAAATAAAACTACTATATCACTTATTTTTAATTATCATCATCGCCATTAGGGTTGTATCTTGGAACCCTCCAAATATGTTCAGCCAAATCCACTTAAAGGTTGTGATGCATCTGTCTGTTCTGGATTTCAAATCTGTATACTGTTCTTCATCCTCTAAAATTATGTTGTGTAAAATAATGCATGCGTACATTACATTACATTACCTTTCTTTTTTCTTCTTTTTCCCACAATCGACATGACATGCTCAAAATTCGTCATCTTTTCTGTATAACACCAAAAGCTCGCTAGATGTCTTTGCTTGCCACCATTTGAGCTATGTTAAACTTTGTTATCTTTTCATCCGTGAAAATGATTTTACGAACACAATATACTCAGGGTAAATTCCATCCATTAGATAATACTCATACTTGTATTCGACCTCGTTTACAAAAAAAGATCCTTTCGGTCCAACATCGTTTATAAGATCGTTGAAAATGGGCGATTAATTAAGAATATTTATATTGTATGCGAACCGGGCACACCAATAAATGCATGTCAAATCCAAAGATCTTGTTATACAACCGCTTCAAGCATCATAGCTGGTTTTCCATGATATCCACTCGTGTATTGGCCTTGCCATGCGGTTGTACAAAGTTTACATTCTCATTTCCTAAAATCTAAACTACCAAGCATCCCAAGGAAACCATGTCTTTCGTTATGCAACTCCAAATTTGTTGTATGTCACTGAACAAGATTTTGAAGAGTTTCCATAGTGAACGTAGGTTTTCTCGAATACAGTTCTATATATAATTCAGTGATATACAAAAATTGTGAAGAGCTTCCTTAGTCGTTCGTGCTGACATCTTTAAGTAGTCGTCTATTATGTCGAAACAAGAGCCATAAGCTAATTGTCTAAGCGCTACTGTCACCTTTTGCAACGTGGAGAATCCCAAATAATCATGCGCATCGTGTTTTGTTTGAAATATTCATATTTATCCTCCAAATCTTTTGATATTCTTAAAAATAAATTTCGACTCATACGAAAGCGCCGACTGAAATTTTTTTCATCATATGTTGGTTCGGGGGAGAAGTAATCACATACCAATAAATCATGGACGTCTTGCCTATCACACCCCGACCCGCAGCGGAATAAGAGTCGGGGCATAATTGGGTTATCACCAAAGCTCATGATGTTTACTAAATGTTTCATATTTATTAAATTCAAATTACAACTTAATGTTCAAACCAAATTCATACAAATACAAGGAAATGAAACAAAGTAAAACAATCCAAAGTCTAAACTGATTTATTCTTCTAGGCCGTCCTATATGTTTCTTGCTTGAACTGGATCACCTGTATCATGTGTAAAAATGGGGGATTTTGGGTCAACAAAAGTTGGCGAGTGAACCTTGTTAGAAAACATTTGTTATTGATTTCTTGTTGTATTTAATATGGAAAAATTGTGCAATAATCATATGTGAGCAAACGTATATAATCAAACAATAACAAACCACCTTGCATGAGTATATGACATGAATGATAATGCATATGTTGGCAACGTCACGTTTCGCTCATAGGTAATGGGGAACGGACGGCCTATGATGATGTATGTGCGATCAAGGCTCAATCAAACGGAGCCGATCGTATGTTGGCAACCCCACGTTCCGCTCATAGGTAATGGGGAACGGTTCCGCTCATAGGTAATGGGGAACAGACGAGCCTATGATGATGTATGTACTGAAAATGATAAATTTAATCTAAACATTAACCACACAAACAATTGATACATATTGGATATACATTAGATCATGGATATGATGGATGCACAAGTGTTTAAATGTAATAAATAATAAGCGACACATGATACACCCCAAAATGTGATTAAAACGGGGAATTGGTAGAGATTCACTCACATTGGGTGCGTTCGTTTGATGATGTTGAATGCGCACGAGTTTAGAGAGTTGATCGACGAGGAATAACTAACCTAAATAATATTGAAAAGGTACGGTAAATAAGTGGATTTTATTAACAATTTTAATAGGATTTTTAGATTTATTTTTGTGAGTTTAAGGTCATTTTCTAACCTTAAAAATATTATTTTAAGTATTTTTAATTGATTTTTAAATTAAAAAAAAAATGTTGACTTTTTGGGTTGACCGTTGACCGGTCCGTTGACCGGACCGTTGACCGGTCGGACAGTGGCTTATGTGTGCGCTGGGTGAGACTCGAACCCGTGACCTCTCGTACGCGTGCACGCAGCTCTACCAACTGAGCTACGTGTCTAACCCGTAATATTCTATGTTTTAATTATATTTATATACTAATTAAATGTTAATATATTTGGTTTATATTAAAAGAATTTAAATGGTTGAACCGGTGTCAGGAAGCCGGATCGAACTCGAGTTCTTTGGTTGGTAAGCGCACAGCCCAACCAGTTGGGCTGTGTGTCTTATCTGTTTAATTTACGATTTATATTAATCTTATAAATAAACTGGAACCTGTTCTGATTTAGTTAAAAAAAATGGTTTTAATTCGGAACTCGGTGCGTTTGTAAGGATTCGAACTCGTGACGTGCGCTAAGTGTTTGCACATAGTCCACCGATGGACTGTGTGTCTAACCCGGTTTAATATCTTGTTTTAATTATTCTTATAAACATCGTCGACTTCGTCTTCTTCATTCAAAGACTCAGACGACCGATATTCGATTGTTCTTGTTTAAATCGTTCATCGAACATAATATTGATTGAAATGTAATGATTAAAATGAGTTAAGGAATCGAATGTACCGATCAGACTGTATTTCTCAGAATTCCGGCAATGGTCGTCGGCACTGATTTGTGAATTCCGTCTGATTGAATCAATTAACAGTTTTGATCGATTAGTTGTGAAATTGAGTTACTAAAAAAGGATTATCAGAAGGTTTAGATGATTGTACCGATTCACAGTGTGATTTCGGAAATTTCCAGAGATTTTCCGGCGAGTGCAGATTATCCGGCAACGTCGTCTGCGATTGATTTTGGTTGATGGATTGAAGTTAGTATAAGTCTAACAATGGATTGAAAACGAAAGAGTCGAGAAATTTACCGAATTTATGTAAGTCTCGGTTTTCCGGCGAATGTCCGGCAGTTGCAGAATATCTCCGGCGAGTGTAATTGTTTCTAGAATTTGTGCGATTTTGAGCGAAAAGAGTACCAGAGACTTGGGTGTGTATTTATAGGGAAGAATCAAGATGAATTGGGTCTGAATTTAGTCTTGATTCGCGGTCATCCTTTCTCCGGCGGTTATGACTGATGTCGCGGGATTAGACATCGGTTATAACCGATGTCGATGTTAATACATGCGTTAAGTCAAAAGAAACCGTCGATGATTGGCGAAATCCTCGTTATTTCCGGCGAGAGCGATTTGGGCGCGCTGTTGACCGAATTCGATTTCGAAATTTATTATAAATGGTATTTGTTTTGATAGATGTCACAAAGGAGTCAAGTGGAGGAGTGGTTAAGTCTTTGTTGGTTTCATCCGGTTGACCCGGGTTCGAAACCCAGCAGCCTTCTTTCTTTTTTATTTAATTTATTTTTACTTTTTAATAATTATAGTTTTTAAATTCTAAAATGTTTATTAATTATGTATTGTTTAAAATTAAAATTAATCATAAATACTCAACGAAATTTTATAACTTGATATTCGATTAATAACCGAAGCGGGTTTGGAAACCCGTTTTTCGACGGATGTTACAGTATCCCCTACTTTTAGAAATTTCGTCCCGAAATTTAAGTAGTAGTGGTAACAGGACCGCATTGAGTCTTCACGTTCCCAAGTAAACTCAGGTCCTCGTTTCGACTCCCAGCGTACCCTGACGATTGGAATACGGCTTCGTCTTAAACGTTTCTCTCCGAAGTCCATAATTTCTACTGGTCTTTCAATGAAATGCATAGATTCATCGACTTGAATGTCTTCTAGAGGAATATGGAGATTTTCATCGGCGAGGCACTTCTTCAAGTTCGATACGTGGAATGTGGGATGAATTCTGTTGAGTTCTTCTGGTAGGTCAAGCTTGTATGCTACAGGTCCTACTCTTTCGAGTATCTTGAAAGGTCCTACGTAGCGTGGTGCTAGCTTGCCTTTTTGGCCAAAACGAACCACACCCTTCCACGGTGATACTTTTAAAAGTACTTGGTCACCAATGTTAAACTCCAAGGGCTTTCGTCGTTTGTCTGCATAACTCTTTTGACGACTTTGTGCCGCTAGAAGATTGTTTCGAATTTGATGGATCTTGTCTGTTGTTTCTTGAATTAATTCTGGACCGGTGATTTGAGCTTCTCCAATTTCGTGCCAACATATTGGTGATCGGCACTTACGACCATATAAAGCCTCGAAAGGTGCCATGCCGATACTTGAATGATAGCTGTTGTTGTACGAAAATTCAACTAATGGTAGATGAGCGTCCCAATTCCCTTTGAAGTCTATGACACATGCTCGAAGCATGTCTTCAAGAGTTTGGATGGTGCGTTCAGATTGTCCATCAGTTTGAGGATGAAAAGCGGTACTGAGGTCTAATCGTGTACCCAAGGCGGCTTGTACGGCTTGCCATGTTCGTGAAGTGAAACGACCATCACGGTCTGAAATGATGCTTAAAGGTATACCATGACGACTTACAATCTCGCTGATGTAGATGCGAGCTAACTTCTCGTTCTTGAAGTCCTCGCGAATTGGAATGAAGTGAGCTGATTTTGTGAGACGATCAATGATTACCCATATAGTGTCATACCCACTGGAGGTGCGAGGTAACCCGATAATGAAGTCCATGGTTATGTTTTCCCACTTCCATACAGGTATTTCAGGTTGGGTTAGAAGTCCTGAAGGTCTTTGATGTTCAGCTTTTACTTTAGAACAGGTAAGGCACTTGGATACAAAAACAGCAATATCCTTTTTCATGCCAGGCCACCAGTAGGTGTATCGAAGGTCTTGATACATCTTGTCGGCTCCTGGGTGTACAGAGTATCGTGTTTGTGCGCCTCATTCATAAGGAAATCACGAAGGTTATTGTGATAGGGAATCCATATGCGATCCAGATAGTACAGAATACCGTCGGATTTGGTTTCGATTTTAAGTTCTGCTCCACAAGGCAGCTCCTTGCGTACGTCGTTTTCTGTTACAGAAACATGTTGAGCTTCTCGGATTCGATCCTTGATGTCGGTTATGATTTGCGAACATAGAAGACGAATAGAGTTCGCATAACCTTTTCGACTGAGCGCATCGGCCACCACGTTTGCCTTGCCAGGATGATACCGAATTTCACAGTCGTAGTCATTAAGAAGTTCGACCCATCTTCGTTGCCTCATATTCAACTCATTTTGGTTAAAGATATGTTGGAGGCTCTTGTGGTCAGTGTATATTTCACACTTGGTACCGTAGAGGTAATGTCTCCATATCTTAAGAGCGAACACAACGGCTCCAAGTTCCAGGTCGTGGGTAGTGTAGTTCTTCTCATGAACTTTGAGTTGTCTAGAAGCGTAGGCTATCACCTTTCCTCTTTGCATTAATACACAGCTTAGTCCTTGCCCGGATGCGTTGCAATATACTACAAAGTCATCGCAACCTTCGGGGAGAGTGAGGATAGGTGCGTCACAAAGCTTTTGCTTAAGGGTTTGAAAGGCTTCTTCTTGTTTAGGTCCCCATATGAAGGGTTTTCCTTTATGTGTCAAAGCCGTGAGTGGTACAGCAATACGGGAGAAATTTGCAATGAAACGGCGATAGTAACCCGCCAAACCAAGAAATGATCTTACTTCGGTAGGGGTACGTGGCGCTTGCCATTCCTGTACTGCTTTGATCTTTGAGGGGTCGACATGTATTCCCTTGTCATTGACGACATGTCCAAGAAATTGTACTTCTCTTAACCAGAATTCGCATTTGGAGAATTTAGCGTAGAGCTTTTCGGTTCTTAAGAGTGTGAGGATGAGTCGAAGGTGTCGTTCATGATCAGATTTAGACTTTGAGTAGATGAGGATGTCGTCAATGAAGACTATGACAAAGCGGTCGAGATAGGGTTTGCATACCCTATTCATTAGATCCATGAATACAGCTGGGGCGTTGGTTAATCCAAATGGCATGACCATGAATTCGTAATGACCATAACGAGTTCGGAAGGCGGTCTTTGGGACGTCTTCTTCATGTACTCTGAGTTGATGATAGCCAGAACGAAGGTCGATCTTTGAAAAACAGGTGGCACCCTGAAGTTGGTCTAGTAGATCATCGATGCGAGGTAATGGATAGCGGTTCTTGACCATTAATTTGTTGAGTTCTCTGTAGTCGATACACATGCGAAACGTTCCATCTTTCTTCTTCACAAACAGAACAGGTGCACCCCAAGGCGATGAGCTAGGACGTATGAATCCTTTGTCAGTCAGTTCTTGCAGCTGACAGGCCAGCTCTTGCATCTCGGATGGGGCTAACCTATAGGGAGATTTCGCGACGGGTGTAGCGCAAGGTACAAGATCAATGCGGAATTCGACTTCTCTCATGGGAGGAAGTCCTGAGATGTCGTCGGGAAAGACTTGTGGGAATTCTTTCACTACAGGTATATCTTCGAGTTTCTTCTCCTTGTTTCCCTTCTTGACGACGTGAGTTAGGAATGCGACATAGTTCTTGCGGAGATATTTTCGGGCTTGAAGGCAGGACATCAGTTTGAGTCCTTTCGAAGGGGTTTCTCCAAAGATTCGTAGGATCTGACCGTCTGCAAGAGGGATGCGGATGAACTTTTCACGGCATACTACTTCAGCATGATGTTGGCTGAGCCAGTCCATGCCGATTATAATGTCGAAACTTCCCAACTTCATAGGAATGAGGTCAACTGGAAAATCGTGATCGTTTAGAGTGAGAGTACAGTTTCGGATAATGGAGTTTAACGAGACCGGTTTTCCGTCAGCGACTTCCACCGTTATGGATCCCATGAGTTTATCACGGGTTAGGTTGAGGATGGTTCAAATTCTAAGGACACAAAACTCTTATCCGCGCCAGTATCAAACAACATGGATGCATAACTACCATTGACGAGAAACGTACCGTTAACCACGTTGTTGTCGGCCTAAGCTTGATTGGCGTTGATGTTGAAAGCTCTTCCTCTAGCAGGTGGAGGAGCTTGGTTAGCTTGATTCACCGGATTTGCTTGAGCTTGAGCATGTATGATGTTCACCAAGCGTGGACAAGTGTTTCTATAGTGGATTGGGTCTCCACAGTTGTAACAAGCCCGCATGGGTTGCATCATGGGATAGTTGGGTTGGTAGTAGGATTGGGCCGTATTTTGTGTAGGTGGTAGTAGTAAGGATTGTTGGGCTTGACCCACTATCTGATGGTGGGTTTGGGTTGAGGGTTGGTTGCGGTTCATTCGTTGAAGTGTGCGACAGGTTTGGATGGTGTGACCTGCACGGCCACAGCTGGTGCAATATTGGCAGGGGTGTTCGGGAAAGTGATGGTATTGGCAACGGGTGCATTTTGGGTATGGGCCAGAGTATGCCCTTTTGTATGGTGCAGATGAGGGGGCAATTTGGGTGATGGGTGCAGCAGTGATTGGGGGGTTTGTTTGAGTGACAGCAAAGTTTCTGGTGTTTCGCTTCCTTTTACCATTAAACTTCGAAGAGGAGCCAGAATGGTTTGAAGTTTGAGCCTCAATGGGGGCTTTCTTTTTCTCCTCCTTGAATTTACCGTTTCGGATGCGATTCTCGGTAAGTTCGGTAGCTAGTTCCATTGCAGCTTCCAGTGTTGCAGGTGAAGTGCTTAGAACCGAGTCTTGAATTTTCGAGGGGAGGCCTCGAATGTAGTGTTCAACCAAGCGGTACACTGGGGTGAACAAGTTAGGAACCATCTGATTCAGCTCAAGAAATCTTTTGTTGTAGGAAGTATGATCTCCTTCCTTTTGCTTTAGCGAGTGGAATTCGTCTTCTAACTTCTTGATTTCGCTTCTTGGATAGAAGCGTCTTGTCATCTTTTCCCTTAACTCATCCCATGTTAAGGCCATGGCGTCTTCGACTCCTCTCTTGCCCTTCTCTGTGTTCCACCAGGTCAGGGCTACCCCAAATAGTCTCCCGGTTGCGTAACGTACCTTGCGATCCTCGGGACAATCGCAATTGAGGAAGGTGTTCTCCATTTCCTCAAACCAGTGGAGGAGAGCAGTGACACCTTCGGTCCCTTTATACTTTGGGGGATCGCAAGACTTGAAGTGTTTGTAGGAGCACTTCTTGGAGGAAGGGTTGTCGACGTTCTGGTCTTCTTGGTTGGGAGGGTTGATGGGATTCGCGGTGAGAGCTTGCTGGACTTGAATTACGATGTCAGGAAGCACCGCGGCCATTTGTTTTGCAATTTGGGTGGCCAAGCGTTCGTTTGACCTTCCTGACTTTCTACCTCCACGTAGTTGCCTAGCCGACATCTACAGGAACACACATATGAAGATTGTGAGTTTAAGGAGTTTTTAGGTGTCATGTGTCGTTAAAAGAAATAAAATAACATAATCATCAATAATGCAACTACATCCATAGGATGTCTTGGGTTTGCTCATGTTTGGGCCTCCAATGTCCCCCATACCATCGCCTGTATAGTCATGTGGGCCCCCACTACTATTGGCTTAGTAAGGGTTCACATTGGTGTTGGTGGTTTAACACTCGCATCACCCGAATGAAAACCATGAAATATGTTTGCGGGATGTATGGTCGGAGGGTGTCCAGGTATAGACACAATGACAACTCAAAGTGGGGTTAGCTCACACGACGTTTGGTATAGCATGCTTTGGCCTAATAGGTCCTTCGTACTCTCATCGTTAGTCCCCAGGTAGGCAAACTGGTCCTTTATTTTGGATTTATACGAATGCCAAGCCTAGACAGGACGTTCCGACTACCGGTACTTGTACCCTTCCAGTTACTACATGCCCGTCATGAGAACTCACTTTGATGTGATTTGAAAAAAATACAAAAATCGTTGCAAAAATCATGAAAATTGTGTGGTGTGTGCTCTCATGGATATGATATGTTATGAGGATAGATTCATGATGAGCATTGTATAATAATATGTACTTATGAACATGCTTGCATAACATTGAATGTAACAATAAACATAAAGCATATAAACATCATGAATTTTGTATGTAACACATAAAAAAAATTTTAAAATTCTAATCAACTATAGTATAGGCTCTAAGGGTCTAATAACCTATCCTATATCCCTATAGTCATGGCTCTGATACCAATCTGTGACACCCCGACTCGCAGCGGAATAAGAGTCGGGGCATAATCGGGTTATCACAAAAGCTCATGATGTTTACTAAATGTTTCATATTTATTAAATACAAATTACAACTTAATGTTCAAACCAAATTCATACAAATACAAGGAAATGAAACAAAGTAAAACAATCCAAAGTCTAAACTGATTTATTCTTCTAGGCCGTTCTATATGTTTCTTGCTTCAACTGGATCACCTGTATCATGTGTAAAAATGGGGGATTTTGGGTCAACAAAAGTTGGCGAGTGAACCTTGTTAGAAAACATTTGTTATTAATTTCTTGTTGTATTTAATATGGAAAAATTGTGCAATAATCATATGTGAGCAAACGTATATAATCAAATAATAACAAACCACCTTGCATGAGTATATGACATGAATGATAATGCATATGTTGGCAACGTCACGTTTCGCTCATAGGTAATGGGGAACGGACAGCCTATGATGATGTATGTGCGATCAAGGCTCAATCAAACGGAGCCGATCGTATGTTGGCAACGCCACGTTCCGCTCATAGGTAATGGGGAACGGTTCTGCTCATAGGTAATGGGGAACAGACGAGCCTATGATGATGTATGTACTGAAAATGATAAATTTAATCTAAACATTAACACACACAACAATTGATACATATTGGATATACATTAGATCATGGATATGATGGATGCACAAGTGTTTAAATGTAATAAATAATAAGCGACACTGATACACCCCAAAATGTGATTAAAACGGGGAATTGATAGAGATTCACTCACATTGGGTGCGTTCGTTTGATGATGTTGAATGCGCACGAGTTTAGAGAGTTGATCGACGAGGAATAACTAACCTAAATAATAATGAAAAGGTACCGTAAATAAGTGGATTTTATTAACAATTTTAATAGGATTTTTAGATTTATTTTTGTGAGTTTAAGGTCATTTTCTAACCTTAAAAATATTATTTTAAGTATTTTTAATTGATTTTTAAATTAAAAATAAATAAAAATATAAAAAAAATGTTGACTTTTTGGGTTGACCGTTGACCGGTCCGTTGACCGGACCATTGACCGGTCGGACAGTGGCTTATGTGTGCGCTGGGTGAGACTCGAACCCGGGACCTCTCGTACGCGTGCACGCAGCTCTACCAACTGAGCTACGTGTCTAACCCGTAATATTCTATGTTTTAATTATATTTATATACTGATTAAATGTTAAGATATTTGGTTTATATTAAAAGAATTTAAATGGTTGAACCGGTGTCAGGAAGCCGGATCGAACTAGAGTTCTTTGGTTGGTAAGCGCACAGCCCAACCAGTTGGGCTGTGTGTCTTATCTGTTTAATTTACGATTTATATTAATCTTATAAACAAACTGGAACCTGTTTAGATTTAGTTAAAAAAAAAATTGGTTTTAATTCGGAACTCGGTGCGTTTGTAAGGATTCGAACTCGTGACGTGCGCTAAGTGTTTGCACACAGTCCACCGCTGGACTGTGTGTCTAACCCGGTTTAATATCATGATTTAATTATTCTTATAAACATCGTCGACTTCGTCTTCTTCATTCAAAGACTCAGATGACCGATATTCGACTGTTCTTGTTTAAATCGTTCATCGAACATAATATTGATTGAAATGTAATGATTAAAATGAGTTAAGGAATCGAATGTACCGATCAGACTGTATTTCTCAGAATTCCGGCAATGGTCGTCGGCTCTGATTTGTGAATTCCGTCTGATTGAATCAATTAACAGTTTTGATCGATTAGTTGTGAAATTGAGTTACTAAACAAGGATTATCAGAAGGTTTAGATGATTGTACCGATTCACAGTGTGATTTCGGAAATTTCCAGAGATTTTCCGGCGAGTGCAGATTATCCGGCAACGTCGTCTGGGATTGATTCTGGTTGATGGATTGAAGTTAGTATAAGTCTAACAATGGATTGAAAACGAAAGAGTCAAGAAATTTACCGAATTTATGTAAGTCTCAGTTTTCCGGCGAATGTCCGGCAGTTGCAGAATATCTCCGGCGAGTGTAATTGCTTCTAGAATTTGTGCGATTTTGAGCGAAAAGATTACTAGAGACTTGGGTGTGTATTTATAGGGAAGAATCAAGATGAATTGGGTTTGAATTTAGTCTTGATTCGCGGTCAGCCTTTCTCCGGCGGTTCTGACTAATGTCGCGGGATTAGACATCGGTTATAACCGATGTCGATGTTAATACATGCGTTAAGTCAAAAGAAACCGTCGATGATTGGCGAAATCGTCGGTATTTCCGGCGAGAGCGATTTGGGCGCGCTGTTGACCGAATTCGATTTCAAAATTTATTATAAATGGTATTTGTTTTGATAGATGTCACAAAAGAGTCAAGTGGAGGAGTTGTTAAGTCTTTGTTGGTTTCATCCGGCTGACCCGGGTTCGAAACCCGGCAGCCTTCTTTCTTTTTTATTTAATTTATTTTTACTTTTTAATAATTATAGTTTTTAAATTCTAAAATGTTTATTAATTATGTATTGTTTAAAATTAAAATTAATCATAAATACTCAACGAAATTTTATAACTTGATATTCGATTAATAACCGAAGCGGGTTTGGAAACCCGTTTTTCGACGGATGTTACATTGCCGTTCGTGAATTATATAATTTCTTTGTTTATGTTGGGAACTCCCTTATGTTCATCCTCAACAATAGTTTGTACTACTTTCTAAACGGCTAATAATATCATTTCTGTGTCGTCATTGGATGAGGATGACAAAATAAATTGGTCATACGAATCTGACGAACTTGAAGATTGAATTTTTTTCTTTTAAATTTTGAGAGTGTGTAGATGTTTTGTGGAATATGTTTTATTTGATTGGTGTATATGTATATATATATAATAAAATTTTACTTTTTTAATTAGCTATTATTAACGACCAAACACCAACGTAAAAAAACCAACCAATCCCACATAGCCACCTCCCCATGCCAAAAAGGCAACGCCCAAACCCATGCCCCTAAGGGATGGTGTACACGACGTGGGTGGGGTTCCCACGCCCAAACCCAAGGAGCTGTAAACAATCAGTGACCTTAATCACATTAGTTAAAGGTTAAGATAAGTGCAGTGATAGCTTTGTTTTTAAGTGATAGTAAAGGTTGCAAAACGTAAAAAAGAAAATTTGCCCCGTATTGTCTTTTTTCATTAATTAATACTTCAACTACTCCTCATATAGCTTGTTGTTCGATATCTTACTCGCATGGCATTTTGTCTCGTAAGTTAACACCTTTACCATGAATTCACTAGCACTCATACTACATACCTTGATGGTCTTGTCATTGTAAGACCCAACCTTAAAATGATATAATTTTATAAAATTTTACTTTTAAATACATATAAAACATAAGCACTTCCATACAAAACTTGGGGTTTCATAAAACTTCATAAGTAAATCAACATTTTATCATATTAATATATTTGGATTTAAAATTTTACATAAACAAAATGCAGAAGTTAGACGTTTGGTGGAGTTCGGTTCTTCATTAAGCTTGAGATCCTTAAAAGGATATATATGTATATATATATAATAAAATTTTACTTTTTTTAATTAGCTATTATCAACAACCAAACACCAACGTAAAAAAAACCAACCAATCCCACATAGCCACCTTCCCATGCCAAAAAGGCAACGCCCAAACCCATGCCCCTAAGGGATGGTGTACACGACGTGGGTGGGGTTCCCACGCCCAAACCCAAGGAGCTGTAAACAATCAGTGACCTTAATCACATTAGTTAAACGGTTAAGATAAGTGTAGTGATAGCTTTGATTTTAAGTGATAGTAAAGGTTGCAAAACGTAAAAAGAAAAATTGCCCCGTATTGTCTTTTTTCATTAATTAATACTTCAACTACTCCTCATTTAGCTTGTTGTTCGATATCTTACTCGCATGGCATTTTGTCTCGTAAGTTAACACCTCTACCATGAATTCACTAGCACTCATACCACATACCTTGATGGTCTTGTCATTGTAAGACCCAACCTTAAAAGGATATAATTTTATAAAATTTTACTTTTAAATACATATAAAACATAAGCACTTCCATACAAAACTTGGGGTTTCATAAAACTTCATAAGTAAATCAACATTTTATCATATTAACATATTTGGATTTAAAATTTTACATAAACAAAATGCAGAAGTTAGACGTTTGGTGGAGTTCTGTTCTTCATTAAGCTTGAGATCCATCCGTCATCTTAGCAATAACCTAAATATCATCTTAGACATTAGTTATATAACGCTTGAAACAATATTTGATAACTCAAGTATCCAAAAACAAAACAATAAAAAAAATTAAAGCCCACCATAAGCTACGATTGATGTACCGTAGCTTACGATAAACTTCAAAAATTTGAACAACAGGTGGCTGTTGTAGCCTACGGCTGCAGCCGTAGGTTGCGGTTGGGCGATCCTGCAGATTCTCCATTTTACGCTCTTTTTACTAGAAATCCCGTAATTTTTTCGTTACTTGTCTGTTTCACTTGAAATTCATTTCTAAATGATCGTAAAACATTTACCCACATTCTTAGCTCATAATCCACTACTCGGATTCATAAATTATGTTTTACACTGTCGGTTCTAATTTATACAATCAAATAACTGGCCCATTTGCATATATAAGCTAATAAGCTTATAGAATCGCATCCTTTTCGCAAGAACATCATTTTTAGGATTGTTCCTCGCTATCCTAAATAATTTCCTCGTGTTTTACGTATCCGTTATTCGATACGCAATCATACTTATTTAATTCGATCAACCTTACTAAGGTTGAACATAATTGTTCCGAATTCTTTCACAATTCTCCATCTCTTCTTTATGACTCATTACCCGAGTCTTCAAATTTATGATCCGTGTTTCTGTTACTGGTTTACGCTTATATTCGAAACTCATACCCATGCACGGGTTTATACCGAAGTCATTATTCACGCACCCATTACGGTAAACGTTAAGACTTCATTTTGACCCGTTTGAAAGTTTAAGTGAAATCCATCACTTTCAAACAACCAAACTTAACATATTTTCCTTATTTTGACCCGTTTGAAAGTTTATGTGACATCCATCACTTTCAAACAACCAAACTTAACATCTTTTCCTTATTTTGACCCGTTTGGAAGTTTATGTAAAATCCATCACTTTCAAACAACCAAACTTAACATCTTATCCTTATTTTGGCCCGTTTGAAAGTTCATGTGAAATCCATCACTTTCAAACAACCAAACTTACAAATGTAGTAATATGAACAAATCAAATGCAACTAACACATAATTTAACGATACACTATGAAGCAGTAAGGCACGTACCTTAGAGCTTTCCCTTCAAACGCGTATCCGCCCCGCCTCGGCCACTTGATGTTTCACCCAATTTGCCTATAGAGTTCAATCTGATTTATTGTTTACAATCCATAATACAACATATGATATGTAACTTGTCCAAAATCTCATTTACATGATTCTTTCATACTTTTTAACAATCCATGATCACTTAGACATTACATCAAGCACCTTGTGGGCAAGATTTTCATACTACTTTTGTCAATATGATTTAGCTATTAGTAATATATTAACATCCTTTCAAGTCTCTATGTCTAGAATGTGCAATTAACATCTAGAATCTAACATATTAACATCAAATACTACAATCTCACTATCACAATTCATGTGTTCATCATATTCATAAAAACCCATTTGACACAAACATTGTTAATTATCCAAACACTCAAATCATAACATTTGATCACTAATTCTTCGTCAAGTGTTTGTTCCTAGACTCATATACATCTCAAATCTATCATAGCATTCACAATTATACTCAATATAGAACTTGTGGTGTTCATGTAGTCATCAAAATTTGACATACCTTATGATTCCTTTGTCTAGGTGATCGTTATTTATTCTCATACAAGAATTTTAGGCCCGATTCCCTTTTGATTTTAAGGAATTGATTATTTTAAGGTTTTTAAAGTTTTCCCCCTTTCTTGCTCTTGTCTGGTCGACCAAAACACACATCAGAGTGTGTTTTGAGTTTTTAATTTCTTTTTATTACTACTAATTTACTAAGTGTACATTTTAGTCTTTGATGTTTTGTTTATTATACAAAGATACTATCTAAATGTTTTATTAGTTATCAACAAGTAACTAACCCAGTTAAATTCATAATAATAATCATGTATATAATATTTACCATTAAGATAAATATTATTATTAAATATTTGATATATTTAGGGACGTTACAAGTCCACCCCCTTAAAGGATTTCGTCCCTGAAACATGCGCACGTACCAAAAAGTGAAGGGTAGAGCCGTTTCATTTCTTCTTCGGACTCCCAAGTGATGTCCAATCCCCTCCGATGCTCCCATTTGACCTTCACTTGGTCAATCTCTTTGTTTCTCAATTCCTTGACTTTTCGGTCAAGAATTTCTATTGGTTTGCTATGTAGCTTAATTTTTTTTATCAATTTCAATATCATCAAGAGATACATAAGCCGTTTCGTCCGTCGCTAAGCATTTAAGAAGGTGGGATACATGGAAGGTGTGATGTATCCCACTTAACTCTTCCGTGAGTTCTAGTCGATAAGCCACCTTGCCCACCCGACTAATAATCTTGAATGGCCCGATGAATCGCTGGCTCAATTTTCCTCTTTCCTAAACCGAATGATCCCCTTCCATGGAGACACCTTTTGCATTACCCTATCGCCTACTTGAACTTCGATAGATGTTCGTCTTTTATCCGCATAAGACTTTTGTTGATCTTGGGCCGCTTTTAAATGGGCTCGTACTGTATCGATCTTTTCATTTGTCGCTTTAATCACATCCTTATGGGCGAGTTCTCTCGGACCACTTCGCCCCAACGTACCGGGGTTCGGCATTTTCCACCATAAAGTATCTCATATGGCGCTATACCAATGCTCGAATGGTAGCTGTTAATATAGGAAAATTCGACTAACGGTAGGAACTACCTCCAAAATCAATAATACACGCCTAAAGCATATCTTCTAGAGTCTATATTCTTCGTTCGCTTTGCCGTCATCCTGGGGGTGATATGCAATACTAATTAACAGTTTTATGCCCATTTGTTCTTGGAAATAGCGCCAAAAGTTCAAGGTGAACGGGGTATCTATATTGGACACGATCAATACCAGCACTCCATGGCGTGCTATAATTTCATTCATATGCACCTTTGACATCTTTTCAGAAGTATAAGTCTCACGAATAGGAATAAAGTGGGAGCTTTTTGTCAATCTATCCACGACCACCCAAATGGCGTCGAATCGTCGAGCTGTCCTCGACAATTTGGTTAACAGGTCCATAGTTACATATTCTCACTTCCAAACCGGTATGTCTAACGGTTGGAGCTTACCGTAAGGCTTTTGATGCTCGCTTTTACTTGTAAACAAGTTAGACATTTTTCAACATACTTTGCTACATCTCTTTTCATTCCGGGACACCAATAATTTTGTTTTAGATCTCGGTACATTTTGGTCGCTCCCAGGTGAATCAAATAACAGGACTTATGAGCCTCGTCGTGTAAGAGATCCTTAAACACTACAAGTGTTTGGAACCCAAATTCTACCGAATCGGGATTTCAAACCGTTTTCACTAAACCCTTCACACATTATTTTCTCCAATTCTCTTTTTTTACTTCTTCAGACTAGGTTTCTAGGATTCGTTCAAGTAAAACGAACTTACCAGCAATTTCATCGACCGTATTCGGATAGGAGTGTACTCTTCCTTTCGGCTAAGGGCATCCGCCACCACGTTGGCTTTTCCAGAGTGATAATAAATTTCGCAGTCATAGTCTTTCACCGTCTTTAACCAAGTCATTATCTCATATTTAACTCATTTTGATCAAAATAGTATTTCAAACTCTTATGGTCGGTGAAAATAGTGCAATTCACCCCAGATAAGTAATGCCTCCAAAGCTTTAAGGCAAATACCACTTCCGCCAATTCGAGGTCGTGCGTCTGGTATTTCTTTTCATGAATTTTTAATTGTCTTGAGGCACAGGCAATCACCTTGCTTCGTTGCATAAGTACACACCCATGGCCTAGATGCGATGCATTAGAGTATACTTCCATATCATTGGTGCCATCCTGTAAAGTCAATTCTGGTGCACTGGTCAACTGTGCTTTGAGCGTTTGGAACACGTTTTCTTGTTCATTACTCCAAACAAACTTTTCATGCTTCCGGGTTAGCCTAGTCATTGGTGAGGCAATCTTGGAAAAATCCTTTATGAATCTCCTATAAAACCCCGCAAGTCCTAAAAAGCTTCTAATCTCCGAAGGATTTTTCAGAGAGTTCCATTTCGACACTGCTTCTATTTTGACAGGTCGACTATCTTACGTCAGCACTAATGATGTGTCCAAGGAATTGCCCTTATCGAAAAGCCACATCAAATAACGCCACGTCAACAAAAAATTCTCATAACAGATACCACGTTAGCAAAAAATACCACGTCAGATACCACATTAACAAAAAAACTAACTCGGTTAGAGTTCATTTAGTTTGGGAGTGTCAGAGGAAAATAAATTTTAAGTTGGGAGTGGCACGACGCAATTTGTAAATTAAGAGTGTTATTTGATAAATGGTGAAAGTTGATGTTATTTAAATCAAATATTTATACTTCAAAATCAATAGGTACAACTATTTATTAGGTTGTCACAACTTTCTATTATAATTTGGATATTTAAACATGGACAAGGGGAATATTTTATAAATTATTGGTGTATAACGTTTAAAAAAGTTACAACAATATTCTTGGTGTTTTACTTTATTCAACTAATAATAATAGATATTTATAGGTTCTCTTTCGTGTTCTTCTTTATTGAACAAATAATAATAGATTTTTATAGGTTCTCTTTCAATATGTACAACTATTTATTCAGTTTTCCCAACTTTCTATTTAAATTTGGTTATATATTAAACGAATCATACATCTTAAAGTCTTACAAGCTGAAAAATTACACTTCTAAGAGATTATCTCATCAAGATTCAATCTGACAAATGGTTTTCCAAAAAAAAATGGATGGTTACTTGGTGAGTATGAACTTAGTGCCAATTGAATATCTAGATCTTTACAAGATTGCTTTGAATCGTCTGATGATGATGAAGAAAGCGTCCTTCTTGACCTGCCTGCATGCTTGTATCCAGAATAGCATATATCCTTAGAGGTTACCAAACTTATGTTAACACCATGCTTATTAATAATCTGGTCATAGGTTTTGAGGTAATACTCGATGGTGGCTCTTCTAGCTTGTAATAGCATCCTTTTCTTCTTCATCCGTTCGGTTTTATGCGCGTTTTGGTGACCACTTAATGCTTGCGAGTTAGCAAACATTTTGAAACAATATTGGCACTTGAACTTCTTTGCCTCTTGGGAATCCTCCATCGAAAACTTCTCTTTCTCGGACGATGTTGAGGTGATGAATGCAGGCTTCTTCTTGTTCCCCTAATTCTTGTTCGTTGAGTGCTGCGCCATTTTTTTCGGGATCAAGCTCAAACCCGAATAATCTAATCTTTTTATTCGATATTTCCAACGGATATTGAGAATCAAGTTGTTCTCTATTGCGTGTTGACGGAAGGAAATTGAACACAACTTGTGCCATCTCTCTATTTTGAGAAAGTTATAATTATATTTGATGGAGCAAAAGAAACCTGCAGTCTGCCTTTTATAGCGAAGCAAAAAACCTTGAAATAGTAAGGAATAATAACTGTTGTAAAAACAATATTTGAAGAAAATAGTCTTGAGCACTTCAAAATGTTAAAACATGCAATTATAGTATCCATTTACCATTAAAATAATCGAATATTCTTGTTCTACGCTTAATGCGGGGGGCAATTTTTTTAGTATTACACAGAATTAGCATAAGTCAAAGAAATAATCAGTCACCTGAGTCCACAGAATCTAATCATCTACCACTGTGTTTTTTTTTAAATTAAACTCATAAGCGTACCTATGTTTTGAGCATTGAATTTTTTTTAGTATACATATGATTTAATTTCGAGCATTTATTAAAATTACGAATCTCATAGGAATTTTGACGCGGACTCATTAAATTTTGAAACTTTAAAACTGACCCCGTGAAGTTTTAACTCCGACTTTAAAAAAATATATATTTAAGATTTTAAAATGATACAAATATCATTATATAAATCTATTGTAAACTAATTAACAAATATAAAATAGCTATGCCTATTTTATACAATTAAAAATATAAGCACTTTATAAACTAAAGTCACTAACCATCAAACCTAAATCCTCATTAATCATTTTTAGACTATTAAGCTCAAACACCATTTAGCTAACCCATTTTTAACAAATAAAAAACCAACCTAACAAAAGTGAAAGAGTTACATATTTTATTTTTATTTACCGTCAAACCCACAACCGACTTTTCAAATTAAAACCTCAATTGACGATTTTATTGAGACGCATATTGCCACCGCTAGAGGTGTTCATATGTTAATTTTGGGCTAAAATCAAACCAAAAATCTAGTTTATAACCGATACAATTTTCTAAAGTAGTATTAAAATACCGTGTAAAGATTAAATATAAATATGTCTTGACATACAAATGAGTTTTAACAAGAAAAAATAAAAGATTTTCTTTTTCTTTTCGAAAACTTTTTCTCATCTACTTTAGTATGATGTTTATCTGCAAAATATAAAAAATAAATAATTAAATTTCATGAATTTATTCTAGTAGATTAATTATGTGTGAGTGATTTTAATTACTCTAGAATGATTACTAGTGTAAATATACGATTTTTTTAGAGTTTAGAACTTAATAATGTGCTTGACAAAATGATAAAAAATTCAAAAAAAAAATAAATAAAAATCTCTTCTTCAATTCTCATGTTAAGGCTTATTTGTATGTTAAGACTGATTTGTAACCCTACTCTTAAAATACAAATGTATAACTGATACAACCAAAAATTAAGAGTTATTTAAGTCATGTAATCATAATATATGTCTTTAGACACGACTTAAGATAAATTAAAGAAAAAAATAAGAATAGATTTTCTTTTAAACCACTTGTTTCAATAACAATTCAGTTTTAATTAATATATATAATGTCTTTAGACACGAGTTAAGATAAATTAAAGAAAACAATAAGAAAAGATTTTTCTTTTAAACCACTTGGTTCAATAAGAATTCAGTTTTAATAAATTTTAGTGGGGCAAGAGAGATTTTAAAATTAAATATGTATGGTGCTGTGATCATATAAAATTAATATTATAATTATGAGTAAACTTTTGTTTTATTTTATATGGTTGGGTTGTTTCAATGGTTTTATCCCATTCATTTAAAAACAGACATTTTTCTCTTTGATGTTTTGATTTTGTCGCCAGTTTACTCCCTAACTCTAACACAGTTAAAACGTTCAGCTAAAAGTTGGGTTATTTCAGTAATTTTACTTGTAATCAGAAAGGCATTTTAGTAATGTTCAGTTGATTATTTATTTATTAAAACATACAAACACTCTCCCTCCTCTCTTACTCTCTCTACATACTCTCCCTCTCTCTTCTCCATCACCAAAAACCACCACCCACCACCATCAGCCACCGTCTCACAACCACTTGGCACCATCACATCGCCCAACCACCACCATCAAACCACCCGATGACCACCACCATCATCCTCAATTTATGACCATCGCTCCCCCTACGTTTTTTCAGCAACACCCCACGATTAATCACCACAAACACACCAATTTCAAGTTTAATTTCTAAAAAAACCCTAACCAACCTTTCAACTAATTAATTAATTATTAATTAGATTAATTATATATATACAACACACACATATATATATATACATATATATATATACATACATATAATATATATATATACATATATATATATATATATATGTATATATATATATGTGTGTGTGTGTATATATATATATAAGGGATGGGTTAAAATGAGAACCACCTTTAGTTGTGATAACCATGAGAACTAGGCTATCCAAAAGGGTTTTCCGAATTTTTTTCTCAAAAATCATAAAAAATCACTTATTTCAGTAAAAAAAATTAAAAAAATGCCGCATATCCACATTTACATGAGGTGTAAAAAATATTTATTTTCGTACAGAATTTACACAAGCGCGTAAAAAAAAGTTGCATTAGTCAAAACTACCACATCGACAATTTCTTTTTACTTTTTTTTTTACATATATGTTTATAATATCTTTATCTACCTTTTTTGTGCAAAAAAAATTTGGCCCAACTCGCGCAGGAAGAAAAGGTTCTCACAGTTCTCACAACTCGTGGTGGTTCTCATTTTAACCGAGGCCTATATATTAATAACAGTGGCGAAGTATATATACCCAAAAATTTCTACAGAACCGAGGGGTCGAAAACGTATATATCCAAAAAATTCTATACGAAAGCTACGTATATAACACTATTGAGTGAAAAGATCGGGGGGTCGGGCCCATGATTACTAATACTCATAAAAGAAAAAGTCGGTGGAAACCCCATTGGCTTTGCCTCCCCCTCCCCCATACTTTCATGATATTACAATTTTAGCACCTAGACTTTGGTACATTCAAACTTCCATAAAATGGCAAATTTAGTCCCTAAACTACTACTCCATTTTACAATAGTTTCCTTTTGACACCCCAACTTTGTGGTAGTTTCCTTTTCAGCCCCAACTTTGTTATAGTTTCCTTCTTACCCCAAAACCTTTATTAACTTTTATCTTTACCCTTTCTTAGCCTTAGGTTTAGGAATGAAATTTTTAACCACTAAACTTTTTATGAACTTTCTAAATGCCATTTTCACCCCCTCGAGAGTTTTTGGCTTGACGATATAAATTCAAGTTAGTCGGGTCGCGTATAATATGTTATGATTGTACGATATAAATTCGATTTACGTTACATTTTGATCCAATCGCAATGCAACTATAGGATACATAGAGTTCAATCGGATACATCAAAACGTGTGTTTTCATATGGTAACACATCACACAACCCTTGGACAAATCCGTTCAATATTTGTGAAATATCCGCGTCGCAACGCATGCAAGTTTTATTACTAGTATATATAAACACTTTAAAAATCAACTGTTAGAAACAGTATAGTTTCAATGAAACTATACTGTTTTATGCTTATGAATTTGATCACCAAATTTTTTTTCGTCTTACACTTTACATCTACATTTTACTTATTAAATTAATTAATTAATTAAATATAATTTAAAAACCAACTATGAAAAACAGTTTACTTTCTTGCTTCGTGCTTCTAAATTTGATCACCAAATATTTTTCTTCTTACAAAAAAAATAAAATAACTATCTGTCTTATTATCATATAATATTTTGTTTTTGGCTTATAAAATATAAGATACGGAATTTTATATATAAAATTTTGAGCATCTTGTTAAGACATAGGTATTTTGTTTATATGTAGGTTTAAATTTTACTTAAAACCGTATTTAACTAGTAATGTACTGGTTATCAAAACATAAATGTATGTGTCATCAAAGTTAGTTCGGTATATATATGTATATATACACATATAATGACATTTTATCTTTTTGTTATAGTATACGATTAGGGTATGTACCCGTCGCGTTGAGGCGGTACGTCACCGCTGGCATTCGATTGATATCGGTTCGGTTCATTGCAATACTGGTACGATACATGCACTTTACATAGAAATCAACGCATGTTTTATATTGATCGAAAACGATAAACAAACATAGGCACTGACACCAGTGTTGTTCCAATGGTGTCGATCGATTGAGATCGTCATCGTATTCATTTTCAATAAAATTTATATCGTTGAAAGAAAATAAAAATAGAATGCAAGTTACTAAAAAAATCAAATATATTGTCGATTTCAACTCGGTTTTATACCATAGCTGAACGATATCTATTTTAGTAAATTAATTATACTACAATGTTGAATAAAATAAATATAAATGCGGACTTACTTTTTCAAAAAGTTAATGGGCGCAAGCCGTAATCAACTTAAAAAATAAGTACTTAGAAAGTTTAATAACTAGTTATCATTTAGAGCTTAATATAACTAATATAATTACAAAAGTATAATTATTTGAAAGATCACTAAAACGACAATATTCGAGCTTCATAATTTTTTTAATAAAATAACATATAAAATTTATGCTATTATTCATGTCATTTGTAAAATCATATATAAGTTAATGGGATTTTTTTCGCGCTATCACGACGGGATTTTTGTCATTATCGGTTCAATTTGCTACACTACAGATACAATATGATACGGTGCATGCAATCAACATGCGTTTTTAAATCGATTGAAACCATAAAAACAAACATCGGTACCGATGTTTTTTGGATGATATTGGTTTGGTTCATTATGATATCGGTATAGATATCGGTTTAATTATCATAGTCGAAGTTGTATTATAATTATCAAAACTAATACCATAAGAAAATATGAGTTCGTTTTTAACATGTATAGAACAACTAAATATATACAAACCACATTACATTAATTATTTTAGTAATATCGTATGAGAATCATGATGAATTTATAATGGTTTATTATTAAATTTAGTACTAATCATGAAGACTTCAAATTAATATGTATAATATGTATAATGTATAATGACATTTTATAAAATTTTTAATATACGGTTGCAACGTATGAATTTTTATTAATGATTTGATAATTGTTTTATTCGTAGATTTCTTTCTTTATTATGTGAAACTGAACCAATACAGATAGACAACATCGGTACCGATACCATATTCGTTTTATTGTTTTCTCGACGTGGCGGTATAATTTCATTGAAAACTGAGTGGTAACTGCAATAGAGTATTTATATTGGTATTGTAAGCTATAGCCAATGCTAGTATATTAATGATACCATGATGAATCAAAAAGATGCCGACTCATATTGCCCAGTATTCATTTTATAGATTTTCGATCGATATTAAATATGTGTTGATATCCTACTAGTCATATCTCTTTCCCATATCGAGTGTCGGTACCTTACCAAGCCGAACTAATGTTGGCCAAAAGCCCGCTGCGAAACGCGAGTAATCATGCCAGTCATTTTTATTTCTGATCGTTTAGCTATTAAAATACTTATAACAAGAAATATCAATGTATTTTAATTTGGTCTCGCTTATTTTTTTTTATAAAGATAATTAACTCCCAAACACACTAATCTTGCTTCTAGAGCTACACTTTATCTATCATAGGACTAGAAATCTTAACAACTAAAGAAAGGACGCGTTTACAGACATTGATATTCGTAGGCGACAAACCCTTTTATTACATTGATATCCGTAGACTACAATCCTTTTTATTAGTAACGGTTAATCACTTCCTACTTTCTACTTTGTTAACTTTGTGTGTGAAGAATCAAATACAATATATAATTGGCCTAAAAAGCAAAGTAAACAATCAGGGAACTTAATCAAATTAGTTAAATGGTTAAGATTAATTTGGTGATAACTTTTTTATTAATCGATAGTTATTAAAGGATTGAAAACGTAAAAATGAGGATTTGCTGCCTCTTGGGTTATCTTTTTTCACAGAATACTACTTCAACCAACAATTTTCAACTCCAATAACTTTTATAATTCATTATTTTATATTAAAATATACTACTTCAACCAACACTTTTCTAACTCCAATAACTTTTATAATTCATTATTTTTTATTAAAAAAATTATATCATAAAATCAAACACTTTTTTAATATGTATATAATATTGATATTGATATTGATATATATATAGTTGCTATTAAAAATGAGTTTTTTTTAGGCCTAACACCAATGTGTGCCATGCCATTGTAAACATTATTGTTATGTGTTCAGGTGTAAAGTAGTTTTATGTTCACAAAAAGTAGGGTGTTATTATTGAATTTACATGGTGTTATGGATGTCAGAAACCTGCGTTCGTACATAGACGAAAATACTCTTCCTCTTGCCAAAAGATACTATGCTTTTTGGGCTTAATCCATGTTGTATCAGTATCGAACTCTCTCTCTATATATGCACACATATGTGTGTGAGTTTACGAAATGTATGTAATTACTAGGAGGCCACAAATCAAACACATACGTGTATGTTTGCCACAAATATATATAATATCAAGAGGCCAAAAACCAAACAAGAGTTTTTAGAAGATAACAAAGTTTTGAGATAAAAATGAAGAATTGAATGTTTAGGGTTTTTAGAAGATAACAAATTTTTTAGAGTAATATAGAGGTGTTGATGTGAATCCTTTAAGTTGTAGTTGCACAAAAAGATTTGAAGTCTAGGATTTAGAAGATAACAAAATTTTGAGATAAAAATGAAGAATTAAATGTTTAAGGTTTTTAGAAGATAACAAAATATTTAGAGTAACATAGAGGTGTTGATGTGAATCTTCTTAAGTTGTAGTTGTACAAAATTAATAGTATGTATTAATGTATATAATGATACATTTAGTACATAATAAAGATAAAACAAATATGAAAACTAAATAATCAGATGCAGTTGAAGACAGAAAGAGATGTGCTATGGATTATACATTTATACCTAAAAATCAACATGTACAACTATATGTTCGGTTGTCGCATTAAATTAAACGAACCATACATATTAAGTGTTACAAGCTGAAAGATTATACTTATAAAACATGAATATGTTATAACAATATTCTTGATTTAGTTACAACAAAATTCTTGATGTTCTTCGTTATTGATCTATTAATAATGATCTCTAATTAGTACAATTTTTACCCAATCTAAGAGATCATGTTGTCTCAAGATTCAACCTGACAAAGGGTTCTACAAAAATAAAAAAGAAATAAAAATTGGATGGTTACTTGGTGGCGTATGAACTTAGTGTCAATTGAAGATCCAGATCTTTACAAGATTGCTTTGAATCATCTGATGATGATGAAGAAAGCATCCTTTTTGACCTGCCTCCATGGTTGTTGTAACCAGAATTGCATATATCCTTAAAGGTACCAAATCATCATCGTACAAACCAAAGGTAAATTCTGGTTCACTAAATTCATGACTAGCACAATGACCATGAAAACTTATGTTAACACCATGATTATTAATAACTTGGTCATAGGGTTTGAGGTAATGCTCGATGGTGGCTCTTCTAGCTTGTAATAACAACCTTTTCTTCTTCATCCGTTCGGCTTTATGCGCGTTCTAGTGACCACCTAATGCTTGCGAGTTCACAAACAATTTTAAGCAATATTGGCACTTAAACTTGTTTGTCTCTTGGGAGTCCGCCAACGAAGACTTCTCTTTCTCGGACGAGGTTGTGGTAGGTGATGAATGCAGGCTTTCTTCTTGTTCCCCTAATTCTTGTTCGTTGAGCGCTGCGCGATTTTTGTCGGGATCAAGCTCAAACCCGAATAATCGGATCTTTTTATTCGTTATTATCAACGAATATTGAGAATCAACTTGCTCTCTATTGCGTGTTGACGGAAGGAAATTAAATACAACTTGTGCCATCTCTCTATTTTGAGAAAGTTATAATTATATTTGATGGAGCAAAAGAAACCTGTCTGCCTTTTTATAGAGACGCAAAAACCTTGAAATAGTAAGGGAGTGGTAACTGTTGTAAAAACAGTATTTGAAGAGAATAGTCTTTGAGCACTTTAAAATGTTAAAAACATGCGAATTGAGTATTATTTTACCATTAAAATAATCAAATATTCTTGTTCTATGCTTAAAGTAGGGGGCATTTTAGTATTATTACTATATAAGATGAGCGTAAGTCAAATATATAATCACTAACCTGGAACTAAGTTCATAGAATCGAATCGTCAACCACTGTATATGTTCTTTTTAATATATTCATAAGCGTACCAGGATGGGGTTCGAAATGATTTCTTTAGTAGTATATATTCTTTTTCAAAAGGCGACATTTTTATTAAATAAATCACGTCTCTAATATTAAAATCAGACCATGCCCTCACTTCAGGTTTTTTATTGGTGATCTATTTATAATCCACATAAACGTATCTTCTTTTATGTCTTCCACAACCTTCCCCACCCAGAACGGAATATTACCGTAGATCTTTCCAATTCTAACCTTCCAAATCCTCTACACCGTCGAGTAAAACACGGTCTCCACCACCTTCCTCCACTAGTTCGATCCTTTAAACTTGACAATCTCTTCCAACATTTTTAAAAAACTCTCCGTATACAATTAACTTGGCAATCTCTAGTATATAAACTTTGACATCGATCTCTAATAAATTTTGAAACTATGAAATCGGCCTCATGAAATTTAACACCGACTCTCAAACAATATTTGTTTAAGATTTTAAATTTATAAAATGTAATTGTATATATTTATAGTAAACTAATTAACAAATGTAAAATAACCACACACACTTTATACAATTAAAAAAATAAGTACAAATTAAACTAAACTCACATGCCCATTAGTCATTTTAAACAATTAAGCTCAAACATCATTTATGTCACCCACTTTTAACAAATAAAAAAACTAACTTAATAAAAGTGAGAGAGTTATATTTTGTATTATTTTCTTTTCTAAATGACAAATTTCTTTTAATTCCTAACGTATATGAGACTTGAGTTTAAGACATTTACCTCTCAAACCCATGTGTTTAAAACTTTTATTTACAAATGGATCACCACCAGACTGATGTTACATTTTGTGTTTACCACCCACACCTACAAGTCAACTTTTTAAATTAAAACCTCAATCCACGAGTTTGTCGAGCAACGTACTGTCACCGGTTAGGGGTGTGCATGGGTCAATTTTGGGCTCAAACCAAATCAAAAACCAAAAAATGTGGTTTTGGGTTTTTTTTCAAATGGGTTCAGTTCTTCATAATGGGTTCTGCTCGGCTTTGCAACTTGGGTCTGAAATTTGTGGGCCGAAAAAGTTGAATTTACACGACTTGCCTTGACCCAAACCATAAAAGTTTAATATACAACGATAAACAACCTAATTCAAAAATTCAAAAATTCCAAGTCATCTGACAAAATGTTTATACTAACCATCATAACCTTCTCATTCCACGCAAAAAATTGTTTGTATATAAATAAATATCTTCATTGTTTTTTTTCTGAAATTGCAAATGTAAAGAAAACGCAATAAAAAGTTTTGGTAGGTTACGTATCATATGATTGTTAAGGTTGCAAGAAGCGTTTCACATTCGGTCTTTATTTATGACTAGTTGTTTGATTATATTATATTTTATGAAGTAGAGGGGCGTTCGCTGGTCAAAATAAAAATAAAAAGAGAGGGGCGTTCATTTATGTTTACACTTTATAGTGGACGTATATCATGATGAATTCTTGACTTTCTGACTGACGGCTCTTTAAACCTTTTTCGGACCAAAAATCGAACATTAAAATTAGGGGTTTTAAAAATAATTACGGAAACCGACACCCATTCTTATACACTCCACTTTTTTTCTTTTTCTAAGAGATGATGATGTGACATCGATATTAATCAACATTTTGATGATGTCTTTTCCTAACAAATTAAGATTAACTAGCAATAAGACCCGTGCGTTATGGCGTGGTATCGATTAGTCAAACGTTATGTAATGCGTTAACCATATGAAAATGTGTTTCGATGTACCCGATTGAACTCAATATAACCTATATAAGCATTGCGACTCGATCAAAACATAGAGTAAACCAAATTCATACCGTACAATCATAATGTATTATATGTGACCCGACTGATACATTGAAAAACGTAATGGGTATGACAGAAAAACTGACACGTATAATCAAAAGAGATTAATTAGAGCTTTTGAAAAAATAAAAACCATAATTTGACCCCCACTCGATTCGAAACAAAATTTACCAAACATTCATAAAATAAGCACGAAAACATATTATATTTGACCAGACTCATGTTTATACCGAAATATACATCAAAATATGCATGTAAAAAATAGTTTTTAAAAAAAGTGAAAACGTATTATATTTTATTAGACTCATTTCCAGAAAACATTTACGTCGAAACATAAAACAAATCGAATTTATATTGACACGTGCATAAAAATATGCATGTAAAAATAGTTTTTTAAATAAAGGTTGTACAGGGGTAAACTTGAAACAAATTATTAGTAAAAAAACTTAATAGATTAAATATGTTCATAAAATCGTGACAAGTAGCATCAATTCCAAACCACTGCTAGAGACCACTAACATCAGAAGAGCTCGTAAAATAAAATAAATAAAAAAGGAAACATAACGCCGACAGAAAAACACCTAAAATCGTTAAACCATGCACACCCGTTGCGGCATGTTAATGCAAAGAAATTAGATCGAAACATAAAACGTAGAAAAGAATAACTAAGTCTATCTAGGGCCTGCGTGTTGCTTCAAACTTATCAAATGGAGAAAAATAGACGTTTTGTGGCTGGTCTGTCAAACGGGAAAAAACCAACGAAAAAACGTTGAACCCCACATGCACGTTGCGGCTTGTTGATTCACAAATTTTAGAATGAAACGTAAAACAAAAAACTTGCGAAAGACGAAAATGGGGGATCACCTTAAAAATATAAGATGTTGGGGTTAAATTGTAAAAGATGAAAACTTTGGGTTAAAAGTGAAAAAATCAAAAAGGTTAAAATGCAAAAGATATAAATCTTTGGGTGAAAAGTGAAAAATCAAGTTTCTTTTTTTAAACTCCCTAGGCACATGGTACAACAACATAAGCAACAAAGTGTTGCTTATTTATAGTATGGAAATTATTATTTGAGTAAACAATAATTTTCACTCAGGTGGTTAACACCTAATGGCAAAACTGAACAATCAAGTTACTATGGACTATCAATTGATCCAAAATGACAATCATATGGATTTAATTGTTTAATTTTAACACTCAAAGACTAAAAGTGTCATTGGATATTAACCACAAGAACGAAAATTATAGCTTACTCTTATTGTTTTAATCTAATTAATTAAGTTGATCAAAATTTTAAGTAACGTAATGTGGGATGATGACTTGAGGACTTGTGAAACCAAGCTAGGGACAAAAACCATTCTATACGTTTATTTAGAGGATGTTTGGGATTGAATTAGTAAAATAACTTATTGATTTATTGGTTTTTTTTTAAACGAATAAATTAAAAAAATGTTTTTGATTGATAAAAGTGTTTTTTTTTTAATTTAGCCTTTTAAAAATGGGTAAAAAGTTATTTATCAAAAGTCACAATAACATGACTATCCTCCCCCCTCCCCCTTCACACAAACACATAATACACACACCTCACCCACCGGCCACTCAACCACCATCCAACCATTTGTCGCCCTTGCCACCATAACACCCTCCACCGCCCCTACCGCCTTCAACCGACCAACATCCACCATAATCTGCCTCCACCTTCACCCGCACACACCGTCACACCCACAACCACCACCTAGTGCGTCTAGTGTACCATCACCGTCAACTTGTATGAACGTAATATTATTATGGTTTAATCAATAAATTATAAAATTTGTAAAAGAATTTTATATTATATATTTTGTATTTTTTTTTAAATTATAGGTTTTGTCAAAAAAAATTGTTAAGCATATAACATTACGTGTAAAAGTAGTAAATTGTTTTAAATATCTATAAGAATGTCATTTATGGTCATTTTACATGAATAAACTAATCCAAACACAGTTAAAAAAAAAACAAATTATTGACTTACTGGTTTTTTTCACCACAAAAGCTAATCCAATTTTTTTTAAATAAACTCCTTTTTAAAAAATTCATAAATCAATAAGCACTTTTGACAAAAAGAAAACACTTTTGGAGTAAAATAAGCAATCCCGAACACTCTCTTAGTGGTTTCCAATTTTTGTCTTATCTTCTTTGTAGCAAAATACCATATTTAGACAACAATTATCATATAATCATAGAGAAAAATTATAATAAGTTGGATTTGTAACCTTGGCTAAGCAAAACATTGTCGATCAATGTGTTCCGATTGATGGAGGCCTCCACATTGTGTACTACTGGCTTGTAGTTCTCATCACAACCACTACAAAAGATCTGTGCAATGGCGACGACAAAAGTCGCCGCTAATGCCCTCAAAAGTCGCCGCTAAAAGTTTTAGCGACGACATGTATTTTCCATAAAGAGGTTAGATTGGTCCTCTGGGATTCAAATTCTTCCTTTAAATGGTTCTGTATTTTCCAAAGATAATTTTATAGATTTATATACATGAATATATGCATATTTAAACATTATACTTTAAATAAACACTTACATAATTCTCCTCTTCCAACGAACTGGCAAAACTCCCATCGGGTAGAGTATGAGCATGAGCGTACATTTTCAAAACTTCAACGTTCTGTTAAACATTAAAAATTAGACATGTATTAAATGAAAACTTAGATGTAACCATTAGCTTTTTAAAAGACCAACTACTATATTACACTTCCCATCTTATTCGCCCACAAAAGTTTTTTTATTTTAGCTTTTCCTCTCGTTTTCTTCCGTGGGACAAAAGCAAATATAACAAAAAAAAGTTACTTTGTCAAAATATATATTTATAACAAATGAATAAAATATAATAACATTTACGGTCCTCCTCGTGATGACCTCTTCACCCGAAATCCCCTGGAGGTGGCTCATCCGCAGCATCACCGCCACGGCCTTGTGGCATTATATCAACCATGATGTATAGCACAACTAAACGTAACTAAACTCACAATATAAAGTAACACAAGATTGATCTACTCAAATCATGCTCAAGTTTTTATTATAAATTGCAGTACATGAAAAAGGAAACATAGACCAGACGTAAATAGGAAAAGCTACAACGGAAACAAACGATGCTTAACATTCCCCTAGTATAAAAGAAATGTAAGGTTAAAAGGCTGTCTATATTACTTTTGATTGGTTTTAAGATTTAACATCTTTTAGATGTTTCGTGCTTATACATGATATACATTAAAAAAAGCTCTTTAAATATAAGCATATATTATAAATTACTTATACTATATGATCACTGCTAATCTGTCTTCAAACTTGATTCGTCTCAGTTGGTTAAGCATTGTGATGTGGTTGCAATATGCGGCGTTTGATGCATCAATTGCAAATTTTATCATTGAGAGGCTCATCATTGCTTACTATAGAGATTTCTTTTAGGATTAACAAAAGGTGTGATGGGCTATGGTAACCTTCTCTTCATAAATCGACGAGATGTGAGAATTCGAATTTTAGAAACACATATTAACAATGGTGCATGTGGGATTCAACGAAATGCTTGCTTGTCCTGGATATTTAATAAAAAATGGACTCTAATGCGACCGTAAGCCTTGAAAATTTGGCAACTTCTGAATGGTTAAGTGCTGAACTAGTAAGAGTTCTGAACTATTAAGTCCTGAACCAGTAACATATCTGAATCACTAAAAACCAGTATAATGCTTAACCATTCAGAGGCAAATGTCTGTAAGACCCTATCTTAAAATATGTAAATTTTAATCAAACATTTCGCATTTAAATACGTATATGCGAGTATACATCACTACATATTTTCGAATTTATTAAAACTTTGTAACAATAAAACTAAGAGTGGAAGCTTGAGCTTAGATCATGTTCGGTTCTTCGGCATAGCTTGATCATCTTCCGTGATATTTGGTTAACGATCCCCTTTCACCTAAGATTTTGAAAATTTATTAGTCTTATGTTAGATGAGTATATACGTCATAACTATTTGCACAATAGATAGAAAATTTTGAAATTTTACAATTTCCGTGATGGCATCGGCGATGGCTATGTGCCGCGTCGGCGACGCCATACCTTTTATGCCGTCAGAATTGAACTACCGTAGGCAGTAGCATAGGACGTCGGACCTTATTGCTGCGTCAGCGATGGCACTTGCTGCAGCAGTTTTGTTGTTGTATTGATTATTTGTCCGTTCAGCCAGTTTCAAGTTCCGTACATCAAATCATGACTCGGGACTTACTGAAACACGTCCGCAAAATATCACTTCATGTTTTCATTACTATAATACCTTTATTATGAGTGTTTACACCACTCGATTTTAATTTCGTAAGTTTTATAGTTTTGACCCGTTTGCACATTTGAGCAAACAAACTTGATATACTTTATCTATCTTTATAAGTATATCCCATTATTCGGGATAACTACCATAAGGTTTACGCATCCATTACTCAATTTTACGTATATTTTCTGATTTTACCCTTTAACCGCATTTAAACCAAACTAATTATTTACGCATCCATTTCGGTATGCATTAAAACTCCATTTTACCCGTTTGGCTGACTTAACGAAAACCATCGCTCTATTCAACCAAACCTTTATTTATTTTATCATTTGACCCGTTTGGTTGTCTTAGCGAAATCTAACGCTTATTTCAACTAAACCTTTATCTAACTTATCCTTTCCACACTAAGATATCCATTTATTTTCCACCACAACTATAATTGTGGTGGATTTTTTATCGTAAATTCATTTAATCTAATTTCTACCCTCGGTTCGACAATTTACGGAAAAGACCCGTTAAAAGGCATTAAACCAAAAAATTTTATGCTTTTTCGCTTTTACACTACCGAAAAGGTCTACTAAATTATAAAACTCATTTTTAAACTACTCTTAGTGTCGTTTACTTGTTTTAGCACACGAGGGCATTTTGTTCAACTTAGACCCCTCTTTTATGACGGAGGACTTTCAATATCATGTTTTGAGCCAATGAGCACATGTTAACCATAATCTTATTTAAAATCGTTATGTTCCTAAGAACCTGACGTCTGCAATTTAGATTATGAGAATTACCTTGCCTTAGGTAATCCGATGTTCATGCATGATTCGTTTAACTCTCATCGGACCTTAAGTCCTTAATAAGAGTTTGACTCATTACACATACCTGACTCGGGTCATGGCATTGACCCATTTAAATACCTTGCACTATTAATTACCAATTAATAGCAACACGAGCCATACGCTATTTCCATGTGAACACAAAACTCGACAAGCGATCATTAGTTATTATTGTCAAATGGTGATGATAACACCATTTGACCCATTTGGTCTAAATGACCATTTTATCATTACAAGATGGTATTTATTTACCATCTCACCATTTAATCCGTTCCGGTTTACGCCTTATGCTCCTTTGACCCGTTTGACCTATTCTTCTCCAAGCTTCCACCTAGCTCGTCAAGAGACAAATTATAATACAATATCCATAAGATAGTTAGATTAGTCATTAATACTATGACCATCACCCTTATTGACTTTTCTACCATTGTATTCGATTCAATTATAGGTCGGTTTGACTTTTAAAAGTCAAACTGCCGTTTTATATATGTATGCACTAACAAGTTGAATAAAACTCATTAGGCATTTTATCTAACACTTGGTGGGCATCATTTTTAGGCCACCAATTTGGCTAACTTCCTTCACCAAATTTACCTTATTTCTTTCAATTCGTCATAACTAATCCCTCAATTATCATAATAGAATTTGGGGATTTTATTACTATTTTAAAAACCCATTTCACTATATACAAGGACTTTAATCTAAACATCAATTTAACCAAGTATTTCTCATTTTCTTGTAAATATGAAGACTATATGCATACTTTGACATCACTATAATATCAATCTCATTCTACCATCAAAACCACTTTATGTCACGTATGAACACTTGACCTAGTCTCTAAATTGTTCAAATATTTCATCTATACTAGTAAGTATAATGATCATCAACACAATTACATCATCAACTTCATCAGACTAACAATAATTTTGAACTCAAGGTTATCACCTTTAAGTTCTTCTTCACACAAAATTGATGAATCAAGTTTTACAACATACCTTATGATCCCCTAGTCTAGGTGATCAGCAATTCACATTCATGCAGGAATTTCAGGTTCGGTTTCTCATTCAATTTGATTATTTAGCTCACTAAGGGTTTACCCCTTTTTCTCCTGCTCAACATCGACCAAACACACACAAGTGTGTATTTCTTGGTGATTTTTTCATTTTAAAGATATTTGTTTCAGATTTGACAATTTTAGTCCGTCCCCAACGTTAGTTCTTGCACATTATAGCTTATAACTAGATTATATTTCTAGTTGCCTATCTCTTGTAAATTATTGATAGACATGATAATTCTATTTTTTTTAAGTTCGGGAATCCCACTACCCGACTTAAATTGTGTCCTTGTACCCCGTGCCTTTTATAAACTTTATTTACTAAAAGCATTTGTTCGCCTTTTGTTTAAAATTAGGTTTATTTATTTAACTTCTAATGTTTACCGGGTTAACTTTTACCACTAACAGTATTTTACCCATTCATTCTTGGTTATTTAGTTTAAATAACATACCTGTTTTTGGGGTGTTACAATGTCTTATCAAATCACATTAGAGGTCTTAACCATTCAGACTCTTTATAATGATTAAACATCCAGAGGCAAATGTCTTAATCATTCAGACATATGCTCGCAAAACAAACAGTCTAAACCACTAAGTACTGAACCAGTAAGATTTTTGAATTATTAAGAGCCTCAATAAGATATAAACAAACATCCTCTTACTTTTTTTTTCTAAAGCACTTGGCACATCCTTGTCTCTTAAGGAAAAAATTAGGTGAATGGTAAAGAACCTTACACAACATTGCTTAGACGTAGATGTATTAGACATTACTGATTTAGTGATGTAAAAAACCTCCGTTACATTTCTAGAAATCATACAATAACTTGGATTCTCAGTTATAAACATTATGCAATATTCCAAAAGTAATTAGCTTACATAACTTTACATAACTATGATGATGCACATAAACTGATTAGATGTATGTTGAATACGAGGGTGTGGTAATGTAACACCCTAATCCGACTTGGGCTGACATGTCACTTATACAAGACATCAGAGATCAAAGACATAATTTCATAAATTATAAACCTTTACATTATTTCAAAAAGTCGACATATTGTACAAAACATTTTTAAACTTTTATGGAAATCCATGTGCGTCTTTATTCCTTTGAACCATCCATCCAAGTCTTCTCGAATATCCTTGCAACTTAACGTACATAAGAAGGAAAATGTATGCCCGAGTAAATGGGGTTTAGTTAGTGGAACAACAACAATGCAATATACATTTTCTTAACAATATCTATCTATCAGACAATATATATAAAACATATTTAGTTTGTAACATTTGTGTAAAACGGGTTCCAGAACCCGCTTCGTTTAAATAATTCAAGTATTTTATTTAAGTTTTCGTTACGCATTTATTATTCAAACTCGTATTATTTAATTTTTGTGACTAATAACTAAGTTATATAGTTAAAATATGAAATAAATAAAAAGTAAATTAATAATATTAATTAATGAAGCCTAAATATATATATATATATATATATATATATATATATATATATATATATATATATATATATATATATATATATATATATATATGAGGTAATTGGGTTCGAACTCGGGTCTCCATCAAACACACACAACTTACACCACTACACTACACACACTTATGTTTAAATTTGAAAACAAATTAAATTTATAATGAAACTGCAAGCAAACCTGCAAGATTCAAAAATTGCAGAGACTGTAACCGCCTAAATTGAAGTAATTTATGCAATGATCGAATGTAACCGACGACGAACCTCAGTTATAACATAAATCCGTTTTCAATTAATACGAAAACCGACCGGAATTAATCATTGACCCATGATTGGGTCTTGAAACCGAAATCGGTGTTGACTACCCACTCTATAAATACCAAGACATCTGACTTCAATTGAACTCGCCCAAATCTCTTCGATCTCTCTCAAATACTCTCGGATAATTCTCTGATCAAACCAAACCACCGCCGGAGTTTCCTGCTCGTTACAGGAACTCAACTGGAAATTTCATCTTCTGATTGGTATATTCATCTTACTCTCTCTCTCTCTGATATCAGTTGTCTAGTAGGTTGATATTAATCAAAAAACTGTTCAATCAGTTTATTCAGTTGGTTTGATGTTTCTGGGTAACACTTATGAAGAAGATGAAGTCTGTGCCGTGTATAAATATAATTAAAATCATAAGTTAAACCGGGTTAGACACACAGTCCAGTGGTGGACTGTGTGCAATGCAATTGGTGGTCCGTTCATATAACAAATCCTTTTTAAATTAATAAAATATTAAACTGAACTAGTATATAAATATAATAAAAATTTAGTTATATCGGGTTAGACACCCAGCCCAGTTGGAAGGGTTGGGTGCAACGCAGGTCAAAGGTTGCAAGTTTGGACCGTGTCTGGGCAGCGGCCGAATGCATTTTGAAGAAAATAAAATCTTTTTAGATTAAAACCAAAATATAAATTTACTCGGTAAGTGTATAAAATTAATTAAAATCAAGATTATTTCTGGTTAGACACGTAGCTCAGTTGGTAGAGGTGCATGCACGTATACGGGAGGTCACGAGTTCGAACCTCACACGATGCCAAAAATATATGCGATCCAACCGGTCAGACCTGACAAGGTCAACTATTTTTTTTATTACTGTTTTCTTTATTATTTTATTTAAAAATCATTTAAAATGCTTAAAAATAAGACTTTTTAAGTTTAAAAATTATAATAAATACCACAAAAATAGATCTAAAAATCTAATAAAAAGCATTAATTAGAAATATTAATTTAAATAAGAATTATATATTTAACCAATTATTACGTGATTATTTAGGTTAGTTTCTCTCGTTGGTTAAATCCAAAATCATGCGCGTTCGTCGTCAATCCAAGAAAACGCACCCACTGTGAGTGAATCCTTACAAATTCCCCCTTTTATTCATGTTTTGGGGTGTATCATGTGTCATTATATGTTTTGTTTATTTAAATATTTGTGCTACTACCATTATATGATCTAACGTGTTATGTAATATTTGTTGTTGTTATATGTGGTTACATTTTCTCATTTCAGTGCAATCATTCACATTAGGCCCATCAGTTCCTCGTTGGATACGAGTTGAGCATCGCGTGCCTAATTAGATCGGCTCCGTTTGATTGAGCCTTGATCTCACAGTTTATCATTTATCATGCTCATATGTACATTGTTTGATGTTATGTGGTTTGTGGTTAGAATTACATATACGTATGCTCATATTTGGTTCATGCACACTTTTATTAAAATAATCAATATAACTTTTTCTTTCAAATGTTTAAATGAGATTCACTCGCCAACTTTTGTTGACCCAAAACTTTATTTTACACATGATACAAGTGTACATGCTGAGGAGAGAAACACTTAGGACTTGGCTTTAAAAGAAGAATTAATCATTTATTGTCTAGAACATTTTTCTTGTGTTGTATGTTTTTATGTGTTTGTTGGGATATTCTCTTTTAAATTTGAATTAATAAATATGAAACTTAATTATAGTAAATGTCTTGAGCTTTGATGAAAACTCAATCATGCCCTGACTTCTATTTTCACTGTGGGTCAGGGTGTGACACAGTTAGTCACCTTCAGTGTGTCACATTCAGTACTTCAATGCGTAGTCAGTTCACATTCAAGGTGTCATATAATCACATTCAATAGTTCACCTTTAGTTTTTCAGTGCGTCACCTTTCGGTGCGACACAATCAGTGCTTCAGTGTGCCATAATCGCTATTTGCTAAAACAATATAATAGCACATAATCTTGAAGATCACAAAAGCATACAATAACGAATCTAATTTCCAACTACGTGGTAGTGGAAATCTAAATCCGTACACATGATGTTGGTTTCGAGTCCGTACCACATAATAATATAACAAAATATCGAATTTAATCTTTCCGACTACAAGGTAGTAAAAACCTAAAGTCGTACACATATGTGGAAAGGGGTCCTTACCTCATGTGATGATCACAAAACTGAGATAACTATTTTACGCCTGGATAATCACAGAGTCCTACAACATAATATGGTTATAATCTTATTTTCAAATCATGATACTTTTCTGTTTAGTACATTTGTTGATTTGTAAATTTATGTAATATTTGGAAAACTATTACTAAAATCAATATTGGTGATAATTAACATGATAAGATAATTATTTTATAATACATACATACGTAACTAAGATGCATGCATCCATACATACATAAAAGCATTAGGTTTATAATATTAACTAATGCCTTTTTTACTAAAATCTCTTTTAAAAAAGTAGTAACCAAAATTTGGAAAAAAATACCTTTCCTTTAACTATATAAAGTATTGTTTTATGACAAACTCACTTGGTTAAAAATAAAATTAAGAGGTTATGGGGTTCAAACTCTATATATATATATATATATATATATATATATATATATATATATATATATATGGTATAAATCATGAGAAAACTAGTTTAAATAAGAAAACAAAAAAAAACTAGCTAAAACAGCCTAAAAAACATATTAATTTTTTTGATTTTTTTTAATAAAAATCATTATATATAATATATAAAAAAATTTCCAAAATTTTTTTTTTACTGCACATGTTAACCTAACCCACCCTCACCGACACCCCAAAAGCCTAAACCCCCCACCCACAAAAAAACCTAAACCCCCAACCGCCACTTTAAAAAAACCTAAAACTAAACCCTAAATGTAACCCCCACCCGCACTCCCCCCCCCTAAACTAAACCTAAAACATATATAATGCATATGTGTAGTACAAGTTTTTTTTTAAAAAGTTTTTTTATACATAAAAAGTAGCTATTTTTTATAAAAAAATTATAAAAAATAATTGGTAAGTTTTTTAGGCTTTTTTAATTAACTTTTTAGTTTTCTTATTTATATGTAGTTTTCTTATGATTCTCTCCCTATATATATATATATATATAGTGGAGAGTTCAAATGAGAAGAAATTTTTGTAAGTATAAAAAGAATAACTTTTCAACCAATAAAAATTCTCCATTTACTTCATTTATTGTGTGTATTTAATGTTATGAAAAATGGCATATAGGTAAATCTATAATTGTTACTAATTAGCTAATTAATTAAACTTATGAATAATTTTTTTCATATACTCTTTCAAGATAAAATAATTTATGGTGTAGGACAATTTTCGACATGTGTAGGATAAATTTTAGTATGTGTAGGAATTTTGAAATGTGTAGGGTAAATTTACATGTGTGTAGGGTAAATTCCGGTAAATGTAAGACATATGTAGGATAAATTTTGAAATGTGTAGGATAAAATGTTTTTGCTTTATTAATGAGAGATAACATAATTAATGAGATGAGTTATAAATTATTTAATGAGATGAGTTATAAATTTTAGTATGTGTAGGATAAATTTTGAAATGTGTACGGTAAATTTACATGTGTATAGGGTAAATTCCGGTAAATGTAAGATATATGTAAGATATATGTAGGATAAATTTTGAAATGTGTAGGATAAAATGTTTTTGCTTTATTAATGAGGGATAACATAATTAATGAGAGAAGTTATAAACTATTTAATGTTTTACTATTATGCCCTTTCTCTTTTTTTTTCTCACATTAAATTTATTCTCAAATGAACCTTCCCATATATATATATATATATATATATATATATATATATATATATATATATATAAAAGCCATTTAACAAACTAAGCAAGAAAATTTATCTTCCAAAATTAAAATAATAAATGACACCTCACTAACTTTGTGTCTACAACAGGCTAGCAGGGGATAACAATATTTTACGTGAAATTTGAAGGTAAACATGTGTATGCCGTTATGATTGTATTCACGATTAAATAATATTTTGATTAGTTTTTTTTGTTAATGTATATCAAAAACTATTATCAAAATGTGGTAGGCATCGTTTTCTTAGCAGGAGTGGGTGCCGCTCGTCTCGTTCCTCTTGGTCCCAATCCTCTAGTCATGGTGCTTGGCAGGAGTGGGTGCCGCTCGTCTCGTTCCTCTTGGTCCCAATCCTCTAGTCATGGTGCGGGGACTGGTGTTCCCGCTTCTTCCGATCGCACATCTCTTTTCCTTCTTTGTTGTATCTCTAATATGGGATGACCATTCCATTTTTTGTTTCCTCTCCATCCCCCATCCCCCGCTAGATCAACTTTTACCTAAGCCTTCTCAATTTCGTCCCACTCCATATCGAATGCACTCTGTGTGCCTTTAGTTTTAATTCTTTTTAATAATTATTTAAATGTGATATACTGATATGTGGCAGTTGTTGTGTCATGTATAGTGGTTATTGGTCATGTATTTTGTTATTAAAGTGTAACACCTCGAAGATTATTGTTTTCATGAAAATAAGGATAATGAATTTGGGCAAGGCACATGAAGGATTAGGGATGGAAAACCCATCATGAGGGAGTATTTAAGGTTTAAGAAAACCATAATCCTCATTTTATCACATTTTGTCATCCAAATGTAGAGAGAGAAAATGGGGGTATAGAGAGAGGAAGTGAAGAAAAGTGATTCTCGGTCAGAAATCTCGTGTTTGGAAGTTAGAATTGTGTAGTAAACAATTATACAATGTTTTGATTGAAATCTAGATAAGAATCGACATCCTTATCTTTATTTTTGTTGAAAATGAGCTTTTTAGGTAAACCTAATGTTTCAACCCAAAGATCAGGTTTTACGTGTTAAAGGGTGATAAAAACAATAGATCTTGCTTCATGGGTGAGAGACAAACATTTTGGACGTAAAAAGTTGGGATTTTGGGTTAGAAACTGAATGAACCGGATGAATGTTCGTGTTTGGGACAGTGGACCTTCATCATACAAGACTTCGTCGAAACTCGGGGTTATTGAAGATGACGACACTGATCTCAAGGTTTTCCAATGATAGGTGACACGTTGCATCTTCAACACTCTCGATGACAGTTTTGACGAGTCCAGATGCAAGTTAGGCAACTATCCTGTGACACTATGTCGCGACCATGTTTAGCGATAGTAATAGAAAGTGACGAGTTTTGCGTTTTAACAATTATACAGATTGTGCAAAATTCATTATATAACACCCTTATTTATTTTTATTTTTTATATAATTTTATATATATGTGTAAACATTAATAATCCCAAAATAAAAAGTTAACAAAACGTTTTATGTGTTCTAATACTGATAATACAACAAGTTAACAAAATGTTTTGAGATGTTCGGTACTTTATGCATGACTTGATCTTCATCAAAACTTGACTTGTGATCTCCTTAAAAGCTGAAAATATATAACTTATTAGTTTTATGTTCAATTGAAATGAATATAACTTAATAACTCAACAATTGATAAAATTTTAAATTTACAATTTACTGAGTGGCGTCGGCGACGGCAATATGCCGCGTCGGCGACGCCACATAAAAACATGCGTCGGGTCAAGACCACCGTAGACAGTGGCATAAGGCGTCGGGTATTCGCATTGCGTCGGCGACGGCCATACATGGCGTCGCGCCGACGACACCTACTGCAGAATTTTTGTTGCTGTTTGTTTATTCACCCGTTCAAACCCGTTTCGCGTGTAGTGTATCATCATATGACTTCGGACTTACAAAGATTAGTCCGCAAAGTGTTATTCTTTGCTTTCGTTGCTGTAGTGTCGTCCTCACGACTGTTTATACTAATCAAACCAAGTATGTATATATTTTTATAAATTTCGTTAGTTGTCATTTTAACCAAATTTTGGCCAACATACTTACTAACTCTGTCCATTCATGTAGAATCACTGATTATATTGTGTCCTTATATTCGTAATAAGGACTTTTTCGTTACTCAGTTTTTACGTATATAAATTTCTTTCTTTCCGATTTTACCCTTCAACCATAATTCACCAAATATGGTTAAGATATTCTTTATTTTGACCCGTTTGATTATTTTAGCGAAATCCATCGCTTATTCAACCAAACATTTATCTATTTCTTTATTTTGACCCGTTTGGTTATTTTAGCGAAATCCATCGCTTATTCAACCAAACCTTTATCTATTTCTTTAGTTGACCCGTTTGGTTATTTTAGCGAAATCCATCGCTTGTTCAACCAAACCTTTATCTATTTCTTTATTTTGACCCGTTTGGTTATTTTAGCAAAATCCATCGCTTATTCAACCAAACCTTTATCTAATTCTTTATTTTGATCTCACTCTTTTGGTTCGATTGTGAGAAGCCCCTCACTTATAAATGAACCGAATTTTTGTTTAGGTTCACTTCATTATTTAATATACATCACTACAAGGGTCGAAATTAAAATTGTACAAAGCAATGGGCCACGTACCTTAGAGCTTTCCTTTTAAGCGTGTATCGGACTTGGTTTGACCTTCCTTAGCTCCACTCGAGTCGCCTAAATAGTGCAACCCAACTATTAGGAACTCGTAATTTAAGTCTATGACATGTAAACTTGCCAATAATCAATCACAAGTCCTCTTCATATAATTTCGTACATTATCAATATCAAATCTTTCATTAAAGCATTTTGTCAAGCGTCTCATGGGCATGAACATAAAACTTCTCGTTTTTCAATAATTTATGAACTTTATAAACCCAAATCTCATATTATTATGATTCTACCATCATAGAATTTAGTCTCTAGTGCAACTTATCTATTTAGGGTTTCATGTCAAGCTAATGCAATTAACAATATAGCTTCTTTCATGTTAAACATCAAAACCCACTTGTTCATTCAATCATATATAAGCCCTAACATATGAGTTATGCAAGAACCTTCCATAGTTTAGTAAACATTATGAGTTTAAACACTTATTTGTCATGAATTATATCATAAGATCTATAATTTATTCCAGAACTTAGATTCATGGTTCTTCTCTATCAATCATACTTCACCAAACTAAGAATTTCGACATACCTTATGATCTCCTTGATTAGGTGATCACTAATTTCAACTCATGCACTGATTTAGGGCTTGATTTCACTTCCAATTTGAAGGATTACAAGTTTTAGGGTTGAAGGTGTTCTTCCTTCTTCTCTGCTTATTCTGGTCGACCTCCTAGGCACACACTTGTGTGTGTTTTTTATTTTAAATGTTTATTTATATTAACTAGTTCCCTAAATGCCTAATTCGGTCCTCTAAGTTTGATTTATTATACGTGGGCATTAACTAAATGTTTTCATTAGTTATTAACAAATAACTAATTACTTTTTAAATCCTTCAAATAGTCATGGATGTAATATATTTTTCTTTTACATCAAATATAACTATATATTATATATTTTGGGGACATTTACAAGTCCATTTCCTCTTAAAGGGGCTCTCCACTAACTGGGTTAAATGCCCCTGATTATCATGCAATTTAATATTTTTGGGGTGTTACAAATCTATCCCCCTTAAAAGGGTTTCGTCCCCGAAACACGTATACGTATCGAAAAGAGAAGGGTAGAGTCGCGTCATTTCTTCTTCAAGCTCCCAAGTGGCGTCCGCACCCTTTCGATGCTTCCACTTGACTGTTACTTGATTTATTTCTTTGTTCCTTAATGTTTTGACCTTTCGGTCAAGGATTGCTATCGGCGTAGCCACGTAATTGAGTTTGTTGTCTATTTCTATGTCGTCATATTGAAAGTGTGTTGTGTATTCCGCTTAGTTCTTTTGGCAGTTCTAATCGGTATGCTACTTTACCCACTCGATCAATAATTTTAAAAGGCCCAATAAACCTTGGACTCAATTTACCTCTTTTTCTAAATCGAATAATCCCTTTCCATGGAGACACCTTAAGCATTACTTTATCACCAATTTGGAATTCAATAGGTCTTCATCTTTTATCTGCATAAGATTTCTGTCGGTCTTGAGCTGCTCTTAAATGGGCTCGTATTGCATCGATTTTCTCGTTTGTGGCTCTAATTATATCTTTGTGAGCAAGTTCGCGAGGGCCTACTTTACCCTAACACAGCGGTGTTCGGTACTTTCTAGCATACGGCATTTCATATGGGGCCATGCCAATACTGGAATGGTAGCTGTTGTTGTATGAGATTTCAACTAATGGTAAATATGTATCCCAACTACCACCAAAATCAATTATACATGCTCGAAGCATGTCCTTTAATGTTTGTATTGTTCGTTCGCTCTGCCATCAGTTTCGGGTGATAGGCAGTACTAATTAACAGTTTTGTGCCCATATGGTTTTGAAATTCGTGCCAAAACTTCAAAGTAAACCGGATGTCCCTGTCAGACACAATCGATATCAGAACTCCATGGCGTGCTATGATCTCATTTACATATACTTCTGACATCTTTTCTGAAATGTAAGTCTCTCGAATTGGAATAAAATGAGCACTTTTCGTTAATCTATCGACAATCACCCAAATGGCATCGAATCCTCGAGCCGTTCTTGGTAGTTTAGTCAATAAATCCATGGTTATGTGCTCCCATTTCCACACTGGTATTTCTCATGGTTGGAGTTGGCCATAAGGCTTTTGATGCTCTGCCTTTACTTGCAAACAAGTTAGACATTTCTCAACGTATTTTGCTATATCTCTTTTCATTCCAGGCCGCCAATAGTTTTGTTTTAAGTCTTTGTACATTTTGGTTGCTCCCGGGTGAATTGAATAACGTGATTTATGAGCCTCGTCGAGTAAAAGATCTTTTATCCCACGCATGTTTGGGACCCAGATTCTACTGCACTGATATTTCAGACCGTTCTCCCCGTCTTTTATATCTTTAACTAACCCTTTTATCCTCTCTTTTTCCCAGTTCGTTTCCTTTATTGCTTCTTCTTGCGCTACTCGGATTTATTCCAACAATCCTGAAGTAACCATAAGTCGCATGGATCACACTCGGATAGGTACGCATTCTTCTTTTCAGCTAAGGGCATCTGCCACTACCTTGGCCTTTCCTGGGTGATAATGAATTTCACAGTCGTAGTCTTTCACCGTCTCTGACCAACGCCTCTGTCTCATATTTAATTCCTTTTGATCGAAGAAATACTTTAGGCTTTTATGATCAGTGAAAATAACGCATTTTACACCATACAAGTAGTGTCTCCAAATTTTTAAGGCAAACACTACCGCCGGTAATTCCAGGTCATGCATCGGATATTTCTTTTCCTGGATTTTTTAATTATCTCGAGGCATAGGCAATCACCTTGCCTCGTTGCATAAGTACGCACCCAAGGCCTAGGTGTGATGCATCCGAATACACTACTAAGTCGTCAGTACCATCTGGTAAAGTCAGTACCGGAGCACTGGTCAACTTTTCTTTAAGCGTTTGGAACACTTTTTCTTGTTCGTCGCTCCAGACAAACTTTTCGTCTTTGCGGGTTAACTTAGTCAATGGTGAGGCAATCTTTGAGAAATCTTGAATGAATCTTCTATAATAACCCGCCAGTCCTAAAAAGCTTCTTATTTCTGAGGGTTTTTCAGAGGGCTCCATTTAGACACTGTTTCAATCTTGGACGGATCGACCAATATTCCTTCAGCGCTAATAACGTGTCCAAGAAATTGCACCTCTCGAAGCTAAAAGGCACATTTTTAAAACTTTGCGTAGAGCTTTTCTCTTTTAAGTGTTTCCAATACTTCACATAAATGGTGCGCATGATCCTCCTCGCTTTTTGAATAAACAAGAATATCATCGATGAACACTATCACTGATTTGTCTAGCATTGGCTTGCAAATCTGGTTCATAAGATCCATGAAGGCTGCAGGTGCATTTGTTAATCCGAAGGACATTACGAGGAATTCATAATGCCCATATCGTGTACAGAAGGCTGTCTTGGGTATGTCTTCCTCTTTCACCCTCAATTGATGGTATCCCGACCTCAAATCGATCTTCAAAAACCAACTCGCTCCTTGCAATTGATCAAATAAATCGTCGATCCTTAGAAGCGGGTATCGATTCTTTACCGTAAGTTTGTTTAACTCCCGGTAATCGATATACATGCGCATACTTCCGTCTTTCTTCTTCACAAATAACACCGGTGCTCCCCAAGGAGAGGCACTAGGTCGGATAAATCCTTTGTCAAGCAGATCTTGTATCTGTGATAATAATTCTTGAAGTTCTGATGGTGCTAATCTGTATGGTGCTTTAGCCACCGGTTTCGCACCTGGGATTAGTTCGATTTTAAATTCCACCTCATGTTCGGATGGTATCCCCGGTAAATCCTCCGGAAATACTTCTTCAAATTCTTGTACGACTGGCACATCTCGAATTATTGGTGACTTCTTTCCCGAATCAAATATGTAAGTTAGATAAGTCGTGCACCCATGTTGAATAAGTCTACGGGCTTTCGCTATTGAGCACATGACGGGGTTGCCACTCTTTTCTCCATAAATATTGACGTGCTTTCCATTTGGAGATACTACTTGTATCTCTTTACGAGAACATATTACATTGGCGTGGTAACGGGACAACCAATCCATCCAATCACTACTTGGAATTCCCACATTGACATAGGTATTAAATCAACTAAGTAATCCTCATCCTCGATGCTCAATTTGCAATTTCGACATATGTTATAAACAGTAAAAGTTTTGTCATTTCCTACTTCTACCTCTAAGGGCATTGGTACTTTTGTTAATTGAAATGATGGGTGTTTAACAAACTTGTGTGAAACAAAAGATTTGTTTGCACCCGTATCAAATAAAACATGAGCAGGAATTAAATTTGCAGTATAAGTACATGTGACCACATCGGGTTCAACTTTTGCTTCGGCTGCCGTTATTTGGAAAGATCTTGTTGGGACTTCTATCTTCTTGTCAGTCATAACTTTCTTTCATATCAAATCCGGGCATTCTTATTTCTTATGGCCCGGCGGATAGCATTTGTAGCATACAGATATCTTGTTAGGACACCAAGTGTCCACTCTTTCCACATATCACACACGGCTTATTTTTAAAATAACATTCACCTTTGTGAGCACGGCTATAAATTTTGCAATTTGGTGTTCCCCCTTTTATGTTCATCTTCTTTAAAATCTCATTCTTCTTTGGTTTCTTTGTCGAGCTTGGATTCGTATCCAATGCCCTTCTCTCTCCTCTTTCCACTTGTTTCTTTAGCTCAATTTCACGTTCTCGAGCGGCGTTTACTATCTCGGTGAGATGTTCATATTTCGAGGGAGTCATAAACTCCTTATATTCAGCGCTCAACATGTTATAATAATAATAAATCTTCTGTTCTTCCGTTTGCACCAATTCTTCACAAAATCTTAGTTTGTCAAGGAACACCCCGTAATCTTATCAATCGACTCACCTTTATGTCTTAATTGAATGAATTCTTCTTTGATTTGTTGATCACCGCTTTTGGGCTATGATGTTTAAGGAAAGGCACCTTAAACTTCTCCCACGTCATGGTTCTCGTGGTTTCGACCCCTTGTTCTTTTCTAAGATTGTCCCACCAATCTTTTGCTTGACCCCTCAGTTGACCGGTTCCGTAAGCTACGAAATCGGTTGGGTTACAATGGGTCCGTTCGAAAACTCCTTCAATATCGCTTATCCAGCATTGACTAGATTATCGGATCTACTTCCCCATTGTAAATCGGGGTTTACACGCCATAAATTTGTTGTAGGGACATGCTTTTCCTTCTTTAGCCTTGCCTCGATATTGATTAAGGCTTTCCTTTATTTCATTCATTCGTTCTTCTATTGTTGTTAGCATCGTTGTTTGAAATCTTTCCATGAATTCGGGTAAGGCCGCTTCCAATGCTTTTTCGACTTCTTCGGAAATTTTTATTTGTATCTCCTCCGTCATTAGAGATACCGTATCCTCACCCGTTCCGTCAGACATCTCTTTCACTGAAATGTCAATAACAATTGAGTAAATACTTTGCTTAATTCTTTCCATATTGTTATATGGAAATTAATACTCGTTACTCAGTATTTCTTATAACGAATTACTCTTTTTAAGTTGATTAAGTACATAATTCATCTCAACTATTTATACTTTGTGTATTTCTCGGACTCGAGTGTATAAACACACTCCTCCATACACATTAATTCATCTTCTTTTCCATTATTTTCTATTGGATTTCATTTCATATCTAGTCCTTACTAGATGTTTTGATCAAGCCTTGCACCAAACATATTTCGTTTTTTTAACCTTAAGCTCTGATTACCAACTTATAACACCCTTATTTTATTTTATTTTATTTTTTTATATAATTTTATATATATGTGTAAACATTAACAATCCCAAAATAAGAAGTTAACAAACCTTTATCTATTTCTTTATTTTGACTCGTTTGGTTATTTTAGCGAAATCCATCGTTTATTCAACCAAACCTTTATCTAATTCTTTATTTTGATCTCACTCTTTCGGTTCGATTATGAGAAGCCCCTCACTTATAAATGAACCGAATTTTTGTTTAGATTCACTTCATTATTTAATATACATCACTACAAGGGTCGAAATTAAAATTCTACAAAGCAATGGGCCACGTACCTTAGAGGTTTCCTTTTAAGCGTGTATCGGACTTGGTTTGACCTTCCTTAGCTCCACTCGAGTCGCCTAAATAGTGCAACCCAATTATTAGGAACTCGTAATTTAAGTCTATGACATGTAAACTTGCCAATAATCAATCATAAGTCCTCTTCATATAATTACATACATTATCAATATCAAATCTTTCATTAAAGCATTTTGTCAAGCGTCTCATGGGCATGAACATAAAACTTTTTGTTTTTCATAAATTTATTTTTGTTTTTCATAAATTTATGAACTTTATAAACCCAAATCTCATATTATTATGAATCTACCATCATATAATTTAGGCTCTAGTGCAACTTATCTATTTAGGGTTTCATGTCAAGCTAATGCAATCAACAATTTAGATTCTTTCATGTTAAACATCAAAACCCACTTGTTCATTTAATCATATATAAGCCATAACATATGAGTTATGCTAGAACCTTCCCTAGTTTAGCAAACATTGTGAGTTTATACACTTATTTGTCATGAATCCTATCATAAGATCTATAATTTATTCCAGAACTTAGATTCATGGTTCTTCTCTATCAATCATACTTCACCAAACTAAAAATTTCGACATACCTTATGATCTCCTTGATTAGGTGATTACTAATTTCGACTCATGCACTGATTTGGGGCTTGATTTCACTTCCAATTTGAATGATTATGAGTTTTAGGGTTGAAGGTGTTCTTCCTTCTTCTCTGCTTATTCTGGTCGACCTCCTAGGCACACACTTGGGTGTGTTTTTTATTTTAATTGTTTATTTATATTAACTAGTTCCCCAAGTGCCTAATTCGGTCCTTCAAGTTTGGTTTATTATACGTGAGCATTAACTAAATGTTTTAATTAGTTATTAACAAATAACTAATTAGTTTTAAATCCTTCAAATAGTCATGGATGTAATATATTTTTCTTTTACATCAAATATAACTATATATTATATATACTTTAGGGACATTTACAAATCCATTTCCTTTTAAAGGGGCTCTCCACTAACCGGGTTAAATGCCCCTGATTATTACGCAATTTAATATTTTTTGGGGTGTTACACATTACAGCTTAGACATCTTAGCACGAAGTAGTTTATAGTAAAATGTGAGTTTCTATACCCCTTTTACAATATTATTTTTGGTCGTGTGCATATTCACAATGTTCATGAACATGAAATTTCTTGTTCTTGTTCGTTTGTTTAATAAACGAGCGAACATAAACAAACTTCCGGCCAAACGGTTCACGAATGATTCGTTGAATGTTTGATCCATTTACAACTCTAGGTATCTCACTTGATAGAGACACTTGTCTCTTAAATGGGAGGTCTAAGATTCAAACCTGAACAGAGTGTTTATTTAAGTAAATGATGTAAAGTAGAGATGAACATATGGGACTTGGTACCGGTACCAGTGCCGAATTTTCTGTACCAAAATTTTTTCGATACCGATTCGTTACCCACTTTTTAGCGTTTTCGGTACCGGATCGGTTCGGTACGGTGCCGGTATTTTACCTAGTTTTACACACAAATACAAGTACCATACTGAATATTTTCGGTACCAATACCTATATTTGGCAATTATTGGTTCCGAAATTTTCGGTACTGATACCGAACTCATCCTAGTGTAAAGTAAGCTTTGCCGCTAATCATGTTTGTAGATGTTTTATAACATAATGCATTACAATAGTAGTGTTTTATTTTAAGAGCGTACTGTGTTTTTGTTAAAAAATAATAATAATTTCATAAAAAATAACTATATCATATGGAATTTCTACATCAACAAATCTCATTTTTTTAACTTGTGTGGCATTTTAGGGCTTGATTTTTTTTACACAACGTGTGGAAAAATTAACACACACATATATATATAACCCTATTACTATTAAAAAAGAATGATATTTTAATATACATGATCTTTAAACAATGAATAAGTTAAATATAAAATAAATTTAATTTTGCATGTTTAGTTTTCTTCTTAACAGAAAGCTAGAAGTACAATGAACCTGGGTTAAACAAAATGTGAAAGAAGGACCCGCAAAATCTACTAAAGATTTTTGTTTGATCACAACTTTTATTATAATATACAGATTGGCGTTGTTTTATTGCAACATAATTGAGATTCTAGAATGCCAATAGACTCGTGCCTAAATTCAAATTCCTACTCTCTCACATATAAAGCAAAGTATTTGAATTTCTTTCTAGGCTATTACTATTTCTTTATTACTTTATTATAATATTTTCTTATTAGGTATGCTTTCATGAAATTATCATGTGGAATTTACTATTTTACAATAGAATATTGGTGTCTTAGAAATTTTACAATAGAATATTGGTGTCTTAGAAATGATAATATCCAATGTATTTATAAATATGGATAAAATCATTATACTTCGAGCATTCCTAGTATCTTAAAGATTTTCCCTTTTCCAATTATTTTTTACTAGATTTTATCATTAATCTATATCCAAACTTGTGCATGAAACAAAACTCAAGTACATGTACAACATCTATACTTATTCATATGTTTTTTTTTATAATAGGTCACTTTCATCTTTTCTATACGATTTATATAGAGCTATACGAGTTGTATAGGTTTAACTTTAAACAAGACAAACTGACAATGTCAATATGTATCTAGTGGCTGGTTGTATTCGACCCGTATAGACCTATACGAGTCGTATAGACAGACTGACAATGTCAATATGTATCTAGTGGCTGGTTGTATACGACCCGTATAGACCTATACGAGTCGTATCTATACGGGTCCTATACGGATCAAATGATCTTTTGGAGTTTAAAGATGGGTGTTCATGTGTGGTTGTTTGTGTTTAAGGAGTCGTATAGCTCTATACGACTCGTATAGGGTTAACATGCGACTCCTGTAACAGTCTTTGACTGACCTTGAAGATTGTAATAACCCTATACGAGTAGTATTGAGGGTATAGATTTAATTTGATAAGGTGTCCCAATAATATGACCTAATAGAGATATTGGCCCTTCATGGTATGAAAATAAATTTTGGTCTCATCAATTCGTTAATTATGTGTTATAAGTTTATGTATATAATATAAAGTGTGTGTGTAAGGTTCAGTGTAGAACATTAATAAAAGTAGGGTACAGAGGAACACATGTTAAATATATTTTATATTTCAAATTAAAATGATTTTAATTTTTTTCAAAGCTTTTGCATATAAAGATGTGTAGCGTTATTCCAATAAAAAAAAATTTTGTACATCTTTTACCTTTTTAATCTGTTTGTTAAGATATATCTTTTTTTATTTTTTTAGTTATTTTTTTTGTTAAAAAGGCTTCTACGTGTAAATATATACAAAAGCTATGAAATTTAAAAAAAAATAATATGTTAAATGTATGGTTTTCCGGTTCCCCATTTTTTTACTGTTTCCTATTGATATATATATATATATATATATATATATATATATAAAATATATATATATATATATATATATATATATATATATATATATAAGGAAGGGTTAAATAGAAAACCTTATGTTATTGAAAAAACGTAGTAAACTATACAAGGACCATCGATCAACAAGATCTTATGGTTGATATTATTAGATGAGATTTTGATGTAAATTTAAATTTAATTGCTTCTTTGTGTCGATAAGTGGCTAGAGGGGTGTTTTAGTCAATAAACATTACAAGCAAGTACTTGATATATAATAAAAAATGGTACATATCCATATGCAATCTGCATACACACTGTCCACATAAAAAACCACCTACCCCTCTCTATCAACATCATACCTCCCCCAGTTCTCTTTCATTTGACTTCAAATTTTCAAAGGTTCTTAAGGTAGGAGCAATTGTACTACAGGCTTTGATCTTCTACATTTAAAACGTCGATTGAAGTGGTGATTACAATTGCTCCGTCGCCGCCATATCTGTTCACGTGCGTTCAACATTCCAGTTGTTATTGTCTGGAGAAAGACGACGAAAGCAGTTGAAGACATCGAAAGGGTAAGTAAAATGCATTGTGATTCGTTGTTTTGTTTGAAAGTATTGTTTCTGATGGTTATTGATTTGAAAAATGGTTTTTAGGGGGGGGGGGGGGGGGGACATTATGGCTTTGGGGTTTTGGCATGATTTTATGTTTGTTGCAAGTTTTGGGCTTTTGATTTGAATGGTGGTATTGTTCGTTCAGGTTGATTTTGTTTTTAGTTGCATGTTGGTGGGTTTTAATTTGAACAATTGTTGTAATTTACTTTATTTTAATTAATTTGTTTTTTTTTTCTATAAACAAACAATGTTTTTTTATGTTATATGATGCGTTTTTGTAAATATTGTGTTTGCTAAAAATGTTGAATTGTTACAAGTAGAGTATTTGGCATCTTGTGAATTATATGTGTAACATTTGTGCTTTGCATAGTTAACAAAACAATTGGCTGGTAGTACCTACATGTGTTACATGTTTTTTCCTGTCATATATAGCTCCCAAGAAAGCAAATGTGATGGGGACTCTTAAGTGTTAAGACAAGAAGCAAAAAAAAGGTATGCATGTAACATTGTTACATATGTAAGTATGTATGTTACATATATAACATTGTTTACTTGGATAATGCAAAATGCATGTCTTTGTTCTGATATGAAAGTTATTATAGAGATGCCTTACATATATGTTACCCCTTTTGCTCGTGGTACAATAAAGGATTTGATTATATTTGATAGCAGCAGCCTGAAGAATAGAAAAAATAAAGGTATGTGCTTGTTTGTTTACATATGTAACATGTTAATATTTTGCAAAAAAAAAGTGTTTTACATGTAGTTTATAAGAAATGAAAATGATGCAAATAAAAAGTCAAAGATTTCTAATAGTTCAATTTCAGGGCGCTTTGACAATGAGGGTATGTTTGTTTCCAAAATAATTTATGTGTAATCTATAATTTGTTTTGTTTTGTTTTGTTTGTTCACGACAATGTTGAGGTGTAACGTATGTTACCGTAAAGTATATGTGGGATGAAAAAAAGGCGATGAAAGTGGTCCAGTCCGAAAGAGAACAACAAGGTTAGAGACAGCAAGGTTGGCCGAAAGAAGAAGGAAGGATGACGAAGAAGACACTGAAGAATGCACTGAGAACGGGGCGAATAGGACGATGAAGAGAATGTGGTTGGTTGTGTGAAGAAGAAATCAAAGAGGGATGTGTGACAAGGGATTGTGCTATTATATGATTTTTTTGTTGTTGTCCATTTGGCGGTTTTTTATTGTTGTTATGCAACTAGTTGTTTGATTGTTATGCTAATGGACTTTGTATGTATGTGGAAACTTCATTGCAACTCGGGGGGGGGGGGGGGGGGGGGGGGGGGGGGGCAAAAAGCAGAGGTGTAACATATGTTAACAAAAATGGTTGCATGTGTAGCCGCCATATGTAACATGTGTAACCTAGTTAAAAAGATGTGTTAGTAACCGTCCCCCTCCTGTTGTTAAATCATTTAAGTACTTATGGTAAAATAGATTACAAGGTGAATAAGTTATGTTTTGACATAATTGGTAACACATGTATACCCTTGTTAGACATGTATATTGGGTGCATGTAAAATGGAGTATACGAAACCATGTGCGGGCAAATGGCATGTGTTTGTATGTGATGTTTGTAGCATATTAAACATCAGAGGTGTTTAATATGTTAACAAAAATGGTTGCATGTGTAGCCGCCATATGTAACATGTGTAACCTAGTTAAAAAGATGTGTTAGTAACCGTCCCCCTCCTGTTGTTAAATCATTTAAGTACTTATGGTAAAATAGATTACAAGGTGAATAAGTTATGTTTTGACATAATTGGTAACACATGTATACCCTTGTTAGACATGTATATTGGGTGCATGTAAAATGGAGTATACGAAACCATGTGCGGGCAAATGGCATGTGTTTGTATGTGATGTTTGTAGCATATTAAACATAAAATGTTTTTTTAAATTGTTTATCAACCAGGAAAAATATAAGATATAGTAAAAGTGGGGTATTGGTGAATGTAAGCCATTATCTAGTTTCAATGTGGCATATAGTATGGACATCTAAAAAGAAAAAATAAGTTACCTACGCATTAAGTGTAATTAAATAGTGTGGTTGTTAGTGTGGGTTACAATAAAAAGAACAAATGATTCGTAAAGTAAGATATCATTAAATGTGAACCATAACGTCATTAAAAAATGCAGCTTACCAAGGCTTTAAGGGTTGTACAACGAATAGTTTTGATCAACACAAAAGGTGTGGCCATTATTTAAATTGATGCATATCACCATATAAAGAAAAATATGGTAATAGGGAGTATGTTCTTGATTATCTGTTGACATGCGGGGAGTATGTTCTTGATCATCTGTTGACATGTGAGGGGGGGGGGGGTATATGTTGGTGATCATGTGTATACATAGGGCCAGATGTTAAACCCAGCTTGTTGGCCATATATCTTATATATGGTAAGAAACATGGAAAGAAGTTCTTCTAGTTTGTCGTATGATTGACCAATAAAGGGTGATATGCTCGTCGATAATCGGTATCCAGAATTTAGATGACATACGGGGGGTGTGGTGGGGATCATCTGTGGACAAAGAAATGGATGTTAGTATAAGATTACCATTTTACACATGGTACATGATTAAATGAAAACAAAATGTTACACATGTTCAGTGTAGATGCAACATGCGTGACATCTGTAAACCTATTGTTGTTGCAACGTATCATGTAACAGTGATTGGGTACAAGTTATACATAACATGTGTAACATGGTGTAGCAAAAACTAAACAAATGGATACCCATGTTACACATGTTACGTAAGCTTGTAACATGTGAAAAAGTTGTCAACCTGTTGCTTCTCCGTATAACATGTTTGACACGAGGAATATAATGTAAATAGTGAGCGTTACACATGTTAAAAGTTATGTATAGCATGGGGAAATACAGGAAGGGAAAATAAAACACATGTATCCCTGTGTTACACACGTTACAAACTTTAGTATAGCATGCGTAAATCTATGAAAGGGAAGAAAACAAATGTATACCTATGTTACATGTGTTATATAAGGCTGTTACATGTGAAATAGTGATCACCCCACGGTTGGTGCTATGTATAACGTGTCTGGCATGGCAAAATATAGTGTAAAAAAGTGAGTGTTACACATGTTACAAGTTTTGAATAATATGTGTAAATGTGGGAAGGGAGAAGTAAACACATGGATCAAATTGTTACACATGTTACTTTGGACTTGTAACATGTTAACTCCGATGAACATAACATGTGTAAACATGTCCTAACGATTGTTTGAACTTTTAATAACGTATGTATACCTGTGTTTCACATGTTACAAACTTTAGTATAGTACGTTCAAGTCTATAAAGGGGAAAGAAAACAAATGTATCCCTGTGTTACACATGTTACACAAGGGTGTTACATGTGAAACATTTCTTACCCCACGGTTGGTGCTATGTATAACGTGTCTGGCATGGCAAAATACAGTGTAAAAAGTGATCGTTACACACGTTATAGTTCTGAATAACATGTGTAAGTGTGGGAAGGGAGAAGTAAACACTTGAATCCCTATGTTATACATGTTACTTAGGACTTGTAACATTTTAACTTGAGTGAAAATAACATGTGTAAACATGTCCTAACTATGGTGGTTGAACACAAAAAAAATCAAGAATGATGCGTGACAATGTTACACATGTTACATCTTATGTTTCGTGTGTGGCCTAGTTACTACATGTCTTTTGCCCCTACATTTAAGTTGTGAGCAGTAGTAACACACCAAAAAACTGGTGAGTGTATGTGCTTGTAAGTGGAGATAACGTCATCCGTATCACACCATTCACCTACATATGGATGGAGAAAACATATTAAAAACAAAGCACTTTTCTAGTGACATGTTAAAAAGTAGGCAAAAAGAACAAAATCTACCTTCTCTAGGGGGTACTGAAATTAGCATATTTCTCGAGTGGGTCGATATTTTTATATCCATTAAAAGATTCAGCAAAATGAACACCTGGGGGTTTGAGGAAACAAAGAAAATACCATTATGAAAACCTAACCCCCCCCCCCCCCCCCCCCTCAAAAAAAAACAAAAAAAATCAATTTATATAAAATGGATCATACGTAGGAAAAAGGTTAAAAAACAAAAAATTATAATTAAAATAACAACATCCTCATGAAAAATTACAAGAACTTTAAATAAGACATAGTCAAAAGTACAAGGGGAAAAAAAAGTGAAAGAGAACATGAATACTTAACACTATGCTTGAACATCACATGGGATGCCTCCAATAAACATGGATACAGGTAAAATACTAGGAAAAAAAAAAGACATGGACACAACTATGAAAAAAATGTAGAAACAAAGTGAATAGGAACATAAATACTTAACAAATATCACATGGGATGTCTCCAACAAACATGGATGGATGCGCGTAAAAGACTAGAAAAAAAAAGACATTAAGACAACTATGAAGAAATGTGGAATCAAACGACCTGGTCCTACTTTGAAAGGATTCAATGTGGTAACAAACGATGAACCACATGAAGACGAATACTCTTCATGGTCTGCAAACAAAGAAATTTAAACACACCATTATGAACAAGAAAAGAGACAAGACAGCGAAGAATATATAAACATAAAAAAGAAGTATAAAATCCTGTTGTTGCGTGGTAATCGTTCAACGAAGTATCAAGGGAGTAACCACACGGAGGAGAAAACTCTACAAGATCCTTTACCAAATCGTGAGGATTGTCCATTTTTACATGAGAGAAAATAGAAAAGTGATGAGAGAAGATGAAAGACAAAAAGGAAGAAAGAAGGTGGGTTGGTGACAGACGGACATAAAGCTAAAAAAGGTGGTATGAAAAAGTGACTTGTACTATGAAGATCCTTTTCAAAATGTATGATGGGGACATGAGGGTAAAATGACAACACTACCCTTAGAGACATGGAGAAAGTTAGTGGACGTGGCTCATTGTCAACCACATGTTGTGGTTTCTCCCCTTAGACCTTGCCAAATTAAATTATGTAAATTATTATTTTTCTAAACGACGAGTAAATTTATATCAATAAACGATTATTCGCATCCATACATAACCAAAAATTTTTAAAAAATTTTTGCCCTCGGCCGGGCGCCCTCATTGCCCATCCTTAAAGCCTCCCTTGGGTCCTAGGTTGGATTCTACCAAATGAGTTTTTCCCAGATTTATTGGGTTCTTTCTGAATTGGTGTATAAACATTATTGCCTAATGGAGATAGATATGATCGGGTGGCTCCGTTGGTAGCACAATAATACTTCTATGGTCCATTAGTAATCCAAATTTACCGTTAAAGATATACTATTGTTGTATGACCCTTATGATTCATACTCATTGTATTAGCTCTCGTTTTATAAAACCAAAATTTCTGGATTAATTGTTTCTTTGTGACCCAGGTTCGATTCCCACTCTCCTCATTATTTTCTGCGGCATCCAAGTGAAGAGCAAATATGGGTGGCGTTGGTTCGACTTGGATGGGAGGCGAGGTTTTAGCGATTATTCCACTGTCGTGCCTTTGGGCGGATGGAGGTCGGGTTTCCGTGTATCTGAGGAAAGCCAAGGGGTTGGTGGCGTTCGAATAGTCAATCTTGGCCACAACGCTCGGTGTTACGATGGTTGGCACGTCGTTTCTTGCCATTAAAAAAATTGCTTCTTTAGTTTTCGGTTTATATTTTTTTTCTTTAAAAAGTTAAACTTACACACCTCATAATCTCCTATCAACCTTCTATGTTTTACTATCCACGAGGTTTAAACCCTGGTTTCTTCCCCCAAACACTAAGCCTGTTGCAAAAACCTCTGGTTTTATATAGCCCAAGTGGCTGTTTTCGCTTTATGTGATTCATCTTTTCTCACATTTATGTGTTTTCGGAGGGGTTATCAAAAACCTATGGTTTTATATGTTTTAAAAGGGAATTCATTTAATTATACTGTAAAACCCGATAAAATTTATTTTGATAACAGAGAAAAAATATTTAGCGACGCATGTGAGCTATAATTAAACATTACTTATATTTTCATAAATAAAAATTATATTAATATGGAGGGCATCTTTATATATTAATAAAAATCTCAGTGTTGTTTGAACTAGAGAGCTTTAAAGTTGTATTGAAGCTTAATACATTCAAAAGTTAAAATTCATCTATGTAGGTAATAAAAGCATCCTCACGTGAACAACGTAGTTTTACTTGTGTACAAAGAATTATGCAATATGCAATGAATGAAAACGATGATCAAAATGATTTTGAACCAAATAAGAGCAGTATTCATCCTAAATGTCTCGTCAATTGATATATTTCAAGCAATACTCATCTTTAGCAATTAGTTATTACAAAATGTTTGTGTAAATATATTTCAGTGTTTTATTTAGGGATGAAAATTTGGTATTAGGTATTGGTATCGAATTTTTTATACCGAAACATTTTCAATACCTATTTGATACCCACTTTTTGGCGTTTTAGGTATCGGTACTGGGTTGGTATGGTACCGGTATTTTACCGATTTTACCTTTAAATAACAGTACGTACCGTACCATACCGAGCATTTTCAATGCCGATACCCAATTTTAACGAATTTTGCTGCCGGCATCGAACTCATCCTATATATGGTAAGATATGTTACTTTGATGGATTTTATTGAATGATATTTCACTTTAAACATTTTTATATTACATCGATATTTGCATAAAGTGTGTTACTTTGATGGATTTTATTGAAATGAAGCTTTGGAACAGCTCATATAACAAGATTAAAAGCTCACGAAAACAAGAAGTTGTGGATCATGAGCTAAATTTAATTCATGTGTGCTAATTTAGCTTGTTGGGCCGGAATTAACTAGTAGGCCTACTAAAGTAGCCCACACCAATGAAGGAGAATGTGTGTCCCAGCCCCATGCATGTAATGTTGGCAATGTTGATGTATTAAGCCCAAACATGACAATTATGCTACTTCACGTAACTAGTAACAACAACCTGATCTTCGGAATTGAGTACTTTTAGTTATAGGTATAAATCATTGGATGCTACACTTATTAAAAGGTGAATTCTCGTGTTTAAACTTCAACAAAAGTGATTAATTTAGGATTATTAGAGTTATAAATAGGAGTAATCGTTGCCATTTCAAAAATAAATAATAAATAATCATTCTAAATAAGTCTTTATAGATATCTAAATTATAATTCTGATACTGTATAACATGTACTGAATTTTATAATTGCGTAGTATATTGATTAGAAACATGAATTGATTTGGTATTTAATTGATTAAAAACGAGGGTTGATTTTGATCGTGAACTCATCTTATACTAAAATTCTTTTTTGAATAAGCGCTTTAATGTTATTAATAAACCTTTCGACTTGATTAGACATTATCGAAGGTTATTGAGATCCTTCAACTAGAAACCAATACAAATTACTAGCCCTACTTATAAGATAAAATCAAACCCTAAAGTATAAATTATGATTTGAACTCAAGTCATTAATGTTACAAAAAAAACGAAGGTTGATTTTGATTATGAACTCATGTTTTGTGGTTTTCGTCCTATCGTGTATTACACCAGAGAGTGTTCAGCTTTTGTGGTGGCACAATGCTTGTCAAGTGACAGTCGGTAGTATGGTTTCCTGGGGAACGCCCAAGTCAAACTCTAAAGCCAGCATGGGGGCCCGGTTAAGACAACATACTCTGGCCGGAGTGAGGCAACAAAGCTCTCCAATTTGAGAAGTGTTGTAGCCAAATAAAAGAAATTCGTCATTCTAAAAAATCTTATATTAGATTTCTTTTTTAGCAAGCGCTTTAATGTTATTAATTAATCTTTCTACATGATTAGACATTGTCGGAGGTTACACAGATCCTTCAACTAGAAACCAATACAAATTACTAGCCCTACATAGGCTATGTGGTGTGGTCATGACCTAAATAACCCCCACCAGCGCCATGTCACCCAACCCTTATCCACCACCCTATATGGTGTGGACCATGACTGCCACTATCACACTATCCTCCCCCACCAATCAAAATCCTCTAATTAATTGAAAGAGGGTCATGGTTGACATAGATTAAACCATATGAACCACCATGATTTGGGAAGGGGACGATGTACCATGAGAACCATATCCCGCGTAACAATCCATTATCCAATCTACCAACCCCGTACCCCATAACGTTATAAGCTAAAATCATACCCTAAATTATAAATGATGATCTGAACAGCTACATCGAAATTCCTTTATCTAAAACAGTGTACTACTTCCACATCATGATGTAAAAATCGAATCATTAGTTTGAACTCAAGGTCTTAAGTAGAGTAAACTTCTAAAATTGCTTTTTACATTTGGTCACGTATGTCACTTAAGATAGAAAAGTTTTTTCTTATTCACCGGAGTCCCTTAGCATGTTTTTTTTTGTTGCCATTTCAACACAAATTCCTAACTTCACCAAACGAGATATTTTAGCAATTCTAAAGTTAAACAAAATATTTGTATTTATTTTATATAAAACCCAACTCAACTATACCCCACATTTAGGGCTGTAAACAAACCGAACTTTCAGCGAACCGTTTATGAACCGTTCGACGGAAAGTTCATTTACATTCGTTTGTTTATTAAAAGAATGATTATGAACAAAAACATTTCATTCGATTAGTTAAATCAACGAACATGAACAGATGCCTCGTTAATTCAAATGTGTTCGTGAACGTTCTGTAATATGTATACTATTTGATCTCTGCCATCCACCTCTAGCCTCCACCGATTTTATCTGTGTTCGCGAACAATGATTGTGATAGTGTTACAGTTGAAAACTGAGAAGATGGGGAGCCGGTGATGGACGTTGTTGGGTTATGTAAGATCTGTTGATGATAAAAGCCAAAACCCAAGTGAACCATCTTCTCTGACTGATGAGATAAGTCAAGATACAATCACAAAACCAAAAGCCCCCCCCCCCCCCTGAAGGCTTCCTAAAACAACTACCTAAACTAATGTTACATACAACTGTTGCCTTGAAGAATAAAAATTAGAAGAACAAAGTGCTAGATTGTCATAGTGCTGGTCAACAAGTCAAAGACCAGAAGTTTTGGATTTCTAGAAGCGTCGGTTCTCAAACACAGTTCTATGAAATCCAGCAGCTCTCACTATCTCTCTTATAAAGCAGTCGTTCAATGTAACAATGTAACTATCCAGCAATTTCATCAACTACTGGCGGTTCACCATTTCATGAGTTGTTAGGGGTCTCTTTCATGGTGACGTCACCAACAATTTTCTCCTCCTACAATTCTTTGTATTCGCTATAATAGTTAATACTTAGAGCCTTTGTGCATAAGAACCAAGTGACAGAGTGCACCTAGTGAAGGGGAGTACTTTGTACCTTGTGTTTGTATTAAATTTTGATGAATTCAATATGAATCATCTTGCAATCATTCCCAAATTCAGTTGTGTAAGATTGATGTGTTTGTTAATTACTGTTTGATTGAATTTATAATTTCTTTAAGTGTTTTATCAGAAAAACATACACTATACACACTCTCAGATCTAACAATTGGTATCGGAGCCTGTTTCACTTAATTAACTTCACCGTTGATTCAGAAAATAAACTAGCTTAAACTGATAGCTGACTGAGTGATCAAAGGACACTGAGACGAATTTGACCAATGAGTTCATTAAATTATTTCTGATACTCTGTTTTCTTAGTTAAACTTAATAGAATTCAAAGAGATGACAATCACTCATGATCCACACAATACCGGATCGGCAAACAAGCCTCCGACGCTTATCCATCATGAATTCAAGATATGGCAACGAAGAATGAGTCACCATTTGTCATAGTAGAACATAGGTTGCTAGAGATCAGTGGTATATCGTCCTCATGTTCCCTTTGTTCCGAGTACCGAAAGACCGGATGTTATGGTTCCTAAAAAAAACCACAGATTACTCCAAGCAGGATTTCCGAAATTTGGAGCTTGATGCTAAGGAATTTGGGATACTAGCCATGGCCTTACTCAACAAAATCTATACTAGATTACTCCATTGTGAGAATTCCAAGGAGTTGTGAGTTGCTTTGAATGAACAATTTGGTGGTACATATGAGGTTCAAGTGAATAATAGAGATATTTTAAATCAACATTATGAAATATTTGCTCATATCAACAGAGAATCACTGACTCGACAGTTTGAGCGGTTTAACTGCCTGATTAGTGAGCTAAGACTTGCAGATCAAACTTACACAAATTCTCCTATGAGTCATAGATTTATGAGATCTGTGATTCTCTTCCTTGATAGGTTGGATACAATTGCATATGTGTAGAGAAACTCTATTGGTTTTGAGGAGAGAACTCTGACACAGCTTCATGACAAACTCCTTACTTATGAGAAAGGGCTTGACTATAAACAAAAGTTGATGTCATCAGGCAAAATTGTTGATGATTACACATATGGTAACACATCCCTGATGAGTCAAGATGAGTTATCATCTTCCAATAGAGTAAATGAATAGAGTTATGATCATTTCTTTGATATAACCACAGGTTTTAATTCTCAATCGGACACATCACATGTTGAAAATCAGAATTATGCCCTTATGATGTATGATCAGAAACCTATGGACCCAATAGACCATGATGAGTTTGACCTCCTAGACTAACTTGCACTATTTAGCATCAAATCAAACAAGTTTTATAACAAAACTAGTAGGAGATTTCCTAGATTGGAAGGTAGGGGTAAATTTGAGAAAGATAAATAAAGAGTTGAATGTTTTAAGTGTCATAAGTTAGGTCACTTTGCTAGGGAATCTAAAAACATTGCACAATCTTCTTTTCAAAATGTGATTTATCCTAATCAAATGAATCAGTCAACTGCCGGTAAGTACTCAAGATTTCAAAATCATCACTCAAACCTTTCCCAAAATGCCACTGGTCCTTCCACACCGTACAATGCACAATTACCACATGGACCAATTCAAATGGCATATCAGTATGCCAATGGGCCACCTCAATATCAACTTTCTCAAGTTCACACACCTCAATCAAATGCTCAGCCACCTTCATACTAATAGGCTAACTCACAAGTAGCTTCTTAAATTACTAGTTGTCCTGCACTAGAACCAAATCACCAAAGATTCTTCACACAGAACTTTGTTGATTGGAGCAGTATGCCTAATGAGATCACAAATGATAATTTGGCTATGTTTGCAATTGATATCAGAGAACAAACATCCTTAGGTGATCTCAATGAATATGTAGATCCTTTCAAAGAAAAATGTATCTTTGAAATTCCTAAAAGACTAGCTGACAAGTCTTAAGAAACAATGTCTACCAATCTGGCACTTGTTTCAACAAATGAACTCATCAAGAATGGTTTCTCACACTTTGACAGTCTGTGGTATGTTGATATGGCATGTCAAGGCATATGACAGGTTGTAATAATCTTTTGTTCAACTTAGGGCTAATGGGGTTCAAATATATCTTTTGGAAATGATTTAAAGGGAAAAATTCTTGGTCTAGGGAAGTAAATGCTGGTAAATTGAAATTTGAGAATGTTGATCTTGTTGACAACTTGAATTTAACTATCTAAGTGTGTCACCAATGTGTGGCAAAAGGTATTACACATTTTTCACAACTTATAATTGTTGGGCCAGAACCTACAAAGAAAATTGAATGTCTAATTGCTAATGATGATCAACTTGTGGCTAATAGAAGTGGAAATGTGTATGTAGTTGATACGTTAAAAAATAACCCCATGCCACAAAGTGTATATCTATTATTTCAGGCATTACCAAAAGAAGCTTAATTGTGGCATAGGAGGTTAGGTCATATTAATCTATAAACAATCAATGATGTTTCCAAAAAAGGACTTATGAAAGGGCTCCCTAAGAAAGAATTCAAGTGTAATCAACATTGTATCTCTTGTTTAAATGGAAAACAACATAAGGTCTCTTACAAGTCCATTGAAGAATCTAAAACTACAGGATGCCTTTAGTTGTTTCATCTTGATTTGTTTGGCCATGTTAAGATAATGAGTCTAGCTAAGAAAAGATGTTGTCTAGTCATTGTTGATGACTATTCAAGATTAACTTGGACTTATTTCTTACACTCCAAAGATGAAGCTACTAAGATCATTAAAAACTTTATTTTATGGTTGAAAAGCAGTATGATCTACATGTCAAGATTCTCAGAAGTGACACTTGAACTGAATTCAGAAATCACACTCTTGATACAATTTGTGAAAACAAAGGCATTGTAAGGCAATACAGTGTGCCAAGGTCACCACAAAAGAATGGGGTGGTTGACAGAAAGAACAGAACACTAACTGAAGCTGTTAGTTCCATGTTAGCTGACTCAAGCTTACCACTCTCTTTCTTGGTAGAAACAGTGAATACTTTTGGTTATGTGCAAAACAAGATTCCAATCAATTAAAGACACCAAAAGACTACCTATGTACTTATGGAAATCAAACCCTTGATTTCCTTCTTCAAGGTTTTGGGATGTACTTGTTTCATCATAAATCTAAAAGATTCCATATCAAATTTGATGCTAAGGTAGATTGTAGATACTTTATTGGGTATTCCTCAACTGCAAGAGCTTATAGAGTATTCAACTCCAAAACAAAATGTCACACCCCGGATTTCCAACCTGAAATCCATACACCGGTTGGCCCGGGTGGGGAGTATCGTGACGTCAGTTGATAATATCATTGTCAATTAAACAAAGCACAGCGGAAGTCTTGGATTTAAATTACTATTACAAACCGAATTGTTCAAAATATAAAATAATATACAGGCTCGTAATAGAAGATCCAAGAGTTCGTCTAGTTGTGTCCTTATTTCCTTCATCTCTGTTGGTGCTAGCCTATATGGAACTCTAGCTACGGGTGCTGACCTTGGCAGGATATCAATCTTGAACTCTACTTGTCTGTCTGGAGGTAGGCCTGGTAATTCCTCAGGGAAAACATCGGGATATTCCAGGATAACTGGTTGATCTTCAAGGTTCGGCTTAGGTTCATTGATGGTTACTTGTGCCATGTAGATGACACAACCTCTTCTCAGACACTTGGATGCCTTAAATAACGACACCTTGTCCGGCAATCCATAGTGTGATTCTCCGGGGATGGTGATCATTTCACCAGATGGGGTTTTTATTTTGATGAGCTTTTTATCGCAGGCAATACGGGCTGGGTTATAAGATAACCAATCCATGCCTAAGACTACATTGAACCCTGCCAATTTCATTGGCAGAAGAGAGATAGCGATGGAATGATTCTTAATGGATATAGAGCATCCATCAAGAATAGAAGAAGCAGATTCTAAGGTTCCATCGGCAAGCTCTATCTCATAAGTTTTGTCTAGAGTTCTTATGGGCAAGTTTAATAATTTACTAAACTTATTATCAACAAATGATTTATCCGCACCCGAATCAAAAAGAACTCTAGCATAAATATCATTAATGGGGAAAGTACCTGTTATGACGTTATTGTCATTTAAAGCTTCCTTAGCAGTCAATTGAAAGGCACGTGCATTCCCTTTCTTGGCCTCTCCAGGCTTTGCATCATTGATTTTGGGGTTCTTGGGGCAATTGAACGTGATATGACCTTTTTCATTACAGTTGTAACAAACTGCATCCTTAAGGTCCTTGCAACCTAAGGTCTTATGTCCTTTTCTTTTTGCAGATACCACAGGGTTTGGTTTGTGGATTTATGCTACACTGTCCCCAATGCCTATATTTACAGTTCTTGCACAGAGGTTTGTCATTAGACGCGTGCTGGTTTTTCTTGAACCCAAAATTTCCTTTCTTTTTAAATATTTGGGAGTTATTATCTTTCCGTTTCCTCTTTCCGTTGGTTTCAGTCTTAACTGACCTTTTTCTTACTAAATCAAGGGTGAGGGAAAGAGATAGGTCTATAGTGGACCTATAGGTATTAGGTTGAGCAGCCTTTACCATGCCCTTTATCTCGGGCGCCAATCCATTTATAAAACGCGCAATGCGTTTGGATTCGGGGGTGATCAAATAGGAAACTAACCTAGATAGGGAGTTAAAGTCAGAAACGTACTTCCGACAATCTAGGTTCTTCATTGAAAGAGACAAAAAGTCTGTCTCTAATTTCTCCTCCACCTCATGAGGTGGGTAGTGTGTTTCCTTAACAAGGTCTACAAATTTGGACCATCCCAAATTGTATATGTGAATTTTACTCGTAGATTAGATCATTACCTTCCACCATATTAGTGCATCGCCCTTAAAGGACTGTGATACATATTTGACCACATCCTTATCGGCACAGTTGCTGATGTTTACGACTGTCTCCATTTCATCTAGCTATTTTAGGGCTTCTATGGCTCCTTTCTCCCCATTAAAGTCTCGGGGTTTAAAGGAGACGAAGTACTTGTAGGTGCACACGTCTTTAGAAGAACGGGACTCATCAGCATAGTCTATCTTCTTTGGTTCACTCTTCGCGTTTGAAGAGTGAACAGAGCTCTCTCTATGAGCTGAGGATGGGGTAATTGATAGTGGTCTAGAGCGAGTAGCAGTCGACTCTCTTAGCTTCTCTATGGCCTTACTCATGGCCTTTTCCACAGCCGCGTCAATGCGTGCTTAGAAATCATTATTGTCAATGGCTATATTTTCAGCGTTGTTCGAGTTGGCATTCTGATGACTACCTTGATCCTCATTTGAATTAGCCATTCTTCAAAGCTTTGGTTCTATATACCAATTAAAAATTTCTCTTAGCCATGGTGTAACAACCATTTTGGCTTTCAAAACATTGGATATAATAATCCATTGCCTATACTAGTGTGAATAACATTACAATTCTTAGGCTTAACATAACTATATTTGGCCTATGTCTTAATAAGACCATCATAGGCAAATTATAATTTTGGACGTAGTCCATATATTATTGGACAGTGGATCGCAATGTCACAACTGTCATTGTCATCATTGACAATTATATAGCTCATAGGCTTGATACTAATGGTCATAATAATTGGGCACATTGGCCGGTCACATTGGACATAACATATATGGCATATGAGCCTGTCACATTGGACATAAATTGGGCACATTGGCCTGTCACATTGGGCATAAATTGGGCACATTGGCCTACATCATAACAGATATATATGGCATATCAGCTTGTCACATTGGACATAAATTGGGCACATTGGCCTACATCATAACAGATGTATATGGCATATCAGCCTGTCACATTGGACATAAATTGGGCACATTGGCCTACATCATAACTGATGTATATGACATATCAGCCTGTCACATTGGCTAGTGTGGTTCCTCAAGTCACACTACCAAGGGTATGAGTATTTCTTAATGTTAACATAAGAGTACCTTAATGATTGATTAATGTTCCGGTCACCTTCGACCTTAACGACCTTGGAGGTTTGGATCTAGTCTCCACCTATTGAATAGAAGGATAGCTTCCCTTAACTATCCTGATAGAAGACCCCTTCGTACTTAACTATCATTTCATGGCCAATATGTGGTCTGCGCCACTTTGGCATAATCAAATCTATTAAGGTCTTTTAGAATTATATAGCAGAGCATAAATTTTGAATAAAATCAAGGCGCTCGTTTTCAAAAGGATGATTATTTATTTATATAATTCCAAAATACTTCATTTAATTTCAGATAGAAATTACAATACTTGAAATAAATAAATGAAACTGATTGTCCATGCAAGGACTAAAAAGAAATAACTTGTCCACGCAGGGACTAAAGAAATAACAATGTCGACGCAGGGACTACATATAATAGAAGAGACTTTACTCGTCCTTCTTTCCCTTAACCAATTTGGAGAGTTTCTTGAAGAACTTATTTGTCTTCTTCTCTGTCTTCTCCGCTTGCTGTTGCATTTCTTTCATCCTTTCCAAGGACTCATTAATGGCCTCTAGTGGTGGCGGAGGTTGTGATTGTGGTTGTGGCATAACCGGATATTGGTACACATAAGTTGGATATCCAGTCGAGGGAAAAGTAGGTGGGAAAGAAGACGCGTAAAGTGCATTGTGCATAACTGCTTGCATATAGGGGTCTTGCGACCATGCTTGATAGTCTACCGGTGTAGACGGGTTAAAAGGATCATATCCAGACGTATCTGGATATGTGGGGATTGGGTTAGTATAATCCAATGGTGGTGGTTGAACCATAGGTGTTGGTGTTGGTTCCCCAAAGGTGAGGTATTAGAGGGTCCACCCATTTATGGGTCCTCTTAGATTGTGGGGTAGGAATTGGGCAAAGGTGCTAGCGATCCCGACCTTTGTCCTACACGTACTGACATGCGTGCTCCACGCTTCCTCCTTGGTGGTTGAGGTTGGTCCACCGGTTCCATGTGGACATCTTCTTGAACATGAGGTGGATGAGAGTGATGGGAAGGTGTGTTGGCGAAGATAAATTGGTTCCAATATTGGTCCCACTCATTAGGACCTTGGTAGGGCGATCCGGCATAATAGTTCGAATTGCTTGAAATTTCTATTGGATGTGTATTCGATCCCGACGGCGGCATCTCCGGGTCGGAGTTCTCGTCCATAGGGTTTGGTTGGTCCAACTGATTTTGATCGGCTGGAGGTGTGTTAAAGTAATGGTTGGGGTTAATTCTTCATGATAAGAATGTGAACGGGAATGACGAGAATGGTGAGAATTGTGTGAATGATAGGAGTGGTGAGAGTGGTAAGAATTTTGGGAATGTGGGGGCAAGTGTCTATGAGAGACAGAGTGTCTCGCTGGTTGCCAATGAGACGAATCTCCTGATTCTTGGTAGGCATTTGAATTGTGAGGTTGAGGGGGAATGTGCCCCGATGGTATTCCCCTCATTGGACCTTTTCTCTTCCACTTTGTCCACTCACTCTTGGCGGCATTTTTTTTCCTGTTTAAAAATCAATTCAAAAACATACTAATAACTTAATAATGAAATGAGTAATCCTAGGTCAAAGCCTAGACTCGGAAGTCTAACGAATGTGCTTGTAAGTTTGAGATTAAACACAAGAAGGATAGTATTTAATTCTCTCAAACGTTGGCTCTGATACCAACCTGTCACACCCCGGATTTCCAACCCGAAATACATACATCGGTGGGTCCGGGTGGGGAGTATCGTGACGTCAGTTGATAACATCATTGTCAATTAAACAAAGCACAACGGAAGTCTTGGATTTAAATTACTATTACAAACCGAATTGTTCGAAATATAAAATAATATACAGGCTCGTAATAGAAGATCCACAGGCGGATCATAAAATGTACAAGAAAGAATATAAAACAGACTTTAGGCAGATCTAGGATTTGCAAGATCCTCTATCACTACCGAGCACTTCCAGCCTATTTTCGTATTGTACCTGCAAGCTCAGTCTTTTGAAAATACGTCAGTTTTCGCTAGTAAATACACCCAACTGACTCATTCTGAAAACATTTCAAAAATGTTTTAAGTGTGTATCATCACAAAATTCTTTTTATAACTTGGGAAAGTTGACCGTCCAACCTTGTTAACAGATTTACATGTTTGTCCATACATACAGGACCCGGTACGGAGACCGAGACATGATTAACGGACACACCACTTTGGACTCACAAAGGAGTCAATTCCTCCCAACCTTGTGGGAATGCATTATTGAGCGTCTATCAGGTGTATGCCTACACCCGCGCTAAGGTCGTGGCCATTTCTATTGTAATGAGCAGAAGATATCCAAGACACGGTAGTTAACCCCCATGTTTAAGTTATCAAACAAAACTGATTAAAACAGAATATGCAGATTTACTAGCCACAATCTGGCATTCGACTGATCCCATTTCCGACCAAGCGGTAATAATTTACCGTAACTAAGCCCGTATAGGGGAAATAAGTTGAGAGTATTTACCTTAGTAGTCTTCTTTTATTTTAATAACTCAGCCGTACACAAAAACCACTAAGTGCAGATAGCATTTACCGGAATGTCTCTAGTCTGATTATAGCATAAGCTAACCAATTAAATACTATCGGTCTTTATTTAAGTCATAGACTTAGACCGAGCAGTGTACATGATCAAAACGTATGACGCTTGATTAAACGAAGATCGGATAGAATGTAGTTTAAACCTGACAAGTACCTTGACTTGTATAATATGGATAAACTATAAACATTCTGGATTTTGAAACTTAAATGACAAGGTTAAACCCGTTTCCGTTAATTTCCGTAAAATAGTTACATATACTTAACCGTACGCATAAAAGCGATATCGGGTAACCGGATAAGTCATGGACAAGTTATATATGCCGATGTATTTTAAATAAGTTAAAATATCAGTAGGATATCAACTTATATACCCGTTAAGGTTTTAAAACGAAACTATGCCTCATAAGGGCATTTTGGTACTTTTATACCGTATAAAAGGAACTTGAATATAGTTTAATGTTATAGTTATAAGTATTCTGGAAAAATACTTTATTTATGATATAATATTAGTAGGATACCAATTATTTGTGTAATTTATCTTTTATGATCAAACTATGCACCGAAGGGGCATTTTGGTCATTTTACACATAGCTTATCAATTATGAGGGATCCCGAGTTTATAACATGTACCTACTGTAAATATGTTTTTTTTAAATAAGTTTTAAAATCAGTAGGTATCAAGTCTTGGTTGATTAATATGGTTTAAAACCATACTATGAGCAGAATCGGCGCTTATGTCGTAAAATGACGTCTTTATGCGATGTTTATGAAAACTGATGTTAAGGTCAGATTAAAATATCTTAAATATGTTATTTAATATAACATATCAGTAGGTAATGATTTATCTTGAAAGGATTTGATTAAAACTATTTTATAAGCCACAAGGGCTAAAATCGTCATTTATCGACTTAGTTTAAGGACCTGTTTGAAAACTCAGTTTATAACTTGGTTTAACATCCCAAATAATCCTACTTATAATATTACATCAGTAGAAAACTCATTTTCAAGTTCACTACTATTTAAAACTTTGTTTTATGCAAAAAGGGCATTTTGATCAAAGATGGCATAATTATGGAACTTGCGCATAAACTTGGATTCTGATTATGATCATGTAATATAACCTCAGATGGTTATGCTACATTATATTACGATCATAATGCAACATTTGATCAGTAGCTAACTAATCTAAGTCGGGTGACAATCGAAAGTCAAAGCAGAAGTCAAACTTCGCGACTTTCGATTGTGAACCGACCCTAGAACTGAAATTGACGAGCTGAACATGTTCATACATGTTCTAATAATTATTACCAACTTGTTTAAGTGTCAGAACAGGTTTTATAACATATATAATATCAATTATGATTTTTCCGAAAAATGGCTTGTTTGACTTTTTAATATCATAACTTTGACCCGTCAATTGGTCTAGCAAACGTGATCTTCAGGAGGTGCCCTTTATAGGGATTAACACCTACCTTATTATGATCACTTAGCCATGTTCATTATGAACAATGGCTGGACCATAATGGTCTTAACCGAAAGTCAAAGCGTTTTCCGAAAAACGCTTGACTTTTGGCTATAAAAGAACACTTACCAGTGATTCCTAGAGTGCAAAAGAACTATGTTGGATGCTTCTTTCAGCTAGGAACTTCCAGAGGAGGGAGAAGAGTATGAATAAAAAAGGTGCAAGTTCAAATGGTGAACTTGATCACCTATTTATAGTTGGAGAACTCAAAGGAGGTGAAGCCAGGTGTTTAGGGGTGTAAGAGGAAGCTTACAAGTGTCCCAAAACGTGGCATAGCTGATTACAAGTCCATAGTTTCGATTTTAATGGTTTTTGAAGCTTTGTTTGGAGGCCAAGACAAACTTTCTGCAACAGAGCCTCTCTCGCGCCCCGCGAGAGACCCAGGCCAGGTCTCTCGCGGCCCGCGACCACCACTGGCCAGTTTCAAAAATTGGCACTTTAACCCCCTTAACTTTATAAAGTTTCTAAACCTTTTTAAAACACCTTTTTGGCACTTTTAGCCCTCCGTAGCCAATACTTGGCATACCCAGGATTATGCCCGGACATTGTCGAGCTCTCGGTTCGTTAAAAGGTCATTCAGAGGTATAAATTAACATGTTGACATTTTTAATCCCTCCATCATCCAACTTTCACATATTTACAAAATTGAACCATCTCGTCCAACAGATGGCATGTATGAGAGCTAGGACTTCACAAAGAATCACTCAGAGGCTTATTATAAGAATGTTGACTCCAATGTCACTCAGAGGCTGTGCATGTTGTTATATCAGTCACTCAGAGGCCAAATTTCAAGCATGTTGACATATCAGTCACTCAGAGGCTGTTATTTATGCATGTTGACATCGGACCGTCACTCAGATGCTCAGTTTGAGCATGTTGACGCCTTTAGTCCTTATTGGTCTTTTAATAGACTATATTTAAAATACAATACGTGTCACTATACTATTGGACACGATTTTACAGGGTATTACATAAAAGCAATTAAAGAAATCTTGAATGTTAATTCAATGAAATGTCCACACTCAAAATAACCGCCAACCCAACATAATTATTGATCTGGAAATCCTCATATTTGAACAAGAGAAAATCCAGTAGTCTTCAGTCCTCAACAAACTACTGGGACCACAAAAGAAGATTTCAGAACAGAAGTTTTCATATGGCCCTTGTCATTTACAAAAGACAAAGATCAAACCACATAAGTCATCTTTGATTTTGGCACAATAGTTCCAGCACTTTCAGAAGGTTCACATGAATACTCACCTACCAGCTTTTTTGATCCACAAACTGTTGGTATTTCAAGAACTACTGAAATCTCTGTTACTAAATCTTTTGGTCCAATTCCACCACCACTATTCTACACTGATTCACCTGAAGCCTGTTATGACAATTAATCTGAAACCAACACTTCCAACACTATCACTAATATCATATGTTGGAGGACATCCCTTCTTGAAGTTTCCTCCTCCAGAGCAAGTAATAGGGGATATGAGTAAAGGTGTTTTGACAAGAAATCAAACAACAAACATCTGCTTGTTTGTTGGATTCTTATTCATGAATGAACCTTAAAATATCAAGATGCTCCGAAAGACAATAGTTGGCTAGAAGCTATGCAACAAGAATTGTTTCAAACTCTAAAGATAGGAAGTCTGGAAATTAGTGCCACTACCTAAAGATAAAAGTCCTATTAAAACTAAGTGGGTATTCAAGAACAAAATAGATGAAAGAGGCATTGTGACCACAAAGTTTGCTAAAGCATAAAACAACTTACAGAGTCGCGCCACGTACAATGACAAGGGCCACACACATATGTTGAGTTCTAGCTGCTCGCAGCTAAACACATGTATGCGTAATACCTTGCTTCCAAGAAAGCAACCCATAACCAACGAGGAAACCCTCTGCTGCACTATCCCATGCAATGAATGTATCACCAATGCTTGAACTCCACCGGCTCCAGCTAGATCATTAAGAATCTCCATAGACATTGGATATAATGAAATAAAGGAGTCATAACATGACTTGTGCCACCCTATCCATAGGATTTAATTGGTTTAGTTTGAATTTTAAATAATTATATACTTTATAAATTTATTTAACTATTATTATTATTGTTATTAATTTATTATTATTATTATTATTATTATTATTATTATTATTATTATTATTATTATTAATTAGACCCACTTAAATAGTAGTTGCTCTTTATTGGTAAAGTTTTTACGATTATTTTTTACAACCCACTAATTTTAAAGTGTAGGCACTTTAATTTTTTAGATGTCTAAATACATATTGCATTCGGATATCATAAAAAGTTGATATTATCTGATTACTTTGGTTTCTATGATTTACCAAAATTATGTATGCGATTACGAGCCCGCCGCAGCATGCAGATCCCCATTTAAAGACAAATTTTAAAAACCTATTCACCCCCCCCCCCCCAACCCATCTGATTCTATCTATCACCACAAATGAAACTGGACAATCCGGTGCGGAACTAAAACTGATGGTTTGATGATAATTCGGTCGAGTTGTTAAAACAGTTTTAGGAGTAACAAACCAAAATGACCGATTTTAACGGTTTGTGTTGATTTTTTTAGAATTGTTAGTTTGTATTTATTTTTTAAAATAATACATTCATTTATGAAAAGCACATATACATAATTACATATTCCTATAATTATATAGTCGATTTCAAGTTTCAAACCATTTTACTTGATTATTAAATTGTCAAAATCAAACTGTATAAACTAATCTTAAACGGAGAACGATTTTTAAGTACCCTAGTTGAACTGGTCCCTAAATTAAGCATCTTTCGTAAGCATCCAATGACTTTTTCTCAAACATCAATTTATTAAAATTGCAAGTAGTGTGGTTTTTGTATCCATTGAATATCTAAAAGGGACTTAATTTAAAGCTAAAAAAAGAAGTGTTCCACATCTACTTAAAAATTTGACTATTATCCTATCCATCCAATTTGCAATTGAGAAAAAAAAATCCGAGAAGCTATAGAATTGAATTGATTGAGCATAATATAGACAACTAGCTTGCACCAAGAACCGTAAAACAAAATCATTTGACTTGTATGTTTTAGAAGAAAAATAAAATGATACAACTCATGTTTAATCTTAAGTCTTAACCTCATTTTATGACAGGTCTTTTCTAAATGCACTATACTCTAATTTTTTTTCACCATAGTATAATATATTAATTATTTTTACTATTATCTCACCACTTTTAACTAAAATTTAGAAAAATAATATATATATAGGGTATGGATCCTAAGAGAAGTTCACTCTATTTGAGAAACTTGAGAACCATTATGGACCACACATTTCTCTAGCTTTTCGTAATATATACATACATATAGTTTAAAATTCAATATATACATATATGTATATTGTCAAATCTTGAATTATACACATATGTATATAGTTAATTTTAAACTAAAGACACACACATACATATATAATATATATATATATATATATATATATACACGAAAAGCTTAGAAAAAATGTGTGGTTCAGAATGATTCTCAAGTTTCTCAATTATCCTAATGCTTATCGCACGATCCTAACCCTATATATATAATAATAAATATATAGGGTTAGGATCCTAATACTTATCACACGATGCTAATGCTTCTTAAGTTTATCAATTAATTATTCATCACCTATTAATAATTAATTAATTAATAATAAACAATCATATAAGTGGTTTACTAATAAATAATCATATATGTGGTTTACTTTTCATTAGCACTTACTATTAATATGTAGAATAAATTGCTTTTTGAGTCTCTGTGTTTTAGTGATTCTAATCACTTAAATTCAAAATTAAAAGGTTTAATGCTCTGGGTCTCTAATCGCTTATTTTATAACGTTTTAAAAAAAAATCACTCTTTAGAAGACACTAACGATCGATCCATTAACTCTTAACACAGTTTCAGTTTTTTACAAATTGCTCATGCCGAGAATGTGTTACTTAACTCGGCCAAACCAGTATGATTCCTTTGGTTTAGGGTGTTTCCTTGGTTTTTGTACACTGTACACCCCTAGCTGACTCCTCAAATGAGATTCCTTTTGGTTTGTTTTCCTCATAGTTCAGTTTATCTTGTCAAGCCAAACAATATATGTTCTTCATCTAAAGTGTGTTATGCAAAAGATTCGCGCACAAAACATTCCATCATTAACATGTTAAATGTCACAACTTATCATGAATATAAAAGTTCTACCCTCTTTTTTTTACTAATAGCACTATGATGTTAACATGCATCTATTTATTCTCTCCCTATCAAGTCCCTAGGTTGTGTTGTGTTACTATCACATTATTAGAAAAAACAATCACACACACATTAAAGTTAAGATAAAGAGCATTTCTCGAAAAGAAAATGCAATAAAGAGTATGTACATCCTAAGTTAAAGAGCATTTTTCTTTCCTTTCAACATCTTGTTTTGGCGCATACATCAATAGACCCACATTACTTCCATATGCACTTTGGATGGATACAAAAAATCAAATAATATCCTAATAACGTAAAATATCTAACTTATAATCAATCAACCACATGTGATACTACTGTTTAATAAAACTTAATGGGGTAACCCCTCTTCAGACTCTTAAGCATGATTGACATAGCAAGTGCATATATGTCCGACCCACGATGGTTCGAAAGACCGGACCTTCATAGGACCGGCCACACATAATTCCACATATTGATATTCCTTCTAGCAAATGAACTTACAAATGTTTCACTGGGCCACACAAGCGCAACTACAGACCAGGAGGACCATAATTGCATTAACCCGCACTAGCAAACGGTAAGGATGCAAACGAGCCTAGATGAACTTGAGCTTGGCTAATTTTGAGTTCGGCTCATTTAACTTTCTAGAGCTCAAGCTCATCTCATTTCTGACTTTATTTATAAAGCTCGAGCTTAACTCATGAGTAATTTTCAAGCTCAAGTAGTCAAGTACGTTTAATATGTATTGATTAATTTATATACATATACTTTTTTCCTCTATAAAACACAATATATATTATTCAGCATTATCGTAATTAAATATGAAAATATATACTTAATACAATATATAAATAATGGGCTTCTTAGGCTTGCGCGACTAATCGAGCTCGTGCAAAGGCTCAATTATTAAACAGGCATATTTTCATGCTTGAGCTCATTTAAGTTCAGCTCAATTCGATTTTTTATCAAGTCGATCTCGAATAGCTTACAAGCGACTTGGATTGTTTACTCCCCTAGAAACAGGGATAACGATAACCTGGTAAATGTTAAATGTCAGAGATCCCAATAATAGGGAGATTGTGTATGTAGAGAAAGGTCCGATGAACAAATATATATTGTACACCGAGTATATCATTTAACATGCGGATGGTACCCTTTCCGTGATCATATCCCTGATAAGGTGAAAGGGTGGTCATCACACACCATCACCCATCAAGCAATCATACACATCACCATTTAACACCACATTTCATCACATTTCACTTTATCACATTTGCAATGGCCATCACATTCAATCACTCACTTTTTATGTTTATCAAAATTAAGTATGTAAAGAAAAATAAATAAAAATTTCATTAAACTTAAAAAAATACAATAAAAATAAAACTTCATAACCTAAAAAAAAGCTAAGCAAAAATAACAACAACATCACTAATAATAATAATAATAATAATAATAATAGTAATAATAAACTACCGAATGAAAGGAGAAAAAAATCTAAAAGTTACATGGCCAATTCCACTTTGCACAAATTTTCCATTTACGTTTTATGAGAATTGACCGATACAGTTTTTCGGCGTTTTCATGCGATTCACTCAACACTTTCAAATCTTTATTCTTCTCTATCTCAATCAAGTGTTTCATGTATTCTTCTTCTGTTTTTAACTTTGTATCCACCAACAACTTGCGTCGTTCTCTTTTCTCCTCAATGTTCAACATTTTTTCTGACTTGAATTCGTTCATCGAATCAATCCAAGCTTCATTCCCTTTACTTGACGACTCGAAACTTTTCCTCCGTTGTGGCCTTGTTGGTGTTGTGTCCTTGGTTAGGTCGTCATCTAAATTGATGTCGGGAATGTCGCTTGATAACCCATCCGTTGAGGTTGTATAATTTTCTGACTTGGACGTTTTTTAATCTTTTTTGAGAATGTCCTCCACGAATACCCGTTGGGCCCTCAAGATCAACTAATAGAACGGGTACCCATTTGTCATGACTCCTCACAATTTCCCAAGCCTTCAAATGAATAAATCTAGTTTTCTTAAAGTAGTCTTTAGTACTTGCTTTGGGCTGCTTGGATTAAATTTGTGTGATTCGTCCCACTTGGTTGATTGTGATGCTGATGTCTATTAAAAAAATAAAATTAATAATAAGTAAAAAAAATATGTCAGGAAATAATATACCTTTTTCATGTAGCACGACTTGAATAGTCCATTTGTCCGTCATTTGATCCATGCCTCGAGTAGTAGCACCGTGTAGTTTTCCTAAATGTGCGATAATTCGTCTCCAAAAATGGTTTTTTTCTTGTTGATTCCCGACCTTTTTGTCCTTGGAAATATGTAAGCCTTCACCAAGGCATACTCTTCATCTTTCGTCCAAGGTACCCTTTTGTTGGTGATTTCTTTCCCGTTGCCCTGTCTTCCATGACTAGCTTTCACTTGTACTTCTTCCTCCTCTTGTTCTTCATCTTCATCGGCTAGTAGCTCTTCTTCTTTGTAGTCTTTAATCTAATCGGGATCACGAACCAGGTTATAAAACGAATTGTTTTGGTAGTGGGGGAGAGGCTCGTAATACGCGAAACGGTTAACCATTTGGTCGTCCATGGGTTTTGGTCAGATGGTAAAGTAAAATGACCGCTTCTGACTTGGGTTGGCATGTTGGAGTGGGAGAAATTTTGTCGATAAAGTGGATATAGTTGGGCGAAACGGTGTGGGGAATGGTTGTGTAAGAACGATTGTGTGGGTATCGGTTCGTCTTGTATAGGGATGGAAATTGGTTGTGTGGGTATCGTGTCCAATAGTATAGTGACACGTGTTGTATTTTAAATATAGTCTATTAAAGACCACTAAGGACTAAAGGCGTCAACATGCTCAAACTGAGCCTCTGAGTGATGGCCCGATGTCAACATGCATAAATAACAGCCTCTGAGTGACTGATATGTCAACATGCTTAAATCATTAGCCTCTGAGTGACTGATATGTCAACATGCTTAAAACTTGGCCTCTGAGTGACTGATATGTCAACAAGCCCAGCCTCTGAGTGACATCGGAGTCAACATGCTTATAATAAGCCTCTGAGTGATCCTTTGCGAAGTCCTAACTCTCATACGTGTCATTTGTTGGATGAGAGGGTTCAATTCTGTAAATATGTGAAAGTTGGATAATGGAGGGATTAAAAGTATCAACATGTTAATTTATACCTCTGAGTAACCTTTTAATGAACCGAGAGCTCGACAATGTCCGGGCATAATCCCGGGTACGCCAAATATTGGCTACGGAGGGCTAACTATGCTAAAAAAGTGTTTTAGAAGGTTAAAATGGGGTTTAATAAGTTAAGTGGCTAAATGTGTCAAATTTTGAATTCTGAGAAAGGGCACTCGCGGGGCACGAGAGGCTATGGCTTGGCCTCTCGCTGGGCGCGAGATGCCTGTGTCTGCAGAAAGTTTCCTTGGCCACCACACATAAGTGCCAAAAACCATTTTCTCGAAACCATGGCTTCCCTGCCAAACACCATTTTCTCGAAACCATGGCTCCCTCTTACACCCCTTAACACCTGACATCACCTCCTTCAAGCTCTCCAACTATAAATAGGTGTTCAAGTTCACCATTTGAACTTGCACCTTTCTCAATTTCAACTCTTCTCCCTCCTCTGGAAGTTCCTACTGAAAGGAGCATCCAACTTAGTTCTCTTGCATTCTAGGAACCTCTTGTAAGTGTTCCTTCCTTGTGCATTTTTGTTTATAGGCTTTTATAGCCAAAAGTCAAGCGTTTTACAGAAAACGCTTTGACTTTCGGTTAAGACCATTATAGTCCAGCCATTGTTCGTAACGAACATGGCTAAGTGATCGTAATAAGGTAGGTGTTAGTCCCTATAAAGGGCACCTCCTGAAGATTACGTTTGCTAGACCAATTGACGGGTCAAGGTTATGATATTAAAAAGTCAAACATGCCATTTTTCGGAAAAAACATAAATTGATCTTATACATATTATGAAACCTGTTTTGATACTTAAAAAGTTGGTAATAATTATTAGAACATTTAAGAACATGTTCGGCTCGTCAATTTCAGTTCTAGGGTCAGTTCGCAACCGAAAGTCGCAAAGTTTGACTTCTGCTTTGACTTTCGATTCTGACCCGATTTAGATTAGTTAGCTATTGATATAAAGTTGCATTATGATCGTAATATAATGTAGCATAACCCTATGAGGTTATATTACATGATCATAATCAGATTCTGAGTTTATGCGCAAGTTCCGTAATTATGTCATTTTTGACCAAAATGCCCTTTTGCATAAAACAAGGTTTAAATGATAATGAACTTGAAAATAAGTTTCCTACTGATTTAATATTATAAGTAGTATGATTTGGGATGTTAAACCAGATTATAAACTAAGTTTACAAGCAGGTCCTTGAATTATGTCGATAAATGACGATTTAGCCCGTGTGGCTCATAAAATGGTTTTAATCAAATCTTTTCAAGGTAAATCTTTTACCTACTGATATGTTATATTAAATAACATATCTAAGACATTTTAATCTGACCTTAACGTCAGTTTTTATTAAACATCGCATAAGACGTCATTTTACGACATAAGCGCCGTTTCGGCGCATAGTATTGTTTTAAACCATATTATTTGACCAAGACTTGTTACCTACTGATTTTAAAACTTATTTTAAATTTTTACAGTAGGTATATTTTTATAAACTCAGAATCCCAAATAATTTATAAACCTTGTGTAAAATGACCAAAATGCCCCTTCGGTGCATAGTTTGGTCATAAAAGATAAATTACATATAAAATTGATATCCTACTGATATTATATCATAAATAATTTATTTTTCCCTAATACTTATAATTATCACATTAAATTATATTCAAGTTCCTTTAATTCGGTATGAAATTACCCAAATGCCCTTATGAGGCATAGTTTCATTTTAAAACCATAATGGACATATAAGTTGATATCCTACTGAAATTACAACTTATTTAAAGTATAATGGTATATAGAACTTGTCCATAACTTATCCGGTTACCCGATATCGCTGATATGCGTACGGTTAAGTATATGTAACAAGTTTACGAAAATTAACCGAAACGGGTCTAACCTTGTCATTTAAATCTCAAAATTCAGAATGTTTATAGTTTATCATATTACACAAGTCAACGCACTTGTTGGGATTAAACTACATTCTATCCAATCATCGATTAATCTAGCGTTATACGTTTTGATCAAGTACGCTAGTCGGTCTAAGTCTATGACTTAAATAAGACCGTTAGTATGTAATTGGTTAGCTTATGCCATAATCCAGATTAGAGACATTCCGGTAAATGCTATCTGCACTTAGCTCATTTTGAATACGGCTGGATTTTAATCTTGCATTTTAAACAAGGCTAATTCAGGTAAATACTCTTGACTTATTTTCCCTATACGGGCTTGGGATACGGTAAATTATTACCGCTTGGTCGGAAATGGGATCAATCGAATGCCGGATTGTGGCTAGTAAATCCGCATATTCTGTTTTAATCAGTTTTGTTTGATAACTTAAACATCGGGGGTTAAATTACCGTGTCCTGGATATCCTCGGCTCATTACATTAAATAATGGCTACGACCTTAGCGCGGGGTTTAGGCATACACCTGACAGACGCCCAAATGCAAATTACCTAAGACGTTGGGGATAACTTCTTCGTGAGTTCTAAGTGGTGTGTATTTAATCATGTCTCGGTTTCCGTACTGGGCCCTGTATGTATGGACAAACATGTGAATCTGTTAACAAGGTTGGAACGTCAACTTTCCTAAGTTATAAAAAGATTTTGTGCGGATACGCACTTAAAACATTTTTGAAATATTTTCAAAATGAGTCAGTTGGGTGTATTTACTAGCGAAAGCTGACGTATTTTCAAAAGACTGAGCTTGCAGGTACAATACGAAAATATATGAATGCTGGAATGTGACTCAGGTAAGTTGTTTTAGATTCTTCCATGTACAATTTAGATCCGCCAATTTGTATATTCTTTCCATGTAATATTTTATTTCGCATTGGTTTGTAATATATTTTACCAATATTTATTTTGTTGCAACTTGTTTTAATTATCCAAACTCTGATGTTTAATCTGACAAGTATCAACTGACGTCCGATACTCCCCACCTGTGCCCACTGGTGTATGAATTTGGGTTGGAAATCCGGGGTGTGACAGGTTAGCACGAACCTTTGGCCAAATTTTTTTTTTTTGTTGCAAGCTTTTTTTGCTTGAGCCTTCCATGTAGGTTTTTGGTTTAAAATGGGTGTTTAAGTGTGTATTTTTTTATATAAAGTGTGTATAGCATTGGTAAATGTTGGATGTGTATATAGGGTTAGAAGATATTTTTTTGAGTCAAATGTCAAAATCGTTCATGAGATTTGGGCATTTTTGCTACTTTCATCCAAAAGTGAAACTTTTTGTGACTGACACCAATGTTTTATTTTTGTTGTTATTTTTACCCAAATCACTAACTCAGTTAAAATGTATTCCTAACTCTCATGGATGATTTTAGCAATTCCCAAACCTCATAGACGATTTTGGCAAAATGACCCGAAATGACCAAAATACCCTCCATGGGGTTAAATTGGTTAGATTTAACCATGCAAACTAAGTTAGGGCTAAAAGACATAACGTGCAAGAGTTTGCAAACATTAAGTTTTTAAAAATAAATGACATTGTTTGCAATTTAGTGTTAACATAAAAGACGATTTTTGTAATTTACTCTATATTTTAAACATGTGTGAATTTACACTATGAATGTATGAACATTCTTTATGTTCGTATGTGATTGTTGCTGAGTGTAAATTTACATAGAAGCTGATGTTATTTTATATGTAAATTTATGTTATAAAAAAGGAAAAAAGAAAAGCAAAAAAGAAGTAACTATTAGTTACTATCATTCCCCAGACAACTCCTTAACCATGAAGCTAAATTAATCTGATGGATTCATATCAACTCAAGACATGGCCATATATGACGGATCAAGTCAATAACACGATTAATGCAACACTTATGCCACATAAGTACAAAACTAAAACAAGTCCTAAATGAATAAATGAAATGTACATCTTGCATCTATCATTACGGGTATTAAATATAAAGTAAACGGGTTAACAATGTTTATTATTTATAGTATAAGAGGTGAAATTAAAAGTTCAAAAAACCAAACACTATGAATACTAATTTTAGAAAAATCAAACACTATAAATACTAATTTACGTGAGGTGGTTAAATTCTAGTGGATCGAAGTGTTTAATGGGTTTGGTTCGCAGATTGAAAGGTCGAATCCGAACACATGAACCTGAAAATCATGTCTGACATATGAATCCGAACATGACATAAGTTTTCATGGATTGATACTAATATAATTTGTTTAACCTGAAATTTTATGTCATCATGCGTACTTTTACTTAAAAATTACAAATGTACTATAGAAAAAAAAAACAATTGTCTGTAAAACAATTACCATTAAACTTGATATTGATTTTTCTTTTATATTTTATATCTTGACATAAAATGTATAATTAGTTTAAAGTTATCACATAAAACAAATTTCAACAGACGACCTAAACACATTTTGTTAGCTAAATGTGTTTTTAAGTTTTATCGGATATTAATACGAATCCATAAATTTCGTGTTAGATACATGTTTGTGTCATAAAATATGCTAGACCAATAGACAGAAAAATATACATAACAAATTTCAATGGAGTTTTGACAAACTATTGGTGTGCATCATAGTTGAGAAAATGTTGCAAAAACCTAGCATTCTAATCATAATCAATGAAAATATAAATCATTAAGTAGTGTTTAAGGATTTGTGTTTATGAATAAATCGTTATTGTCTGCTAAAAAACTGACCAAAAACAATAAAAATTAGCCTGAAACTATTTGTCAAAAGTATCTCTTAACCACTTGTAATAAACTAAGCAGGGGCGGCCATAGGTTGGGTGAGAATGACCATCGGTCATGGCCCGTAATTACGAGGGGTATATTTTTAAAAATAATCCGATATATATATATATATATATATATATATATATAATATGTTATAATTTTTTTTTAAAAATATTATACCACACAAAACACTAAGTTATTGATAGACCCATTTACAATTCAGTCGTAAATATTGACAAGACACCTAGATTCTCAAGATCAGCCCCAAAACTAAGGTTTATAACTTTTAGCCATATTTAATTCGTTTGAATCATAAACCCAATGACAAACATTCAAACCAATTAGGTGTGGTTTAGTTGCCATGTTCGGTTTTGGAGCGAGTTATAACCGAACTGTAAATTTTGGTTAAAAAACAAAATCGAGCCCATGATTATCAGTTTGGATTGAGTATTTGCTATTATTATGATGGCTTCGATTTAGTTAATCGGTTTTTTACTCACCCCTATTGTCTCATGTGATGCCACTTTTCTGTTCAAGAACAAACTTACGTTATTTTCAACATCATACGTTAATGTCACATTTCTGAAATATCGTTTTAACTAGTTTCTTTTCCTTGATTCATTTATCTTTCTAGTACTTCCCAAACCGCTCACATGATTTACATGATTATTGATACACTATTGTGTAGGGCTCATTATTTTCTTTGCTTCAATAATAATAAAAGGTTAAGACATGTTTTGTAGTATTACTAGTTGATGCCTCGCCCAAATTGCGGGGCGATAGAATAAATAATTCTCAACCAATTAAAAAAACTATCATAGTTTTGTTAGAAAAAAAAACTAAAACAATGGTAAAACCATAATTTTAAGCTCGGGGCAAAACTGTGATTTGTCAGGACTAATGATCGAATGTTAGGCAGCTCCTTGACACGAAAGAAAATTAAATCGAGTCAACCAATTAAAAGAAAACACTTTTATAGTTTTGCTAAAAAACTAAAACGATGTCAATAATATAATTTTCAACTGAGGACAAAGTTGTAATTTTTTACTAGAATAAAATTGTAATTTGCAAAAAGCTAAAGTGATGGCAATACTGTAAATTTGAACCAGGGGCAAATTCGTAATTTTTGACAATGGTAAATTCGTAATTTTGATTTTGGGATGAAATTGTAACATACCTAGACCAATAGGGGAGTGCCAGGCAGCAGCATGAATTTGAACTAAGGGCAAAATCGAAATTTTAATCTGGGAGCAAAACCATAAGTTTATTTGAACCGGGGGCAAAATCAAAATTTTGAACTGAGAGCAAAAACGTAATTTTGAACTGAGGGCAAAAACGCAATTTTGAACTGAAGCCTTAAACGGGGCAAAATCATATTTTTGGACTGAGAGAAAAACCATAATATAATTTTGAAATGGGGCGAAATTGTAACTTTTAGCTAAGGGCAAAAGTATAATTTTATTTTAAACTGGGGGTAAGAACGTAATTTTGAACTGCGGAAGAAAGTGTAATTTTAAACTGGATATAAAATCATAATTTTTTGTTAGGACTAAAAGGATAATATTACTTTAAAATAGAGACAATAACGAAATTTGAAAGTGTGAAAGTAACCATAATTTTAAATTAAAGTAAAACAATAATAAATTAGTTGATACAATAGAAAAAATGTGATACAAGATACGAAACACTATTCTTGAACTTGTAATTGTCTTTCATGGTACTATTCCAATAACTTGTAAGTGTATACGTGAGGAATATAACCTTTTGAATTTACACACACGTGGGTATCTATTTACTTATTTATGTATACATGTTTATATGTATCTATATGTGAATCTGTGTATGTACAATTGAACAATGAACAGGTGGTCCCATAGGCCATAGCCACATATAATCCAATCCAAAAAGGTTATAGGAGAATATTCCAGTTGGCAACTTGCAACCTTATCCAGTTGATTGAGTATATACTTTAACAAAAATATATATAGATGTTTTATATTTTATTTTTTCTGTTTATTGGGAATTTTCAAAATTAATCTTTAATTTGAAATTCAAGATCCACTTGGGCGGATTAGGAAAGCAACCATTCTTTTGTGCAATTTGAATAGATTAATTAAGTTTGTATAGCCCCTCTTAAAATTTATATAAGAGTTAATTACTGTTTTCGTCCATTTGGTTTGTCAAAAATCACTATTTCAGTCCATTAGTTTAAAAATTGTGATTTCAGTTCCTGTGGTTTCACTTTCGTAACCATTTCAGTCCACCTCGCAACCATTTCAGTCCCTGTACTTACAGAATAAATGGATTGAAGTTGTTACGAAAATGAAACCACATGGACTGAAATGGTTACAGAAGTGAAACCACAGGGACTGAAATCGTAATTTTTAAACTAATGGACTGAAATATTGATTTTTGACAAACCACAGGGACGAAAACAGTAATTAACTCTTTATATAATTTCAATTATTACAGAAAAATATTTTTAAAAAATATAAAAATACCACAATTTATTAATAAAAATATATTCAGCTAGTTTTTTTCCATCTGTCTTAAAAATTCTCACGGTTTATTATATATCATGTATTTATTGATAAATCAAATTATTCCCGCAAACCGAATTTATTTAATTAATTAAAATGTAAAAGAATATGTTATTTTTCTATTTGAACGAAAATACCCCATAAAACAAACGTCTGTTTGACTGAAGTTACCGATAGGGCATTGATGAAATAGGAAACAATAGGGCTCAGGTGGCAATTTTTAGCGATTGGGAATGCAACTTATGATTTCCGAACAACCACAGAGACGTAAATTATAATGTACTCTAGTTTAATTAAACTAAGTACATCTTGAGGTAAATTTTACGGTCATCTATTCATATAATTATTTATCAACTTACACAAATTTGCATTTAATTATAAAAGTGAAAGCAAGTGGGAACCATGTAACCATCAAGGTTTTGTCCATGAAGATCTTTGTGGAAGGAGAAGTTATTCGGTTATCTTTGGACTCGTCAAGCAATGACAACTTTGTTCGTAAAAGCATTGACCATTATAATAGTTGTAAAAACGTCGATTATCACAATAGTTGTTCTAGCCAAACTTTCACCTAGGTGTGATAGTAATCTTGAATTCGTTAGACATTTTTTAAGAACAATCTAATCTTACAAAATTTACACTAATATTCTTGCAAGACTCTTGACTCTCAAACTCATAGAAATGGTAGGCTTGTAAAAGGACCTAGCGAACACAAATGGGGCATGTTCGTGTTTGTTCATTTACTTTAGCAGAACAAACAATCAAATACAAACAATTACACGAATGGAGTTTTCTTGTTCAGGTTCACTTATTTAGAGAATAAGTGTGTTCGCATTCGTGTATGTTTGTCTGTTAATTGTACAAATGAACATGTCACAACGTGTACACAATCGAACGAATAGAATTACATATAGATAAATGAACGTAACCGAGCGAACATCAATAAAAAGCAAACGTTATATATTAGGCTAAACACCAACAAAACTATCCCAAATTGTAAGAGGTTATATTTTAATTTCATAAACTAATAATGGGTCTAAATGGATATCAACGAACTTAAACTAACATAAACTATTGAAAGTAAAAAACGATAATGAACGAACATAAACAAATAAACCAATGAAAGTAAAAAAAATGAGCATAAACAAGGTCAAATGAACGAACAAATAAAAATAAGCATAAATAAACATTAAAGACATTTATTCGTGCTTATTCGATTAACTAGATAAACAAATTATGTGATCGTATATTTATTATAAAGAAAAAAAACAGAACCCTCTCCACCAAACGGTTTACGTAGTACACATTCCAATCTGTGTATTTAAATACTGCTAGATCAAAGTGCTATTGATTGAAGATGCTATCAAGAATCAACCATTTAAAAAAAAATAATTATTAGCCGTCATTCAAATATGTTGTTCGAGTTGACGCAAGAATGGCAGTCGTCGTAATATTGACGCAAGAATGGCAGTCGTCGTAATTTATGCGAAAGAAGACATGAAGTAGCGCCCCACAACAATGCAACTTGCACGCCAATTCATATAGGGTCCCACCAAGTACCTTCACTAACATACGCCGTACACAACGTCATCCATCCTATTTATATACATGTACATCATCTAACCCAATGATATTCACATTCACCCATTCTCATAATATCCAATCCACCAATATGGGAATTCTTCAACATCACCACCGGTGGTCAACCGATCAAGATATCCTACCGGAATCCGACCCGTCATCTTCCCAACACAGTTTATCCTCAGTTTCATCGTTAACGACATCGAAACAACCATCAACCACCCAAAAACACCATTACCTCACCACCTTTAAAGCTCATACATCATCCATAACCTCTCTTACTCTCACCGGAAAACACCTCCTCTCCGGATCATCCGACAACCAAGTTCGGGTCTGGCCTCGAGACGCTTTACCAACGGTCCAGAATTTGATGGCGTATGGCGAGAGTGCGGTGAAGTCGATGGTGGTTTGCGGTGATAAGTTTGTTTACCGGTCACCAGGATCATAAGATCCGTGTTTGGAAACTTGAGCACCACGATGACGAGGTTAATAAGCGGAAAATGGTAACGTCGACATACCTGGCGACGTTACCTACGATCAATGATCGTGTTACAAAGATGTTTTTAGCAAAGAATTATATAAAGACACCGCCGAATAAGAAGTGTACATGGGTATGTAATTAACCTAGTTATTTTATCTATTATATTTAGTATTATTTGATTTATAACGTTTTCTGTTAGTTATTATTCAGAGAACATCACACCATACCTTTGTTTAAAAAATTAACATTCTGACATATTAAAAGTAGACATATTCAAACTAACAAATCAGAAAACGTCTAATAATCAAAATCGGCTAAGAAGGCTGGAATTTAGCCAGCACAAGGCTCCACGTGTTCACAACACAGAAGAACCTTTAAGCCCCCGACTAAGTTAAAGCCTACTCTTTTAGCCGTTGGCTAAGATTTAACACCCCTCTTTTTCTATGCCGCTAAGATAAGCTGGCCTCTTTAGCTGCCGGTAAGATCTAGCCTGCAACTTACACATACAATTATTTTATCACTTATTTTGTGGAACAGTTTTGCTTTTTAATGTTTTTTGTGTTGGCAAAATTCTAGTATTCTTAGCCGATTTTTCTTATTTAGTGTTTTCTAATTGGTCGATTTTTTATATGTATGATTTTTATAAACTAAAAATCTATGCTATCTTTTTTAATCTTTAACCTTAAATTGTCTATCATGTTGATTTGACCCAAGAAATTAAGATAGCTATTGATGTAATGTTGTTGTTATCTCTATATTCAATTTGGTTTACAGATATGCAATTGTACGTACCATTAATATTGTTTGAATTCTTTCAGGTTAATCACTTAGACGTAGTCGCGGCTTTGGCCTTGTCACACGACGGCTCTCTTCTCTACTCGGCGTCATGGGACAGGACGTTTAAGGTGTGGCGGACATCGGATTTCAAGTGTTTGGAATCCGTTTCTGACGCACACGATGACGCAATCAACGCCATCGTGGTGTCACATGAGGGGTACATCTACACTGGATCCGCAGATCGAAAAATCAAGGTGTGGAGAAAACACCCCGGAGAGAAAAAACATACACTAGTAGACACGTTAGAAAAACACAAATCCACGGTGAACGCATTGGCTATAAGCTCGGATGGGACCGTTTTATATTCTGGTGCTTGCGATCGGTCGATACTCGTGTGGAAAAGAGGAACGGCGGTGATTGGCGGCATATGGTGGTGGCCGGTGCTCTGAGGGGGCATGGTATGGCCGTATTGTGTATTGTGGTGCTGGGGGATTTGGTGGTTAGTGGGTCAGCTGATAAAACAGTTAGAATTTGGAGGGGTATTGGTGGAAAAAAATACACTCGTGTTTGTGTGTTGGAGGGGCATAATGGTCCAATCAAGTGTTTGGCTGCTGCTGTGGATAATTGTATATCTGCTGAATCTACTGGTACCTCTTATCTTGTGTATAGTGGAAGTTTGGATTGTGATGTAAAAGCTTGGAAAATATGGGTACCCACCCTTTGATTTTATTTTTAACAAGCAACTAAATCCCTAGATAAGAATTCTATGATGCACTCAATCAAGTAAATGCATCTCTTTTTTCATAACGATCAGAGTTGGATTCATACCCGAGCTACCAAGCCATCAGTTCCAGGGAAACCCGTCCGCTCAAAGGCCCACTGCGGTAAAACCCGGTTCGGCTCGGTTTCGAACTGGCGACCTCCAAATAGGCCTAGTTCTAAACTTTATTGCCATCGCCAATTTCCTTCAAAGTGATAATAGTGAGAGTTGAACTTGAGACCTCAAAGAGAGAAACCAAATGACTAATCACTGGACCAACTTGTTAGAACACCCTTTCTTTGATTTGATTTGTTAGTTTGGAATAGTCTGTAATCATGTATATGTTATTTTGTTGTGTAATAATAGATATTTTTCTTGAGTTACACATGATTGTAAGATTGATAATTTTTTATAACTTATGTATTTATATTTAAAAAAAAAATTGAGAAAATCACAAGCCTAAGACCAAAATGTCCTTAGGGACTAAAATTGCAATACGAATAAGTCATCTCTCTCTCCTTTAAAATGTTTAGCAACACCAAAAACCCTAAAGATCAAATTGGCGTTCTTTCATCCTCTGGTTCGTCAATTGGTAATAGTAAAGAAATCCACAAGCCTTCAAAGAGTGAAAGGGGCATTTACCTCTTGCAAACTTGAGTGTGAATGACCTAGTTCATGAGAGTCAGAATATCAACCTACAGGGGAAGGTTTCGGCTCTAATTACCCATCATTCTCCATCACCTGCTTTTGTTGATGCCCCCAATGGATGTAGAAGAAGCTATTCGGTACAATCTCCTGTTGTTGGAAGTCCGGACTCATTTGATGAGGTAGTGAAAGCCACCAATCAAGGTAATTTTTCGTCTGATACTTGTTATACACCCTTTAAATCTCCATCTACAACAAACCTGGTGTCCGTTGATGTTTCGACCCTAGCTAAGGTCTTGGATTTTGACGCGGTTGAAAATGGGGAGTAGAGGGTTGGATAACTGAAGGAGAGGAAGAACTTTCAGAGCAGGAATCCCTTCTGCTGATTAAAACCGCTGGTAATGTGGAAGCCAACCTATCCCGTTCTCTGTCGTGCAGGCCGACGCCGTTTAGCCCCAGTGTTGAGGGTCAATACTATTGTTAATCCAGAAGGTGGTAAAGCTATGATTTGGAATACCAGGGCGAGACAAGGAAATATTTTGTAGAATATTGACAGAGTTGGGATGTCCATCGCTGATAGAATCAGAAATTAGCAAAGAAGCAACCAAGGTTAAAATTGATAGAATCAAAATTAGCAAAGAAAATGCCAGGGTAGAGAACAGTGTGCGGAGGATGGATGAGTATACGGTTGTAAGCAGAAAACAAAAGAGTAAAGCTGGAATTTTGTAAACAAGCAAAAAGTACAGAGTTAGGCTTTGATTTTGGAGAAGATGGAATTGGGGGGGGGGGGGGGTTTCAATATAGGGTTTTGAAGAGGATGTTATTGTCATTGTGGGTTATGAACAATGAAATGACCAAAATGCCCTTCGAATTACAAGTAAAAAGACAATTATACCTCGGTCAACTAACAGTTGACTAACATAAAATGTAAAGATGGACTTGATTGATTCAAATTGATAACCACAAAGACTAGAGTGTCCGTTTTTTTTCCAAATGAGGGCTGAAAGTGTGACTAGATGTAAACCCCAGGAATTGAAATTATACTTTACTCTTTTTCTGAGCTTAAAATGTATTCTAATTTTGTTAATCTCTGACCTTAATATGTCTATTCTATTGATTTGACCTAAGACATTAAGATAGCTATTGATGTATTGTTGTTATCACTACATTCAAATTTGGTTTCAGATATTTAATGCACAGATCATTAATAAAGTTTAAATTATTTCAGGCACTTAGGTGCTATTTGCTTCTTTAAGGGAAAAATATCTGTAATCTACGGACCACATCTCCAGACATCTGTAGAGACAAAGGTGGACTAACCTCTGCAGTCTGCAAGAAGAAGGCTGTTGTTTTTTTAACGTATGTAAATTTCAAAAATAAACTAGTGGTGGTGGTGGACGGTGGTGGTGGGTGGTGGACAGTGGCGGAGGTGGTGGGTGGTGGTGGAAGGTGGCGGTGGTGATGGACGGTGGTGGTGGTGGTAATGGACGATGGTGGGTGGTGGACGGTAGTTGTGGGTGGTGATGTTTAACCCTCTGCAGACCTTAGAAGATCTTAGAAGTGGCTGGGCCAAGTCTGCACCAAAAAGAGCTCTCGCATACGTTTTTTAATGAAACGTCTTCAGAAAACAAACAGTCTACAAGAGTAAATTTAGTATGTAGTAGGATCAAGAGTGTAATATGCACTTTGGGTAGAAGAATAACAAAAAGAAAATACAAGGAGGGATCGGTTGAATAGTTTGTAGGTAGAATATGGTCTAAGCCAAGGGTAGCATAGAAAACCGAAACTACGAACTTTGTGATGGTTGGGTTGTTGTTGAAATAAGCAATAAAAGGGAGAGGTGTTTTGGAGAATAGATATAGGAAGACAATAAAGGAGGTAAGTGGTAGTGGTAAAGGCAAAAGAGGAAAAATTAGTAGGTAATTTTGCATGACATAGAAGAATTAAACCAGTTTCAACAATGTGTCGATAATGTCGTTCGGCATATCCATTGTGTTCCGGTGTGTGAGATGGAGAGGTGATATGTGAAATGCCGCAAGAAGATAGATGAGATGAAAGTTTGATATATTCGCCACCATTTTCAGAAAATAATTGTTTGATTATTCGATTAAAAAAGTTTTCAACAAGTCTTTGAAAATGAATAAAGATTGAAAGTGAATCAGATCTTTGTTTTAAAGGATATAACCAGATGTATTTTGTAAAATGGTCAACGAAAGTTATGTAATATTTATAGTCGTCTTAAGAAGGTACATGGCACATACCCACATATCAATCACTCTAATCTAGATAGAATATCTATACACCCAACTCTCTATGATCCGGGTATTAACAATAACAAAATAAAAAAAGTAACACCATGATCATAATCGTTACACTATAGACATATTGTTAGTACAAAATATTACATAATGATAGCCCAAGTGCCCACCTATGGCTATCCATCCCACCAATAGTGTTTCACCACCATCATAAACAATAAGGTACCACTGGTAAGAACACTAATGGCTCACATCTACCATTATGGCACATTGGCACATGTTCATACAAGTAATATATATTATCATCCATCCGAACATTCATTGTAACAAACTTATAAACACAATAACTAAAGAATAATGTTTCTAAATAAAACATTTATCGGTTCACTAGATTTCCCTGATCAAAAGATATATAAGTGGCTGTTGACATCGGATACGTGGACTTAATTTTCTAATTTTGACCCTACTAAGTAATAACCATGAATATATAAAGTCATACATCATAAAAAAAGGACAATAACTTCTACTATTAGTTTTTATATCAAGGACCAATTTAAATCTACATTTTTTTTATTAAAGGAGTCTATGCATGATATGAAACTCTATGATTAAATTAAAGAAAACGTTTTATTTTCGTTTCACTAACGGCCAATTTAAATAATTTGATTTGGGGTTAATTAAGTGGCTCCACCTCTTACCATGTCCCTAACTCTTTATGAAAAGGTTTGAACATTTTTTTAAGAAATAGACGTATTGATTATTATATACGGTATCGTTTTCTTGGCTTCTTAAGGTATCAAAGATAGCTATTAAGTCGAAATATTACTTTTGAAAAGTGTAATTACACATTTATAACGATTTGAATTTTCTTAATGATTTATTTATCACTAAACAAAACTCTGAAAAGATGACCAATTATATAAGTCTAAGGAGTAAACCTTGGTGTACAAATAATATGTATTTATATGGTTTTGAATATACTATTACTATATGATTTGAAATCCATGTTTGAATGGAGAACAAAATATCGTGTTATGTCAAAGAGAAAGAGACTCCAATGGTCAGACAAGAGCAAGTGGTGACTTAGTCTTTGGTGAAGTCGTTAATGGTGGGTATAGAGATGTGAAACAAGCTAAGGTTACAAATAACATGAATAGAAACAAATAACAATTTGTAGGGATGTAATACGAATATGATGGCAAACTCGTCTTTTCCGCTCCATCAACTTTTCGAATCAAACAAAATGTTTCCTACACTTCAATCTTTATTAAATGTTCCCTTACTCTACAAAGTTAACTCCATTTACATCTTACAGTGAGTAATGGATCTCAAAATTATTATGAAAAGAGACTAAATAAATAACTATATTAAAATGTCAAAACAGATTATCTGTATCTATATATCTTTTTGAGAAAATATGGTAATTTACACTCAATTTTATGATGCTTTAAAACGCATTATAAAAGCTTCTATACATTTTTTACAAATATTTTATTCATAGTAGTGGGTAAATTATATTTTTGTTTTGCGTTTTTGACCTGCCACTACATTTAATTCACTATTTTTATTTGCATTCAATTTTCAAGTATATATTGATTATTAATTATTAGTTATGTTTACTAAGATATTTAGGGTCTGTTTGATAAGGGTAATGGAATGGATGAGAGAATGCAATGGATCATTACCATTTCATGTCTTGTTTGATTACCATGTTAGAATGGAGTGAATTATTACTGTGTATATTTTAGTAGTCAATAAACATGAAGAAAAAAAATCACGGGTGAGTGGAGGTCGTGGGTAGTGGTCAGTGGTGATGATTGTGGGTGGTGATAAGGGGCGGTGGCGGATGGTGGCGACGACGGAAATGGGTAGGTGACGGTGGTGGTTGGTGGCGGCTGAGACGGTGACGATGGGTGTCGGCGACGTTGGTGGCGGCGGAGGCAAGTGGGTAGCGGTAGTGGTTGGTGGCGACGAGTGCCAATGACAGCGTGTGGGTGGCGGTGGCTGTGGCCGTCGGGGTGGTGGCGGCAACTTGTGGGTGATGGCGGTGGTGGGCGTCGGTGGTGGGTGGATGCGACGTTGGTGGATTGTGGTGTTGTTATTGAAGTGTGCAAGAGATGATGGAATGGGAAAAAAACATAGGGGTGCATAAAATGTTTTTGATGGAATAAAATGCCTTATATAATGGGTGATTCCATTCCATTGACCAATCAAACACCATTTTCTTCATTCCTCGTAATGATTCATTTCATTCCCCCTCTCATTCTCACTTACCAAACACTACCTTATATAACACACACACACACAATATATATACATACATACATACAGGGTCAGGATATATTAGGAAGTTTATATCAATATGATGGATAAGAAGCAATCTGGTACGTCTAGTTGAACTATCAACGACCAAGATTAAAATCGACTAAAAATGCCATTTAAACAATATGTCTGGCTTTCGAGGGTATTATCATCAAATTACCACTGCAACTGCTCTCGCATATACCAAGAAACCTTCGTAAAAAGTTCATTAAGTTTTACATTTCAAGTAAAAGAACACACACATTCAAATTAGAGACAATCGAACTTCGTTGAAGTTCATGGCATCATCTAGAGATAATTTGAAGTATACCTTCGAGTTTCTGAGTGGAAATCCTAAACGCAAAACCCTAATTCATCAAAGAGGCAACAAACCACATCAGATTTGGATAATACTGAAGAAAACATCGATCAATAAAGAAAAATTAGCAAAAAACAATGGAGCAATCCAACATTGATTTCTCTATTGTTATCTTAAACTTCATCTGTACCACCGAATTGTTCGTTCGAAGCATCCCACAACTCCTTGTCATTCTCACAATTGAGCAATCCAACATAAATTTCCTTGGGTAAGTCAATGGTTAGTATCCCGAATTCCTTAGCATCGAGCTCCAACTTTTTGAAATCTTGCTTGGAGAAATTATTGGGGTTTTTAGGAATATTAACATTCGGTTGTTCAGTACTCGGAACAGAGGGAACATGAGGGTCGTATATCGCTGATTCCAGCAACCAGTGTTCTACTATGACAAGTGGTGACCCTTTCTTTGCTGCCATATCTTGAATTCATTACAAACGAGCAGTAGAGGCTTCTTTGCCGATCCGGTATTGTGAGGATCATGAATGATTGACATCTCTTGGGTTCTATAGAAATTAATTCAGAAAATAGAGAATAAAAAAATTAATGATTTGATTGGTCTAATTCTTCTCAATATACTTTGATCACTTAATCAGTTATCAATTTGTGCTAGTTTATCTTCTGAATCAAAGGTAAGATCAATTCAGTGAAACATGCTCTAATACCAATTGTTGGATATGAGAGTGTGTGTATTGTGTGTTTTTTCCTGATAAAACAGTTGTATCAAATTAGAAATTCAATCAAATAGTAATAAACAAACACATTAATCTATCACAACTATATTTGGGAACGATTGCAAAGTGATTTTGTTAAATTCAAATCAGATTGTAATACAATCACAAGGTACAAGCGTACTCTCCCTCACCAGGTGCCATCTCTCTCACTTAGTTCTTATGCTCTAATACCAATTGTTGGATCTGAGAGTGTGTGTACTGTGTGTTTTTCTGATAAAACAGTTGTAATGCTCAAAGGCTCTAAGAGTTAACTATTACAATAAGATGAAGAACTATATATATATATATATATATATATATATATATATATATATATATATATATATATATAGGGAGAGAACTGTTGATGACATCATCATGAAAGCGACCCTTAACAACTCATTAAATGATGTAACTGCCAGCAGTTAGTAAAACTGCTGGATAGTTACACTGTTACATAGAACGGTTACTTTGATGTGAGATAGAGAGAGCTGCTGGTTGAGCACCAGCACTTTTGGAAATCCAGAAATTATGGTCTTTGACTTGTTGACTTGATCTTCTAGTCTTCAGTCTTGACTTTAGTTGACTTGATGACCAGTATTTTTACAATCCAAAAATATGTTCTTCTATTCTTTAATCTTGAAGGCATTAGCTTATGTTCCAGTAGTTTGGGCGACTGTTTTGAGAAGCCTTCAGTGGGGAAAACTTCTGGTCTTGTGAATGTATCTTAACTTATTCCATCAGACAAAGAAGACGGTTTCTTTGGGTTTTGGCTTTCATTATCAACAGAGCTTATATAACCAACAAAGACCAAGCACTTTCTTCTCTTCAATGTAGTGGCTATTTAACCTCCTAATAACCGACATTTTTATCTTATTTAAGTTTTACTATTATTGTGATATTGACCGCTCACACATGTTACACAAAATTGCAATTTAACACATCTTTATGAATTCACTTTTTAATTAGTTCAAATATACAACTACCATAAAATCATCTATAAGGAAAAGACCATACAATTGCCATCCAAGGTTTATGTATGTTTAATTCTTGAACCTATCAAAAGAGTGCTATTAAAATTGTACTTTTGAGGTAAATTTTACAGTCATCTATTCGTATAATTATTTATCAACTTATATAAATTGTATTTAATTTAATAGTGAAAGCAAGTGGAAGCATGTAAACGAATTTGAACTAACGTAAACTAATGAAAGTAAAAAATAAGCATGAATGAATGTAAGTGAACCAACAAACATAAACAAGTGTAAATGAACGCGTGTAAATAAACGATAAAGACAAGTGTTCATGTTTGTTTGCGAACAAAGCGTATGCTTATATTTGTTTGTTTATTAAAAAAAAAAGAGCCGAATGATTTAAGAATGATTCACATTCAGTTTATTAATAAATCATCAAAACAAAAATTTTTTACACACCTAAATAAATACGGCATACGCCTTTTGATTTTGATTGAATCCTTCGAATACTATCAAGAATCAACCATTTTTAAAATGTTGGTAATTATAGTCATCTTATAATTGTTTATATAGTTTTCATCAAGGAAATAAATGTGTTCACGAACGGTTCATGAACACTTACCGAACGAGATTTGATGTTCGTGTTCGTTCATTAAGGAAATGAGCGTGTTCACGAACACAAACGAACACAAATAATTTCGGCGAACACGATGAAGGATACATGTAGATAAGCACTAGAACTTGAATCCCCTATTGTGGAACGGAGGTCGATCGTATTCGTCGATGTAAATAATGAGGATTTAAAGGGAAATAGTGTATAAACAAGGTGAAATAGGGTTTCTTAGTTTACTTGTTAGGGCAATAAAATAAACTATAAGTTTAATAATATAAAAAGTATAGATAAAATTTATGAAAATACAAGAATCTTTAAATAAAACACAAACATACGAACATAAATAAACGTAAATTCAAGGACATCTTCACGAACACCTTACCGAACGTTCACGAACACAATTGAATGAACATGACCTCTGTTCATGTTCGTTCATTTGACTAATCAACGAAATTTCTTGTTCAGAACGAACATAAACGAACTTCCCGCCGAACAGTTCACGAACTGTTCGCTGAACGTTCGTTCGTTTACAGCCGTAAACCTAACCCCATACTATTCACACACTTTCATAATATCCAATCCACCAAAATGGGAATTCTTCAACATCAACACCGGTGGTCAACCGATCAAGAAATCCTACTGGAATCCAACTCCTCATCATCCGAACACAGTTTAGCATCGGTTTCATCGTTAACGACATCGAAACAACCATCAACCACCCAAAAACACATTACCTCACCACCTTTAAAGCTCATACATCATACATCATCCATCATCCATAACCTCTCTTACTCTCACCGGAAAACACCTCCTCTCCGGATCATCCGACTACCAAGTTCGGGCCTGGCCTCGAGACGCTTTACCGACGGTCCAGAATTTGATGGCGTATGGTGAGAGTGCGGTGAAATCGATGGTGGTTTGCGGTGACAACTTGTTTACCGGTCACCAGGATCATAAGATCCGTGTTTGGAAAATTGAGCACGACGATGACGAGGTTAATAAGCGGAAATGGTAACGTCGACATACCTTGGACGTTACCTACGATCAATGATCGTGTGGCGAAGATGTTTTTAGCAAAGCATTATATAAAGACGCCGCGGAATAAGAAGTGTACTTGGGTAAGTAATTTAACCCGGTTATTTTATCTATTATATTTTGTATTATTTGATTTATAACGTTGTCTCTTAGTTACTAGGCTACTCGGTGTGGTGTGGGTGATGACCCTCTACATCAGCGCCACGTAGGATAGGTGTAAGGATGGGGCTATATATATGTATGTATGTATGTATGTATGTATGTATGTATGAATGTATGTATAGGTGAGTGTAGAGAAGAAGAGAGAGGGGACCGTCCCCAACATCTCGTGGCAGACGTCCTTGACGCCGCCGGACCACCGGAAATGCTGTTAGGGGGCGTCGCTGGGCCTGGACAACCCTACCACCGAATAGCGTTATATAGAGAAAATCACAACATACCTAACTTTGCCTAAAAATTTAACAAAATAGACATGGACTTCTGAAATTTCAAACTAACCAATCAGAAAACGTCTAATAATCAAAATCGGCTAAGAGGGCTGGCATTTAGCTGGCACAAAACTCTACGAGTTCACAAAACAGAAGAACCTTTAAGCCCCCGACTAAGTTAAAGCCAACTCTTTTAGCCGTTGGCTAAGATTTAACACCCCTCTTTTTCTATGTCGCTAAGATATAGCTGGCCTCTTTAGCTGCCGATAAGATCTAGCCGGCAACTTACACGTACAATTATTTTATCAGGTGTTTTGTGGACCAGTTTTGCTTTTTAATGTTTTTTGTGTTGGCAAAATTCTAGTCTTCTTAGCCGATTTTTCTTATTTAGTGTTTTCTTATTGGTCGATTTTGGATATTTTTCTTTTTTGTGAGCTAAAAGTCTATGCTATTTTTTTTTAATCTTTTACCTTAAATTGTCTATCATGTTGATTTGACCCAAGAAATTAAGATAGCTATTGATGTATTATTGTTCTTATCTCTACATTCAAATTTGGTTTTCAAATATTGTTTGAATTCCTTCAGGTAAATCACTTAGACGCAGTCGCGGCTTTGGCCTTGTCACACGACGGCTCTCTTCTCTATTCGGCGTCATGGGACAGGACGTTTAAGGTGTGGCGGACATCGGATTTCAAGTGTTTGGAATCTGTTTCTGACACACACGATGATGCAATCAACGCCATCGTGGTGTCACATGACGGGTACGTCTACACTGGATCCGCTGACCGAAAAATCAAGGTGTGGAGAAAACACCCCGAGGAGAAAAAACATACACTAGTAGACACACTAGAAAAACACAAATCCGCGGTGAACGCATTGGCTTTAAGCTCGGATGGGTCCGTTTTATATTCTGGTGCTTGTGATCGGTCGATACTCGTGTGGGAAAAGAGGAACGGCGGTGATTGGCGGCATATGGTGGTGGCCGGTGCTCTGAGGGGGCATGGTATGGCCGTATTGTGTATAGTGGTGCTGGGGGATTTGGTGGTTAGTGGGTCAGCTGATAAAACAGTTAGAATTTGGAGGGGTATTGGTTGAAAAAAATACACTCGTGTTTGTGTGTTGGAGGGGCATAATGGTCCAATCAAGTGTTTGGCTGCTGCTGTGGATAATTGTATATCTGCTGAATCTAGTGGTACTTCTTATCTTGTGTATAGTGGAAGTTTGGATTGTGATGTAAAAGCTTGGAAAATTTGGGTACCCTCCCTTTGATTTGAGTTGATTTGTTAGTTTGGAATTATCGATGTAATTATGTAAATGTTATTTTGTTGTGTAAGATTGATATTTTTCAAATTCCACCCCTTTAAAAATCTTCTTTTATATAATTGATCATGAATCGAAAGCACTGAATTCTCTTTTACGCAAACACGATTATGTTACCCACAAACTAACAACAAGACACATATAATCTAACAACAAGACACATATAATCTTACATGCTGATGCAAATGCGCAAGATTTAAGTTTCGTCTATGATTTGGTGTATTAGTGGAAATGCGCACGTAAGAATATGTATAGTGTCTCTAGACAATAAACATCTCTTTTTTATTAGCTTCAAACCCATCAATAGTTGAATGCAAGTTTCATAGATGGTTAATTGGTTATATTGGGGTGGATTTGATTCGAAATTTGTAATGCTCATATCTTCCTCTCGTTTCCTTTCAGCCATTATACCATATGCTCAACCAAATTAAACAAGTGAGTTGCCTTATTTGGCAAACACACACATATATATATATATATAAAGATTGTTTGATTGGATTCTATTTTATAAGTCATCAATTTTATCAAACATGTGATGAAATACAAACACATCAATATGAATACCTAAGTAATTCAGAATCACACATATACACAAATATCAATTCAATTATTTCTTAAAAGTTGAATTATAAGACCTAAATTGTATCTTCAAAACTCTTAATCTCCTTCTTACAATCAATAAAAGTAACTTTTTTTAATGAAAATCGGTGGTATTTATAATACGTATATATTCAAAATTCAAGTTATGGGAAGTGGATAAACCTCTAGAAATATTAGGGATGTTTTCTAATGCAATTTTAAAAATACAGAAAATATAAGATTTGATTGTATTTATTGTTAAACTTCAAGGAGGAGAGTAACCAGTAAAAAAGAGGATACATTTAACAACACATTTTTAGAAATAGAAAAAAATCACAAATACCGTAATTACATTTGTTTCGAAAAAATTCATATAATAATGAGAAAATAGATTTTTAGAGCATTCACATCTTTGTTTCGAAACAATTTCATATAACAATGAGTTAATAATAGATTCTTAGAGCATTCACATCTCGGGATGGCAAGTAAACCTAAAACGGATGGGGAAACCTGAAACATTTTGAATGGATAATCGGTTATGGAACCAGGTTTGGGATTAGTGTTTATTTTTTTCCGGTGTTTGGAATTTGGTGATATTTCTGTTTATCCGACCAGATTACCCGATTGTATACCCATATAATTTCCTTTACTTTTTTAAGAATGTGTATATATAATATATTATTTATTGGCATAGACTATTTTTGTCATCTATGCATTTTAATATATTTTTTGGCATTTTTATATACATTGTAGTTATATATGCATTTTTAAATTAACGGGTCTACCCGAAACCCGCGAGTATACTTTATACTCGACGGGTAATTACCATAGAAACAAATGGGTTTTGGTACGGCTTTGGGACAAGGTTATCAACTCGGGTTTGAGGTTAGGGTTACCTAAATCCGTCTCAAACTGACACATTATCATCCCTATTCACATCTCATCCATCTCATCCATTCTAAAACCACACTACATCCAGTCCTCTTTATCTCTCCCCTAACCCTAAATGATAATATAGTGCTACAATAAATTTGTATGTATTAAAAATTACTATCCATCCTTTATCAAATTATTGTGAGTGTATAAAAACGATAAGTGTAATAAAATGAGTGTTTGTGAGTAATATAAAGATAAAATGATGAATAGGATGCGGAGGGTTTTATTATAACAAGAGATAAATTTTTAAAAGTATGATTTTAAGTTAAATTATGTTAATGCACGAATTAGATATGAGTATTTGTTTTTTTTATAATGTTAAATCATGTATCCGTCAACATGGCTGATAAATAGGCATACAAACACATCGAATGGACCAAACATATGGCTAGTAACATGACCTCTTTTCGCATCCCCATCGCTTCGTCCATATGAACTGCCAACTCACACATCTCACCACCCTCTTTTCGTTCTCTCTCCTCTCTTCTACCATCCCCACTCACAAACTGGTCTGCACCTCTGTTGGAACTTATGAGACAATTGTATACCACAACTTGAAAGTGCAGGGGCTAAAAGCATCCTGATTGGAAGTCTGTGTAGCAAGACTTATGTGATGAGGCAACACTCACTGGCGACACTCTTAGTGTCGCAAGGAAAGTGTGAAGATTGAAGATTCTAAATCAAGACTTAGTTGATCATGTCCCCTTAAGCTCAAGTGGTATGCAACGGTCTAGGGAGAGATTGTGGGAACTTGTGAGACCATTGTAAACCACATCATGAAAGTAGGGAGAATGAAAGTTCCAAGATTGGAAGATTGCAGATCAAGACTCAGTTGATCAGGCAACTGTCACTGGCGACACTGTCAGTGTCGCCAAGTATTGATCACTGTTTAGTGTTCCGGTTATCCGAGTGGCATCTAAGTGTCACCGATGCACATCCTAGTAACATCTCAGTGTCACCTATATATCTACAATTGAAGATTATATCTGAAAATGAATGGTCATCGGCGACACTCAAGGTAGACACAAGTGTCATCGATGACACTAACATAGTGTCGTCGGCGCTCTTGTTTGTTTAAGTGTCGACACTCTCTTGGGAATGGAGCCAAAGTCATGCATGTCGATATCAACGTGTAAGCCAAGACAAGATGATTAAGCGAAGGATCGTCTGGTGAAGATAAAGATACGAAGGAACGAGACTTGTGGTTGAAGAAATATATATTTTGTTTAGACAAAATATATTTTTGATATATAGTTTTCTTGTTTAAAGTAATAGTTTTGGTTAGTATAGGGACTTATTGGTAATTAGCTTAATGTTGGGACTTAAATGTAATTAGTCTAATGCCATTAGACTATAAATAGAAAGTGTGTTTTGGAGTTGTAGGCAGGACACACAGTTAGGAGATTTGAGGGTTTTCATTGTAAACATCATTTGAAAATTATCATTGGGTTTTAAAGATCAAATAAGTGTGTTCATCATAATTTCTCACCTCCTTCTTCGTGTTCTTCATATTTTTGGGTTAGAATATCAAATCAATTGATGTTTAACATCATTAGTATCATAGATCCAGGTTTCTGGACTTACAATTAGGTATCAGAGCCATTGATGCTATATTTTTTTTTAAATTAGGGTTTTTGTTAAAGAACTTTAAAGAGAGAAAATGGGTTCTTAGAGTGAGAAAGTAGATCTGGATTTAAAGGCTCCTCAAAATCATCTTATTTCTATTAGATATCAACATATTTATACATATACATTAGTTTAAGCAAAAATTAGAAGAAAATCGGATCTGAACGTGATATTTGTTCTTTGCAGCCATTAAAGGAGCTTCAAGCTCACTTTCTGCGTTTCAGTGATTAAAGCGTCACTCCAGCAAAAATTCTAGTGACCATCAAATCTTGAAACTCACGTTTCAGGTGTCGGTCGACGTCATTAGTAGTATCGTCGTCGATTTAAAGCCATCAGCTGCTTGGCGCTAGTTATCAGCTACAACGTCGTCTTGCTGCTGAAATTATTCTTGTCGTCACTAATTTTCCGGCGTCGGTATGTTTAAGAGAGTGTGAAAAATAAAATCAAATTCTAGGGTTTCTATTTTTTGTTCTCTTTGTCGACACCTCCACGGCTGTCACAACCTTACCTTCACGACTGCTCAGCATATAACCCATACCTCCAATCCACCAACGTCACACCACTTTGAAACCACCATCACTATATCAGCGTTGCACCATTGATCTACACCAAAACCCTACCGATGCTCCACCATCTTTAAATCTGGCAGACGCTCTGCCTTCCTCCATAAATTAACTCTACATCATCTACCTTTAACATCATTTTAAATTATCATTGGCTTTTAAAAATCAAACAAGTGTTTTCATCATAATTTATCATCTTGTTCTTCGTGTTCTTCATATTTTCGGGTCAAAACATCAAATCGATTGATGTTTTAGATCTAAATTGTTGTTTGAAACATCACTAGTATCGTAGATCCGGGTTTCGGGACTTACAACCTCGATTGTAGTTTCGGGCCCACCTTCTGCCTTCACATTTGGGCTTCTCTCACAACATTGCTCATCTGGGAATGGAGGGGTTTAGAATTTTGGACACCAACCACATCACCTGCATTGTAGTCATACTTTATCATCCAAATCTTCGTTAATGCGCAAAAATAACCTTTTGCTCATCTGAATCGACGCCTAAAAACATTAGGCTGTGAACCGGTGTAGGATCGAAATAATCTTTCACTAAACGATCTTTTGCGGCTACACAGTCCCGCACAACATATTCCCTCCTCAAGATCGGGCGCGGGGGAGAACGATTAACATGTTGCAAGGCATTAATCGCGAGTGCACACGCACTCGTAACCGCTTCTTCCTCCTATGCGGCTTCTTTGTAAGAAAAAAATCTTCGGTATAGATTGATGAACATCTTCCGACGGAGGGAAAGACATTGTCGAAATGAGAGTTTTTGTAAAAAGTGTTTTTGGTGAGTTGATTGGATGTAGAATGAGTTTTGTGTGGGGTTTAATTTTTTATAGGGGTATGTGTGTGTGTGTGTGTGTATATATCTATATATAGAAAGAGATAGAGAGAGTTAAAATATACATTTTTAATATGACTGTTGTTCAACGATCTTTTTTGTTGAAAAGCACATCTTCACCCCGTTATGTCTATCATGAGAATTAGGAAAAAGAATCTATAACGTTCTGGGATGGTGTTCCCATAAAACGTTATTAGGGTAGGGGGTATGGTGCCGTATACCGCTCTACTACGAAAGTTCTTACTCATAATCATTGACACTATAGGCAAATTGTTATTACAAAATATTACATAATGATGGCTCTAGTGCCCACTTATGGCTACCCATCCCACCAATAGTATTCCACCAACGATTTCACAAAGAATAAGGTGTCATTAACACGGAACAACGGTCCCATCTACCCTTATGGCACATGTTTATACAATCAATATATGTTATCATCTGTCACACCCCGGATTTCCAACCCAAATCCATACACCGGTGGGCCCGGGTGGGGAGTATGGTGACGTCAGTTGATAACATCATTGTCAATTAAACACGGTACAGCGGAAGTCTTGAAGTGAAATTACTATTACAACCAAATGTTCGAAATAAAATAATATACAGGCTCATAATAGAAGATCCACAGGCGGATCATTAAAATGTACAAGAAAGAATATAAAACAGACTTTAGGGCAGATCTAAGGATTTGCAAGATCCTCTTATTCACTACCAAGCAGCTTCCGGCCTATTTCGTATTGTACCTGCAGTTTAGTCTTTAGGCGATACGTCAGTTTTCGCTGGTAAATACACCCAACTGACTCATTTTGAAAACATTTTAAAATGATTTTAAGTGCACAGGGCACAAAATCTTTTGTAACTTGGGAAAGTTACTTTGTAACCTTGTTAACAGATTCACATCTTTGTCCATACATACATGGCCCAGTACAGAGACCGAGACATGATTAAATACACACCACTTAGAACTCTCAGAGGAGTTATCCCCAACGTCTTGGGTTTTGCATTTGAGAGTTTGTCAGGTGTTTGCCTACACCCCGCGCTAAGGTCGTGGCCATTAACTAATCTAATGAGCCGATGATATCTAGGACACGGTAATTTAACCCCTGATTTAAGTTATCAAACAAAACTGATTAAAACAGAATATGCGGATTTACTAACCACAATCCGGCAATCGATTGATCTCATTTCTGACCAAGCGGCAATAGTTTACCGTATCCTAAGACCGTATAGGGAAAATAAGTCGAGAGTATTTACCTGAGCTACTCTCTTTTAATTTCAATAACTCAGCCGTATACAAAAGTACTAACTTGTAGATAGCATTTACCGGCAAGGCTCTAGTCTGGATTATGGCATAAGCTAACCAATTAATATTAACGGTCTTTATTTAAGTCATAGACTTAGACCGAGTATGTAACGCCCCAAAACCCGAATGCTTGACTCGCTAGTATGGTTTCATAAGATATGGAATGAAAGGTGATAACTAAGTTATTTAACTTAGTTAGAACTATAAGTCTTATGTAAAATACAAGGATTTGTGGTTAATGTGATCAATGGCAAACTAGAGGGACTAGAAGTAGCAAGTGGGCAAACTCATTAAAATTCAGATTTTTATAAGTGTGTGTGTGTTCAGTATGTGTGTCGACACACACATGAAGAAGAATTAGGGTTCTTCCCCATAACCCCACAAATTGATGAAATTGAACAAGGATGTAAAGCCAAATCAATGCATGAATGAAGAATCCTTACCATCTCATCCTAATGAACATATGGTAAGTTGAAATTTCTGATTTTGTGATTATTCATGAAGTGGGTTAGGATAAATCCGTGAAATTGGTTGAAATTAGAATGAATACTTGTTAATGCTATCATGTGGAAGTTGAATCATGGTTAAATTTTAGTTATTGGATGATTTAGATTGAAACCCATTGCATGAGAGTGAAGATGATGAACATGTAGATGTAATATTGTGATTTTGTGATGCACAAGGTGTTATATGATAGATTATGATAGATAAACTTGATGTAGAAATGATGATTATGTGATTTTGCTTTAATGTGATGGTTCATGAGATGAATCGGGAAGAACATGATTAAAATACTTGTACATTATGCTTAGAAGGTAATACGTACACCAAGTGTTTGAAGAAATGTCTAAGTGACAATAATATGTGAAATTATATGCAAGTAACGATTGAACGTGTATAGAAAGTGATAATGATATACTTGTTAGTAAAACAAGTTTAGGAGTGTATTTGATAAGTATATGTGAAACGTAATTGATGATGTGATTCGGTAAAAGAGTGCTTTAAGGAACTAGTACCCTATGTTTGAATGGTGGTGTACACCATAAGTTGGATTTGTGACTTAACGATAATTAGAAACGGATGTGTATGAAATGTAAATAGTGTCATTAATATGGCCTAATATGATGACCCGAATATATGAGGTTATGTCGAAAGTTCATATGATAAACGTTGACTTCTAAAAGTCAACTGCGCATAAGAAGCATGGTTAGACTTGTTGTCACAATTGTAAGATTATAGAAAGTCATACGGTATGTGATATATCAATATGTGCTATATGTGATGACATAATGAATAATACGAGTTTGTAAAGATGTGATTTTGAGTATATGCCTTAAGCTTGTTAGGATTGACATATGAAATTCAAATGTTAGTTATGTATTTGATACGATCGTTAATATGTACAATCGTGTATGCTAACAAGAATGTGATTGCTTGACATGAAAATATAGGGCTCATGTCAAGATGGATGGAAGCATGGAAGGCTAACGGGTCAAAAGGGAGGCAAGGTAACGGATGTGAATTCGGATGCTAAGGTAAGTGATTTCCGGAATCACTCTTTAAATACTTTAAGGGAAATGTTTTATTTTAATTGTTGAAAAAGTTTGTGGGAATGTAAGAACAATGGAGGTACCTAGATGAGTTTTATGATATTCGGTTGATAATGGTCAACTAAATTGAATGGTGAATAATATAAACCGAATGGAGCAAATCCAAGTAGTAAGCTATCGCTTACACGACATAATTAAAGTACAATTGAACTTGTGTACATGTAGAATTTATTGTTAAAGTAAGACTACGGTAGTATAAAGAGGAACGGGACCTCGTTTAGATGCTAAATTTTTAATTTGAAATGAATCGGAATAGGTATGAACGAACGGGACTCGAAATGGGTCAAATAAGCTGCAGTCCAAAATCAGCAGCAGCTGACCGTAAGCTACGGTAGCTAACCGTAGGTTACGTAGAGGATTTAATTTTTGGCAGAATGTGGCTACCGTAAGCTACGATAGCTAACCGTAGCTTACGGTAGAGGATTAATTTTTGACAGATCATGGCTACCGTAAGCTACGGTAGGCAGGCCGTAGCTTACGGTGGGTTTAGCCAACTGTCTAATTATTTGTGTTTCTTGTATCGACTAATTCCAGCTCCAACCCTATATCCCGTAAGATGTTTTTAAGGCTATTAAATTATGTTAGACTTGTAAAACTAAAGTACGAATGAAAGCACGAGTCTTGATATATGTTTAATGATTGTGGTTTCATATGTGGGTGCCAATATCTAAATATCTAATTGTATACTTAAAACTCGGATTGAGTAGATGTGTTATAGGCATGAAAGAATCAACTTATTTACACGTACGAATATTGACGAATGGCGAGTATATGATTTAAGTATGGTAATTGCATGTGAATAAGCACACGTGACATGTATGTATGTATATGGATGTGTGCGAGTGTAAACAGGGATTGTAACTATTAAACGTAGATTTGTGATATGTGCTTACGCGAAGTTGGAGGTCTATAATACGCTGAGATTATGTCTTACTAATTGTGTTGCTAATGAGAATGAAACAGGAATGCAGGTATGTAAGTGTTGGGCTTTCGAAGGTGCGAAGTCCGGTGTAAAGAATACATTTAGAAGGATATAATTATGGAGTAGTAAACATAGTTAGAACGCTATGTAGATATTGATTAACTATATATTCATTTAATTATGTAAGATGTCACCCGTTACTAACGTGTTGGTTATTGTAACATCTGTAAAAAAACGGATTTACCAAACCCGCTCCGTTTATTAACCGAACAATCAGTTAAAAATTTCGTTGCGAATTTAATGCCCAAAATAATTTTAAACGATACATAATCAATTATTATATGGGAATATATAATTAGTTTTTGAAAAACTGTTAAAAATATGAAAATAAAAATAATATGTTCCTGCCGGGTTTCGAACCCGGGTCAGTAACCGGTCCAGCAAAGTCTTAACACTCAACACTTAAACCACTGCGCCACTTGTATTCTTTGTTAATTATTAGATTCATTTAATGCATAACATGATTTTCCGAATTCAAAAACCGGCGCCCAAATGCAGTCGTCGGAAATCCCGGCGATCTCGCCAATAATTTACGACTTTTCAGTTATAACGTAAACATTTACTAGGACATCGGTTATAACCGACGCCTGAACTCGCGACACAAGTTATAACCGCCGACCAAGTTCATCGATAACCTGCCTTATAAATACCCCCTCGAACCTCTGCAAACTCTTTCGCTCAAAACCGCACCCTTTCTCGGCGAAAACTCACTCGCCGGAAATCTTCTGCTCATCGCCGGAAAACCGAACCCTCCATTTCTGAGCCTTACTAAACCCCCTGAGCTTATACCGAAGTCACCCACATCCTTTTCAAGTTTTCTGAAGACTCGCTACTGCAAGACACACGACGCCGGAACCTGATACTGTCACCGGAGTTCTGCCGGAAAACAGAGGAGTCCAGTCGGTATACCTTACGCCTATTTTCTCTTTCTTTTTATTTATATCTCACCTATAATTAATCATAAAACGTTAAAGAAACCTGAATAAAACTTCGAACCAGTCAGCCATCGTTTCTGGTTAAAACTGACGAAGAAGACGAAGTTCGGTAACATATAAGTATAATTAAAATCAAGTTATTACTCGGGTTAGACACACAGTCCAGCGGTGGACTGTGTGCACATTAAACACACTAACGTCTCGAGTTCGAATCTTGTCCCACGCATGCTGCCTTAATAAAAATGTTTTTTTTTCTGTTAACCGAACCGGATTCACGCTGTATATGTTAAGTTTATTAATAATCGGAATAATAACCAAGTTAGACACACAGTCCAGTGGTGGACTGTGTGTATGTTTAATCACAGGACACGAGTTCGAGTCCGGTCTTCTGCATCGACCCGGATAATTATTAAACTTTTTAAATAAGTCAGAAATGAAAATACTTAGTTTGTGTTTAAGTATAATAAAAATCAGTTAAGTTAACAAGTTGGACACATAGTCCAGCGGTGGACTGTGTGTTAGCATAAACCACAGGTCCCGGGTTCGAGACCTGTGGAGCGCACCGAGTCACGGATTAAAATCGTTTTTAAGAAATAAAGGATTTTCTGTTTAAACTAATTAGTATATAACTATAATTAAAAACATAAATATTTCGGGTTAGACACGTAACTCAGTTGGTAGAGCTGCGTGCACGCGTACGGGAGGTCTCGGGTTCGAGCCTCACCCAGCGCACACAATTATACAAGCGAACCGGTCAAAGTCAACGGTCAACGGTAAAAAAAAGTCAAATTTTTTTATTATTTTTATTTATTTATTTTAATTAAAAATCAATTAAAAATACTTAAAAATAACATTTTTAAGGTTAGAAAATAGCCTTAAACTCACAAAAATACACCCAACAATCCTACTAAAATGGATTAATAAAATCCGTTTAATTACCGAACCATAATGCTATTTATCTAGGTTAATTTCACCCGTGGTTAAAACCACTTCGCGTGCATTCAACATCATCAACCGAACGCACCCACTGTGAGTGAATCTTACAACTCCCCCTTTTTAATTACACGTTTTGGGGTGTGTCATGTGTCACAAAATAATTAACTCGTTTATTTAAACTTGTGCCATACCATATCGTGATCTAAACTTAGAGTGTTTATATTGTTGTAATTATGTATTTCATTATGTCAACTTATATGAAATTCATTTATTAAGCCCATCAGTTCCTCGTGGTAGACGAGTTGAACAACGCGTGCCTTAAAACCAATCCATTATTGTTCATGTGTGTATTATTGAGTTTATATTGTTTGTAGTTATGTCCTTCATATTATCATGTTTATGCAATTCATTCATTAGGCCCATCAGTTCCTCGTGGTAGACGAGTTGAGCAACGCGTGCCTCAAAACCAATCCATTATTATTCATGTGTGTATTGTTTGATATTAAATTGATTTATGAATAAGTTTACATCTATTTTTACTCATGTGTGGTTGTGCACTTATTTCATAATCATTTAAATAAACTTGTTCAAATGTTTTCCATAGGATTCACTCGCCAACTTTTTGTTGATCCAAAAACCCTTTTACACATGATACAGGTGAACAGGATGAAGCAAGGAAAACATAGGAAATGCCTTAGAAGAAAACAAAGAAGCTTAGACTGATGCTTAGGTCATTGATGTAATTATGATTGTAAATTTCCATTAAATTGTATTAATGAATATGAAACGTATAATAAATGTCATGAGCTTTGATGATAACCCAATCATGCCCCGATCACCTTTTCCGCTGCGGGTCGGGGTGTTACAGTTATGTATGACCGCAGATTAGTCAGATCAACATTACCACCATGGTGGATTTGTGGACAAAGATTGAGTCAAAGAACAGAGATTGTACGGGAAGAGTGGTCTTATAGCTTGTACTAAGTATTTCATTAAGCAAGTTGATCAATAAGGAATGTAGTAAATCTTTTCAAGAAAATGTCTAGTAATTTATAAATGAACCTTTAAGTATGTTATATAGTTCATAGAGAAATAATTTTATGGTTCATATTTCCGCTGCGTCGTTTGGGTCAAAATGCGTTTAGGGTGTTACAGAGTAGTGTACATGAACAAAACGTATTACGCTTGATTAACCGATGATTGCATAGAATGTAGTTTAAACCCGACAAGTACTTTGACTTGTATAATATGGGTAAACTATAAACATTCTGGATTTTGAAATTAAAATGATAAGGTTAAACCCGTTTTGGTTAAATTCCGTAAACTAGTTACGTATAATCAACCATACGCTTATAAGCGATAATGGGTAACCGGATAAGTCATGGACAAGTTCTATATGCCATTATATTTTAAATAAGTTAAAATATCAGTAGGATATCAACTTATATGCCCGTCAAGGTTTTAAAACGAAACTATGCCTCATAAGGGCATTTCGGTAATTTCATACCGTATAAAAGGAACTTGAATATAATTTAATGTTATACATATAAGTATTCTGGAAAAATACTTCATTTATGATATAATATCAGTAGGATACGAATTATTTGTGTAATTTATCTTTTATGACCAAACTATGCACCGAATGGGCATTTTGGTTATTTTACACAAAGTTTGTAAATTATTTGGGATTCTGAGTTTATAACATGTACCTACTGTAAATAGGTTTAAAATAAGTTTTAAAATCAGTAGGTAACAAGTCTTGGTCAATTAATATGGTCTAAACCATATTATGCGCCGAAACGACGCTTATGTCGTTAAATGACGTCTTTATGCGATGTTTACGAAAACTAATGTTAAGGTTAGATTAAAATGTTTGAAATATGTTATTTAATATAACAAATCAGTATTTACCTTGAAAAGATTTGATTAAAATTATTTTATGAGCCACAAGGGCTAAAATCGCCGTTTATCGACATAGTTTAAGGACCTGTTTGAAAACTCAGTTTATAACTTGGTTTAACATCCCAAATAATCCTACTAATAATATTACATCAGTAGAAAACTTATTTTCAAGTTCATTATCATAAAAACCTTGTTTTATGCAAAAAGGGCATTTTTGTCAAAAATGGCATAATTCCGGAACTTGCGCATAAACTTGGATTCTGATTATGATCATGTAATATAACCTCAGAGGGTTATGCTACATTATATTATGATTATAATGCAACTTTAGATCAGTAGGTAACTAATCTAAATCGGGTCAGAATTGAAAGTCAAAGCAGAAGTCAAACTTCACGACTTTCGGCTGCGAACCGACCCTAGAACTGAAATTGACGAGCCGAACATGTTCTTACATGTTCTAATAATTATTACTAACTTTTTAAGCGTCAAAATAGGTTTCATAACATATATAAGATCAATTTATGATTTTTCCGAAAAATTGCCTGTTTGACTTTTTAATATCACAACTTAACTCGTCAATTGGTCTAGCAAACGTGATCTTCAGGAGGTGCCCTTTTAGGGATTAACACCTACCTTATACGACTACTTAGCCATGTTCATTTCGAACAATGGATGGACCATAATGGTCTTAACCGAAAGTCAAAGCGTTTTTCGTAAAACGCTTGACTTTTGGCTATAAAGCCTATAAAGGAAAATGCAAGAGCAAGGAACACTTACAAGAGGTTCCTAGAATGCAAGAGAACTAAGTTGGATGCTCCTTTCAGCTAGGAACTTCCAGAGGAGGGAGAAGAGTGTATGAATGAGAAAGGTGAAAGTTGAAATGGTGAACTTAAGCACCTATTTATAGTTGGAGAACTCAAAGGAGGTGATGCCAGGTGTTTAGGGGTGTAAAAGGAAGCTTACAATGTCCCAAACGTGGCGTAGCAGTTTGGGAAGCCATAGTTTCGATTAAATGGTTTTTTGGCAACATGTGTGGTGGCCAAGCAAAATTCCTGCAGTAACAGTCCTCTGGCGGGCCGCGAGAGACATAGGCCTTGCCTCTCACGCCCCACGACCAGTTTCAAAACTTGACACTTTTAGCCCCTTAACTTATTAAACCCCTTTTTAACCTTCTAAAACACCCTTTTAGCATATTTAGCCCTCCGTAGCCAATTTTTGGCATACCCGGGATTATGCCCAGATATTGTCGAGCTCTCGGTTCGTTAAAAGGTCACTCAGAGGTATAATTAACATGTAGACACTTTTAATTCCTCCATTATCCAACTTTCACATATTCACAGAATTGAACCCTCTCGTCCAACATATGGCACGTATGAGAGTTAGGACTTCGTAAAGGATCACTCAGAGGCTTATTATAAGCATGTTGACTCCGATGTCACTCAGAGGCTGGGCATGTTGACATATCAGTCACTCAGAGGCCAAGTTTTAAGCATGTTGACGTATCAGTCACTCAGAGGCTAATGATTTAAGCATGTTGACATCGGACCGTCACTCAGAGGCTCAATTTGAGCATGTTGACGCCTTTAGTCCTTATTAGTCTTTAATAGACTATATTTAAAATACAACACATGTCACTATACTATTGGACATGATTTTACAGGGTGTTACATCCTCACTCCCTTAAAAGAAATCTCGATCTCGAGATTTTATTCAAAAAGATGGGGGTACTTTTGTCTCATAATGGACTCAACCTCCCATGTATACTCGGGACCTCTAAAAGCGTCCCACTTAACCTTTACTATAGGTATCATTTTCTTCGAAGCTTCTTAACCTTTCGATCCTCGATCGAAATCGGTTTCTCAACAAACCTCAGTTTTTCATCAATTTGCACATCTTTGTGCGACATTGCTAGGGACTCATCGGCTAGACATTTCTTCAGGTTAGATATATGGAATACATCATGGATTCCACTAAGCTCCTCTGGAAACCTGAGCTTATAAGCTACAGTGTCGACACATTCGACTATCTCAAATGGTTTGGGCTTAACTTGCCCTTCTTTCCAAAACGCATCACACCTTTCCAGGATGATACCTTTAGCATGACTTTGTCCCCTACCGGAACTTAAGAGGTTTACGCCTCTTGTCAGCATAGCTCGTCTGTCTATCCCTGACAACTTTGAGACGACCACGGATTTGCACAATCTTTTCCGTGGTCTCCAGGACAATCTCTGGCCCTGATAGTTGGGCTTCCCCAACTTCTACCCAACACACGGGCGTTCTACATTTTCTCCCATACAAGGCCTTAAAAGGAGCAGCCTTGATGCTCGTATGATAGCTGTTATTATAGGAGAATTCTATTAGGGGTAAGTGGTCATCCCAACTTCGACCTAAATCAATCACACATGCCCTAAGCATGTCTTCCAGTGTCTGGATAGTACGCTCACTTTGACCATCAGTCTGTGGATGGTAGGCCGTACTAAAATTTAATCGTGTGCCTAAAGATTGTTGGAAAATTTTTGTCTAGTATCTCTGTTAGATACAATAGATACCGGCACACCGTGTAAGGACACAATCTTGTCCACATACAACTTAGCTAATTTATCTGAATTATACGTTTCCTTTATTGGCAAGAATTGTGCTGAATTAGTCAGCCTATCCACTATGACCCAAATAGTGTCATTTCCACCTTTAGTCTTAGGTAACTTGGTAATCAAGTCCATAGTTACCATTTCCCATTTCCATGTGGGAATTTTCAATTGTTGTAGAAGTCCTGACGGCTTCTGATGTTCGGCCTTAACTTGCGAACACGTCAGACACTTAGCTACATAAGTGGCTATGGATTTCTTTAAACCCATCCACTAATAATTCTTCTTCAAATCTTGATACATTTTGTCACCACCTGGGTGAACTGAGTATCTCGAATTATGCGCTTCTTGGAGGATTAGATCTCTAAGTCCTCCAAAGATCGGAACCCAGATTCTATCACTAAATATGAGGATTCCATCCTTTCTAGGCGTTAACTGATCCATAGTTCCGCCTAATCCCTCATTAGGGATATTAGCCTCTAATAAGGCTTGCTTTTACGCATCTAATAGCTTCTCATTTAAGCTATTTCTGAGCTCAATACTCTTGGCGTTAATCCTTATAGGTTTAACCTGTTCCTTGCAACTTAAGGCATCAGCAACTACATTTGCCTTGCCTGGATGGTAGCGAATCTCACAATCATAATCATTAAGCGTTTCCATCCATCGGCGTTGTCGCATGTTCAATTCCTTCTGATTGAACAAATGCTGGAGACTCTTATGGTTAGTGTATATAATACACTTTGTGCCATATAAGTAATGTCTCCACATTTTTAGTGCAAATACAACGGCACCCAATTCCAAATCATGGGTGGTGTAATTCCTTTCGTGCACCTTTAATTGTCGTAATGCATTGGCAATCACCTTGCCTTTTGGCATTGGCACACAACCCATGTCGGTGTGCGAAGCATCACAGTAGACTACAAAATCTTTAACACTCTCTGGTAGGGATAACACAGGAGCATTACTCAACTTGCGTTTAAGAACCTCAAAAGATTCTTGTTGCTTTGGACCCCAATTATACTTGACATTCTTACGGGTCAAGGTAGTTAAGGGAGTGGCTATTCTTGAAAAGTTCTCAATGAACCACCTATAGTAACCAGCCAATCCTAGAAAACTACGAATCTCTGATGGGGTTTTGGGTGCTTCCCAATTCATGATGGCCTCAATTTTGGCGGGATCCACTTGGATACCACGCTCACTTACCATAGTCCAAGAAATTGGACCTCTCTAAGCCAAAACTCACATTTAGAGAATTTAGCATAAAGCTTCTCTTGCCTTAGCAGTTCTAAGATGCAACGAAGATGTTTCTCGTGATCTGCCTGATTATGAGAATAGATAAGTATGTCGTCTATGAAGACAATGACAAACTTATCTAAATATGGCTTGTAGACTCTATTTATGAGATCCATGAATGCTGCAGGTGCATTTGTGAGCCCAAAAGGCATCACTAGGAATTCACAGTGACCGTAACGGGTCATGAAGGCTGTCTTTGGAACATCTTCACTCCTAACCTTCAGATGATGATATCCTGATCTCAAATCGATCTTGGAGAAGTAATTAGCCCCTTGAAGTTCATCAAATAAATCATCGACCCTAGGCAGAGGATATCTATTCTTGATTGTTATCTTGTTCAGCTCTCGGTAATCGATGCACATTCGCATCGAACCATCTTTCTTCTTTACACCCCCAAGGCGAGGAACTAGGCTGAATAAAGCCTTTCTCCAAGAGTTCGTCTAGCCTATATGGAACTCTGGCAACAGGTGCTGATCCTGGCAGGATATCTATTCTAAACTCCACTTTCCTGTCTGGAGGTAAGCCAGGTAATTCTTCGGGAAAGACATCTGAATATTCAGAAATAACTGGTATGTCTTCCATGTTTGGCTTAGGCTCATTAATAGTAACTTGTGCCATGTAGATGACACAACCTTTCCTCAAACACTTAGATGCCTTAAATAATGACACCTTGTCTGGCAGTCCATAGTGTGAGTCTCTGGGGATGGTGATCATTTCATCAGATGGGGTTTTAATTTTGATGAGTTTTTTATCGCAGGCAATGCGAGCTTGATTATGGGATAACCAATCCATGCCTAAAACTACATCGAACCCCGCCAATTTCATTGGCAAAAGAGAGATAGGAATGGAATGATTCTTAATGGATATAGAGCATCCATCAAGAATGGAAGATGCTGTTTCTATCGTTCCATCAACAAGTTCTATCTCATAAGTTTTATCTAGAGTTTTTATGGGCAGGTTTAATAGTTTACTAAACTTATGGTTAACAAAAGATCTATCGGCATCCAAATCAAAAAGAACTCTAGCATAAATATTGTTAATGAGGAATGTACCTGTTATGACATTGTCGTCATTAACAGCCTCTCTTGCAGTTAATTGAAAGCGTTGAGCATTCCCCTTCTTGGCCTCTCCAGGCTTTGCATTATTATTTTTAGGAATCTTAGGGTAGATAGTCTTAATATGCCCCTTTTCATTGCAGACGTAGCAGATGGCATCCTTAAGATCCTTACATTCTAGGGTCTTATACCCCTTTCTCTTATAAATGCCACAGGGTTTGGCTTGTGAACCATAATTACACTGTCCTTAGTGTCTACGGTTGCAGGTTTTGCATGTTGGCATCACAGCCGTCTTGCCTTGGTTCCCTTTGAACCCGAATCTCCCTTTATTCTTCTTATTAAACTTATGGGAGTTGTCATCTTCTCTCTTCCTTTTCCCGTCAGTTTCAGACTTAACTGACTTTTGCTTTACCAAATCTAAGGTGAGGGAGAGAGATAGGTCAACAGCAGACCTATAGGTAGTAGGCTGAGCAGTCTTTACCATGCCCTTAATCTCGGGTGCTAACCCATTAATAAAATGCGCAATGCGTTTGTGCTCCGAGGTAATCAAATAGGAAACTAACCTAGATAGGGAATTGAAATCGGAAACATATTTCTGACAATCTAGGTTTTTCATGGAAAGAGACAAAAAGTCTGTCTCTAATTTCTCCACCTCATGAGGTGGGCAGTAAGTTTCCTTAACAAGGTCCACAAACTTTGACCATCCCAAATTATACAGGTGTACTTTACCTGTAGATTGAATCATGGCTTTCCACCAGATTAGGGCATCGCCCTTAAAGGACTGTGATACATACTTGACCACATCCTTATCAGCACAGTTGCTGATATCTACGATTGTTTCCATCTCATCTAGCCACTTTAGGGCCTCCACGGCTCCTTTTTCCCCATTAAAGTCTCGGGGCTTGCAAGAGACGAAATACTTATAGGTACATCTGTCTTTAACAGAACGGGACCCTTCAGCAAAATTTATTTTCTTGGTTCACTCTTCGCATTTGAAGAGTGAACAGAGCTCTCCTTATGAGTTGAGGATGGGGTAACCGATAATGGTCTAGAGCGAGTGGCACTCAACTCTCTAAGCTTTTCTATGGCCTTTCCCATGGCCTTTTCAACTGCCGCATCAATGCGAGCTTGAAAATTATCATTATCGATATCTCTGTTTTCGGCTTTGTTAGATTCCATATTACGGTGGCTACTTTGGGCCTCATTTGAGTTAGCCATCTTCAAGCTTTGGTTCAATACACCAATAAAGTTTCACTTAGCCATGGTATGTCAACCATATTGGTTTTAAACATTGGATATAATAATCCATTACCTATTCTAGTGTGAATAACATCACAACTCTTAGGCTTAACATAACTATATTTGGCCTAGGTCTTTAACAGGACCATCAAAGGCAAATTACAATTTGGACATAGTCCATATATTATCGGACAGCGGATTGCATTGTCACAACTGTCATTGTCGTATTTGACAATTATATTTAGCTTTTAATCTTGTCACGAAGGACATAAAATTTTATGGCACATAGGCCCGTCACTAATGGACATAAAATATGGCACATAGGTCTGTCACTAATGGACATAAATATGGCACATAGGCATGTCCCTAATGGACATAAAATACGGCACGAAGGCATTTCATCACTAATGGATGTTTGAATCATAGCCCCAAGGGAAATACATCACTAATGGATGTTTAATCATAGCCCCAAGGGCAACACATCACTAATGGATGTTTAATCATAGCCCCAAGGGCAAGACATCACTAATGGATGTTTAAATCATAGCCCCAAGGGCAATACATCACTAATGGATCATAGCCCCAATGGCAACACATCACTAAGGGATGTTTAATCATAGCCCCAAGGGCAACACATCACTAATGGATGTTTAATCATAGCCCCAAGGGCAATACATCACTAATGGATGTTTGGTCATAGCCCCAAGGGCAACACATCACCAATGGATGTTTAGTTATAGCCCCAAGGGCAATACATCACTAATGGATGTTTATAATCATCGCACTGATGATATTAGCCGGGATCAATTTTGATCACATAGGCTGTATAAGGTTAGGACATAGTCCATTACCTTGAAGGCTAGTGTGGTTCCTCAAGTCACACTACCAGGAGTATGAACATTTCTGAATGTTAACATAAGAGTGCCTTAATAGTTGATTAATAGTCCCGGTCGCATTGACCTTAACGACTTGGAGGCTTGAACTTAAGTCCACCACCTCTGGATAGAAGGATAACTCCCCTTAACTATCCTGATAGAAGACCCCTTCGTACTTAACTATCATTTATAAATTGGCCAAATGTGTGGTCTATGCCACTTGGCTGATCAAAACCATTAAGATCGTTTTGGAATTATATCGCAGAGCATAAATTTCGAGTAAAATCGAGACGCTCGTTTGAAGAGAATGAATACATATATATAATTCCAAAAGTACTTCATTAAATTCCAAATTAGAAATTACAATACTAGAAAAATGAAATAAACTGTCCATGCAAGGACTTTAAAGAAATAAACATGTCCATGCAGAGACTAAAGAAATAACAATGTCCTCGCAGGGACTACATATAATTAGAAGAGACTTCACTCGTCCTTCTTTCCCTTGACCAACTTGGAGAGTTTCTTGAAGAACTTGTTTGTCTTCTTCTCCGTTTTCTCTGCTTGCTGCCGCATTTCTCTCATTCTTTCTAAGGCCTCATTGATGGCCTCTAGTGGCGGCGGAGGTTGTGGTTGTGGTTGTGGCATAATCGGATACTGGTACCCAGAAGTTGGATATCTAGTCGGTGGATAAGTAGGTGAGAAAGGAGACGGGTAAAGTGCATTGTGCATAACTGCTTGCATATAGGGGTCTTGCGACCATGCTTGATAGTCTACCGGTGTAGACGGGTTAAAAAGATCATATCCAGACGTGTCTGGATATGTGGGGATTGGGTTAGTATAACCCGATGGTGGTGGTTGAACTGTACGTGTGGGTGTTGGTGTTGGTTCCACCACAGGTGAGGTGTTAGAGGGTCAACCCATTTGTGGGTTCTCTTGAATTGTTGGGTAGGAATTGGGCAAAGGTGGCAGCGATCCCGACCTTTGTCCGGCACGTACCGTCATACGTGCTCCACGCTTTCTCCTTGGTGGCTCAGGTGGTGGTTGAGGTTGATGAGAAAGAGTGTGGGCAAAGGTGAATTGGTTCCAATATTGGTCCCACTCGTTAGGACCTTGGTAAGGTGATCCAGCATAGGAGTTCGAATCGCTTGAAATTTCTATGGGATGCGTATTCGATCCCGACGGCGGCATCTCCGGGTCGGAGTCCTCGTCCATAGGGTTTGGCTGGTCCAACTGATTTTGATCGGCTGGAGGCGTGTTAAAGTAGTGGTTAGGGTTAAATTATTTATGGTAAGAATGTGAATGATGAGAATGGTGAGAATGATAGGAGTGGTGAGAGTGGTAGGAATTTTGAGAATGTGGGGGCAAGTGTCTATGAGAGACAGAGCGTCTCGCTGGTTGCCAAGGAGATGAATCTCCTGATTTTTGGTAGGCATCTGAGTTGTGAGGTTGAGGGGGAATGTGCCCTGATCGTCCTCCCCTCATTGGACCTTTTCCTATCCCACTTTGTCCTCGTACACGTGGCGACATTTTCCAGTCAAAAATCAATTCAAAAACAATACTAATAACTTTATAATGAAATGAGTAATCCTATGTCAATGCCTAGACTCGAAAGTCTAAGAAATGTGCTCATATAAGTTTGAGATTAAACACAGGAAGGATAGCGTTTAATTCTCTCAAACGTTGGCTCTGATACCAACCTGTCACGTCCATCCAAATATTTATTGTTATGTAGACAAACACCAATTCCCTAGATGTTAATAGATTTATTGTTTCTTAATAGTTCTGAAGTCCTTTGAGTAGAACAACCTCATAGAAACTTTTGTTATTCATTGTAGTCATTTAGGTTTTAGTCTAGTGACTAGAAGGAATTACCTCTTGTTTGTGAAGAGACTAAGATTCAAACCTTAGAGGGTGTTAATTAGTTTAAGATTAAGAAGGGAAAGCTTAGCTGGTAAATAAAAATAAAAAAGAAGATATATACAAAGTATATCTATACCAATTTTGCTACCCGTTCCCGTTTTATATTGCATGTACGATGTATTTAACTATTAGTTCATTTTCTATATAACATAAATATGTCCTTATATTATTTGTTGACATTAATCTAGAGTTATTCATCCGAAATCATATAAATCCCCTAAATCATTCAACTTCTTAACCACACAGGCACATTGTTAGATTAAAAAAACACACGATATCTTGATTTATAATAGTCTAATTCAACCTATTTTTTATTTACCTTAATTATATTTAAATAAAAGTTTCAACAACTAAACATAAATAACTTATTTGTTATGAAAGATTACATTGGTCCACTAGATTTCCCACATCAAAATATAGATATCAAAAGGCTGTTGACCATGTCATCTGATACGTGGACTTATTTTACTAATTTTAACCTAATAAAAACGAATATATAAAGTCATACATCATAAAAAAGGACAAGTACTTTGAACATTAATTTGTATATCAAGGGCCAATTTATATGCACAATCTTTTTATTTATTAAAGGAGTCTATGTATGATATGACCCTCTATGATTACATTAAAGAAAACGTTTTATTGTCGTTTCACTAGCGGCCAATTTAAATTATTTGATATGGGGTTAATTAAGTCGCAACGCCTCTTATCGTGTCCCTTTTTATGAAAAGGTTTGTAACATTTTTAAAATGTACATTTTGAGTATGGAATTTTGTATGTTTAAAATGTAAGTCGGTTGCTTTGTCCAAATCGACTCGTATTTAATACATCGTGTTAGTGATATACTTTAAGAGTAGCGTTTAGAGTGAACACTAGGTTGACTATAAATTGTGTGAACTAATTTGAGTCATTTGATTATATTATCTAAAAATTTTAACCAATGGCAAGATTGTAACTATAATGTTGTAACTTTCATTTAAATTAATTGACAGAAGGGTATTTGCGTCTTTTGTAAATTGCATTTATTAAACAATATAATCAAAGTTCCTAAAATCTTGATATAGTTTCAGTATATACAAGATACGCAGTTATTAGTGTATACACATGTGTACAATCTCAATAGTATTAGTTTTTACAAGATACACATATGTTAGTTTATACACACGTGTACAGTCTCGATAGTATTAGTTTTACAAGATACACATATGTTAGTTTAGGCACATGCGTACAGTCTCGCTAATTATCAATTTATACAAGATACATAGCTGTTAGTTTATACACATATGTATTTGAATAATACACATGTGTATAAATCTGGTTTATACCGACCTGTGGAAACAAGATTTAATTATACAAAAGTGTATAAGTCTTGTATATACTGACCTGTATACACATATGTAAAAAAACATAATTTAATTAGGTTTAATATTTAATTTTAAAAAAACATAAGAGTATAAACATTTGCCCTTTAATCTTTTATAATTAAAATCATAGAGAAATAATTAAAAATGAGAGAGAGGGTTAAGAGATGAGAAAATTAAGAGATTTTAATTAAAAGTACTTGATTAATATCAATCTTACCATTTTAATCTAAAAAAATAATCAAAAACTAAGATTAGTTCACTCTCAAGAAGTTGTTCACAAATGATCCTAATCCTATATTTTAAATATTAATATGTTTTCTATATGTTGTCACCAAGTGTTTAGTAATGCCGAGTTGTATATTGCATTTGTTTTACAGTTTGTCTTTATTTCATTCATTTGTAATTCAAATATTACATTATAAGTTTGAAGTTATCTTGCTATTGCTTGTTTTATTTTCCTACAAATTTTGGATTATACACGATGAAGCAAAGATGTTAAATTGTGCTACCGAATTCTATGTTTCCTCATCCCATTCCAATTGTATAAGACGTTATCAAAATCTTTAATGTAGTCATAGTTTGAATGTAATAAGTTTTAGGAACCTGTTTGAATGAACATATACAATAGTTGTTTTGATTATTATTAACTTTAGCGTCTTCTTGGATTTTTATAAGGTATCATAACTCAAGATAACTATTAATTAGTTAAGTACATATTAAAAAGTGTAAGTCTATTACTAGTAAGTTTAACTTTTTAATTAAGTAAATATTAAAAGTGTAAGTTTATGACTAGTAACTTTAACATTTTAATTTTTAATATTGATATTTATATCTTTTTAATTTTTTTAAAAAGTTTGTATAATACCATTTTGACCTCTGTTGAGTTTTTAAAGTTTCAAGTTTACCTCCGTCATGTTTTGTATTTTTATTTCCTAACTTAAAAAACACTATTTTTACGTGCTTATTTTTATGTACGTGTTGATATAAATTTAAGTTGGTTTACGTTTCGAAGTAAATGTTTTTTTCATAAACGAATCGGGTCAAATATAATTCGTTTTGCATGCTTATTTTTATATGTGTTTTCAGTTGGTCTAATTTTGACGTACATTTTGTCCGGAAACGAGTCTACTCAAATGTCATATGTTTTCATTTGACGGTATAAATTTACGTTATTGTATGTTTAGACACGTGACAGGTAAAGTTACTAGTTAATTTTGAAAAGTGTAAGTACTCGTTTGTAATTTTTTATTTGAGATACCATCAATTATTAACAACTCTTGAAGAAATTTTAAAGATTTAACGCTTAACATGTAACACCTCGTTTTTTCGTACTTTCCTTAATTAGAAAGTATAATCGTATTTTTTATTTATGGAAACTTGTATTCGTATTTCTTTTCCAATCTTGTAATCCGAGACTTTGATCGTAATAAAATTCATACTTGATACATACTTGTCTTACATGCATTCAATTGTTAAATACGTGTTTACATACAAACCGATACTTATTATATGTGCAAATACTCATACATTCATACTTGATACCTAAAATATACTTACATATTCATTACACACTTAAAAACTGCAAAAATATCAAGTTATAGCCTGAAATGAAAGATAAACTAAGTTCAAGGACTAAAAATGGCATAATCCAGAGAAAGTGGTTTCTAGCCCATGGATTGGTCCAATTTCTGTTTTCTACATAAAATGCACTCAACCAACAACCCCTCTAACCTCAACTATAAATACCCACCTCCTCCCACTCTCATTTCACACATCAAACATTCTTCTTCTCTTCTCTCTAAAGCTCTAAGAGCTCTCTCTCTCCTTCTAAAGATTTAAGGTTTTCAAAAGTGAGTTCTAACTCACCCTTATCTCTCTCCTTTGATCTTTTCTTCTTCACACTTGAAACACCTTTGGGAATACTTCCATAGGTTTTCCATGGAAAACCAACTAGGAGTATCACCCTATTTAAGGTCCCAAGTGTAAGAATCTTCTTGTTTAATAGGGTTTTTTACCCACAAGTGTTGTATCCTTCCAAGTTTGTACTTGAGTTAGTAGAGTGTGATCACTTGGAAGCCTTGGATATCCTACCTTCGACCACCACCTCACTTGATGTTTTTGTTTATTTTTCATCTTTACTTTATTGTTTAAACTTACTCATGACCATCCTTGTCGTCCTTGTGATGACTTGTGTATTGGTGGACTATACGAAAGAGGTTAAAAAGGAAGGTTATCCTCCCACCTCCATGCATGACTTCTATGAACTTCCATTATGTTTATGATTTACTTATTACGTATGCTATATAATATATGTATGTATATCCACTAACCGAACTCTTGATCGTAATCAAACGATTATCCGTCATGGTACTAGATTCCATTACCTATGTACTTAATCTCTCGTTACGATTCTAATGGGTAACCTAACCCATGAAAACACACCAAGCCGAATGGGTCTTATAGTGTCAAAAACGAGTATTAAGTCTGGATGATTACTTTTACGTATAAACTACTTTATTGCATTTAAATTCCTAAATCATCTGTTACCGTTCGAATACTTACCAACCCATGTTTTCCTCTTGTAGGATAACTCGGTGCCTCTCCAACCCTCCAAACTCTTCGCGAAAGTAACAAGTGGAAGCTAGCAAAACCGTGAGTACACTCGACCCACTTTTCGTTTACAACACTTTTGGGTGTAACATGTTTACTTATACCAAAACCACAACAATTAAACTTTATGAAATGCACAAACAATCCTATACACATGAATACTTGATACGCTTACGATGCTTATATCTTGGACATTCTTTATGTGATACTTTAGTCATTAACTTGTTTAAGCCTTCGTTTGACACGTATAAGCGCTTTAGGAAGTAACGCATCCCCTTCCATCGTGTAAACTTGAGGCCATGTTAAAACATCGTGATTGCATTAAGGGTTTGACTAGTAGTATTGCATGCCTTCTATATGCTTTCGTAGAATCATAGTTGCCATGAGGATTTGTTTAAACTTTATTCGTATACGTATGCTATGCTTAAACTTGTGTACTCGTCTTTGCTTTTGCATTGAATTGTTATTTTAAAACATGTTACAGGTTGATGAAGAGGATGCTATGAAATCAAATAGCAAGGATTTAGATACACACATTTAGAAGTTTAGGTTAATGTTGTTGTATCAATTTTGTTGTATTGTGTTATTTAAACTTGTTAAGTTTAATTGTTGTATTTGTTTCAATGTTGTATTTTGACAATTATTCTTGAAATGAAATTCGACTTTAAATTAAATATTGACATTATTAGCGTTGTGAGCAATGAGCAATCTCGTTATTGTCTCACTCCAATGTTTCCGCCATCGGTTGGGGTGTGACATAACAACAATTTCATTATTAATTTTATTAATGATTCATGTATCACTAAACAAAACTATGAAAAGATGACCAAGTATATAAGTCTAAGATCTAAATCTTGGTATACAAGCATTCTATGTATTTATTAGCTGATTTTGTTTTTTAAGAGGTAAAATGTCTACGGTCTGTGTACCACATCTGCAAACATCTGTACAAAAATAGGTGGACCAAACCTCCGTAATCTGCAAGAAGAATGCTCTTTGTTTTTTAACGTATACAGACTTCTAAAATAAACTGGTGGTGGTGGTGCTGGATGGTGATGGTGGACGACAGTGGTGGTGGGTGGTGGTGGTGGTGGACGGCGGTGGTGGTGGTGGATGGGTGGTGGACGGTGGTGGTCAATTGTGGTGGTGGTGAATGGTGGGGTTTAACCCTCTTCAGCCCTTAGAAGATTTTAAAAGTGGTTGGACAAAGTCTACACCAAGAAAAACTCGCCCAGACATAGTCTGTACGTGACCTGCGCAGCGCAGATAAAAAAGCTTGCGCAAAACTTTTAAGGAAAAACAAACACCACCTTAGGTATCATACATCCATGCTTGAATGGATAATGAATTATCGAGTATGTTAAAGACTCCAATGAACGTGACAAATGTGGATGGTCCCAAGGGGGTGACATTGACTTTGATAAGTCGTTAATGGTGGGTATAGATAGGGTCCATCAATTAATGATGTGAAACTAGCTATGGGTACGAAAAACATGAACAGATACAAATAACAATTTGTAGGGATGTAATACGAATATGATGGCAAACTTGTCTTTTTCGCTCCATGAACTTTGCGAATCAAACAAAACGTTACTTACACTACAATCTTTTCCAAATGTTCATTTTATACCCTTTAAAGTTAACTCCTTTTAATAACCGTACTTTTCATTACTTACATCTTAGGGTCTACAGTGGATCTAAAATTATCATATAATAAAAGATCATACAATATTTCTTTTAAAGCTCTAATCCAACGAAATTAACCTTTGTAATATACTTTACGCATAAAATATAAAATAGCAGTTTTAGCTTCACTTGGTAATTCCGCTATGTGTTATAATTTTATATTTTTCCCAACCACGTCAAAAAGTAAGTGTTACGTAGACATGAACTCTCACTCAATTTTTTTTTTCACTTTTGTGAGTAATGATTTCACATGTTCATTATTCACCATACATTAAAATAATAGTTATATCAAAATAATTTAAAATAAAACATAAAAGGAAAAGGGTTAATTTGAGTGGTTGAGAGACCTTAGAGCCCATAAACCATTGCCTTCACGCCGTGGTGTAGCCCACGCCCCTTGGTTTAACCGGCCTTTCATGCCCCAATTTCCGGTTAAGTGATATATGTAATAAACAAGCGTAAGCGTGTATGTGCTATATATTCAATCTAGTTATACTAACTGACACCACTATGAACTGATATATTTGTAGTATTTCTATCCTTGTAGAATTTTACATACATATGGCACACTTCGGTTGTTAGGTACCTTATTTAATTTTACTTTTTGTGTTGGGGTCTAAGTGTGGACAGGCCACTCGCCCTTCCTAACACCCTCCAATCCAGTTGTGTCATATTATTTAATTCATCCACTACCCTAGATTACTCTCCTTGACAACACCACTATCCTAAACCATAGACTCACATTTTTACACTACTCTCGCTCTCCCCTACACACTACTCTCTGTATCTCTCTCCTACCCTCATCTTTTCACATGCGGCAACTACCCAACCCAAACCCTACTTGTCGGACGCCGCTGCGGGTAAGGGTACCCGCATGCACCCAACCAAGTGGCTTGTCCCCCCTAAGGCATCATGATGACCATTTTAGATAATCATAATGCTTCGATTGTACACAAATGTCTGGGTACATTTTCATTCTTTTGTAGACTAAGTTAATATGTAGCATGTTGTAGGGTGTTGCTTTTTAATTTCCTTAATTTTAGTAGTTTCTACTTTTTTTTAATAACAAATGTTATTATTCTATTTTACACCACTAATATTAAATTCTTTTTTTTTTCCAGGTTTGAACCTTAGGCCTCCCCTTTAAGCGACATGTACCTCTACCAAGTGGGCTACCTTAGATTACAATATCTAGTTTTCTAATTTGCTTGTACACGAAGATATCTCAATCGAGGTTGAGAGGATAGACATACGTATCGTTAATAATCAAGAGGATGAGAGCCAAATCTAAACATTTATCAATGTCACTGATACGTTCTTGTTTCTTTTTAAACCTTTGCTTTGGTTTTACTTTACTTTTAGGGATTGTGGTAAGCAAATGATGTGATTCAGGCCACTAGACATGCAAAGCACGTTTCTTTTTTCTTTTTTTTCACATCAATCCAATCTACTCTTAATTATATATCATTGTTTACTATACGAAACTCGAACTCTCAACCTCATATTGAGAAACAGTATATTACTCACTTTGGCGTCGTTCACTAGGCCTAAGATCCTTTGATAACCTAACCACATTTATAGATACCATTTATCCTTTCTGTGTTTTGTTTTCTGATGCTGTTAGATAAATTACACGCATGCCAACTTGTGTTTGCCACTACTTTTTAGCAACTTTTCGATTGTTCATTTCTTTCATGTTATGATTTAAAACCCTTTGCGAAAATTATGAAAGAGATCAACCGCCATGGGTTGAAGCAAGGGCACTCTTATCATGTTGAAAGGGGTTTGCTTTGCAGTTTTGAAACAAACCGATTTTAGATTATGTCATATATTATATTGAATCATTAAATTTAGACTATGAATCCATCATTTAGGAACAAAATTCAAGTTCAGAATATGTATGTGTTAGGGCTCAAAGCGAGAATACAATTCGAGTCTCATATCAAGTACAAATTTAGAGTGTTTTTGTTAACCGATGTAAATGTAGATAAATATAAATTAATTATGTACATTTATTAGAAATAAACATGTATAGTATTAAATACTAATATTTTTTTATCAAACAATTAACTTGGACAAGAAAACCAATTTAGTAATTAGATAACAGAGAATCGATTTTTATAAATTAATTAACTAAATCAGTTTTGCATTCAATAAGTAAAAGATTGCTAATTTGTGAATTATATATATCTTAAGTATGCATGGTAGATGGTAAAGTTACTTTTAGATTAATTTGAATACTCTGTTAGGAAAAGTATGATGTAGATCTAGTGTGACAAAGCTTTACATATGTATTTAAAGGTCTTATAATCAAATTCATTGACCTCAATAGCTTGATTAAGGGTATAATTGGGAATGAAGAGAACATTCTAATTTCGTTGGATGGGGCTTCTCTGGTGTTCGGAAGGCGGAGTTAGCCCAAAACCTCAGAGGCATCCAATTTTTTTTTTTTTGGATTAGAGGTATCCTTGGTACGGAACTTTTTTTTTAGACTATGGAAACAGTACGGGGACGGGGTTCATGACAGAGCAAGATCATATTTTAGATCGGGAGAGTTGTCGAAATTTTAATCTGTAAAGTTGTAGTTGGTGTTTGTTTTCTGTTTCAAACAGGAACATTGGACTAAACAATAAAAAGAAAACGTAGAAACCACTCCACTCTATAGAGATGGGCATAAAAACCGGTTCCGAATCCGAACCGGTAGAACCGAACTGGAACCGGGTCCAGTTCCTACCCGACATTAAGTAGAACCGGTTCCGGGTTCAAAATACCCGTTGGTTCCAACCCGGTTCCACAATTTTACCATTTGAATCGGGTCGTACCCGGTTCCTACCCGTACCCGGTTCCTACCAGTACCCGGAAATTCAGTTCTAGAAGGAACCGGTTATACCAGTTAAAATGTTACCTTTGGAACCGGTTATACCCGTTATAATGTTACCGTTGGAACCGGTTATAGCCATTAAAATGTTACCATTGGAACCGGTTCCTGACCGTAGGAACCGGTTCTGAACAGTAAAAGTCAGGTTTTGACTGTCAGGAACCGATTCTGAACAGTAAAAGTCAGGTTTTGACTGTCAGGAACCGGTTCCCAACACTATCAGAAACCGGTTCCGCACCATACCCGGTTCCATAATACCCGTACCCGGTTCTACACGGTTCCATATTCTTGGGTGTGAACCCGGGTAGGAACTGGACCCGGTTCCACACCATACCCGGTTCCAATGACATCCAAGCAGAACCGGGTCCGGGTTGGAACCGGTTCCGGGTAATAATAAAACCCAATTATGCCCATCTCTACCACTCTACCCACTTATGTTTTCCCAGTCTCGTACAGGGTTGAATGGGCCAAAAATCATTTGGAGCAGCTCCGTTGGCTTTTGTTCTTCTGGCCCAGGCCCAATTACCCGTAAGGGTGTCCAAATGCACATAATCGTCTCTTCATAACTGCCATCTATAACTCACATAATTACACTTTTTAGAAGTAATATGTAGTGGTTTGTGTATACATACCAGATGATAACAACTAAAAGATGCGCTAAAATTAATCAAAGATGTGCTTACATTATATTGGGCTAACATTTAAATTAGTATATTGTACGGCTGTAAATGAAACGTTAACCCTTCGGTGGGAAGTTATTTTGTGTTCATTCTTTAAAAATGAACAAACACGAACAAGTTCCATTCCTTTAGTTTAGTTAAATGAACGAACATAAACATAGATCGTGTTCGTTAAGTTTGTTTATGTTGGTGAACGTTCGGTAACGTATTTGTTTATGTCCGTTTGGGTTCGATAGTTCATAGGGTTTTAATTTTTTATATTTTGTATTTAAATGCTTCAAAATTCTCACTAATAAAATATTTAATGAAGATTAGTGTATTGTATTTTATTTGAGTGATTTAATAAAATATTAGGTTAGTATGTTATGGGTGGATCTATGTATTTTTGTGATACAGAAACCGATTTTATTCGAAACATAAGACATGTTCCTTTGTGTTGTGTCATTTGTATTTCGTTTGTTTGTATTTATGAACGTTCGTTTGCATCCGTTACCTAAACTTAACGAACGAACACAAACAAACACTTATTTAATGAACGAACACGAACAGAAAATCGTGTTTGGTAAAATTCAGGAAAAGTTCATGAACACACAAATTCCTCAACTTGTTTGTTTCGTTTGGCTAAACCGAAGTTTTTATTATTGATTATCAACAACTTTTAAGACTTTCAGTATATAACTCAGGGAATAAACCTTGGTGTATATATAATGTGTATATATCCGTAAAGTATACATGAAGTTGTATGACTAAGCAACATGTTATGTGAGAGACTCCAATGGATGAGACAAGAGCGGTTGGTCCTGTTGTGGAGACTCAGTCTTTGATTATGTCGTTAATGGTGGATATAAATAGTGACCATCAATTACAGATGTGAAACAAACAAAACGGTACAAATAACAATTTATTATGGGAGTATAATATGAATATTGGTTTTCTTTTATCAAACAACCTGTTACTTACACTTGACTCTTTTTCTAGTTATTCTATTTTATACTTCAAACTTAAGCAAGAATTTACATACAACACTTACTGGAAATGCAATATTTCTTCATGGTAAGATAGTTTAGCATTCCGAAAATCTTTCTATACTTCTCTAGTGCTAGAAACCTCAAACAACCCAATGGGGCATGATCATTTGTTTGTAATGCCTTACAATCTTGATCTGATCGACAAAGAAGAAGCATCAACAAGAACAGTCACACGAAGATGGTTAATATGACGACTTTTTTTGGGACTTCGTTTGGTGCATTTGTGTTATGTCAAACAAATGATCAATGAAGTTCATCGTTTATCATAAGAAACATCGGAAGAAACATGATAAAGTACATTTATGTTTACCTTTTGGAAGGGCAATTGGCCAAAGAAGTTCAAGAGAGGGGGTATTAGATGCACTGGCGGCTTTGATGGTGTGCGGTGAGAACCTCCGCACAAGGCTCGTGATTTCGAGGGGCACGCGATTTAAAAGAAACCCGATATATATATATGTGTTATTTTTTTAAAATAGTAAACACATACCAGTTGCAATATAAGTCCATTAACAAATCTTGTTTTATTGTTTAGAATTTAGCCCATTTGGCATTAAGTGTATTGAGCCCAATACTAATTTAATTTTTTTAAAATGATAATAAAACATTAGAGCATTCACATCCTATCCACCAAATCTTGAGAAAGAGGTTTTTAAATTATAAAAAGTGGTTTAAGTGGTTGTGGTTGTGTGTCAAACCAATTCTGACATGTTGCCCCGCCGAGTCTAACTCGCTCATTTTACCAGGTAAAAATTGGCATGTCTAGGGTTACGTAACAAGTTATATAAATCAATGAACAGTGAATGATGTCGTATGTGATATTGATACCATATGGTTACCTGTTCTAAACAATTAAAAAACCAATGTTTTTAAACCTAAAACTAAATTGTTTAATTAGAAGATGTGGTCTATCTAATTTTGACTATTTCATCTTCCTTCTGACTTTTCAAAAATGTATAGCACAGCCATCTTCGTACTTTATTATGGCTAAAATTATATTAATTATTCGTTTGATCATGCCTAACATTATATTAATAATTAATTTTATCATGCCTAATTGATAGTTTGTTGCTATACTAGTTCAACCCTTCAACCATACCATAAATTAACTTACATTTGAATTAATCAAATTACTATCCCTTATTAATTTTTCCTATTTTACTTGTTTGAAAAAGGCAACCACGCTACCAGACTTGATAAAATTAAGGGTATTTTTGTCATTTTCAAATTAAACGATTCAGGTAACTTAAATCACACGCTGACTTGCAAACCCGGTAAACATAAAGTTGAAAATACAAGGATATTTTAGTCAGATATTTCAAATGAAGGTTGAAATTTTCACAAGGCAGCTTTTGGTAGAAGAGTTAAAAATGTAAAAGGGTAATTGATTCGTCTTGACAAAACCAACATTTTAGCTCAACTTATTTACAACTCGATGTGTAAAAGAGCCGATGTCGAGGTAATCAAGCTAATCGTTTACACCTCTATGTAAAAAACCATCAGTTTTTGATAGAAAGGTTAAAAATGTAAAAGCGTAATTGATTCGTCTTGACAATACAATTATTTTAGCTCAACTTATTTTCAACTAGAGGTGTAAAAGAGGCAAGCTCGAGCTAATTGAGCTAATCGTTTACACCTCAATTTACAACTAACCTCATCTCTCTTGTCCCAGGGATAAGAATGTAAATTCAGCCAAGGGTATTTAAGACATTCCAATTAATAAAAAATAAGTATGGTAAGAGGTAAGCTACCAACTAGAGATAAAATTTTGAAAATAGACAAGGGTATTTCAGTCCTTTCCTAAAACCACCCTGTAAGACACACACACCCAACCAATTCAATTCAAGTAAATAAAAATAGAATGCATTTGAAATAGCCCAACTAGTTTATTTGAAAGCGTCAGCATATACTCAACGCCTGCAATATACTTTTAACCCAAAACCAAAACACTAATCAACAAACACATCTTCTTCAACATCTTCATCCTAAAACACATCTCTCTGGATTTCCAATGCCTACCAAGATCCATTTCCCGCCTTTTTTATTTTCTTTTTTCTTTGTGTTTTCGTCTTCTTTCTTATCGATTTCGTCTTCTCAATTCCCCCCTCAAAACATTCAAGTCTTTTACCCATTCCACCTTCCTCCTCCCCTTCCACCATCACCACAACTGCCGCCACCACCGTTAAGACCTTCAACCGACACCACTACACCACCTCCTAGTCCTAATACTGTCACAACACCAAGCCCACCATCAAATTCATCAAATAAAAAGGTTGCAACAGCGGTTGGTGCAACGGTTGCAAGTACTTTGGTTTTATCAGGATTAGTATTCTTTGTGCTTGTTAGGTCTAAACGACACGTTAAAGAGAAAGAAAATCCATATGCACAAGATGGAAACGAAGCTGGAAACACGCGTAATCCACTTGTGGTGTTGAATCATCAGTTTACAAGGGTTGAAGGGATCAAAGGGGTGATTGTTGATGAAGAAGGATTGGATGTTCTTTATTGGAAGAGTCTTGATAATGACAACGGGAATAAAAAACAAAGTTTTAAGAAAAAACATCCTAATTTCGATGACAACGAAGGGCGAAAATCATCGAAGAAATTTGATGTTCAAATTCAAGAAGTTCCTTTGCTTAGAGGAGAGTCTTCAAATTCTCATGTATGGCCATCAGGAGTAGATGTTAAAACTCAAAATGATCCTCATTTGGTTGTGAATAAGGAAAGTTTGATAAAAAGTAAACGGTCATCAACATCGCCGCTGCCGCTGCCGCCGCCACCACCACCGACAAAGATTGTGGTAGAAAGGAAGAGTTTTCTGCCGCCGCCGCCACCACCACCGGTACAGCCTAAAGCTGGTGGTTTGACTTTGTCATCAAAACCACCATCCCCACCCAAGGTCCAACTTAAGCCATTGCATTGGGATAAAGTCAACGCTAATGTGGACCATCCCACAGCATGGGACAAAATGGATGATGGTTCTTTCAGGTAATTTTTCTGTCCTTTTAATGTCACAACCTGGGTGCATCATAGATCCTATGGTTTTTTGTTTAATTCTCGCTTTCAATCCATTATTTTGCCTAAGACATTGTGTGATTTCATTTTTCTTTTTCTTTTTTTTTCTCATTTTCATCCAACTCTCTAAACATATCAGAAATCTTATATTAGTTGTGTGTAAATTGACCAAAATAAAGGATTTTTTTATATGTACTTATGATTACATTTATTTTTCTATTACTTAAAATAAAGGGCATTTTGGTCTATCTAAAATAAATCCAAGTGGAAAGATTGTCAGTGTTAAACAAGTGTGATGAAATTTTCAAATCACAGAATGGGTTGATGTATGTATTTTATTTTAAATGGCAAGGGTCAATATATATGCATCAACTTGTTTATTCCTTACACCAAATGATTTGAAATTAGTTATTAAAATGTATTTTTGTTTTTCTTATATAAATTTAGATATATGATGTTTTTTTAGATAATCTTTCACGTAAATTTTATAAAAAACGGAGTCATATCAAATATAAAAATTTATTTTGAAATGTAAAACTTTATATACGATACAGATCCATTTTTTTAATTATATAAAAATAAACGCATTCACAACATCATATTCGATTTTCTATGAAACATCATACATTTAATGTTTACAAAATCATGCTCATAATTCTCATTCTCCCATATGATTCAGGTTTGATGGTGATCTCATGGAAGCAATGTTCGGGACCGTAGCCGCGAACAAAAAATCACCACTCAACTCACCAACTGCGAAAACACAACAGAAATCAGGTCCACCATCTAAAATCTTCATTCTAGACATGCGTAAATCGCAAAATATCGCGATAATCCTTCGATCGTTAGTCGTATCCAGACAAGAAATCACTGACTGCCTTCTTGAAGGCAAAGGTTTAGACATAGAGACCCTCGAAAAACTCACGAAAATCCGCCCAACAAACGAAGAACAACAACTCATCCTCAACTATGATCAAGACATCACAAGGCTTGCAGACGCCGAATCATTTCTTTACCACATTCTTCTAGCCGTCCCCTCGGCTTTTACAAGGTTTAATGCAATGTTTTTTACATTAAGTTACACATCAGAAGTTAATGAACTCAAGAAGACTTTACAAACACTTGAAATGGCCTGCAAAGAGCTTAGAACTCGCGGGCTCTTTGTTAAGCTTCTAGAAGCGGTTCTAAAAGCGGGAAACCGAATGAATGTTGGGACTTCAAGAGGAAATGCGCAAGCGTTTAATATGAATTCGCTTTTGAAGCTGTCTGATGTTAAAAGCAGTGATGGGAAGACAACTCTGCTGCATTTTGTAGTCGAAGAAGTTGTTCGGTTGGAGGGGAAAAAATGCATGATTAATCGAAATCCCAGCTTTAGAAACAATACGATTAGCTTAACACGCGATACATCTACTAATAAAGATTACATAAGGCTTGGATTGCCTACCGTAGGTGGACTAAGTTCTGAGTTTACTAATGTTAAAAAGGCTGCTGAATATGACTATGATGCCCTTTTGAAATCGTGTTCAGGGTTAAGTGATCGCTTGGGTGAGATCGCGAAAACTGTCGAGGAATGTGGTAGTGATGGGGACGGACGGGGTTTTGTGAGGGAGATAGAGAAGTTTGTTGAAAAGGCGGAACTGGAAATTCAAGTGTTGAGGGAAGATCAAGAGCGGGTTATCGCGCTAGTGAAGAAAACGAACGAGTATTATCACGCTGGGGCGTCGAAAGATAAAGGGATGAAGCAGTTTCAACTGTTTGTGATAGTGAAGGGTTTTCTTGAAATGGTTGATAAGGCTTGTGTTGATATTGCTGTGAAGCTGCAAAAGAGGGGAAATGTGAGTGGTGAGGATGTGGGAAATGTGGTGGCGATAAGACCGACGATGAAGTTTCCGGTGTTACCACCCGATTTCTTGAGTAGCAGTGATTCGGATGACAATGACAATGACGATGACGATTTGTGATTAAGCAAGGAAGAGGTACAGAAACATTAACACTTGAAATGAGGGTATCACGTGTATTGATATATAACGTTCATTTTTTTACAAGCATTGTATGTAATTTTGATTTTGATTCTGATTGTACATATAGTAATGCATAGAGTACAAACATGATAACAGGTTTAAGCTATATGAATTCATTTTTCCGTTAGATCCTTGAATTACACAATTAGTCCATTAGACTAAAACACCTTTACTTTTATTCTTTTAACCAAAGGACGAACGAAGTTAGACAGACAGACAGACTGATACATGCAAAAACAAAAAATAATGAGAAATTGTGGCAATTCTAGTTAAACCAGCGTAATTTACTCTCTTAACTTAATTGGTAAAACTATATGAACCTGATCATCTCATTAAGAAAAAGGCAAAAAGCTGTACATTGTTCCCAACGTAACACCGCGTTTATGAAAGTTGAGATGATTACAAATGAAGCAGTAGAAATTAAATGGTGGGCCGGTCTCGGGTTGGGCCTGCATCAAGTTTTGGCATGCATCAATGCGGGCCAACTTCTATTTCTTCTTCCGGTTTTGGGTCTACGAGATTACGACTACATCAACCAAGTTTAAATGCATTTTGAGCCTACATTTTGGGAGAATATTTATATAATAAGAGGATGGATCATGAGAAAACTAGTTTAAATGATAAAACTAACTAAAAAAGTTTAAAAAACCTATCAGTTTTTTTAATAGAAATCGCTATATATAATATATAAAAAAAAATTGTAGTGCACATGTGCAGCACATACATATAATGAACATGTGTGGTATAAGTTTTTTTTAATAAAAAAAACAATAGGCTTTTTTAATTAGTATTTTAGTTTTCTCATTTATATGTAATTTTCTCATGACCCTCTCCCTATATGATAATATCTCCTAGTTTTCCATAAACCAAGCTTACAACAAATACTAGTTAAATAAAATGCATGTTAATGATCCAAAATAAATTTAACATGTTAAACAATTCATAAGTGAAACAGTTCAATCTTAAAAATAAATAAAAAAAACAAAATTCATAAAACTTCGGTGATTTCCATACCAAGATGATGATGTACATGAAATGTGAATTTAAGCATATTTAATTTCTCAATGTAGAGTACGTAGAACTCACAAAAACACTTAAGATGGAAACTAGATGATTAATTGTCGCTTGAGGAATGCAACTATTGATTGAAGGAATGCAACGTGTGCAGCACATACATAGAAAAAAATTAAAACAGAAAATACAAATTCTTGTATTTATTCAAAAAAAAATAAACATAACATAAAGTTTATTGTTATAAACTAATAAAGTCAGTTTATAAAATGCCACACGCTAATAAAGTTAGAGGAATTGATCACAAAAATATTTAAGGGCATTGTTGATCGGAGTGTCGCAGTCCGGTTAAAGATAAATTTATAAACTTCTAATTACCTCAAAGATAGTACATGGTAGTCAGGGTGTCGAACCACGAATAGTTTATGGTTCGTATCAGGATTCGGTTGATTATCGATTTGGAACACTTTATGAAGCTTGCTATGTAATTTTTTCTTATTTGTTTGTTTGGTTTGAAAAGAAGTAGGATTGAACCGACACTTTACTATTACAAATAGAATGGTTATTTGATTATAATTATGAAAACTTAGAACTTTTGATTAAAAATAATAATTTAGAATAAGGTTCACACTCGGTTCCAAATTTCAAGATCTAGGATTCCTACACGTTTTCAACTTGATTTAATCACACTTGGTTATTAACAGATTTAGTGTTACGAGGCTTAGGTGCCGATAGCTATTAACGTTACTACGAACGGACAAAAATGCACTTTGTTGCCAAGAACATGTAAACCCTAATCTATGCCAAAGCACAATTGCATGGATTCATTTCACAAAGTTAAATTTCCTAACTCATTCAACAATTTGTGAATTCAAAACAAATGCAATACAATTAACGTAAACTTTAAGTATTCAATGTAGTTAGTCACAAATCAAATTATAAAACAAGTGTCAAAACCTAGAATTCTTACAACATCTACACCAAAGTGAAACCCTAGAGGACTAGCCGCTCATGGTGCGCAAGACTTGATTACCAGTTGATGAACGCAAAACATGAGCCATTAGTTCTTGGATCTTGATCTTCAACGAATGAGTGGTGGAATGATGGTGTGCTCCAAGAATCTTGGAAGGATGATGAGAATGATTGATGATAATGATGATGATTATGATTATGATGTTGGTGATTAGTGCTTGGTGATTGCATGAAGATTGATGATAATGATCGATTATGATGTTTGAGAGAGCTGTGGCGTGTTATGAATTTTACGTAACTCCTCCTCAAGGCCGCTCCCAAGAGCTACTCATAATTCCCAACCTTGGTCAACAAATCAAACAAAAGTTGGTCATGCGAAATTTCGTCGCAACGTCAGCGACACAACATAGTGATCCTGATGTCCTGTAAAGCTCCCGAATTACTCCTTAAACTTCGTTAGATTGGTAAAACGCAATAAAAGCAAAAAAATTGCTCTAGATCCTTTGGTTCATATATCATCTCTATGTATATATAATTATATATCATGAACCTCAATGCTAAGAATCTTAAGGCCAAAATCACCTACGTATAATATGTGTTTTTTTTTTTTTTTTTTTAAGGCCTTAAAGAAGTGGAGGTCCAAAGCGATTGCTTTATTTTAGTCCGGTTGAGCCGGCCTATTAAGGGCAAATATTAAATATGGTATCTCCCTTTGTATGGACCGTAATAGATTCTGTTTATTTCGTTTTCCATCTTTAATTATCCTGATGAAACTTCCATGCATGTGGCATACGAGGGTATTTAATTAAGGAATCAGCCGCACATACATATTCCCTTGAGGTTATCCGATATTTTCGAATGGTGTTTTGATAATAACTTTATTTAGTAAATCTTTATAAATGTCAATTTAGATTTGTAGCATAATTCAAACAGACCATGGGAAAGCACTCATTCAACGGGTTTAGATTTCGTCAGCTTTAAGTCTCTTGCAATCTTTACACCATGGATGATGTTCTTATTTTTGAAGCAGTCGTGTTTGTGTTCTTCATTAGCATCGTGTGTTGTGTAACTAGCATTAACTGGTGTGTAACTGACAAAAGTGATCAGGACAATGGCGACACAAACAAGAAAGACGGCAACCGTACGGAGCTCGAGATTGATGTTGGTTGTTGTGGTGATTCCGGCGGTTGTGGTGCTGATTGCGGAGGCGATTGACAATCTATTGATCTGCCACTATTAATACGTGTACAATTCCATGCATGCATTGTTAACAGGCCTATAGAAAATGTCGCCAAGCATTTTTATCTTTTTTCTTCGAATGTTTTTTATGAAGTGTCGTTTATTTTTGTGTACAACTCGTTTTCTACCCGCGCGTTGCGACGATTCAAGTATGACGAATGACATATATATAGACAAGCTTTTTTAAGTGGAATAATTATAAAATAAATTGATCTCCTGTGTTGCGAGAGTCGGTTATTTTTAGTATGATTCAAGGGTACTGATTCTTTTAATTGTTTATCGAATAACATGCTGCCAATGTCTTAACCACTCGAATCACACTTGTCCAATTTAATGAGTTAATATTGTTAGGTCCATATCGCCAAAACTCTCGCTTGTCAAATATTATTTCGTCCATAATTAGTTCGTTTAAATGTTCTTACGTATCAATCCATCCAAAGTGTCAAAGGTTTGAAATCAACCTCATGATGTTAGAGGTTTGGGAGTATATTATTTATACAGAGAGTTTACAATAATCTCTCCTTTGATTAAGGAGAGTCAATGACAAATACAATGTAATACAATAAATACAAATTATTTCCTAATACAAAGTCTCGCGCATTGAGTTAAATTGACCAAGTCTTATTCGTCAGTACTATCTTATCAGTAGTTGGTTTGCTAATACTTCTAAACTCCTAAATGCCATTTTGTCATGTACATACCTTATTGTCTAAAATTCTATATGTCACGAATTAATTTGGTTGCTACAGTATTGTACCTAATTTATTATCTATCCCATCATCGTTGCTGTCTGGTCCCTTATCATAGACCACCCGAAACCACCACCGGAGCCGATTCTTAGAAACCCAAACGCTTTACCATCGCCACCGTCCATCTGAGCCACAACCACCACTTGTACTTGCCATTTAAACCCACACGTCGTGGCCGGCAACGCCTTCTTCATCGTTCTCTCTTTCTTGGTTTCTCTCAAGGCTTCTCTCTAAACTCTCCTATGATGTCAAGATAGCGTTTGTCGTGTAGCATTAGCCGAACAATGCTAGTGTATGCACCACACAGCAACCAACTGAACAACAACCCCTCAAAAAGGTCATATGATGTCATTGGGTCAATAAACCAATTGAGCGTCGCTACTGTTTGCAGCAACTGCTAGACCCCCTCAACAAAAATCGCATGAAGAGCACATGGAAATGTGAGACAATCTAGCAGCACATCATAGAAATTATAGGTATAACATATGCTTTGCTTGTCGCAACAGTTTCATATACAATAAGATGCTCCCCACCATCTAGGCTCAAAGAACTTAGTGATGTTGGTTTTAAAAAGAATCAGGCGCTCCGAAGCGTTTAGACCAGAAAGTGGATGCAAGAGCTTCACATATGCAAGGCGTTGCTCTATGGACATCCAAATAAGCTTTATGTATGAGCCTTGTATAAAATAAGCATACATAATTATCCTTTTGGTTGTTGTTACACATTAGTCTCCTACAAAACCTAAGTTTGACCAATATCTATCCAGATGTGCATGAGGCGTCACCGATCACCTCAAGGCCCTAAGGCATTTTCCAGAATGCCTCACGTCAAAAAGAAGATTTTGTTTATACACTAAATCATATGTGATTATTGATTAAAAGAGTGTAGTGGAAACATGTAGGAGAGTGATTCTGGTAATGACCTGTGGCGTTTTTTGGAATTATTATTATAATAAAAATAAAAATAAAACAAAACTAAAGAATAAGTAAGGATATGTTGTATCCCTTTTATGGATCATAATAAGTTCTCTTTATTTCGTTTTCCATCACTAACCAGATGAAACCTCCATGCATTTTCGTTATGACATACAAGGGAATTTAAGGAATAAGACCGCATATTCCCTTGTGGTTATCCGATGATTTGGAAGGGGTGATTTAGTAATAAATTATTTATTAAATATTAAATAAAGAACGGAAACCGGTGGGGGAGCGGCAATGGTAACAGACTAACGATGGTGGTTAACATTGTGTGTGAATCTTTAAGTTTGTTATTTATAGTATAGTATAATATAATATAAAATATATTTAAGTTTAAAATTAATTTATTTTGATTGAATCTGAATTTTTTTTTTTAAAGTTATTTAAAAAAGAGTAAACTGTTAAAATGGTCTCTAAGATTTGGTCACTTTTGCCACTTTAGTCTAAAACTCAAACTTTTTGAATCTGGGTCTCTGTGTTTTCAATTTGTTACCATTTTCATCCAAAAGCAAAAATCTTTCAACTTTTTTGTTCTTTTCCTCTCTATTAATGAAAGACAAAATGCTCAGATTTTTTTAAGTTGTTATAATAAAACATTAAAACACCATTTTGCCCTTAATTAAAAGAGATGAAAAAGACAAAAAAGTTGAATGTTAACTGAAAAATCCGACCAGATTTTGATTTTGGATGAAAATGCGAACAAAATTGAAACCACAATGACACGAATTCAAAAGGTTTGAGTTTTGTATTAAAGTGGCAAAAGTGACCAAACCTCAGTGACCATTTTGCCAGTTTACTCTTTAAAAAACAAGTATTAATGTGCAGTACATACCCGGTTCCTATAGGGTTGGATTTTTTTCATGCAATTTGAGCCATACCGGTTATTGAATAACTTAACCATCCCAGAACCAGTTTGGATCATGGTTATAAAAATCTCGACTAGTCTCCGCTTATGCGCCGATTAATAACTAATCGGATATTCACCGATTAATGGCCTATTAATCGCTAGGCAGCCAAAGGCAGTCCAATTCTGACCAAATTTTGGCTAGATCCTAGCCAAATTTTGACCATACCTTATAAATTACCGCCAATTACTTAAAAAGATGGGTCAACGAAGGGTTAAAACATGTTACTTAAAAACTAAATGTAAAAACGTTTGTGTACATATATAACAAAAATTATATACAATAATCTCAATTAGATTATTAATCCCTAATCGATACTCCGCCGACCGACTAACGCCTGATGATTCTCACAACACTAATTCGGATAAAATAACAAAATGTGGATCTCTAAGTTCATAACATTTGGCCTTATATTTTTGGGAGAACATAGATAATAGGTCTAGTTTTTTTTAAACAAATTTGTACAAATAATATTCTATATCTATACCAATATCTATATTTATACTGTATAATAAATAAAAACTATGAGGGACATATGTAATTTAATTACGGATACTTACTTTTTCTAAATAAAGGTATTATTATATTATTGACCAAATGAATTTAATATGAAATTAATTATTAATTTTTTAAAAATAAACTTATATTTTTTACTTAAAAGCTGCACTGAGTTTAAAATTATGTTTATTAAAATATTAAAATCGAATAATAATAATGATAATTGTTTTCATGAATTATAATTATGTAATACAAATGCATAAGAAATTTAGATCCATATAATAGATTTCAGTTCTTTTAAATCTCAAATTCTTTTGAAAAATTTTCACTTCAAGATTATAGTATTTCAAATAATAATTTCTTACCAAAATTTAATTTTATTTTTAATTCTTATTAAAAAAAACAAGATGAAACCAAACATACCCCCTTAAAGTTGGAACTTTAATAACAATCCAGACATAGCTTGGGAATAGTATGACGAAACCTTGTCAAGAGACTTAAAAGCTTCTTGGTTTTAATGTCCTAATTCCTTTATATTTTACTTTTTCATATATCTTTTACTTTCCTTTTCTATGTTTTGCATATGTCGAATTATGAAAAAAAAGTTACACACCTTTATATTTACCTTTTTCCATATATCGTTTACTTTCCTTTTCTAAGTTTTGCATATATCGAATTATGAAAAAAAAATTTACACTATAAGGTAACATTCAGTTTGGTAACTTTTCCTTTTTTTAGAATCTAATTATATAAGAATCTAGGATTATGTTGAAATTAAACTTGGTTTCTTTATGTTCGGGTTATTTTATGTTTAGAGTAAATTACAAGTTTTGTTCTTTAGGTTTACAACGAATTGCAGGTCATGTCCTTTAGCGCAAAAGTTAACGAGTTTTGTTCTTAATGTTTTAAAATCCTGCACATTATGTGTCACACCCCGCTATTTCTCACATCGCTCGGTGTGGCCGGTTGGGGAATATGTGACAAAATTGATATCAATACACGATATAGCACAACGGAAATCTTGAATTTAAATTATTACATTATAAATGTCCGAATGTTTAAAATATTATACAAACGAATAGTATATGAAATGATCTACCGGCGGATCGAAAAGTTACAAAATGAAATAACAGACTATAGGCTTCTATGCAAGGGAGTTGCAAACCGAGCACCTCCAGCCTATTTCGTAACCTGCAACCTGTCACTTGGTCTTTTGAAGATACGTCAGTTTACACTGGTAAATACAAATAACCGACTCTTTTTGAAAATATTTCAAAATTGATTAAAATGCATAAGGCACATGTATTTTCATAAATAACTCGGGACAATTATAATAATCTTGTATACAGTTTTACATGTCTGTCAATACATATGGGATTCGGTGCAGAAACCGAATAACATGATTAACCAACATACCACTTTAACCCACAAAGGGGTATCCCCAATATGGGTAAGAAAACATTTTAAAACAGCATTAACATCTGTCAGGTGTATGCCTACACCCCGTGCTTAGTCGTGGCCATTAGAAACTTAAATGAGCCGAGGATATCCAGGACACGATCGCGTTAACCCCCAATATTTAAATTATCAGATAAAACAGATTAAAACGGGTTATGCGGATTTTCTAGTCATAATCCGACATATAATCCCATACCTTACCAAACGGTAATAATTTACTGTATCCCAAGCCTGTATAGGGAAAATAGGTTAAGAGTATTTACCTGGGCTAAAACTCGTCTTAATATGCAAGAATTATAAATAGCTCAGCCGTAATCAATTAAGTAAGGTTGGTTTCAATATACCGGAAGGCCCTAGTCTGGAATGAATGGTTTAAATAATCAATTAAAATGTCAATGGGTCCTTTTTAAGTTGTAGATTTGTACCGGTTAACTTAAATTAACGAAAACGGTACAATACGCTTGATTAAGAGATGACCGGGATAGAATGTGGTTTAAACCCAACAAGTACTAAGACTTGTATAATATGGGTAAACAATATACATTCTGGAATTTGAAGTAAAAATGATAAGATTTGACCCGTTTCGGTAAACTTACGTAAATTAGTTACACAAACTTAATCGTACGCATATAAGCGATACCGGGTAGTCGGATGAGTTATAAGCAATTTCTATATGCCAATATACCTTAAATAAGTGGTACCATCAGTAGGTTATCAACTAGATCATTAAGGTTTTAAAATCAAAATTGGCACCATAAGGGCATTTTAGTCATTAAGTGACATAGTTTAAGAACTTGCATAAAAATTCTGGGTTATGATCAAGTACCTTCTGTGAAAACACTTTAATTAGGTTATAATATCAGTAGTAATAAGATTTGATTGATAGTTATGGTTAAAAACCATACTATGCACCAAAAGGGCGTTTTGGTCATATTATAACATAATTTACGACCTTTAATCAAAACTCAGGCACAGAATCATAATATGAAATATGTTAACTATATTAACATATCAGTAGATAAAGCATTTGCAAGTTCATTGTCGATTGAAATCATGTTTTATGCAAAAAGGACATTTTTGTCAAAGTTAGGCATATTATAAAGACATGCATATAAACTCAGAATCTGATTATGCATGTAGTATAACCTCATAGGGTTATCCTACATTATAATATGATCATAATACAACTTAAATTCAGTAGCTAACTACGCTAAATCAAGTCAGAATCGAAAGTCAAAGCAGAAGTCAAACTGCTCGACTTTCGGTTGCGAACCGACCTTAAAACTGGAAATGACGAGCCGAACATGTTCATACATGTTCTAATATTTATTACCAACTTATTTAAGTGTCAAAACACTGATTATAACATTTATATAATCAGTTTATAAAGTTTACATTAAAATTGACTTTTGACTTTTTAAGTAAATAAACTTTGACCCATCATTTGACCTAGTTAACGTGATTTTCAGGAGGTGCCCTTTTGAGGGATTAATACCTACCTAATTACGATCATGTAGCCATGTTCGACTCGAACAATGGTTGGACCATAATGGTCTAAACTGAAAGTCAAAGCAACAATCGTTTTTGCTTGACTTTCGGCTAGTAAAGCCTATAAAATGAAAATGCAGAGTAAAGGAACACTTACAAGTGATCTTTGGACGAATATAGACTGAGTTGGATGCTTCTTTCAATTAGGAACTTACAGAGAAGGGAGATAGAATGAATTCAAGAAGGTGCAAGTTGAAATGCAAGAAATGGGCACCTATTTATACTTGAATTAGATGCTTGAGATTGTTCCAGGTCTTAAGAGGGTGTTTATGATCAGTATACATGTCCTAAAGTGTGACATGAGCAACCATGAAACTCATGGTTTTAAGTTGGTGGGTTCTTGGAGTTTTGCTTGGGCTCCAAACCAATTTTTATAGCTGCCACTTTTAGTCCCTCCATATTCATGCTTTCATTTATTGAGAAAAATAGTCTCTCTCTACCAATATTAGGCACAAATGAGAGTAGGGACACGTGTCAGTATATTACCGGACACGAATTTACGAAGTGTTACATTATGTCCTTTATGCCAAACCTAGTTTGATTTTTTTGTTAAATCTGGTCATGCGCCTTACACATGAGGGCGTTGTTGTTATTTCACCTTCCCAGGGGCTATTTTGTAAAGAATTATTATTCAAGGGCTCTCTCTCTCTCTTTTATATATATCTTTCTCTCATCTGAACCCACCACCACCACCTAATCTCTCTCAACCCACCACCACCACCCCCTACAACCTTCACCGCCACCATCCACCTGAGCCTTCACCGCCTCCACCCCCGCCTACCGACCACCATCGAAGTAAATGTTGATTTTCTTATGAACACCCCTCTAACATGAATCCGTTCAAAAAAAATTCAAAATCCAGCTCCAAATGAACCACCAATCGTCAACACAACTAACAAGAACCTATGACCAAAATCTCAAACTCAGTCACTTTCAAACAAAAACCCTAGAAACAAAACAAGACCAATTCAGATCAAACCCATCAAAGTAACTACCAAAGAGCAACAACAGAAACAACGTCGTATACCACCGTCGTTGAACCTAACCCACCACCACAACTACCCCTTCACCTCTACCCACCACCAAATGTCATCGCAACCAAATCACTCACCGCCGCCGCAGTAACCCACCACCACATCCACCCCTTCACCTTCACCCATCACCAGCGCCGTCGAAACCAAATCACCCGCCACCACCGCACCTAACCCACCACCACAACCACCCCTCACCTTCACCCATCGCCGCCCCTAACCCACCACCACAACACCTTCAATGCTGTCGTCCGTTCAGATTGTGTTAGAGAGAAGAGAGAGAGAGATTATATGTCTTTTATTTTTCAGTTTATTTCAAACTAGTCCCTAAACATAAGTTGTTTTACACTATAGTCTCTGAAGAGATGAAATGACAAGAATGCCCTCATGTGCAAGGTACATGACAAGATTTAACCAAAAATCTAGCTAGGTTTGGCCTAAATGACATAACGTGCAAGATTTTGAAACGTTAAAGACAAAACTCGTTAACTTTTGCGCTAAAGGACAAAGCCTGCAATTTGGTATAAGCATAAAGGACAAAACTTATAATTTACTCTTATGTTTATATATAAACAGCAATGCAACTTGTAAGACGTAATCCAACCCAATGAACAAATTTAGACTTTGGTTTGCTTAATGTTTTCTTGATATTATCCTAGGTTATGAGTTATAAGTTCATTTAAATAGTTCTATACCTAACAAATTCAAAGAGGTTGTACAGTATTGTATTTGATTGGATGAAGTGGATGGTGGCTCCAATTAATTTTTGTTTCACTAAAGGAAAAAAATTTGCAAAGCAAAGGTTAGGTTCGCTAATTACTATATCTTTTATATGTGACATTTATTTTATATATTAAACAGTGACTTAATTTTAACTACATGACTTAATTTTTTATTTATAGTTTTTATATTCTTTTGGAGTTTTTTTCTTAAATTAAATTAATCAAAGTAAATGTATTTGTATATAGTTTGTGGTAATTTTTCAAATTTGGGGCTACAACCGAACAACAACGGTATTAAAAGCGGTATCATTCAAATTAGTATTGATATTCGTTTTTATAGTTTTCAGTTGTTATAGTGAGTGTCAATACAGCAACAAGCTAAAGTAATACTATGTGAGTTCCCGCCAGAAAGCATGGGAATCCCACTAGCTAGTTACAAAAACCAGTTGACGTCATGAATAATCTAAACATTAATAATGTGCATGTAACTAAGTTAAAACAATATATGACATTAGTAAATATTTTAGTATTTTTATAATGTTAAGAAAATATGAAAACTGAAATTAAAAATAGTAGTGAATCAGTAAATTCAAAATTAGAAATAAAAATATATAAGGTTTTTGGAAATACGGTCCAATCACCAATCCAGTTTAACCCGTTGACATTATAACTGACCAATCCAATAAAGATAGTTCAAAAGTAATCATCAGGTTGTTGCGCAAGCCGTTTCCAATCTGACACATCAGCCCGACGTAGTTAAAAACTTTCGTGTTGTCGGCTAGACGATTGTTTAAAATCAATCATTTAACATAAAGTTTTGTATGTTTCTAAAATAACATAACACGTAGATAAAATAACACGAAATAAATAAGCTTTTAATATATATTTTACTTTTCTTTTGAGCGATTGATAACGATAGCCACCTCCAAAGCCAATGAACATGGGGCAAAATGGTGACATATACAGGTTCCCGTTATATTGTCATTATATGTTCGTATATAATCTAATTAGTTAAAGTGTCATTGTTATAGATTAAGATAAAATAATTTCGTTAAAAAGAGAGAGGGTCAAACAAATCAAACGTCATAATTTTAGTATTGATTTCGTCCAATACATTTCTTAAATTGTTTAAAGTAAATGTGTTACACACTTCTAAAATTGGTTGATCACTTGATCGATGGTTAGATCACAGTTACAGATGTACTTAAAACATGGCAAGACAAGAATTAAAAAAAATGCATTAAAAAGTAGCTGAAACCGTTATGGTGTAAATGAACCCAACTGTCAATTATAAGTCGAAATTAAGCTGAGCTTAAAATAGTCCTAGCATGAGTTTCAATTAATAAGTTCGACTAGCACATGTTAGTGATTTTAGTTATATGGTGTGAGATAAAGTCTAAAGGGGCTTTATCCCACCATGTCAGCGCCAACTGAACAAGAGCTCCATTATTAACTGCTTTACAGTAGGATAAAGTCTCTGTCATCATTGCTCAATCATTATTTTATTTTAATTTAGATTTATTTTGAATTTATTAACATTATAAAATTAAAACCTCATCTACTTTATAAACTATAATTAAATTACAAACTCACGGTTTATAAACTAGATTTAAATTAATAATCTATCCAATCTATAAACCCATTACTACTTATTTTATTTATAAACCTATTTTAGTAGCCCATTAGCCCATCCCCAATTAAATACTCCGGTCATATCTTTCGGTCCAAAAACACATAAAATGGTGGAGATAGGATTAACCGGGTTAGTCGTGATTACTCGAGATTAATTGAATTGAGATTGTAATATGTGATTTTTATTTTTATACATATATACACACATTTTTATATTTATTTTTTTAAGTAGATAGGTTTGAACACCTTCTCTACACATTTTTTAAATATACAAGATTAATCATCGGAATTTACAGGTTTTGGCTGGAATTTGGTCTCGGTTGACTAGGGTTGACTAGCGATTAATTCACCGATTACCTAAAAATTAATTTGCTACAGACTGACTAGCGATTAATCGCCAATCAGTCACCAACTAATTCCAATTTTTCCAACACTCCTACCGATAAAAGCTTTCAGCTTAAGGTTGAAAAGGCACTCAAGACCTACAGCTTTAGACGAAACCTCTTTTAGTTTTTTTAAGTTACACAAGTTAAGATTGATCTTAAATGAGCTCGGCGTCAGGTAAGCTTTGACTCATTTACAAGCCGGTAGCATAAGATTCTAGATTAAATTTCACTTATGATCAGCCACATTGGCTAAATTTCTAGATTGAAAGACACCACATGAACAAGAGAAACAAAATTGTAAACATTCTTTGTAATATACAACCAAAAACCTGTTGTACCCATCCACCCAACCAAACAAAACCCCCCTACAAAATCTGTACACAGCTGTCAACAAAAGAATCACAAAACTCAAAACCCCCCTAGAAACCATCAAAATTACACAAAAACCTTATTTAATTTAACCAAAATTAAATTAAATCAACCAATTTCCAACCCATCCCCAGTTAACCATCCAACGGCTGCTGGTAACCCCAACCCCTCCTCCTAAACAAATCGTACGGCTCCCACAAACGATCCAACGGACACGATCTCTTCTCATCAAGTCTCACCCACGGTTTCCCCTTCCCACTCCAATGCAACAAACTCGCCGGACCGGCATGCAGATTCCGGCAACTCCCCTTCACATTATCCCCACCGAGCCCATGCTGGTTCCACCGGTGATCAACCGGTTCAATATTACCACCAAACACCAACAAAAACGGCGGCAAAGAACCCAACTCATAGATCCGTTTCTTCTTCTGGACCTCCATCCAGTTCTCGATCCGTTTCCGGTAGTTTCCGGATCTCCATTTCTTCATATCCATCACCATCACCCCCGTGTTGAAGTAACACGGGTTTTTCGTTCTTGACCCGAATACCCGCGGCATTACCGGGTCAGACCAGAAACTGTCGGTGAAGTAGTTGGTGAAATTAGTGTGACAATATTCCGGAGCTCCGATAACCCGGTCTTGTTTTAATGTTATGTTCCATAGCTTGTTTATGTCGTCAACGAGGATGACGTCTGAATCGAGGTAAATGACCCGGCTGACAAACGGGTCAAGTATATCGCCCAGATAGTTCCGGGCGTAGTTCAACGGGTTCTCGAGTGCGATCCGGATGGAAGACGAGATCAAGTTGATGACTGTATCTTCACGGAAGATATACATTTTGAAATTTAACGAGGGGAAAGTGGATCGGACTAACCGTGTCAACTCACGCGGACTGGCCGGGTCGAACTCAGCGGCAACAAAATGGAAGAAGATGTTTTCGGGACAGGATGCGTGACGGAGGGTGGAGTGTACGGCGGCGATTGAGCCACGTAAGTATTCTAGATCGATTGTCATTGCGATGTGGATGAGGTCACGTGAGCAGTGTATGCCGTTACGGTAGTCCGGCGCTTCATTGAATCCGGACAGGATGTCTGGGTGCTCGTTTGAGGGGAAGTAACGAATGCCGAAACATATTAACGGGAAAGTTGATAGTAATAATAATAAGAAGAAGAGTAAAACGACGACGGATTGATTGAGCTTTTGAGAATGATTCATTTCTGAATTCTGAATGATTGATGTAATACTACTTCATTTGAGTACAGTAGAAGATGAAGATGAATTTGGGGATTAAATTGGGGTTTGTGGGTGGGTGGGTGGGTGTTGTACTCAATCATTGCCTCTTTCTATAAATAATACAAGATGTTGGATGAAAAACCCAAAATATATTTATTTATTTATTTATTTGGCAACTAAATTACAAAAGTAAAAACATTGATTATATTTAATGTGTATTGAAAATGAGAAAATATTGTTGTTTTTATTCTCTAAGTGTAAGATTTTGTTACCATGTAAAACATATCTATTTAAGGATAATATATATTTTTTTCCAAGTGAAATATATATTCAAAGTAATTAGATGGATGATATTGTTATAATATAATAATAATATGTATTTTTGTAACGTCGCTTGTTTTAGGGAACTAAAGAAAAATTGTGACAGGTGAGCGATTAGTTGTGATTCATGTGAACATGTCAATGGCTTTTGAAGAAAAATTGGATTAACTGGAAAATAAAAACGTTAAGCTTTAATTATTTTTGACAGTAGTTTATGTTATTTTGAGGATGCTTATTTATTTGTCTAGCTTCTTGCTGACTTGGTTTTCTGAATGAAAGTTTTTTCTTAGCTGTTTAAAAAATACTATTTTATTAAAAGTATTAATTATATATATATATATATATATATATAGTTAGTGACAAAGAATATGAATGATAATCTTATTTTTATAATAATGTTATTTTTTATTTAATATATTATAATAATTTATTATTATGTTTACTTTTAATAATATATTTTTAATATTTTTCCCTTTTTATAACAATATATATCCTTTAACATTTTCTAATAATTCTTTTTTTCCATTTTTTAGAAGATACCTTAATTTATCAATTAATTTCATACTTCTTTAATAATTTACGTTTATAACTTTTTTCTAAAAACCTAAGTATGTAATTGTGTTTGATTTATTCACTCGAAATTCCGTTGTAAGTTTTATTAAAAACGAAGTAATACTCTTTCTAAACAACATGCTTTAATTTCAAATCACATTTGTTTTAAATTATCCTTTGTTCGGTTTTGCCACAACACACGACGTAAAAAAAATCTAGTTTAAATTGAATTTGATTTAATATAAGAAAGTGACAAACTAGAGGATATTTATATAGATAAAACAAATAACTCTTGAATTTAATAAAAGCGATTTTAGTACCATTTTAAAAATTTTGTTCAATGACAGGTAAATAAAAGTTAGTTGAACATTAAAAAATAAAAATAGAAAGTACACGAAAACAGGATGCAATGGAAAAAAACTGGCACAAATTATATATATATATATATATATATATATATATATATATATATATATATATATATTAAATTAAATGATTATAACTAAGTCGTAATGAACAAGGTGAAATGTCGTGGTCCGATATTTACTAAGTAACAAGAGCATCTTTATCTTTATTGAATGGTAAATTGACTCGTGGTTAAATAGTTTGTTTCATATGTTCGGTATTTCATTAATTAATCGTCGTGCATGTATTTAGTTACTACTTGCATATGATATGGAATTAAAAAAATCAATGTTTTGAGTGTTCTGTAATATATTAAGATTACTTGTGCGTTAAGGAACCTCTATTCTTAATAGCTTTCGATTTCTAAATAAGTTTTAATTCCATCGTTCTATGTCAAATCAGGATCAAAACTTTTGTTTGGTATAATATTATAAGGTCTTCATCCAAAGAGAAAACATATCGAAAGAAAGAGTAGACATTAAACAGACAATAAAATGCATCATTAATCTTTTTTAACAGTGAAACTAATTCTTTTAAAAATTATATATAGAATAAAAAATTATTCGATGAACTATTTGATACACACGACCTTAACAAATTGCAATCGACTTAACCAAACATTAAGTTTGCGGATGGCTCCATAAATGATTCAGAGGGGAGTTTACAAACTAAAAAATCACTACGATTGGGTAGAAAACCTGTCCTAATCATTTGACATGATCTAATAAACTGATATAAACCAAGTATATTTAGTTTGAACAAGTAAACTAACCATATTAACGGTCTAATAACTTTACATGGTCTAGAAATTGATATAACCTACTATAAGTATTCATTGACAGTCCAATATATTAACATGGTCTAATATTGATAAAAACTAGTATTTAAATATTTTGTATTGTTTGGTTTTTGTGTGCATTAATCTATGTAATGGAAGAATACAATGCATCTTGAATAATCTGACAATAATAGTAGTTATTATAAGTTTTAGATTACGTTAAACACTATTTACGAATAATAGTGATTTTTTAAGTAATTATATCAAATTCGTCATCAACAGGGCTTAAACACTTGACCTCAAGAGCAATAACATTACGTTAACACCTTTCTCTAATGGTTGGTCAATTTGACCCAACCTGACACCCCCATAATGATTCACATTGATCTTCTCTCATACTCTTTCACATGACCCAGAACCCGAATGACTTGCAAGGTGTTACCGTCGTATCCGCCTACCCGAGTACCCCACCCACTTACACCCCCTTATCAATGTTTGAAATATCAAATACTTATCATTACACTTAACAACTTCAACAAAACAATATTTATATTTTCTTTTCATTATATGGTATATTAATATATATGATTATGATACCAGTAAATAAATTCAGAAAAATACACCAAATTCTATACTCGTCCTAAACTTGTAACACTTTTCAAAGAATGCCCGTGCATATCAAGCTTTTTTACCGTCATTTATTACATATATACACAATTAGCAAATTTTGTTTGTGAGAGAAAATTTATTGTCCCCTCTTTTATCATTCTTGAAGCAATATGTATAATTAACCAAAGCTTCCCCTTTACCCTTTCTCGTTGTCCCTAACCTGCAGGTCACGAGCTCCGCAGTCAGGCGGAATGTATGTGGATGGATGGTAGGGGTAGCCCGGGTTACCCCCATCTTTGTTGTCGGAGTATAAAATTATAGTAAAACTTTTTTTTCTTTCCGTATTATGTATCGAAATACCCGTAGATCCAAAAAAATATAACACTTTTAAATTTTTCTTCTAGATCCACCACTATCCGCAGTCATCCATGTCAATTGAAGATGCAACCCACACCTACATCACCCATCATCCACCACCCGCACACATCATCTTATAGATGAGTTAATATATGTGATAAATCACCCACCGTCCACCATCTATCATCTTGCTTATACAAAAAATGTCTAGTAAGCACAATATTATTATTTTTGTACGTTTATAAAAATAAAAATAGAAAGTGAGAAATATTGTTAAACAGTGAGGAATAGTTGAAACATAATGGTGCCAGCTGTGTATAAAGTAAAGTTACTTGTCTTTTTATATGAATTTCTAAATCCAGATAATGCCTCTTTTTAAACCATGTAACTCATGCTTCAGATGTCATATATTGATCTGGTAAAAGATATTTGAACTCTGGAAACATTAAAAAGATGTGATGTTTACAGCGGCTATATATGTCTTGTCACCGAAGTTCTTGTGGGCTCCACAATGCCAATTGCCACGTGTACTCTTACAACACCCTCAACTCGAAAGATAAGATTATGAACCGAAACCTTTTATTTTGTAACTACAAAATGAGAGATGTTTTAATTATTTAGGTTTAAAATTAGAAAGTTTAACGTCTATAAAAATTATTTTATTTTTTAACATTTTGAGTTCAAATTGTTAACACTAAGAAATCAGTTAATCATAAGAATAGTTTAGTCATTTACATATAAAGTATAGTATAAGGAGTAAGTCTTTAATACATTTTCTCTCTCTTCATCCTACAACCATCGTTATCATCACGGCATCGGCACTATCGCCACCACCACATCCCAACGCACCTCCACTACCACCCCAGTGTCACCCACCTGCAAAACCCACCACCCCAGCATCGCCCACCTGATCAATGTGTTAAGGACAAAAACCGATGATGTAGCACCCGACTTTATTGCATACATGTGAATCTGGCGGCCTGCATTTGAATTCCTTAAACTAACATAACCTCGAAGAGGGCCAAGAAAAACATATCTTGCCTGTCAAGAGTAAACTCATCTGGGTAAAAACCCAAAACACGCATTTTGGACAAAAAGCCTTAAGGTCTCCTCATTACATTCAAAATTCATCAATCCCGCAAGCATAGCATTCCACGTCGTGATATTTCTCAGGCATTCCGTCGAACACCTTACATGCTTGATCCAATTCACCAGTTTGCACAAACCCTCCAATCAAAATGTTACAAGATATGATGTTTCTCTTGGGCAATACGCTGATTTGGCTCAACCTTGCACGTCGATCCATGCCTGCACGCGTACACCAACTTGGCTTAATCCAACACGCCGACAGTGATGGATACACGTTTGACTTATGACCTAAGTTCGTACCACAATCTTTTTAGTTAGTACAGAGCTCCACCCATTCGATAACTTCGCATGGAAGCAAAACTGAACTAAGGGGACTTGAAGGGGTATGGTTCTGAATGACGTGCGCGAGCACGCACACGAGTGACCATACCACATAAACGACACCATCAAGATAGGTTAGGGCAAGACCCAGGCAGACAATCTAGTCCCAACAACAACTATGACGGAGAAATAATACATTGGACAACCCATACAAAAAGGACACCGCGTGACACCAATTGTTGACCCTCGGTCTCTGTCTCATGATCTTCGAAGGACAGCTGGCGACAAGCAGGGGTGGATCTACATTACAACTTACCGGTTCGCGCGAACCCACTCGGTTTGAAATTATTAGCGTTAGTGATAATAGAAAAATACGAATTAACCCATAAATTAAATCTCGGATGAACCCATTCGGTGATGGCTGGGTGGTTTAGGTGTTGTTTATTAACAAAGAGGTCTCCGGTTCGATTCTTGTTGGAGTCAGTTTTTTGGCGAAGTCTTTTTGTTAATCTAAAATAATCCTAGGGTTTTATACATTATACAACAACGCCCCCACACTCATTTTTCTAAACTCGACTTTTGTTTTCTAAACTGACATCAGAGTTCCCTTAATACATTCAACAGTGAGTTCGACTCTATCACTACCAAGTATCAAATCTGAACTCTCTCATTGATTCACGGTTTCACAAGCCACAATTAACGTCTACACCACTTCGAATTAACGATTTCACAAGCCACTTTGGGTTCAGTTTCTATACCTTCTTGGAAGAATGAAAGGTAAATTTACAATTTCTTTAGTTTCTTTCATTCTTTGTTTCTTTTCAATGAATATGTGTAAGGTGTTGTTGATATGTTAGGTGAACTTGAATGATTATATGAAAAATGTGAATTGTTATTTGTTTTTGTTACTTTGTTGAACTTGAATGATTATGTGAATATGAATTAGACACCTAGTGATTATTGAAACTTGAGTTCGATATTTAGGTACGAAGAAAATTGATAACTTTTTCCAAAGACAACCATCAAACCTTAATGAACTTTACCCGACCGGAACCGTCGGACCGACCTGATTTTTTTTACATGTGGTCCTTTGACATTAGAGTATCTAAAAAATGAACCCACAGAAAAAAATTCTTGGATCCGCCACTGGCGACAAGCCGACCAAGAGTACATGGAGGTGCTGAGGTGGAACAAGTAACATTGCGCCACGTCAGCCCCACCTCTATTAACGTCCCTGTCCTATCAGGGGAAACCAAACGGATATTCTCCAAGAATGACAACTGGCGAATGACCATCTGGCCTTATCCACCTTGCATTGCCCTTCGGCTATAAATAGAGAACTTCACATCCAGGTTTAAGGATCGCTTCTCTCACTATTTCACTATTAACACATACTTATTATCCTCAAAACGAGTTCTTATTCTTACGCCGGAAGGTGGTTACAAGGATAACCCCCACCTCTTCCCCTTGTAACGAACTTCACGATGTTGTGTCATTTTGCAGGACCATTTGCCGATCAAGTAGTCATTAGACGAGGAAGAAAAGAAGATTAACCTTCGTGAACAAGACTAATCCCACGAGTTAACCATTGGTGTTAACTTGGTGTTCCTTCAGAGTTGTTCAACGAGTGAGAGTGAGTGGGTTTGTATGCATGATTTGAGGAAGTAAAAGTATAGAGATGGGTCGTTATATATGTATATATTGAAGGTTCTGAATGTTTTAATGATAAGGCATTTGAGAAGAGGTGTAGAAAGTTATCTGGTGGTGTCTTTGGTTGTCTTGGGAGAGGGGGAGGGTAGAAAAGAGAAAACAAGAAGGGTTGTGTTTGAGTGTGGGAGAGAAAGATAATATTTATATTTTTAAAGAAAGGGGCAGTATAGTCGTTTCATGAAAAACTAACATAACATTCTAACTGAGTTAGTAATTTGGACTCAAAACGTTAGAAAATGAGACTTTGGGTATTCAGGACGTTAAACATTTTTATTTTGGACTTAAATGGTTAAAACTACTAAAACACAAGAATCAAAAAGTATTTTACTCAAAAAATTATATAGATATTTGTTTCGTCGTTAGTAAGAATAGAATTAGTTATTAGTAAGAATGTAATTAACTTGGGAAACAAGTTATGTATAAAGAGTCGTCGAAGTTTCCATAAAATACAGGTTTGTCTTTCGTTTTTCGTGTGCAATACCGACTGTGGCCCAACACCGATGTTAGAATTAGATCAGTTAGACTGGTTAAACCATTTTAAACTGCCAAATGATAATCGTGAAACCGATGGTTCTTACTTTAGACAACCAATAATCAACAAATTTGCTCACGTGTGAAGATCCTTGAAGCATCTGCAATGAGAGTCGGTCCACCCCATGGAACGTGAGGTAGAGAAGAGAGACAACAGGTGTGGAGGAGAGAAGATAACACAGAATTCCTGGCCACAGACGAGTCCATAAACGAAGGGAGCATTTTGTGAAAGAGAAAGAAAAGTGGTAGGCGTGTGAGAGCTTCGTGAAGTTGTCAGATTTTTACTTGAAACCCTTCAAATCCATAAGCTCAAATACGCTCCTAATACCCTTAGGAAATCCAAAACTTTTATAGTACAATTATTATCTAAAAATACAATTTATTAGGCTGGGTGGTATGAAATAAAATGTACATGCTAGTTATGATGCCACGTCAGCATGACATAGATATTGGGGCTTTAAAGCCTCATGCTTTAAGATGTATGGTATGAAATAAAGCCTCTTAAAAAAGAAAATAGAAAAAGGCAATTAGTAGAAAGAAAACGGGCCCCTCGAATCAAGTTGTTGGCGTGGCGAAAGGATGAGGCCCCCTCCTTTAACTTAGACGAGACGGTATTGAAAGACATTAGGGGGCTTTATTGACTGAGGTGACCAGGACGCCACCACACCCACTAATCTTCTTATTAAAAAACAAACACATGGACTTCACCTAACAATCGTTTAATCTTCTTTTTTCACTAGACAAAGCCAGTCTAATAACTATATATAAATAAAAATTAGTTATGGATTTTAGTAAATGATTGTGTAAAGCCGGAAAGCGTAAGATTTTCTATATATAATATACCCAACTAGTGATTAAATATAATAATTTAATGATGGTGTAATTATTTATATAATCTTTTAAGCATCATTAAATTAAACAATTAGTATATAAGAGGTGGGGGTAGTTTTGATTTTTGAAGTTATGAAAAGTTCGATTAAGTTGCCCTTTTTTTAATTGGTGGGCGTGCTACAATTACCGATTATTAATATTTATTTATACAGTTCTTTTTTTAAAAAAAATCAAAAAACCAAAAAACCAAATCAGGTTTTGATTGGAAATCTCAACATGATTAGTTCAATCTAGCGTTTGCTTTAATTCTCAAAGAACATATTTGACGTTCATTTATGCTAGTTTCCCATGGTAAACATTCGCATTGGTAGTAATGCTAATGTTGATCATTCTGCTTAAACATAATAGAAAACATAAATAAATACATGTGACGGCAGCCATGCCAGAAGAGAATCCAGTCAGAGACACAACCATGGAGTTTGACATCTTTGTCAGTGTTATTTGGTTCCTCCTTAGGGTGTAAGATTATGATGGTAAGAACCGAACTAGGGATGAATTCGGTTTAGGTTATGGAGAGAGAGGTGGGTGGCGACTTTGATGATAATGATGTTATTGTGAATGTCTAACCCTAAACCCCTCTAATCATCTCCTTATATATACACCAAAAGGAAACCTTAATTAGTTAATAAGGGTAATATGGTCTATCAATAATTACCAACTAATATATAATAGGATTAATATATCTTGATCTAATATAATATAAATGATTATAATGGCTACATGATTAAATATTATAAATAATAATCTTACATTCTCCCACTTAGTCAAGTAATCATTTATCATGAGTACTAGAATAAGCCTGATCAGGAGTTAACACTCATTTTAGCTTTAAACCAAGAACCGTAGCAGAGAAATACAGCCGTTGAATCATCATTCGACTCAGAACCCCCATTAGTCATACTACAGCCTCAATTTAAAACCTAACAGTTATGATCAAAATATATAAATAAGCCCTTTAGCGTTTGAGTTGTATTTATAAATGTCTATATGTTATTACACCGGCAGAACATATGTTAGAGAAATACAAAATCAAACTGAGGAAATTTCATTAATTAAAACATAAGTAAGTACAATATGCTACTAAATAAGGTCTTTAGTAAATCCCATATTCGAAACATGTTCTTCGAAAACTTTGGGTGGGAGACCTTTAGTTATCGGATCCGCAAGCATATTTTTAGTACTAATATACTCAATACAAAGATTATTTTCCTCGTTCACGTACAAACAAGTACTTTGTATCAAGATATAAACCAGCTCCAGTCGAACTGTTACTGTTCGAGAAACTAACGGCAACTGAGTTATCACAGTAAAGCTTCAATGGTCTAGAAATGAAACTAACAATTTTGAGTCTAGTGATCAGATTTCTAAGCAGCATTTCATGACAGGTTGCGTTACAAACAGCAATGTATTCTGCCATCATTGTGGAAGTTGAATTTAACTGTTGTTTATGACTCTTCCATGAGATAGGTCGCCTGCTAACATAAAGATATAGCCCGAAGTGGATTTCTTGTCATCTTTGCATTTGGCAAAGTCAGAATCAGAATAGCCTACCACTTCTAAATGATCACTTCTTCTATAAGTCAGTTTATAGTCTTTCGTCCCTTGCAGATATCTAAGTACTTTCTTAGCTGCTTTCCAGTGATCTAGGCCAGGATTAGTCTGATAACGGCCTAGCATTCTAGCAATATAAGCAATATCAGGGCAAGTACAGACTTGAGCATACATCAGGCTCCCGACTACTGATACATAAGGTATCTGGCTCATATGCTCCTCTTCAACCTCTGTTGTCGGACATTGGAATGAACCGAAAACATCTCCCTTAACTACTAGAGCGACTGAGGGTTTGCACTGTTGCATGTTATAACGCGTAAGAACACGATCTATGTAATCCTTTTGAGACAATCCTAAGATCCCTTTGTGTCTGTCTCGGTGAATTTCGATGCCAATGACGTAAGAAGCATCTCCGAGATCCTTCATGTCGAAGTGATGCGAGAGTAATCGCTTCGACTCATGCAACATGTCTAAGTTATTACTTGCCAATAGAATATAATCTATGTAAAGGACAAGTATAGTAAAGTTGTTCCCACTCATCTTGAGGTAGGTGCATTGATCCACTTGATTCTTTATAAAACCTTGCCTCTTCATGACTTCATCAAACTTAAGGTACCATTGACGTGATGCTTGTTTTAACCCGTAAATGGATTTCTTCAACTTGCAGACTAGATGCGCCTAACCTTTAGGTTTAAAGCCTTCAGGTTGTTTCATGTAAACATCTTCGTCTAAGTCTCCGTTAAGGAAAGCGGTTTTAACGTCCATCTGGTGCAGCTCTAAGTCAAAATGATCTACTAGGGCCATAACGATCCTTAATGAATCTTTACGGGAGACAGGTGAAAACGTCTCTTGATAATCAATTCCCTCTTTTTGAGTGTAGCCCTTTGTAACCAATCTCACTTTATAGCGTTCAACGTTCCCATTCGGATCTAGTTTTGTTTTGAATACCCATTTACATCCTACGGGTTTGACACCGTTGGATGATTCTACCAAATCCCAAACGTCATTTTTCTTCATGGATTCAAGCTTATCATTCATTGCTTTATTCCATTCAGAAGACTGATCATTGTTAATGGCTTCATTATAAGAGATAGGATCATTGAGCTTTCCGACATCCATTTCAGTCAGGTAGGTAACATAATCATCCCAATTAGTAGGCCTTCTGTGCCTGGATGATCTCCTGAGTTGATTATCGGGTCCAGCGGTGTCTTGTTCTGAGCGTTTGATGTGCCTTCGTTATGAGGTATAATGGGTTCTTGATGTAGAGGTAAATTTGCAGTTGGTACAGTAGCTTCAGGTGCAGTAGTTGCATTGGGTACAAGAGGAGTAAACGGAGTAATGGTAAGCGACGAATCTTCCCCCCCACATCTTGTACTTCTTGCAATTCTTCGTAAGGGTTAAACTGTTCCCATTGACCTTAAAATCTTCCAGGAACGCGGCACGCTCGGTTTCAACACTACGGGTGACATGGGAAGGACAATAGAAACGATAACCCTTAGAGTGATCAGGATACACGATAAAGAAGCAGGTAACTGTTTTAGGGTCAAGTTTCTTTAGGAAAGGATTGTAAAGTTTCGCTTGAGCAATGCAGCCCCATACTTTCATATATTTAAGACTCGGTTTCCTTCCTGTCCAAAGTTCATAAGGAGTTTTAGGGACAGACTTAGAAGGAACTCTATTGAGTATATGAACAATTGCTTTTAATGCTTCAGTCCAGAGGAATAATGGTAAATTGGTGTTGGCTAACATACTGCGCACCATGTTCATAAGGGTACGATTTCTTCGTTCAGCGACACCATTCTGCTGAGGTGTACCTGGCATGGTGTATTGGTTCACAATCCCCTGGCCCTTACAAAACTCATAAAATGGACCAAGAGCTTGACCCACATCAGCATGTCTTCCATAATATTCACCGCCTCTATCTGATCTCACAACTTTAATTTTACGATCTAGTTGTTTTTCAACTTCAGTCTTATAATCTTTAAAAGTTGTAAGAGATTCAGATTTTTCCTTAGTTAGATACAAGTACATGTAACGAGAATAATCATCAATGAAAGTGATAAATGAAGTATGTCTAGTTATGCCAGCGATTTGGTAAGGACCACTAATGTCAGTATGAATGAGTTCTAATAAATTAGAGCTTCTAGTGGCACCTTTCTTATTCGCTAATGTCATTTTACCTTTAAGACATTTGACACATGTTCCAAAATCAGTAAAATCGAGAGGAGGTAAGACTTCATCCTTTACGAGTCGATTTAATCATTCTTGAGATGTGGCCTAAACGTTGATGCCACAACATGGATGAGGTCTCTAAGTCTCGATTTTGTTTCATCTTTGTGAGTGATTCATTAATATTATATGACAACAAAGATTTGAAAAAGTCATCATCTAGTTCTAATCTATAGAGACCACCATCCAGAATGCCGGTACCATAAACCACAGAATCATAGAGAATAGAGAGTTTGCGATGACCATGAGTAATATCAAAACCGTTTATATCTAACTTTGGTCCTGATACAAGGTTCCGAGTTACCTCGGGAACATATAAGGTATCATAAAGTTTAATGCATAAACCAGTTTTCATAAACAATTGTAAAGTTCCAATGGCCCTCACTTCTAATTCTCTATCATCCCCCACTTTAAGTGTTCTTTGGTTTCTTCCCAGCCTCCGGATTGTAAGGAATCCCTGAGTAGAGTTAGTGACATGAGTCATAGCACTAGAATCAAACCACAAAGAATTAGCAGGAACATTTAAATTATAGGACTCAAGTATCATGAAAGAATCGTTACCTTTCTTAGCCAGTCACTCCTTAAAGTCAGGAAATTCCTTCTGCTTATGTCATGTCTTTTTACAGAACTTGCAGTAGGGTTTGCCTAAGGAGTTCTTAGAGCTGGAAGGCGCACTTGTATTAGGATTGAGCTTTTGAACTTTAGAAACATCCTTCCTTGGATAAGTGTTCTTCCTCTTCTTAGAGCTGGAGGTAGTAAAGTGTGCAACATCAGCAGTTCGATCCATCCTCATACGCTCCTCCTCTTGCACGCACATGGCGTTCAACTCTCATCGACTGTCACACCCCGACCCGCAGCGGAATAAGAGTCGAGGCATAATTGGGTTATCACCAAAGCTCATGATGTTTACTAATATGTTTCATATTTATTAAATTCAAATTACATCTCAAATGTTCAAGTCAAATTCATACAATACAAGGAAAGGAAAAATTAAATATACAATCCAACATCTAAACTGATTTATTCTTCTAGGCCGTCCTATATGTTTCTTGCTTCAACTGGATCACATGTATCATGTGTAAAAATGGGGGTTTTTGGGTCAACAAAAGTTGGCGAGTGAACCTTATTAGAAAACATTTATTATGGATTTCTTGTTGTAATTAATATGGAAAATTTGTGCAATAATCATATATGAGCAAACGTAAATAAACATACAATGACAAACCACCTTGCATGAGTATATGACATGAATGATAATGTATATGTTGGCAACGTCTCGTTCACGCTCATAGGTAATGGGGAATGGACGGCCTATGATGATGTATGTGCGATCAAGGCTCAATCAAACGGAGCCGATCGTATGTTGGCAACGCCTCGTTCACGCTCATAGGTAATGGGGAACGGCTCACGCTCATAGGTAATGGGGAGCGGCGGCCTATGATAATGTATGTACTGAAAATGATAAATTAAATCTAAACAGTAACCACACAAACAATTGATACATATTGGATACACATTCGATCATGAATATGATGGATGCACAAGTGTTTAAATGAAATAAATAAATAGCGACACATGATACACCCTAAAATGTGATTAAAACGGGGAATTGGTAGAGATTCACTCACATTGGGTGCGTTCTCTTGATGATGTTGGATGCGCACGAGTTTAGAGAGTTGATCGACGAGGAATAACTAACCTAGATAATAACGAAAAGGTACGGTAAATAAGTGGATTTTATTAACAATTTTAATTGGATTTTTAGGTTTATTTTTTGTGATTTTAAGGTCACTTTCTATCTTTAAAAATGTTATTTTTAAGTATTTTTAATTGATTTTTAAATAAAACAAATAAATAAAAATATAAAAAAAATGTTGACTTTTTGGGTTGACCGTTGACCGTTGACTTTGACCTTTGACCGGTTCGGACTTGGTATATATATGCGCTGGGTGAGGCTCGAACTCGTGACCTCCCGTACGCGTGCACGCAGCTCTACCAACTGAGCTACGTGTCTAACCCGAAATATTTCTGTTTTTAATTATATTTATATACTATTTAATTTAATCAGAAATCATTTATTTTTAAAAAGGATTTAATTATATCGGACCGGTGCACACAACAGGTCTCGAACCCGGGACCTGTTGTTCAGCGTTGCACACAGTCCACCGCTGGACTGTGTGTCTAACCTGGTTAATATACTGATTTTTAAAATCTTAACATCTTACAGTGAGTTGATACGGTTCGGTTTTAAAAAAAGAACATTTTTATTTCAGAGAGTGAGGTTGTGTCATGGATCGAACTCGCGCCGTGTGATAATTGTTTGCACACAGTCCACCGCTGGACTGTGTGTCTAACCCGGTTATATAACTTGTTTTAATTATACTTATACATAAGTTCAACTTCATCTTCTTCGTTCAAAGACACAGACAACGATTATTCAACTGTTCTTGTTTAATTCGATTAACGAAACTTATAAGTGATTGAAATGTGATGGATAGAGAGGGTTTTGGAAATGAATGTACCGAAGTAGAGGTCTTTCTCAGAACTCCGGCAATGATCGTCGGCTCTGTTTTGTGTACTCAGTCTGATCGGATCAATTAACAGTTTAGATCGATTAGTTGTGACATTGAGTTACTAAACAAGGATTAACAGAAGGTTTAAATGATTATACCGATTCACAGCATGATTTTGGAAATTCCAGAGGTTTTCCGGCGAGTGCAGAATATTCCGGCTACGTCGTCTGGGATTGATTCTGGTTGATGGATTGAAGTTAGTAATAGTCTAACAATGGATTGAAACCAAAAGAGTTGAGGTATTTACCGTTTTGATGAAAGTCTCGGTTTTCCGGCGAAAGTCCGGCGATTGCAGAAAAACTCCGGCGAGTGAAATTGATTCGAGAAATGGTGCGATTTTGAGCGAAAAGATTTCCAGAGACTTGGGTGTGTATTTATAGGGAAGAATCACGATGAATTGGGTCTGATTTCAGTCTTGATTCGTTGGTCAGCTTTTCTCTGGTGGTTATGACTGATGTCGCGGGATTAGACATCGGTTATAACCGACGTTGATGTTAATACATCCGTTAAGTCAATAGAAACCGTCAATGATTGGCGAAATCGTCGGGATTTCCGGAGAGAGAGTGATTTGGGCGCGCTGAGTGACTGAATTCGACTTCGAGTTTTATTATAAATGTTATTTGTTCCACTGGATAGCACAAGTGAGTCAAGTGGCGGAGTGGTTAAATGTTTGTGTTTTAAGTCTTCCGGCTGACCCGGGTTCGAAACCCGGCAACCGGTTTTTTTTATTTATTTTATTTTCACTTTTTAATTAATTATAGTTTTTAAATTCTAAATTGTTTATTAATTATGTATTGTTTAAAATTAAAATAACTCATAAATACGCAACGAAATTTTATAACTTGGTATTCGATTAATAAACGAAGCGGGTTTGGAAACCCGTTTTTCGACGGATGTTACATCGACCATTTCTCTTTCTGAGTGTTGTAATTGATCTTGAATGCTTCATAGGACGAAGGAAGCGAAGTCATGATGAAATGAACAAGAAAACCATCACCAATTGCCATGTCTAATCCCTTGAGCTTATGGGCCATGTCGTTCATCATCATGATGTGTTCACGGATGCCGCTCCTCCAGTCGTACTTAGTAGTCAACAGCTTGAGAATAAGAGTACTAGCGTGTGCTCTAGACGTTCCCTTGAACTGCTCCTCCACAGAAGCCAGGTAGGTTTTAGCATCTTCAGAATCAGGAATGGCTCCTCGAATTGCATTGCTTATGGGCTGCTTCATGAACATGAGAGACATGCCGTTACACCTAGTACATTTTTCATGAGCCAACTGCTCAGCAGCGATACTCTGAGGAGTAAGGTTTTTAGGCTTATTCTCTCTTAGAGCGTAATCGAAATCCAGTAAAGCAAGAGTAAGCATGAGAGAGTCTTTCCATGCAGCAAAGTTATCACCAGTCAATGGTGGAATCCCGTAATTGGGCATTGATAGTGGAAATAATATGAGCATATTATGATACTAAGAAAAGAAGTCTTAATGTGATCTAAGGGCAAGTTACACTAAGGCAGGCATAACTAGTGACCATTTTAATTATGAAGCTGTGATATTGTCTATTACTAACATCAAAATAATAAACTTAGTTAAAATTATACTTAAATGAAGACAAATCAGCTTTGCCAGAAGTGTAATCATCTAAGTAGTGTGCAAAGTAATTGTGACAAATTAGCTTTGGCCAGAAATGAGACAATCACTTTAATTATGCACCTGTTAAGTATGTCAGACATGAATGAATTAGATCAGCTTTGGCCAGAAATAAGACATTCACGTTTATAATACACAATTAACATAGCTTCTTATCATACTTGAACAATAAATAGGTGCATCAAATCACATTTGGACAGAAGTGATAAAGTAGCAGCTCATTCAAGTTAAGCTATTTTGGTTTTGCAAAAGGTTATCTTATTATAATTAATTAAGTACCATTTATTTAATAGCAAACCCCCTTTTGCAAACCCCCTGTTATTTAATAGCAAACAATTTATTTAGTTCACAATAATAGCCTAATTTAGTAATGAGATTTCAGATAAAATCTTGGATTTCGGATGAGTTTCGGATTAGTCCGAGATAGGCATCTCGGATGAGTCTCAAAATTAGTCCGAGATGGGCATCTCGGATGAGACTAAAAATTAGTCCGAGATGGGCATCTCGGATAAGACTCAAAATTATTCCGAGATAAGCATCTCGGATGAGTCTTGAATTAGTCCGAGATGGTCATCTCGGATAAGTCTTGAATTAGTCCGAGATGGACATTTCGGATGAGTCTTGAATTAGTCCGAGATGGTCATTTTGGATGAGACTCAGGTTAGTCCGAGATGGGCATTTCGGATGAGACTCAAGTGAGTCCCAGATGGGCATTTCGGATAAGACTCTGATTAGTCCGAGATGGTCATCTCGGATGAGTCTCTGATTAGTCCGAGTTGGTCATCTCGGATGAGACTCTAAATTAGCCGGAAACTTATCCTGCAAGATTTCAAAATCTCTAATGATGGCAGTTAGTTGTGATAAGTTTTGAAATTCGAAAATTAAGTGATTATGGGATAATTTGTTTCCTTTTTAACGTCAATTAAGTTTATCTAATTATTTCGAAAAATATATCCTTTTATGAAATAACAGATTTTGAAAAGTTTTAATTAGATAAAATAGATCAAAACAAGAAAAACACCCCATAATCCGAATTACATTCCAAAATATAGGAATTTCTTCGAATTTCATAAGAACATAACGATGAACCCTAAAAAAAAATATAAACTTAAATTCTGGAATAATAATCCAAAATCTATGATTTTAATGATTTCGGAACAGTAATTTACCATTGAAACACTAGATCCGAATTTTAATTCATGAAACATATAATTTCGGAACAATAATTTTATAAGGTTTTATAAATTCCGTTTTCCAGATTTTAATCCCAGAATAATGGATTCAAAACAGAACTGATTTATCAACATATGCTCTGATGCCACATGTTGATCAGTTCTGCTTAAACATAAGGGAAAACATAAATAAATACCTGTGACGGAAGACAGGTCATCAGAGAATCCAGTCAGAGACGCAACCATGGAGTTTGACATCTTTGTCAGTGTGATCTAATTCCTTCCTAGGGTGTAAGATTATGATGGTAAGAACCGAACTAGGGATGAATTCGGTTTAGGTTATGGAGAGAGAGGTGGGTGGCGACTTTGATGATAATGATGTTATTGCGAATGTCTAACCCTAAACCTCTCTAATTATCTCTTTATATATACACCCAGAAGGAAATCCTAATTAGTTAATAAGGGTAATATGGTCCATCAACAATTACCAACTAATATATAATAGGATTAATATATCTTTATCTAATATAATATAAATAATTATAATAGCTACATGATTAAATATTATAAATAATATATTTAATCTTACAGCTAAGAGATAACCAACAAGCATGTGAATTAGGCGGGGATGTTGTGTTCAGCTTCAAGGTCACGATGTAGAGTGTTTTTTTGTATGAATACACGAGTGTTTTTATATGTTTTTCATGTAACACGTTCTTTTCATAATGCTTAAAACGGAGTTGGAGGAAGTGATAGTTTCCTTTCTTTATGGTGTGATTCATTTGAGTATCAAAACAAAACTGGTATGCCACTAATCTTGCAATAAACAATATCTAATTGTGTTTAACCGACACAATTACCGATTCATCGTGGTAAATGAACCCGACGTCACTAATTGAGTTTAACCGGCTGGAGAACTTCGACCCCATATAAACATATAACATTGAAAACTGATTTCAAACATATTATTTTAATATGTTTCTTATATAAATAATATCACATCATTCATTCATTTTTAAAACAGAAAATATTGAATATTGAATGAGACTAATCTAGTTGAGCAACTTTATATAAAAAATAATGTGATTGGTGGAATAAGACATCACCGTTGCGTTAAATGATACACCCGTGACAACACCAAGTGTACTTATCTATCCCCACGGATCTTAGATGCTCCTTAACATACTTTACATTGATTTGAATAGACGACTGAATTCATCATAGCCGAATGATAAGGGATACATACACTAATCGGCATTTGTCTCAATTACTAAGTGTTATGTGCCTTATGCCCAAGGCTTGATGCAAAACTACTATCGAGTCGGTGGTCTCACCAGAAGTAATCTCTATATTTCTACGGGGTAGAGGTAAGGCTGTCTACGTCTTACCCTCCTCAGACTCTACCTTAACTTTGCTATTAGTAGGATTTACTGAGTATGATGATAATAATGATGTTGGTTACTTAGTGTGGACTCAGGTACCTTCTAATGAGTTTATTTATGTGGTGTAGGTCGGATCTAGATTCCAGGCTCGAAAATAATTCGGGAAAGCTAGACGCAACCCAATTTTCGTTCTAGCGATAAACTATTTATAAAAGTACAATGAGATAATTAAATGGAAACATATAATGAGTTAATGACCATAAGTCCTTATTCTTGATAAAGATGATTATAATAGATATAGTTTAACTAGATTTATCTCGGGCATACGTAGCAGGAGGAACTCAGGCTAAAAACAAAGAAGCTCAGTGGAATACGAACAAACGATATAAAAAATGAACTCTAAAAACAGACATTATAAAATATGATGGAGGCAAACGACAGCAAGGAATCTAAGGCCACAGTGGTGGTGATAAGAGGCATGAACCATGACGGTATGCCAGCAAGAGTTGCCACCAAGGTTGTAAATGAGCCTAGCTGCTCATGAGTTACTCGAGATCGGCTCGCTAAAACTTGAATCGAATTGAGCTTAAACGAGCTCGAGCTTTTATTGAGGCTCAATTTATAAAATAAATGAGTTCAGGCTCTAAGCTTCACATGTCGAACTGGAGGCCGAGTTTCACATGTCAAGCTCGAGTTGACTAGTGAACCTAAAAAGCTTTTTATTTACATTAATTTCACTTGATATATTGAATATATATTTATATATAAACTATTATTGTATATAAAATTATAATAAAAATAAGGTTAGGAGTTGGCTACAAAGTATAAATTTCCTAAAAAGTCATAAAACACTATAATGTCAACCATAAAACATATCAAAAACCCACAAATAACATAATGAAGATTACTAAAACATCATATATGTGTGTTTTGGATGATAAGGCTCGTATTATGGAATGACAAACAATATTGTGTTTTATTTTGATTAGCATGTTGTGTTAGCTCAACGATGGTGTGTTTGAAGTTTTTTTATGGACTATTAGGGTTTGAATGTGGTGTTTAGTAATCTTCATTCTATTATTTGTGGGTTTTAGATGTATTTTATGGCTGAAAGTATAGTGTTCTATGACTTTTCACACTTTTTAGGAAACTTGGATTTTGAAGCCAAACCCACCCTAAAAAATAAATCAATAATACAAATTTTATTTAAGTAAAAGTAATAACTATAAATAATGTATAAAACTAAATAATTTAAGAAATGATAAACAAGTGAACCCATGAAAAATTATTCTTGAGTTGAGTTTAATCTTTTAGAAATAAATCTCTAAACAAGCCGAGCTCAAGCTCTCTTGCAATTAAGCAAGACGAGCTCGAGCCTATCTAAGCTTGAGCTCAACTCATTTGGTTTACACCCCAACTTGTTTACGCCCTAAGACTACAGAAAAAAATTGCCTCATAAAGGAGAGGATGGGGAAGAGGCTGACAAATCAACCAAGATTTGGCAATGGTTTTGTTAGAGATAGATATGAGGAAGAAAAACCAAATGCTCAACTATTTATAACAGTAAAATGAGAATAATTATAAATGAAAGTCATAAAAATAATTATAATAAATCCCAGCTACATAATAAAAGCTAAATATTGTATATGTATAATTAAAAGCTAAATAGTGTATATTTATAATTAAAAGCTAAATATTGTATATGTATAATATTAGTATTTAACAAGAAATAGCTCTAATAACTCGCTAAAAGTTCGAGACATTGACTATATATACACACACACATATATCATATCAGCAATTGCATATTGCATACAAATCAAAGCTTGATACGAACTTGAGTCGAATTATTATAAGCTTAGTATCAAACCGTATATGTCAAGCTTGTCTTACACAACTTCTGTAAGATTAGACTCGAACAAGCTCAACTCAAATTTGACCTTAATTAGATTGACAAAATTGTCACTCTTGTAATGAAAAGGTAAATGTGACTACAAGTTATATATCTTTGATAGCAAGAGAGATCAAATACGTATGAAGAACCATGGCTGGACTTGCCATACTACAAAATAAAAACATAGTGGTAGATCAACCGGTTCATCACTTATCATAAAACTTCCTACAAACAGTTTTAAACATTTCACAAACCTATGATCAACATACAAGCAAAAGCTGGACAATAGGATGAATCAATCACAAAACACAATACCAACTCACTGTCAACAGGCTTTCAATAGATCACAAAAGGGAAAATACATCCCCATAGATTAACGCTTTAACTGAAACAACAGGTCAATGGGTTACGGGTCAAAGTGTGTGAAACTACAGGAGCACAAAAATCAGAAGCATCTGATACTGGCCAAAAGAATCATGTCACCCAAGAATGTCAACTTTTGTGTTGTGCCATGAAATTGACGGAAAATAACATAAATCAAAGCAAAATAGCGCGGTAAAAGGTTATTTGTCGGGTCTTCTGTTCTCGTTATTCTTGTTTGGTGTGTGGAGAGCAGAACAGAGCAGGAGTGAACAGAAACATACTGTTGATTATGGTTTCATATTTGCAATCAGGGAAGTGTAGCTCTGAGTTCTTTCCTGTCTGCCCCGAATGACTGCAGAACATAAGTAACAAGTTTGATTAGAAAATAGCAATTAAAGATTATTAATAACGGGAGACAATTAAAAAAATACCTCAACCCCGAATCCTTTACGGTAAACATTGGTAAAGAGTTCAGATTCATCTGGCATCGGGCTTTCCTGTAGTTTCAGAGAAATATGGTATCAGGTTATTTATGAACCGCCATTTAAGTTGATGGGTGAAAGTAAAAAATAGAACTTTGACAAATTGTCACCTTCGCCTGAGCAATAGCGTCATCTACTTCTTTTCGAACCTGTTTCTCTATATCCTGAGAAAAATATATAATGTTTTATATGGTCAATGAAGATGTATTGAAGATTAAAAAGTGAAGAACAATAGCATGAACAACAAAGGAGGATCAGTGGATCACCTTTAGTTCCTTTTCGGTGGCTAAATCATGAGCAAGTATCAATTTCCTTATTCTTTCAATAGGATCACGTTCCTGAAAACAATGAATTACACATTATTACTATTAACAGAATTAATGATTTAATGGTTTAAAAAATATGTTCAAAAATTGACAAACCTGTCTGACACCGCTAATTTCATCACGTGTACGGTAGGTACTACCAGGATCAGACATAGAGTGACCATGGTACCTGTAAGTGTCCATTTCCAGAATCTGGGAATAATCATCAACAAGAGAATAAAGTTAACCGGGTGATCCATAATTCCATATTAAAATGCTCGTAAGGAACATATGTGACATTTCCCATGTTTTTATTGCATCGAGTAAAAGTTCAAAGCTAATTTTTCATATAAACTTTGCCAAAAATAGTAAAATCAGGGGAAGAATAAAATAGGATCCCACAGAATGAGATGCAGTTTCGATCATGTGGATCTTGATATGACATGAAAAGCACAAAAAAACTTCGACTACTCACAATAGGTCCATTCTTCAAAACATGTTCCTTTGCAAATTTACAAGCTTGTTTGACAGCAAAGGCATCCATACCATCAACCTACACAACAATTATGATCATTAAAATGAAAGATATCTATTAACCAAATTTCACAAAAATAAACATATAGAAATATAGAATTACGCAGCTTGTGTCAAGGGTATTGCTACAAAATTCATGGCAAGGAAAGAGTACTGTATATAAAAATATAAACAAACACCTAACAAGAAACAGTATGTAGCCTCGGCTCTCGGTCACCTTTTGTTCTTTCCACGCTCACGTCCAAAAAAAATTAAATCACTAATCTAAAAAAATTACCAACCAAGAGCATGCAGGTCCAGAGTTTTGAAAAACAATTTCTATCATGTTATCAAGTCACTGGTTGTGTACTTGTGTTGATAAGAAATGAGATAACATTTAAAGTTACGGCACTTTTGAAGCAGGTGTGACTTTTGAGAAATGAGAATGCAAGAGCAAGAAAAGTCGGAATAACTAATGCTTGAAAGAGCTTTTCAGTTATGGTGCATTGGTGCTTTATGGTTAAGGAGATGAAAAAATAAAACAGAGTGATAGCAGTAATAATGATAATATCAGCAACAAGTAGTAAAATTTAACTCCCAAAAAAATTTAAAAGAACCAAACTCACCTTCAATCCCGGAACATAATCCCCACGCTTGTAATAAGCAGGACTCTTTGCAGCTCTCCATTCTGCTGTACCCATACCATCTGCACATCAATCCAACAAAACTCAATTACATACAGTGTTTGTGCAGACAATGTCCATGAGCTCAATAAGCAACCAAAATATGTACACTGTTTACTACTCTTAAGTTGATGAATAAATACAAACACACTTTCAAATAGCTTCACACGATTTTGAATTCTTGGAGCTTCAATTCAAACTTCTCACCCAAAGAATAAAACATGTACTACTGGGTCAAAATTGGTCAACACTGGTCAAAATTATGGTTGGTAGGAAGGGATATGTAAAAACAACCAGAAGGATGAAGAAATTATGGAAAGTTTGCTTGATAAAAAGGTTGATATGTAAAACAGATGAGAGAAACGCAACTTCTGGTTGTGTATAGCTTATTTGGTAGTAAATAGAGCAATGCCTTGCGTACGTGATGTGCGCGCCTCAAGCATTGTGCCTCGGCTTTTTAAACCGAAGGATGTATAATTAGCAAACTAGAAGTATTACAGCTTAAGTCTCTAGACAATGTTCATGAAAGTTTAAATTAGACCCAACTCCATAACATCACTCCCACTACCAAACTAGCATACATTAAAATTACTCTTTCATAAAACATAAAGTACACAGATGGTCCCTGTGGTTTACCAAAATTTTGAAATTGGTCCCTAGCCTTTTAAAAGTACACAGACGGTCCCTGAAGTTTGCACTTTGTAACACATTTAGTCCGCATGTCCATGTTAAGGACTAAATGTGTTACAAAGTGCAAACTACAGGGACCATCCATGTACTTTTGGAAACAAGTTGGGGACTAAATGCATTACAATTTACAAACCACAGGGACCATCTGTGTACTTTCAAAAAGCTAGGGACCAAATCCAAAATTTTGGTAAACCACATGGACCATCTGTGTACTTTACTCTAAAACATAAAACACAATCAATCAGGATTTTCCTATTTCTGAGGAAAAAATAGGCCTTACAGTGATTGTTTTCGCACACCAAAATGGCAGGCAGGTCCCAAAGAGCAGCCATATTCAACGACTCAAAAAGCTGCCCTTGGTTAGCAGCACCATCACCATACATCGCAAAAGTGACATGATCTTCCTTCCTATACTTCTGAGCAAACGCTAATCCACACCCTAATGGCACCTGAGCCCCAACAATCCCATGTCCTCCAAAAAAACATGATTCCTTCTTATAAAAATGCATCGAACCTCCTTTCCCATTGGAGCAACCTGCTTTCCGGCCCATAAGTTCAGCAAAACTCTCCAACAGCGTCCCGCCGCGCCCTAGGAAGAGGCAATGGTCACGATAGGCGGTGATTATGCAATCCTGCTTTGTAATTGCAGCTTCCATCCCTATGCTAACGGCTTCCTGTTATTAGAGATAAGATTACTTAGTTATTTTAGTAGTGTTGTATTTGATTGTGTGTCCTTGTGTTTTAACCTGATTAGGCTTGTAAATGAACAGAACAAACACGAACAGGGTTTGTTCTCTGTTTGTTTAAATTTAACCGAACAAGCAAACGAACACTAACACTTAAAAGCAAACCAACATGAACACTTACACTAACGAATTTTCTTGTTCGTGTTTGTTTGTTAAGAAAATGAACGTGTTCATGTTCGTTTGTTAATATTGTAAACGAACAGTTCATTAACATAAAGAAAACAGAAACCAACATAAACTAACACTAGTAACTAGTTATAAGTTAATGTGAATACCCAAACTAAAGTCTGAAGTACTATCATCATTACATCAAACATTTCAAAACTAAACATAACCAAGCAAAGGGATTTAAATTATTTAATTCAGATTGATTTCTATTTTCTAATTAATACCAGTAATAAATCAAATTTGAATGAATAGTTAAACAAAAAGACAAATGGACATACATAAGCGAACGTTCACAAATATACATAAACGAACAGGATGTTTGTTTATGTTCATTCATTTAACTGAATCGAACTGTTAACTGAATCTTCGGTTCGTGTAATGCCTAAACCTGATTGTATCCTTATAAATATTCATCAACAATATTTAATCCATTTCACTTGTAAATTTTCACAAATCTTATGCCTATCATGTATTTAATGGTGTTTCATTTTATTTAACCTAACTGTATCCTTGTAAACATTCATCAACAAAATTCAATTCAATATACAAATCTCATACCTGTCCGTCATACAGATGACAAAACCCTCGGATCAGCTTCGATTTATACAGAGAATCCGCAGCGATCTCCATACGGCGCATAACCGCCATATCGGTGAAAAACTTCATGAGCTCTTTCGGAGTCGTATCCACGGATCTCGAAGGAGGTTCGCAGTTGTGGCCGGTGAACGGAACGCTGGTTTCGACGGTGATTGTGGTGGTGTCGTCGGTGGAGAACGGGCGGCGATGGAGGAAGGAGGCGGAGGATACAGCGGAGAGAGGTTTCAGGAGACCGGAGCTCCGGCGAGTAAGAGCCATGACGACGGTGGTTATGGCCGGTGGATGTATCGGAATGTTTAGGGTTGGTAGAAGAGGTTAGATGGAGAATAATAATAAAGAGAATAAAATGATTAGATGAAAACATAGCGAGTCTTTTATGAAGTGTGAGAGTACAAGAGTAGTTTACAAGTTTTGTCCTTCATCTTTTATCGGTTTATGATTCGAGTCTAAAAGGTTTAATTTGTTACGGTGTTGGTAAATATTAGTTTTAGTTTTATGGTACAAGTCATTAGTAGTAGTTTGGCAACACCTGTTTCCATATCAAAAGACAGCGAGAACCTAGGGCAATTTACAACACCGAACACTAAAGTCGTATTCGTTTCACGTAATGAAATGTAATTGAAGATGTAATTTGAATTGGATTTTAAAGAATTCTTGAGATTTCTAAAACATTCTCCTCGAATATTTCAAATCTCACTACCTTGCAGGATTTCAAGGGATTTGAATTCAATTCCAATTCCATCCGGATTTCATTTTATTATGTGAAACAAACATTACCTACGAGTACGACAAGTTAAAATTTTGCCTTAACAGTATATGAAATTAGGCAGTCGGCATAACTTTTCCCTTTCTGATTTATCCCTGTTTGTCACCCCCACGAGAATATTTGTATTTTTAATCTCTTCTTCAATACTGTTAATTGGAAGTTTTTTCTTAGAGAACACCAATGCTCTACATGGTTTCCAAAGGATCCAAAATGGTATATCTAGTAAGGATATTCAACGTCCGAATATTTTTTTTGAACTTGCACTTTGTATCTCATCGAGAACAAACTATTGGGTGCTGGTGCTTTTGAGTGATAATGAGTTGTCTAGCATAAGATTCTATTCCATACTTCCTTAGAAACCGGACACCTAATAAAAGAATGGTAAGGTCTTCAACTTCAAGGGAGCATAATAAGCAAGTCAATCTGGGAACGTTTAAAACCCTTTGAGCGAGATACAAAGCCATTGGAATACAATTTTGAAATAGTTTCCATATGTAACATGTCACCTTAATAGAGATCCATTCCGCGAACGTACATTTGACTCATAAAGTGTGATGCATGCATGTCTGACTATCAACTTTCTGCATGAGCTTGTTCGAGAATTCCTTGATTGATCACTTGTCTGAACTTATATATTTGTTTCACATGTATAACAATAGCATTTTACCATAGTTTGCAAATCTTCAATATCATTTTGTAAAAAGAAGGAACAATAAACATCAGGGTCGGCCCATGGGAGGGACAAAGTGGGTGACCACCCTAAGTCCACTTTCCCGAGACCAAAAGTTTTTTTATTTATTTTTTTTATATGTGCGTAAATTAAAGGATTATAATGATTATTAGCGGTTTGAGTATCAATAGCAAGCTAGTGCAGCTGGTTCGCTCCTACACTTCCATACAGGAGGTCCTACATTTGAAATTACTTTGTGGCAATTCAACCCTCGTTTGCCAGCATTTGAATTATCATTAAATAACCTTCTTTTTTACCGCCTATTACATTAACATTAAATATATATTTTTTACCATCTAAATTAAGATTAATTAACTATAACACCCTGTAAAATCGTATCCAATAATATAGCGACACGTGTTATATTTTTATTTTTAGTCTATTAAAGACTAACGAGGACTAAAAGTTGTCAACATGTTAATTTATACCTCTGAGTGACCTTTTAACGAACCGAGAGCTCGACAATATCCGGGCATAGTCCCGGGTACGCCTAATATTGGCTACGGAGGGCTAAATATGCTAAAAGGGTGTTTTAGGAGGTTCTAGGAGGTTTTATAAATTGAGGGGCTAAAAGTGTCAAACTTTGGGCGCGAGAGGCAAGGCCTTGGCCTCTCGCGGGGGCGTGAGAGGCCTGTGTTTGCAGAAAATTTCCTTGGCCACCACACAAAGGTGCCAAAAACCATTTACTCGAAACCATGGCTTCCTAAACAGCTATGCCACGTTTTAGGACACTTGTAAGCTCCCCCTTACACCCCTTAGCACCTGGCATCACCTCCTTCAAGCTCTCCAACTACAAATAGATGCAAAGGTTCAACCTTTGAACTTGCACCTTTCTCATTTTCAACTCTTATCCCTCCTCTGGAAGTTCCTAACTGAAAGGAGCATCCAACTAAGTTCTCTTGCATTCTAGGAACCTCTTGTAAGTGTTCCTTGCTCTTGCATTTCGTTTATAGGCTTTTATAGCCAAAAGTCAAGCGTTTTACGGAAAACGCTTTGACTTTCGGTTAAGACCATTATGGTCCAGCCATTGTTCGTAACGAACATGGCTAAGTGATCGTAATAAGGAAGGTGTTAGTCCCTATAAAGGGCACCTCCTGAAGATCACATTTGCTAGACCAATTGACGGGTCAAAGTTAAGTTATTAAATAATCAAACATGCCATTTTTCAGAAAAATCATAAATTGATTTTATATATGTTATGACCTGTTTTGACACTTAAACAAGTTGGTAATAATTATTAGAACATGTAAGAACATGTTCGGCTCGTCAATTTTAGTTCTAGGGTCGGTTCGCAACCGAAAGTCGTGAAGTTTGACTTCTGCTTTGACTTTCGATTCTGACCCTATTTAGATTAGTTAGCTACTGATCTAAGGTTGCATTATGATCGTAATATAATGTAGCATAACCCTCTGAGATTATATTACATGATCATAATCAGAATCTGAGTTTATGCGCAAGTTCCGTAATTATGCCATTTTTTACTAAAATGCTCTTTTTGCATAAATCAAGGTTTTAATGATAATGAACTTGAAAATGAGTTTCCTACTGATGTAATATTATAAGTAGGATTATTTGGGATGTTAAACCAGATTATAAATTAAGTTTGCAAGCAGGTCCTTGAATTATGTCGATAAATGACGATTTAGCCCTTGTGGCTCATAAAATGGTTTTAATCAAATATTTTCAAGGTAAATATTTTATCTACCTTAACATCAGTTTTCATTAAACATCGCATAAAACGTCATTTTACGACATAAGCGCCGTTTCGGTGCATAGTATGGTTTTAAACCATATTATTTGACCAAGACTTGTTACCTACTGATTTTAAAACTTATTTTAAATATATTTACAGTATGTACATGTTATAAACTCAAAATCTCAAATAATTTATAAACTATGTGTAAAATGACCAAAATGCCCATTCGGTGCATAGTTTGGTCATAAAAGATAAATTACACATAAAATTGATATCCTACTGATATTATATCATAAATAAGTTATTTTTCCAGAATACTTATAGTTATAATATTAAGTTATATTCAAGTTCCTTTTATAAGGTATGAAATTACCAAAATGCCCTTATGAGGCATAGTTTCATTTTAAAACCTTAACGGGCATATAAGTTGATATCCTACTGATATTACAACTTATTTAAAGTAGAATGGCATATAGAACTTGTCCATGACTTATCCGGTTACCCGATATCGCTAATATGCGTACGGTTAAGTATATGTGACTATTTTACGGAAATTAACTGAAATGGGTCTAACCTTGTCATTTAAGTTTCAAAATCCAGAATGTTTATAGTTTACCCATATCATACAAGTCAAAGTACTTGTCGGGTTTAAACTACATTCTATCCGGTCATCGTTTAATCAAGCGCTATACGTCTTGATCCTGTACCACTCGGTCTAAGTCTATGAATTAAATAAGACCGTTAGTATTTAATTGGTTAGCTTATGCCATAATCCAGACTAGAGCCTTCCGGTAAATGCTATCTGCACTTAATTCATTTTGGATACGGCTGAGATATTAAATCTTGCATTTTAAAACAAGACTAGCACAGGTAAATACTCTTGACTTATTTTCACATACGGGCTTGGGATACGGTAAATTATTACCGCTTGGTCAGAAATGGGATCAATCGAATGCCGGATTGTGGCTAGTAAATCCGCATATTCTGTTTTAATCAGTTTTATTTGATAACCTAAACATCAGGGTTAAATTACCGTGTCCTGGATATCCTCGGCTCATTACATCAGATAATGGCCACGACCTTAGCGCGGGGTGTAGGCATAAACCTGATAGACGCTCAAATGCAAATTACCCAAGACGTTAGGGATAACTCCTTCGTGAGTTCTAAGTGGTGTGTATTTAATCATTTCTTGGTCTCTATACTGGGCCCTGTATGTATGGACAAACATATGAATCTGTTAACAAGGTTACAAAGTAACTTTCCTAAGTTATAAAAGATTTGTGTCCTGTGCACTTAAATCAAATTTCCAAAAATGTTTTCAAAATGAGTAAGTTGGGTGTATTTACCAGCGAAAGCTAACGTATTTTCAAAAGACTAAGCTTGCAGGTACAATATGAAATAGGTCGGAAGCTGCTCGGTAGTGAAATAAGAGGATCTTGCAAATCCTTAGATCTGCCCTAAAGTCTGTTTTATATTCTTTCTTTGTACATTTCATGATCCGCCTGTGGATCTTCTATTACGAGCCTGTATATTATTTTATTTCGAACATTTGGTTTGTAATAGTAATTTTATTCTAAGACTTCCGTTGTGCCGTGTTTAAATTGACTATGATGTTATCAACTGACGTCACGATACTCCCCACTTGGGCCTACCGGTGTATGGATTTGGTTGGAAATCCGGGGTGTGACATTAACATGAATTCTGGATCATTGAACAATATTAGGGACCCATTTTTTTCTACTCGATCTGGGCTCTCGAATTTTTAATGACAACCGTAGTAGATACGAGTGGGGTTGGGGTAGTTTTTTAGTGATTATACCTGTAAATAAATCTAGTTGTTAAAGATAAGTTTATGTATTTCCAACTGATACATAAATTTCTAACCTAATAGATGAATATATAAATAAACATAGTCCAAATACAGTAATTTATACCAAAAAAAAGTCAACTTGAACTATGGATGGACTTAAATGTTATTACAAAATTTATTGTGGACTGAGATTGTAAAGTGATCCTAGTTTGGACTCCAATTTAAAATAATAGGAACAATTTGAGGATATTTTAAAAATAGTTTACTAAACTTATTATTTATCAGTAGGACCCACTTTCTAGTCAATCCAGACCCGTAACTTGTCGAAGCGTTAATACTACTCCACCCATTGGCCAGTCAAGTATGTAACGAGGGCTTGTAAAAATAGGAATCACAGGATCGAGAGTCTAAAAAAGAACACATTTACTTGTGTTTTTATCACGTCTTTAATGTTTTGCATGCATTTCATGATATAATCTTGTATATACTTTTCTTATGTTTGATTTATTTTTCTAATAAAAGAGTCACTTCTCATTATTCTGTTTTATCTTTATTTGAAAGAATCATATTGTTAAAAAGATAACTTAGTATAAGAACAAGAACATGGATTCTTTCTCTTTGTAAGTACCTAAATTTTTGCTTTTTAGGTTAAAAGAAAACTAATGTTATAAAAACATATTAGGTTACCCCACAGCCAAATTTGACACAAGTTTGAAATACTTTTTAATTCGTATACATGATAGCAACTCTTTATATCTATACTATAATAAAAGAAACCATTTGAGGATATTATATATATAATTTTACAACTTCTTAGCTACAATGAAAAAAAAAATTTTTTTTTGTGTTTTTGTCTTTTTATGGCCTATTAACTTCGACTAGAATAAATATATTTAGCTATATATGTATTTTATTAGAGACTAGATATTAAATTGAGATAGCTGAACTTCTTAAGAATGAAAGTTTGTTTCATTTATTTATATTCATATATATTAAAATAAAATCTCGATAAATAGAAATATAAAGTTTTAATATTATATTTATTTTGATTTTTATTGAAAACGGATATCGTGCTGCTATCGTAGTAAATTGAACCACTAGGTATTTTCGTTTAATCTCTTCTAATTAATTATAGATAACCCTCCTACTAAATATTATTTAGTTAAATATCTTATGGATAATTATTATTTAGTTTAATTTCTTTTAATTAATTATAGATAACTTTCCTACTAAATAAATTGTGTTTAATCTCTTCTACTTAACTCTAGATAATTATTATTTAGTTTAAATTTAATGTATACTTCTCATTTATAATATTAATATTACTTCATCTCAACAATAAAAAGAGTGATACAATTAAGAAACTAAAAGGGACGGTAAACCGGCTCCAATTCCAACATGCTAACTAAATGATTCACTCAAATGACTGCTTATTTACTTCTTGAATAACATGTTTGACTATTGTATCTTCTTTTCAATAATCATCCACAATCACCATATCTATCGCGTACCAAGTATATCCCTTAGTTTTTTTAAATATAATTTTCTTATTATTTGTTGTATAAAATCATATTTATTCAAGCCGCGTAATACACGAGAGTTTTTAAAGATATAATTTTTTTTATTATTTGGTAAACAATATTACATTTATTCAACCAATGTAATACACGTGGTTTAAAGATATAATTTTTTTATTATTTGGTATATGAAATTACATTTATTCAACCCGTACAATATAGTTCTTATAGATATAACTTTTTATTATTTAATATATAAAATTACATTTATTCAACCTGTGCAACAAATGACGTTTTTAAATATATATCGTTTTATTATTTAGTATATAAAATATATTTTTCAACCCGTTTACCACACAAGGTTATAACCTAGTAAAGATATAACTAAAATAAAATTTGTGTTAAATGCTTGGTTGGTCCCTGTGGTTTACGAAAATTGCAGACTTGGTCCCAATGGTTCACTAATTATAGAGTTGGTCCTAATAGTTGTAATTTTTACACTCAGGTGGTCCTTACCATGGATGACCGTTAAAATATTCAGTTAAATGTGTATGAAATGTCCAAAATACCCTTGTCCATTTAATAACTAAAAAAAACCTTAAACAAACATTTAAAACAAAACAAAATATCAATTACTACCCCACCCTTTAATTACGCCCCCAAATATATCTTCCCTTTCAGCAATGCCAATGACCACCGTCCAACCATCACATCCCCCTTCTTCCCTTTCGGCAATCACCCTTTAATTACCCTCATTCACCACAAAAAACATAGTCAACCACCACCTCCAGGAGACTAGGCAACCCACACATTACCTATGGTACCGCTACAACTGCTCAGCGCCACCACCACTGCTCAGCGTCGGCCGCCACTGATGCACGCAACCACCACTCCGATCGGCACACCCAGGCTAAGACGGAAAAGATTTGACTTGGCCGGAGCTTCACCGTATCCGGCAATGATCGATGAACACAAGGTGCGGTTGCAGAAAACAATTGAAGGTGAAATTGTGTGGTTAAAGGTTTGACTAATGTTCTGGGTTAGATATATATACTCAAATACAGTTGAAACGAATTTGGTAAGATTGGATCCGTTTAGGAATTAATTTGTAATAATAAAAACTCAAGGATTCGGTTAAACCATTTCATTTATTTGTTAGATTTTGTACTAGAAAATGTGTGCGATATATTAAGAATGTTTGACGGATTCGGAATCGTGAATAAAATGGATGATTGTCAATAGTTAAGGTAAATCAATGTACGGATCAACAAGAACGAAGAGTAAGATGATGGCTGATAGTATTGGTTCGTTGTGCTAGTTTCAGGTGGTGGTTCACAGTGGTGTTCGGAGGTGGTGGTTGTGGTGGCCCAAAGATGATGGCTGGTGGTTACTGGTGTTTCAGAGAAGGGGGGGATTGAAGAAGATGATGGGGTGAACCTATCTCCTTTTGCTTCTTATTTTTACTTTTATTTTTTTAATTGTGGAGGACAATTTGGTCATTTAACATCAACTTAACTTAGAAATTTAACAGATGTTAGTGATAAGGACCACCCGGGTGCAAAAATTACAACTATTAGGACCAACTCTGTAATTAGTGAACCATTGGGACCAAGTCTGCAATTTTCGTAAACCACAAGAACCAACCAAGCATTTAACTCTGAAAATAATAAAGAAACAAAACTACATATTTTTTAGTTTTTTTCCTTTTCAATTTTCCACCCGAGTCTCTTCCTCTTCTTCCCTTTCCCCTAAAGCACCATCGCCCCGTAGGCCCGCGTCACCATCCCTCCCTTTCCACCTCAGCCCATCTCACCCTCGTGAGTCCTGGACACATATCATCCCGCCCCAAACCATCCCAACTCCACTCCCCTCACCCTAACTACCGTAATTCTATCACGCTAATTCGGTAAATAGTCAAACCCTTTCCTATGTTTGTACTTATCTTAAAATTGACCAAAAAAAAATCTTTTATAACTTTGTATTAAAAATAAAATAGTAGATACATTTAACGTATACATAGAGTTGACCGTATAGAAAGCTTGACCGAATAATGATGAGACATTGTTGGCTTGACCCTTCAAAATGCAACTGGCTATAAAGACAACCAAATATCAAAAAGACCAAAAATGTGAAATTTATATGTACCAGTGCGGTTCTTACTATGGGAAAAAAAACATATTTCTAATGTTTTGAATTTTGGATTTCATAGCTGATAGGTTTCAAACAGTTCAGTTATTTCGATTTACTCGAATATACAATTTGATTAATGAGACAATGGAGAGTATATCTGCTAGAAGCACTGAATCACCTTTCCATTTTTTATGCCTAGTGCCCCTCTTAGAAGCGGGTTCATTCTTCTGCAGCCAACAGAGAGTTTGCATCATAAATTATACAGGAACGAGTAATTAACTAGACCGGTAAAAGATGATTGTTTCAAAAGCATAGTTAGCTGTTTGGCCCAGAATTTCTGTCAAAACCCTAGCATGCATGACTGTGACTCTCTCTCTCTCTCTCTATATATATATATATTTATACACACACACACATGATATTGAAGTATTTCAGCTTACCAGTGAGGATTTCAGCAGATATGATATTGAAGCATTTGTTTTTTTTTTCAACGGTAGAGCATCCACTAATCATCCATTCCTGGTGGTAATAATCAAATACACAATACAAACTGTAATTATAGCATGAGTCCCAGATTCTGGTAGCAGAACTACTGTTGAACATGCACCTAACATTTGAAAGTTAAACATGACAATTATATTAATACATGATTAAACAATAACCATGATGAAATTGATCACAGATATCACGTTATCAATTCTAAGAGATTGTATATGATTAGCATTATTAGAAAGGTTTTACCCTTCTAATTATACCCAATAAAACTGTGACATGTAACTGAGGGTAATATCATCTTTCAAGGGTAAAGGGTCATTTTACACAGATTGTGACGTAATGGCACAAATGAGTCGAATAGAAGTTGGTCAGCCTGCGGGCAAAGGGTGAAAGGCAAAGGCCTAAATATACAAACTACTAATTTCAAGATGCATTGACTGACCTACAAATGTCATCCTGCAAGTTCACTTATTGGTGGACGGTCCATCACACCAGATGCAGCTATTGCGTTTCTTTGTAATTGAGGGTCAATATCAGGCAATTTGGGAATCTAAATTTTAGAAGAAAAAAATGTTTATTAAAAAAAAAAAGACAAGCTGATGCATAATGTCATTCTCTGGAACTCTAAAAATGTACCTGTGCCAACACATCGATCGTTCTACGTAGCAAGCGTGCTAAATCTCCTTCATCCATTGCACAATCCATCATCATTTCCCTCCACGTCAGACCAGATGCCCATGCTTCTACCATACCAGAAAACTGGCTATCTAAACAGCAAGGTATCTGTATTTGAACGATAAAAAGATTTTTTTTTGTAATAATACAGGTTTATATAATCATATCTAGCACACAAATTGGTTATATACAAAGCAACTGTTTTGGCCCGTTACGGACTAACCTTTACATCATGCTTTTCTTGAAGTTGTAAGAGTGATCTTCTCTGGTCGTCTAGAAAGTCGATTACTTCTAAAACCGTGCTAGAAGGTTCATAAATATAACTGCAAGGAGCAAATTATATGAACTCACTGCAACTTAGAGAAGTTGTCGACAATGAAATCAATGAGTATATTTCAAAAATTGTCCTTAATGTTTATACCAAATTTCAAAGATTGTCCTTTGCCTTTAAAATTGATGGGATTCATACTTTATGTTTTTAAATCTTGCACGTTACGTCCTTTGGCCCTAACCCAGTTAATTTTTTTCGTTAAATCAGATCATGTGGACCTCATGTGAGGGTAATACTGTCTTTCTCATCCTAATGCATAAATTATTTAGAAAAAAAAACAAATAAAATCCAATCACCCCCCCCCCCCTCCTCTCTCTCTCTCTAACGAAAAAAATTAACTGGGTCAGGACTAAAGGACGTAACGTGAACAATCTGAAAACATAAAGTACGAATCCCGTTAGTATTAAAGGAAAAGGACAATCTTTGAAATTTGGTATAAACATAAAGGACAATTTTTGTAATTTACTCAAAATCAATTAAACGACTAGTATAAGTATATATTAAATATAATATACCTGTTAGTTTTGGAAGGTCTGACCTTGATTCCTTCCGAAACAATGCTTCCACACACAGCAGCTAACTGTGGCGGTTTAAGATTAAACAAAATTTTATTTCTAAGAACCATTGCAATCCATAGCTCGTTTTCGCCTCGAAGAGCAGCAGCGGTTTCACCAAGAGGAAATATCACATGGGTATTGATGTCTAAAGCCCTTATCTCATGTATCACATTGCTCACCTGTCAGAAGTAGTTACCGTCATCATAAAAAGTTAAAAACTACAGTAGGAATTTGTTATTTTCAGATTACCTGTGTAAACTCCATCCAGCCAGATGGTTCAATCTGCTCTAAACGAGTCATCAAACGATTTGATCTAGCTTTAAGCCGTTGGATCTTTTCCTCGGTGAACCTAGCCACATCCACTATTTTTTTATATTCTTTAAAGCCTTCTGTTTTAGCTATTTTTTTCTTCAATTGGGAAACTTTGTTTCTCTGATTCTTGTAAGATTCTACTGCATCGTAGTATGCTTGCGAATATTGCACAACCTAACCAACAAAACGAAGTAGAATATCATATGCAGACAAAAAACTTTAATCCAATCTCAAATAAGTATTATTAGTCAAACATAATGGTCCAAATGATTCTTAGGGAGTGTTAAGATGTGACAGTTGCAATAATCAGTTTTTTTAGATGCCTGTATGCTGCTTCTCAAGGCCTGTAAACGAACCGAACGTTCATGATGTGTTCGTGAACTTGTTCGGCGGGAAGTTCGTTTATTTAATAAACGAGCGAACATGAACAAATATTTTTGTTCATTTAACTACACGAACGAACATAAACACATGTTTTGTTCATTAATTTACGTTTGTTTAAATTTTAATATATACAAAAGTAGTTATATTTATATAAATATAAACATAAAAGTGGCTTTATACAACTTATATAAATATACATAATTAGTAATTAGGCTTTCTAGTAATAAAAATAAGCTGTACAATGGAACTTATCGTAGTTAATCGCTAATTTACATATAAAAAAACTAGTTTTGGTTCGTTTGTCTTCGTTTATTTTGGTCATTTATGTTCATTTATGTTATTTCAATGATGTTAATTTGTGTTCGTTTATGTTTCTTAAATTATATTCGTTTAAGTTTGTTTGTTTATGTCCATTTACACTCATGAACTGTTCGTTTAGTTTAAACGAACGACACAAACATGCCCGTTTTCTTAATGACCGAACATGAACACAAAAAGTTGTTCGCTTATATGTTTGTGTTCGGTTAAAGTTAAAGCCTCGGTTCGTTTACAGACATATATCTCATTATCCAGAGGTCAAATAATTGATTTCATGCCAGTTAGTCAGCTACAACAGAACTGATGTCTCTATTCTTTATTTTATCATAATCACAAATCACTTTCAGGTCACACAGCCAAACGTCTCCTTAGACACTTAACGATATCTTCCATCATGATATATTGGCTAGAAGTAGTTTTGTAAATATCATAATCTTCGAAACATATAAATGAAAACAAAAAACAGTGATTATTATTTATTACCTCGTTATCCTCAGAAAGACTGCTTAAAACCGGCACATTTAAACTCCATGACCATGTCTCTAACGACCCTTCCATACACCAAATAGCTCCAAGTTCGGTTTGACTAAGCTTCTGCCACTGCATCTCCATCTTTTCAAGATGAGCAGCCATGATTTCTCGAGGTAAAGCATCACCGTTATTCAAAGCAGTATTGGGGAAACCCGCTCTATACACTGTCTTAATACACCTCTCCGTGAAAAGATACCATGTGTTATCCGAACCAAGAGCCACATAATAAGATGGCCTTGTAGTAAGTTGACTTTCAAGGTCAACACCATCTACAGATATTATTTTTATAGCAAAAGAATCGTTCTCAACAACCTGTATGTAGCAAAGCAATGTGATTTTAATAAATTACTTTTAGTAATAAGTTTTTTAACACATTAAAAAAACAGAATAAAGTACACAGATGGTCCCTGTGGTTTACCAAAATTTTGCATTTGGTCCCTAGCTTTTCAAAAGTACATAGATAGTCCCTGTGGTTTGCATTTGTAACGCATTTAGTCCCCAACTTTGCCAAAAGTCACATGGATGGTCCCTGTGGTTTGTACTTTGTAACGCATTTAATCCTTACATGGACATGCTAAAACCTTTAAATTTGCAAGCTAGGGACTAAATGCGTTACAAAGTGCAAACCACAAGGGACCATCTGTGTACTTTTGAAAAGCTAGGGACCAAATCCAAAATTTTGTAAACCACAGGGACCATCCGTGTACTTTACTCTTAAAAAACACAAGCAAGGACACGTATGACGTACCATATTTTTAAGTTTTGAATCATGCATGGAATCAACATCGCCTAAATAAACAGCAGGGACCATATGTTTAGTTCCAGCATTATCATGATAATGCAAACACAAAAAAGGTAAATGTCCGTTATCCAATGTTTGCAGCAACGGTCTCAAAGAAGACATTCTTTCCATTTCCATTCTTCTACGCAGCTCTGTTCGAACACGTTTTTCTGCCTACGAGTAGAAATACAATTGTTTACGATAACTAATAAAACGAATGGATCTTGTCATTTGTCAATATCTTTTCGATGATGATAATATAACAATACTTACTCTGAGCTCTTCCTGCAAATCTGCCATTTCTTTGTATGCTGATTTCGATAAAATACTCTTGCTCTTCCTGTCAATAGCTTCATCACTAATTTCAGAAGTCAAAATCCGAATCTCGTTTTGTATTTTATTAAGTTCATCTTGAGCAGCAAGCATAACGTTACTCCCAACGTAATTTCCGAAACTCTGCTCAACTAACTTTCTTGCTTCCTCTAGGGTTCGTCCTGTTCTAGAAACTTCCGTACCGTCTCCTTCATTCGGTATCTGGGTAACTTTTGCACCCTGACTACCAGAACCCTTGATTAGTAAACGAATTGAAATTAGTTAATGGCCGCGAAAAAGTAACGATAGTTTGGCATATTACCGCAAGAAGATTGAGAACCATTCCATACGAAGCAGTAAACTGCGAAACAAGCGGTTGTAACCCAGCTAAAAGAAGTTTACAACATTCTTCAGCTCCTTCATACGGAGTCTGAACAACAACCGCATGGCCCGTTTTATCTATGCCTCTTCGCCCAGCCCGGCCTGCCATTTGAAGCAGCTCGTTGGTGGTTAACTGGATCCGCCCACTTTCACTCCTCTTGCTGAGTGATGAAATCACAGCCGTCCGTGCAGGCATGTTGATCCCAGCCGCAAGTGTTTCAGTAGCGAAAACGACTTTAACAAGTCCTTTTTGAAACAATTCTTCTATAAAAGACTTCCAAAGAGGTAAGCAGCCGGCATGGTGAGCTGCAACGCCTCTAAGTATCCCTTTCACGGCTGATTCCCTAACGGCGTCTGGATACTTGAGTCTGAACCGTTTTAAGGCCAGGTCAACTTCGCTCATTTCGCACTCGTCTAAAAGCTTGCAGTCTTCGAGATACTGAACTGCCACATCACACCCTTTTCGGCTAAAGATAAACCACACTGCAGGCAGCATATCCCTTGTTTTAAGGTGCCACAATGTATCTATAACTTGCGGAACCTAAAAAATTACAAAGTTATTGAAGATTATGTTGGTCAAATAGTAAAGAGTAAAATGCCATTTTCGTCCCTGAGGTTCGGCCAGTTTTGCGACTTTCGTCCAAAGGTTTGTTTTTCCGCATTAGGATCCAAAATGTTTGAAATCTTGCCATTTTTACCTGGCTTGTTAACTCCATCCATTTTTCTCCGTTAAGTCAGGGGTATTTCTGTCTTTTTTGTTAACTTAAAGGGCAATCTACAAGCATTTAGCATAATGTACATGAAGAAAAAGACCGAATTGCCCTTTAAGTTAACAAAAAGACAAAAATACCCCTGAATTAATGGAGAAAAATGAATGGAGTTAACGAGCCGGATGAAAATGGCAATATGTCAAACCTTTTGGATCTAGTTGCGAAAAAATAAACCTTTGGATGAAAGTCGCGAAACTGGCCAAACCTCTAGGACGAAAATGGCATTTTACTCAATAGTAAAATTTCAAATAGTTTGTACCTGTGAACGCCGAATTATGCTTTTGTCATTCTTTGAAGAAGGTGATACATCGTTTTCATACTTTCTTGAGTTCCTCCTTCTCGGCCGCTCTTCCTCATATGACGTGCCTCCCAAGGAATTAAGTTGCAGATAATTGGTTGATAACTTCCTATTCACACCGGTTCCCGTTTCATTGAGAAGGGGAAGCAAAGCTGATTTGGTAGAAAAGTGCCAATTCAAAGGAACCGGACGTTTTGTTGATGTTACTAGCTCAGTTTTTCCATGAATCTAGAACACACAAACCCAAAAGTTAAACATGATTTCAAATGTGGGATGTTATTGTAAATAGAGAAATGAGTAAAGTACATGGATGGTCCCTATGGTTAACCAAAATTTTGGATTTAGTGCCTAGCTTTTTTAAAGTATATGGATGGTGTGATTTGAACTTTCGTATCTAGTCCCCAACTTTTGCCAAAAGTAGATGGATGGTCCCTGTGGTAGGTCATTTGTATCGCATTTAATCGCTAAATGTTGGGGACTAAATGCGTTACAAAGTGCAAACCTCAGGGACCATCCGTGTACTTTTGACAAAAGATGCGTTACAAAGTTCAAACCACATGGACCATCCGTGTACTTTACTCTAGAGAAATATACCTTATTAATCCAACCAGATAACTCATCTGGATTTGCTACAGTTGCTGACAAGCATATAAGCTGAACTTCTTTTGGACAATAGATAACCTATAAAATGCGTACTTACACAAAGTTAAGACTACACCAACGGTTCAAAGATTTAACAAACTTAGGGCAGGGAGAAAACGCACTATCTCTTCCCAGACTGTACCCCGCGATATGTCACTAAGATAGTGTACTTCATCCAGAACAATCACATCAACGTTGAAAAGTCCACTTTCCGATGACATAATTCCGACACTGCATTTAAAACGATAGGTAATGTATGTAGTTTGCATACCTGGGCAATCGCTTATTTCAAGGAAATAGAAATACGAAGAACTTACACAGTACACACCTCTGATATAACATGTTCCGAAGGATCTCAGTGGTCATAATTAGAACAGGTGCGTCCCTGTTGATGGCAGAATCTCCAGTGAGAAGACCAACATTGTCTTCACCAAATGCATCACTGTAAAACCAAGAACCAAATGTGTTATCTTTATTTCTAATATAGTTTATGTTTAGATGTACGGGTGCTAGATACCAAAACTCGCGGAATTTCTGATTAGATAGTGCCTTAAGAGGAGTAGTGTAGAACAATCTTTTTCCTCTAGCTACTGTAGCAACAGCTGCAGCTTCAGCAATCAGAGTTTTACCCGCACTTGTGGGTGCCGAAACTACAACTGAAGAACCTCTCAGAAAAGCTTGGATTGCTAACCGCTACAAAAAGTCAAAGTTAACATTAGCAAGCTTTAGACATCATTAGGGAAGTAAACGAGCCAACACGAACCGGATGAGGCGTTGTCCATGTTTGTTCATTAAGCTTTTATTGGACAAACAAAGCGTTCACGAACACGTTACCGAACGAAATTTTGTGTCTGTTCGTTAAGGAAATGATATTGTTCGTGTTCATTTGTTAATTTCATAAACAAACACAAACAGACACAAATGAAGATAAATTATCATAAAAAATAATAAAAATGAACATTCTTAATCTCATGTAATAGAAATTAAATTTTATAAGAAGTTTTAGTTTTAATAAACTAATAATTAAAAAAATAAAGATATAAGAAGTTTAATTGTTAGGGTAATAAACTAAAAGATAAAAAATAAAAAATATATATATAAAAACCTCTAATAATAGAACTTAGAACATAAACAAACAAACAAACGTAACCGAACAACATTAACAAAGATAAACAAACATATAACCGAACGTTCATGAAAACAATTGAACGAACCCAATCTCTGTTCATTTTTGTTCATTTAATTAGAATGGAATTCTGCATTCATGTCCGTTCATTTATTTAACGAACAAATAGAAACAAACTTCCTACCAAATGGTTCACGGACAGTTCGCTGAATGCTCGTAAGATAGTGTTAGGATAACCAATTCTACAACTATATTTGGCAAATCTATTCTAATTCTAACGGTTTCATCATCATCATCATCATCATCATCATCATCATACTCAAATCCCACAATTGCAAGGCTAAGGCTGAGGAGGGTAAGATGTAGACAACCTTACCTCTAATTTTAACGGTTTAAAAACCACATATGAAATCAGTAACAGCAGTTTACAACAAAACCGATTCCTAGGGTTCCAACTAGGGCTGCAAATGAACCAAACGTTCGGCGAACATTTTGTGAACCGTTCGGCGGGAGGTTCGTTTGTGTTCGTTCGTTTATTAAACAAACAAACACAAACAAGAAATTCCGTTCATGTAGTTAAATAAACGAACATGAACAGAGGCCGTGTTCGTTTGTTTATGTTCATGAACGTTCGCTAATGTGTTCGTTTGTGTTCGATAGTTCATTAGTGTTTTAGTTTTTATATTTTATTTAAATACTTCAAAATTCCGACAAATTAATATCTAATAAGTGTAAGTGTATTATATGTTATGTTCATGAACATTTGTTTGTGTTCGTTTGTTTCCATTTGTGTTCATGAACATTAGTTTGTGCTCATCAACATTCTTTTATGTTCGTTGCCTAAAATTGACAAACAAACACAAACGAACAAATTCATTTCCTTAACAAACAAACACGAACATAAAATCTCGTTCGATCAGTGTTCGTGAACTGTTCGTGAACACATATATTTCTTAATAAACGAACACGCACAAGGTCTGGTTCGTGTCCGTTCGGTTCGTTTGCAGCCCTACAAATTTCAACTTATGCAAACATAAACAACAATTATCGAACACTGAATATGAAATTTCAAAGTATGCAGAAACAAAATCAACCTGAAACTTATCAATCCTGAAGTTATAAACCGAAGAAAGTTCATCAACATCCAAAATTCCATCACCATACTCTCTTACATCATTCCGAATCCTCTCAATCCTCTGCCACTTAAACTCCTCAAACCTAGAATGTTCTACAACAACAACATTCTCATCACTCTCAGCCTCAACCTCATCGTCACTATCCGCCTCAATCACCTCATTAAACTCCGCATCCACTTCATACTCCTCCGCTGCTTCCTCATCGTCTTCGTCATCTTCTTCCGTATCCGAAACCGGAGACTCGCCTACTGGCAGATTCGATCTCGGTAGCTTGTAATTGCACCGAACATTGAAGTGGAAAGTGTGGTGGAGAGGTTGAAAGGATGTGTGGAAAGTGAAAGGGAGGATGTTTGGTGAGATTTGAGGTTGAAGTAATAATGGTGGAGAGAGATTTTAAAATTAGGGTTTTGAAGGGGGAAGATCGAAGAAGATGAAGGTGAAGAAGATGCGAGTATGTTGTTCATGGCGGGATGGATGAGGTTGTGGCGTACGGTTGTGTACAACAATAACATTTGGGTTGGAGTAACGTGGTCATTCATACGACGTCGTTGGAATATTCTTTTTTCAATATAATTTCTTTCTTATTAGATATTTGGAATATTATTATTACTCGTACCGGATTAGTCCCAGAGGTGTTTGGAAAAAACCGTAACTAAATAAAAACTGTAAATAGAACCGTAACCATAATTGAATAAATCGATTCAAATAACGAATTCGGTTGTTAGTTTGGTTTCTAACGGAATGGTGAATATGGTTTTTGGATCCATAATTTTTTATTTGGTTTATTTGGATAATAAAATAAACCATTAATTTAACTAATTATTACATAAAATAATAAAGTTCAATAAAGTATATACAATTGATCAGCCAAAATACTAAGTCTAATATTTAAGTGTATGTATCCCCATGGTTGCATCAAATGTTGATTAAAATACATGTTTGTTTATTAAATTTTTTTCATTTTATGTATGCAGGTTCACTCGAGAGACTAATGTTTTAAGATTATTAATATTTTGTGACGTTAGATTTGTTGACTATTTATAGTTTCTATAATCTCTTTTGAAGTTTTAACTTTGTGATTATGTGTGGATTGTTTTATGGATGTGTTTATTTTATTTTACTATGTCTTTTATTTATAGATTGTTAGGTTCAAATTTGTTGTTGGCTTGGCCAGTCTGATGTTGCATTATGGACCGCATTATGGTCATGGGCGCACCGGTGTCGGCAACTAAAGGGTTATTATCAACGCAAGTCCCTTTGGTATATTGGTACCAACTAGCTTCACGTGGGGATGGTGTCTTTGGGTTGGGTGCATATGAGGTGGTTCCAAGATTTCACTACCTTCTTAACAATGAGCTACTACAAGCAGTTTCAAGACATGAGACGTGATCTCGATGGGCTTTTTGTTTTGGGTTGGGATCCAATGTGTACTTATTGGTTATGGTGCATATGGGAAAATGGTTAGATAGTTCGCCTTGTGCTACTTGGAAAGATTGTAGTTTTTGTGAACGCTTTTGGGTAGGTGCTTATGCGTGTACGACACAAAGTAGATTTAGGTTCTTTTGCAAGGGCGGACATACCCTATGTCAAGGGGTAGCCTCTGCTGCCCTTGACTCGCTCACGATAGTGTAATTTTTTTTTATTTTTTTCGTTTTTCAGATTTCGTTGCCCTTTAAGAAATATTATGTTACCCCTTTCCAAAGCTCAAATAATTTTTATACTACCCAACTAAATACCCAATACTTATAAGTCCAGCGATTATAGCCCAAGTCCCAACTCCCAACCCAACATTTGAACAAAAAAGAAAAAGAACGAGCAGTAGTAGTTCAGCGACATTCACATCCCTTCCTCAGAAAAGAACGAGCAGCAGCAGTTCAGCGACCTCTCCCTCCCTCCGTCCTTTGCCGTCGCGGTCCGCTGGGTCTATTATAACCACCGTCCGCCACCATCCTCCACTCCAATCCATCCTCAAGTCAAATTTGGTGTTTTCTAGTCTTACTTTGTTTTTTTCCTATTGTTTATACTTTATGCGTTATGAAAAATTGAATAATTTATGATTGTTTAATTGCAAATTACAATGTTTTCAACTAGTTATAGTTATGTGCAATTGTTATAGCCTTTTAGGGTTTATGTGAAATTGATTTAGGGCCTATGTTTTTTTTTATTTGTCTTATAAAATTAGGGAATTTGGAAGTTGAAAGATGAAAAAACAAACTCTTATTAGTAGTCTTTTTAAACGAAAATTCCAAGAAAATGATGATTTGGGTCCAACTCCTAGTTCAAATATTGTTGATGATAAGCAAGAAAATGAAGATATTTGTCCAAGTTCAAATAATGATATTGATATGCAAGAAAATGAAGATATCGCCAACTCCAAGTCCAATTATAACATCGGCTTCAAGTCCTTCAACACGAAACAAAATTGATTTGAACGATCTTCCTTCAGATCCCTCCGAAAGACCACCTATTACTAGTTATCATCCTAATCAAATAGACGACATAAGAAGAGCGCATCTTGTTAAAAAAAAAAGCTTTCAACCACGAGGTCATGACTTTAAACGGACAAACTATTCTAGTGGCCCGAGACGTTTTAGTGTTAAATGGTCTGATAACTATCATTGGTTTGAGTATAGCACTAAACAAGAAAAAACATATTGTTTATGTTGTTACTTGTTTAATGAAAGCGTTAGTAATAAAGGTGGAAGAGAGACTTTTGTAAGTGGAGGTTTTGTAATTGGAGTAAACTGTGACATCTTTTTGTGATAAAAACAACATTAAGATGTTAGATATGGCGGAAAGTTATGGTAATCAAAGAAACTGAAAGTATGTCATTACTAACCGACATCATTTTGAAGTTGAGGTTTTTAATACGGTTTTGGATATGCACCTTCAAGAACTTAGAAACCGATTTAGTGAGGTCTCAACTAGTTTGATACAAAATATGTCGGGTTTAAATCCTTTCGTTTGCTAAATTTGACATATCTAAGATACTGACTTTTTCTAAGATGTATCCGAATAACTTTAATAAAGAAGAAAGAGAGTGTCTTGCGGGTGATCTTTCGACCTTTTATCACACATTAAAGGAAGATGATAAATATGCAAATTTGACTGGATTGAGTGACCTTGCTCGTGTAATGGTGGAAACCGGAAAAAATGAAACTTTTCCTTTGGTTTATCGAACATTGAAGCTAGCACCGGTTTTACCAGTTGCAACCGCAACTGTTGGAAGTTGTTTTTCTAAAATGAAGCTTATCAAGACGGATTTACGCAATCGGATGGGTGATGAGTATTTGAACAATGCTCTAATTTGTGCGGTCGAAAAATAAAGTTTTTGTAAAGTAAAAGAAGAGGAGAAAACATTTAGGTATATGTTTAAATTTATTTATTACCGCACTACTATCGTTGTTTCGTTTACATTGTATAAAGTACGTTAATTTTTTTTTGAAACGTTGCCCCTTTAGTAATTTTCTAAATCCGCCACTGTTCTTTTGTATCCCGAGACTGAGTTGTATGGTTTCTTATTTTTTTAGTCCCCATAGCATGTTTTGGGGATGATACGGGGAATGCCTCTTTGAAGGTGTAATTTGTATTCATTGGGCCTTATACAGTTTGCGGTAGAGATGGGCATAAAAACCGGTTCCGAACCCGAACCGGTAGAACCGAACTGGAACCAGTTCCAGTTCCTACCCGACATTAAGTAGAACCGGTTCCGGGTTCAAAATACCCGTTGGTTCCAACCCGGTTCCACAATTTTACCATTTGAATCGGGTAGTAACCGGTTTCTAACCGTACCCGGTTCCTACCCGTACCCGGTTTTACTAGTACCCGGTTCCATCAGTACCCGGAAATGCAGTTCTAGAAGGAACCGGTTATACCGTTAAAATGTTACCGTTGGAACCGGTTATAGCCGAAAAAGTGGAGACTAACGATAGAAAGAAACACAAAAATAACAAACACAATAGAAAGAAACATTACACAAACTTTATTAAAACACCAAACCAAACGGGTTACATCAAACATTTGAAGAACCGGTGCCGGAACCTTCTCCCGTCTCATTTTTCTTTGCCTTCGTCACTGGGCAATGCCGCTCAGTGTGTTTCTTAAGGGTTGAGTTGGCTGCGGCCTTCATAAATTTTCCGCAAGCTTTGCATCTAGCCATCTCGTGGCTGTCGGACATTAAACAGAGATCAAAATTCTTCCATATAGCTGGGTTTCTTTTCGTCTCTAAGACCGTAACAACTTCTTCGTTGCATGCCATAGGTATTTTGCAAGATTTTAGAAGATGATTGAGTTTGTAAGTTGATGATGATGAGTGTTAAGTTTTGAAATGGTAAGTAGGGAGGGGTTTATATAAAAAAAACCGATTTCGACTGCCAGGAACCGGTTCCCAACGGTAACATTTATCAGGAATCGGTTCTGAACAGTAAAAAGTCAGGGTTTACTGTCAGGAACCGGTTCTGAACAGTAAAAGTCAGATTTTCGACTGTCAGGAACCGGTTCCACACAGGAACCGGTTCCACACCATACCCGGTTCCATAATACCCGTACCCGGTTCTACACGGTTCCATATTCTTGGGTGTGAACCCGGGTAGGAACTGGACCCGGTTCCACACCATACCCGGTTCCAATGACATCCAAGCAGAACCGGGTCCGGGTTGGAACCGGTTCCGGGTAATAATAAAACCCGATTATGCCCATCTCTAGTTTGCGGGGTGATGCCTTTTATCCAAGAAAAAAAATTAGATATAGTGAATTGAATGTGATAACAAATCAAAACACGCATGATAAAGATGTAAATTACATACTACTATGCATAAAGTATTTATACCAAACGAATAAAATCTTATGTAAAACGCCTTAAAATTAAATAAAAATTATCATCTTATCCTATAAAGATGTATTTTATAATTGTATTGGATAACATAAGTTATTATGGTCCTTATTAACAACCAAACCAAAACCCTTCATTCACCAAAAGTGCGATCATTCCTTGGCAAGTAGCTAAGCAAGAAAGGAAGACAAAACAAAGACACCCACCACCAAAAAAAAAACCAACTTTACAAGCCCATGCCAAGACATAAAAACTACACCAACTAACAAAGGAGAAAACTTGCACCTTGGATTGTTTCAACATCCACAAAACGTGGTCTCTTAGATATTCTCCACTGAGTTTGCCTATTAAACACCTTATCATTGTGGTAGAGCCACAACCTCCATAACATCATGAAGAAGATAGAATATACTACCTCTTGTGTCTCGTAAATGAAATAATGATATATCAAAAGTGACTAAACAAAACATATATCACCAAGATTCTTTGCATATACTCGGAACTTTGTTAAAGACAATCAGCTGATCTTTTCACAAAAAGCAGTCATTACAACAATTTTCAGGAAACACGTTCATGATATTGGCATGTGTTATGCACGGAGAATGTAATGCCAAATTGCAAACTGAGGAGCTATAGACTGCACTCTTTTTCCCTTAATTAAGATTTTTTCCTATTGGGTTTTTCTTTAGTAAGGTTTCCAATGAAACACTACTTCAAGATCTTGAAGTTTGCAAAGTGTCATCAAAAGAGGACTGTTATGAATATTATTATATTTTTACCATATAGATCAAGAATTACCATCTAGATCTACCAAACAAGTGAATGAACCATTTGTCAAAATTATGGTTATAGATAATGTACCATAAACTTATATAAGTACAAATACTAATACTAACCGAATGTAGAAGAGAAAATGCATATCATGCATGCACTTTTATAAATTATACATTTCTCCACTTCTTACTCTTATAATCTTTCTAAAGTTTTTAACTCTTAGCACTAATCTTTTGTTAACTCTTGTTATATTTTCCTCTTCTTTTATGTAATGCTTGCGTCTCGAGGGCAAGGGGTTTGTCACGGTTACATGATGGACGAAGGCCAAGATTGGATCTAGGTCTACGGTATCGTCGTATCAAGGTCAAGTGACCATGTATTTTTTTCTTTGTATATGTAATTTGTATTACCGAACCTCGAGTGACCCTGCATAGTGGCATATGTATCACTTTAACCAATTTAGAAAGATAATGACAGATGGAAATAGATCAAAGGTAAGAGAAAAATATTTTAACAAAATATTGATAGTTTCTTACATTTCTGAATCTGAATTTTAAGAGCACTCACAAGTCACAACGGAGTTGGTATAATGTGTCTTTAAATTATAAGGAAAAATAAGGTTTGTGTTAAATTTTGTTCTTATTCATAAAATTATATGGAATTAAATTGTGGAATATAAAATATACCAATTCTTTAATTATTTCTTTAAAATTATATGGATAAGGAATGAGATGTGGAAGGTTTTTAGAAAATAAACAATTTTGTATTGAAAAATGAGTTTTTATAAAATTATGAGGATAAGGATAAAAAAAACTTATCTGAATAGGGATAATAAATAACTTTGTCACCATCTTTTTTGTTTTTTTGCATGTTAACATAAAGTGAACGTAGGTCATATGTGTTGTGGTTTATTTACATCTAATTACTATGTTTATTTATTTGGTTCTTATGTATGTATTACAAATTAACACCACCAATCTACCATATTGTTTCTTACATTTTGAATTTTGTTTTCACTCACCTACGGTTTTTAATATGGTTTAATTTAATTAACAAAACCTTTAATAAGACTTAATCATCTTTACATTTATTATATGCATAGTCATCAAATGTCTATACAATGTGATTTATATAGGAGTTGTTTGATTATTAATTATTGCATTAGTATATTTTGAAATTAGGGCCAAAACTTGTTCATTATAATATTTTAGCTCAAAGTAAGACTAGTGTATGAATGGCTGATAATTTTCGACCCAAATAAAAAAAGTTGTGAATCAAGTTAATATACACCAAAACTCTTAACCTCAATAGAAAATTATTATTGAGTATACCATCGATGAAGACGATAAGATAGGGAGAGGCAAGAGGTTAACAGAATTAGATAAAAGGGTATCTTGATTTCTCCGGAAGAGCAGAAGAGTAAGTGTTATTTTTATATTATTTTGCTTTAACTTTGTTTTAATAAATGGAGGGGTATAATGATAATTTTCTAAATATGTTAAATTTTGAACATAGGAGCTATCCTAATTGAACAAAGAAACCATGGATTTGATCTCTAAAAGTTGAAACGGAATGCGTAACACAAACTTACATAGTCCATCTAAATTAAAATCTTTTGATTAATTAATCAACACAATTCCATATACCAAAATATCAATTATCTATATGTATGTTATATAATAAAAAAACTATTTAATGGACACTTGTCTTCGTATTAGACCATGTATCTTTTGATTTTTTTATAGATAATTATTATTTATAGATAACCCTCCTATTAAATATTAAAGTTAAATGTCATTTTAGTCCCTGTGGTTTGGACCATTTTGCTAGTTTAGTCCAAATGTTTTATTTTTCGCCTGTGGGTCCAAAAATGTTTTACCATTGCCATTTTCGTCCACTGGGTTAACTTCATCCATTTTTTTTGTTAACGAGAAGGGAATTCGGTAATTTTATATGTAATTCTGTTAACTAGAAGGGCAATTTCGTCATATAAAATGACCGAATTGCCCTTCTCGTTAACAGAAAAATGAATGAAGTTAACCTAGTGGACTAAAATAGCAACGGTGAGACCTTTTTAGACCCACAAGCGAAAAATGAAAATTTGGACTAAACTGACAAAATAGCCCAAACCAGAGCGACTAAAATGACATTTAACTTTAAATATTATTTAGTTTAATCTCTTATGGATAATTATTATTTAATTTAATCTCTTCTAAATAATTATAGATAACTCTCCTACTCAATATTATTTAGTTTAATCTATTCTACTTAGTTATAGATAATTATTATTTAGTTTAAATTTAATGTATACTTTTCATTTATAATATTATTTATTTGATTTTCTATCATATTATCTTCATAGTATATATATTACTTAATGTGTCATATAATGGTTGCAATTTTTAGTTTTCTTTTACCCAAATTATTACTTCTTTTTTATAGACGCCTACTTTTTATTTGTAATATACAAATTTACTCTTATTCTTTTCGTTTATATAATTATCTCTAATAAACTTTAAACTTTTACTATAGTATATACAATGCTAGACATAAAATCAAAAAATATTTTTAATATTAAATCTTATCCTACTTTAAATGTTGAAAAATAATTATATTTTTCTAAAATATTATCCTTAAATTTAAATTGTTAATTTAAGATATTTTTAAATAACCAAATTTTTTATCACCAGAACGGAACTTTGTATTTATATATTATTTATTTCCTTATAAAAAATTATTATATCGATTTTATTACATAATTTTTAAACAAATGGTATATAACTTTCAATATTACTTTATATATACAATTAGATTTATTACGGATTTTTTAAATATAATTCATATTTTATCACATAAATGGCTGGTTATTTGCTTCTTGAATAACATGTTTGACCATCGTATTTTCTTTTCAATAACCATCTCTGCAATCACAATATCTATCGCGTACCAAATATATTCATTAGTTTTTTTAATATAATTTTCTTATTATTTGGCATGTAAAATCATATTTATTCAATCCGTGTAATTGACGAGTGTTTTTAAAGATATAACTTTTTATTATTAAATATATAAAATTATATTTATTCAACCCGTGCAATAAATGAGGTTTTTAAATATATATTTTTTTATTATTTAATATATAAAATTTATTTATTTAACCCATGTAATATACGGGGTTATAACCTAGTTTATCCATAATTTATAACATCGTTCCAAGTTATTGACTCCATTTGATTAATCAAGAGAATTCCTATATACCAAAATATCAACCATTTGTCCATTATTTATAACATCGTTCTAAGTTATTGACTCCATTAATTAACAACATTGATTATAATTTCCTTAATTCATATTGAACATGGATGACAATATTTTAAAAGACTTAATACTTCGTGTATTAAATAATAAGATGATATAAAAACCGACTTCAAATATTCGTTACACATAATTCTAATATTTCAAAGTTTTAATTTCTAACACACCATTTCCCGCTTGCGGTGTGCACATATAATGTATATATGTGTGGGCCCTCGCGGGGCAAAAGTGAAATTGAATTAATTTTAACGTTGTTTTACTAATTTCGTGAAAATAACGTTAAAAGCGGCGAACGGTTAATCATGCATCATGTGGTGGCGTTGACAACCAAAAGATAAAAGAGTACATACACTAATAGACATTTGTCCCGATTGTTGAGTGTTAAGTGTTTTATATCCAAAGCTTGATGCAAACTACTATCGAATCGGGGGTCTAACTGGAAACAACCTTCTCTATTCCTACGGGGTAGAGGTAAGGTTGTCTACATCTTACTCTTCTAAAATCCTACCTTAGCTTTTCTATTGATGGTATTTACTGAGTATGATGACGACACACACATTTACCATATGATATATTTTCTCAATTTTTTAACTACGTATTCGGTTGGGCTGATTGGGCAGTAGATCATCTAATGACATATCCATCCAAAATACCCGAATACCCGTCCCACGTATTTTAGTTTTTTTTTTTGCCATCCCTATCGTGCAAACAAGTGATCGTTCTATTATAGTCTTGTGTTTTTAAGTATAAAATGACTCATAAAAGGCAAATGTTAAAAACAAAAGTAGAACAAATAAACATGGTTCCTACTGTCTTCTTTCTCATATAAATCTATTTTTTCATAATATACGATTATTTCAGAAACTGGATTATATAAAAACTAACGAATAATTGTCGAAAATAACTCCTCGGTCAAAGTCAAACTGAGCAAGGGAGATGTTTGTTGCTATGCAAGTACCTCATCCAATTGCTTCTCATGGTTCCATGGGAGGAAGCCTAGACAACAGAAGCTTCTTGAACTTCAATGCTTTGAGAGCACGACCTTTTGAAATAGTAGCATGATCAACAGACTGGCTCGGCCCGATACGACTAGTTATCCTTTTTCTGCGCATTTGCACCATCGAATCTGATGTACCCATCACATAATATACCTGCCACACACCGTGCCCAAAGGTCAGAAAATCCACAACTTCTTTTCCATTTTACTAGAACAGGCAGGTTCAGGTTTAGGGTTTCACAGGTAACTTTTCGAATGGGCCGAGTTGGCCCGACCCACTTTTTGTCTACATAACAAATGTTGTCAAATATGATTTGCACTAAATTATACAACGATAATGGAAAAAAGATATAATCTTTTTTACATTAAAATTAGTAAATTACACTTTGGACAATTTTCTAACCATTTGACTTGTTTCCTTTTAAACTATTTTAACTGGATTTTGCTAAAATTATTGTACATAAAAGTAGGACCATTTTAGCAAAAATTCTATTTTATTTTTTTACCTGTTTGACCAATTAAAGCTTATAATCTGAATTTACCCATGCGAAATTAAAGCATTCAAGATGTTTCGAGTATCAGTCAATTATGTACAATATCTTCCAATAGAGATCAATTATGGAATCTTAGAACCAGATCGATACAAACAAACAAACCTACCCATTAATATCCTATTCGTAGAGTAGGGCCCGGAGAGGGTGATGTGGACATTATTTATAATGATGAAAATGAATAAATAGTTACCCTTTGACCCGTTAAAGATTTATAATCTGAATTGACCCATTCATAAGTAAACCGGTCAAAATAGCCATGAACTCTAGGCATTTTACCATGAACTCTATGAGTCCCATGAGAAATTTGATATCGTACTTGGTGTAAGTAACATGTTTGAGTATATGTCAATTATGGGAAATATCTGCTGACATAGATTAATTACCGAATCAATGCATTATCAATTTATTTATAATATAATGATGAATATAGATAAATGGGTAAAACTCTTGATTGGATCTTTTAGAAATGGAAGTTTACGACTTTTCTTATTGCACAAAGAGATTTAGAATTACCTTATGTATAAAGGCAGCTATCTTGAACTCAAGCCCATTTACAATATGAAACTTTTCCATAGCCTTTGCCATTGCCAAGTCCACGTCTTCACACGCATATTTCCGCTTATTCCTGAAAACGCAGAAACCAAAATTGTTTAAAAACCGACAATTATATTGCACTATCTATTTGTAATGGAGCTTAAAGTATTCTTGACACCCGGTGTGTTTAAGATGTAAGTTAAAAAAAAATAGATATATAATGCATGAATGGCATTAAACTATAAATGAGAACTGCATACCTCTTCAAGAAGATTCTATGCCTCTTTTTCTTAGGATTAACTGAAAGGAGTTGGGAGTTTAGATATGTTGCAAATGTCGGGTCCAATGAAGCAGCCGGAGGTTCAGATTTTTCATATGCAAAGTTTAAAATCTGTATGGTTAGTCGGGTTTGTCTATGTGTTTCCGGGATAGATGACTGCAGCAAAACAATACTTGTTAAACTAGACTATAAGGTAGACATTGCAATTTCAATCAATTTAACTTTATAAACAAAATTAGACCACTCACACAGTCGAACCGGAAGATCTTGGAGTCGTTGACAATTACGCTGGCGTTTGCGTTATAAAGTTCGTTTACGAATCCCTCCTTCCTTAAACTTTCATATGCATACAAGTCAAGCAGCTTGTTATTAACCTCATCCATGGTAATTGCTAGTAGCTGCGGAAGGCATTGATCAACGATCAAACCGGATAACAATAATATGTAAATAACTAAGAAAGAGAAATGACAATATTACCAATTTAACAAGCTTGTCAATTAGCTTGTCCAATGTGAAAACGGGAAATGACCAAGTGCCGAGAACAGCCCGACATTCATCTTCATATTTTGCGCTATCAATAGCACCATCAAGAAAACTATAAAGTAGATCTAAGAATCTGTATTGCAGAAGAAAAAAAAAACTATGTTATAAGAATGGCCGTGGAGAAATTACATATACTATAAATATGCTATTTTGTCGCATCAACCAACTTTGGCCCATAAATTTTGACAATAAGAAACTTTAGTCCCTCAACTTTGATAATGACGTATTTAGCCCCTCAACTTTGGTAATGACATATGTAGCCCCTTAAGTAAAACAACTTTAGCCCCTCAACTTTAATAAATAACAACTTGAGCCTCTCAACTTTAATAATGACATGTTTAACCCCTCAACTTTAATAATGACATGTTTAGCCCATTAACTAAAACATCAAATAACTTTAACTCTCGCGATTTGCTTATTTTTGTCTACGTTTCAAACCCGCTGCGTAGCGCGGGTGATAACCATTAGTTTGGTTAAAACGGAAAATAGACTTCAGTTAGTAAAGCTAAAACACCTAGCGTAAGAATCATTAGGCGTTGAATCATTTGAGCTTCTCCATCTCTCAACTAGAGACTTCTCTTTTGCTTCCTCTAGCCTTGAGTACAGTATCTGTTAATTAAGGAAAGAGATCAATGAAAATTAAACAAACAAATGAAAAATATTTGTATGAATATGCAATATAAAACACAAGCTTTACTTGATGAAGTCTGAAGAAAACATAGAAGTCATCATTTCCATAAAAGACCCGAGATTTTCTCTCTTTATTATTAAATGCTGCAGGAAGATGCAGCATTACCGGCTTCACTCTTTCTAACAAATTTTCTACTGGATAGACCTCGTCACCCATCCCGTACGCCACATCATCACTCTCACCGTTGTTATCATGGTCTGCATCAGGAGAGAGGTCCTCTTCATCACCAGATTCACTTCCTGTATGCTCCGAATGATCAGATTTGGAATAACCGTTCTCTTTAACACCACTGCTATCATCTAACATTCTAGTTCTAGAAGCTGACGGTACTGCTACGCCACTTTTAACAGCATGATTGGCTGTTTTTGCAGCGTTTTGGTCAGCTATGCGTGAAGACCGAGGAGGAACACCTAGCATAGGTTCCACGAAAGTAGTCCAGATCTTCACAGTCTTATTAATTTGTTCAGGAGAACCCGCTTGTGCAACAGCATATTTCATAACCTGATACAAGTCTTCATGGATGTCCAGATCAGAGTACTTAAACTCTTGATGTGGAATAGTGTTTTGTTTTCCTCCAGGAGCAACACACTGACGAATGTTATCTTCTACAGATCGTTCTTCACTCATTTCCTTGATTTCAGCCAACAAAGCTGCAATATGAAGAGAAAACTACGAATATTATAATAACTAGATTATTGCCATAGGTTGCACGTTGCAGTGGCGACACCTTAGTTGTTTATAGCTTGTGACACGTTATGTGATGTGTTAATTATACGGAAACGCGTGTTTGAGCGTATCCAATCTAAAGCATAGTGGTTACAAAAGAAACAGATTCAAACCCAAGTTGGTTCGTTTAGTGAGGGTTCCACCTAACAACTACACCATCATTACCTTTGCATCAAGACATAGCGGCGTCAAAACGTACAATAACTTGAATTTATACCATCGAATTAAATCGTATTATACTTGAACCGACTCGTTTACGTCAAAACATATACCAACCGAAAACGTACACAAAAATAAGCACGAAAAAGTATTATATTTTTCCAGAACCGTTTCCAAAAAAAATTATGTCGAAACGTGAATTTATACCGACACGTACATTAAAATGTCAAAACGTAGACCAACCAAAAACATACATAAAAATAAGCATGAAAACACATTATATATGACCCGACTCGTTTTCGGAAAACTTACGTTCAAACGCGAATTTATAGAGACACGTACATAAATTTAACCATCTGAAAAAATATTTTTTTTTTATTTTAAGCTAAAGAATGAAAATACGGGGATAAATTTGAAAAGTTTGAACCCAAGGAGTGAAAATGACAATTTATAAAGTTTGTAGAATATTTTCTAAAGTTTAGGGCTGTTTTTGTCAATTTAGAAAAATCAAGGTTGTTTTCTGTCTTTTTAAGTATCTAAATTATAATATAAGATTCCAATTAATGCCACATGGCAACACCTCCTCCTCCTTCAGTCAAATTTCCCAACCTAAATTTTTTATGTTTAAATACTTCTTTGAATTAATTAAATAAAATTCATAACAATATTTCCGTGTTTATCTCATCATCCTTTCGCCCATGATAATATCCGAAGAATTATCTCATTTTACGTTTATATGATGTAACACAACACAACTACCCAAATTATCTGGAATAACAAAAAAAGAAAAAAAGAATACAAGTTTATTTTATATATATTTAGATATATAAAGCAATTTTGAATTATCTGACTTTTAAGTATATATCATGTAACACAACTATCAAAATTATCTGGAATAACAAAAAAAGGATACAAGTTTATTATATAGTATAGATTAGATATATAAAGCAATCTCAAGCTTCGTAAAACTGAAAACAATGCGTTTATACTAAATTATTTTTAAGTTTACTTTTAAATATTTTTTAGACATTTAAGTTACCACTATACGGCTCTATAGACATGCTACACGGCGTTATTTTATTTGTATTTTAATCCAAGTAGATATATACAATGTGCCTCTGTCGTATAAAAAATATAAATTTTAGGTCTTAAAACTTATAAAAACTTAATTTCTTGATATTTATATAAATAATCATTTTAATCATACTCTACCAAATGTCAAAAAATGAACTCATCTTCTTGTATTTTGTTTTAGATTTTCACCATTAGTATTTGGATCATTATTATTACAGTTATTATTATTACTTGTTAATTTTATATTACAAATTTAATTAAATTTGTTAGGTCAGTTATTATTATTAGTTGATTAATATGTAATCAAATATTTTTGTTAATGAGATATAACTTAACTCGCATTGGAGGGGAAGTAAAGATTTGAGCTGAAGACCACAGGTCTCAAGTTCGGATCCAACCCCATCTAGGTTTTATCAAAATGGTTCATTGGGCAATGGGTTTTTCTTGGAACTAGAGATGTTACTGATTTTACAACTGTATCTAATAAAATAGTTTAGCACGACTCAAAAGAGAAGTGAGAGCTTAAAAAGAACACATTTGGAAAGTTGAAAATCTGACTTTTTTGTTTTACATTTTATATAATAATAAGTCATTTCACTAATAATGATTATTTACAAAGTTATAATTTATCCTCTTTTTATATTTAATTCGTTAAATACACGGGGTTATAAGCTAGTTTATATAATATAAAAAAATGAAAAAAGAATATCAAATGGAGAGAATGTGTTCACCTTTAGTACTCAAGCTCTTTGAATCTTGCTGTTTGAAATAAAAGCTGCGATGATCAAGTGACTTGTGGTAGTTTTTAGCGTAAATTTCTGCCCAAACTTTTTTATTATCAGAACGACACCTCAGCCACTCTTCTTGTTTCTGCTTCAGACGAGTTAATATTACTGGCAACGCAAGAGATGCGTTTTTTCTTAATACATCCATCACGTCATGCCCATGATCACCATACAGACGTCCAATGCATTTCAAATGTATAGCTGAACAACACACAAAGATAAACCATTTATTTATGAATAGATCTACTTGGATATGTTTTTTTATCTCTTAACCGGTCAAACAGGTCAAAACACTTTGTAAAATCTGAAGTGGCTCGAAGCGTATTTTTAACGTGTAAATCTGATAACTTGGTCTATTCAAGAACCTTGATTATTATTAAAATATCATTAATTTTGTGATCATAACTGACATACTACATGTTTGGAAGAATTTTGAGATTTTTGGACAAAGGTATAAAATTACCCTTTTTGACCCCCCGAATCACCCATTTTGACACGTGTACTGGTCATTAATAAGCTTCTCACCAGTGAAGTCTTCGATATTAACAGAATTGTCAGTCTTGGCGGAGTTATCATTAATCCTGTCCAACAATTCTTCCACGCGTTTGGCTGTTACATTCACAGATTCTACTAACATGTCCAGTTCAAATCTGAAATATACAAACCAATAGTAAAGCATCATATATTAGAGACACACATAGTGATGTGACATTTCAAACAAATTCCCAACCTGTCGTCTTCACATCGAAATAAGCTTTCTTCATACTGATTTTTACGCATGTGTTTGAAAGAATAATCTTCACTTCCAGATGTAACAGACACCCAATGATCATTCAACACCTCAAAACCGATCTTTGTTCTTTGACTAGCTGAAGGAATTGGGTACTGTATAAAGCAAAAAACCACTTTCAAATTAAAAAAAAAACAATTCAAGCGCAAAACCGAAAAACCAAACGCCAGTGATGTAAAATTTCCTACATCTTTTGGCAGAAGTCGGTAACTTGGAGTGCAGCATTCACAGTCAGAAAGGTCAAGTTCTTGGATCGATTTTGATGCATATTTGTCCTTGCTAGAAATTAAAGACGGTTTCGATCCAGATCCTGCAAATATCAGTTATAAGCACAAAAATTTAATACCGTTACATATGTGAAGATAGTATAAATTTAGCAAAGGTAAAGTCAGCATTGAGACATACAAAAATACATGTATACTTACTCATGGAGAAAAAACTATACGCATAAATGAATTGTCAGATAAAAACCTTATTAACTCACAGAGGAAAATAAATTATTTGTAAGCAGGTAATTAACAACATCTATTAACAATTACTTGTCATTTCACTGCGATCTATGAACTCGTTGACTTCTTCCACAAGATCCGCATATGCTCCAAGCAAATTATTTACCTAACAAAAATAAAAAATTCTTTAAACTTACTAAACTTGTTCATATACAGAATTACTGATAAAGAGAATATATGTAAACAACAAAAAGGTTTAGCTAATGCATATCATATACATATACTTACCAGTGACTGCAGTTGTGGTCGAGTAATAGTTTCAGTGCAGTACTGTTCAATGCACTTCAGAAACGCCTGATAATCTTCTGAGTTGCTCAATCTGTCCTTTACTTTCTCACGGAGACAAAGCATTTGGCCATGCAAATCTTCCCAACGTAAAAAACTTTAATAAGGGCGTGAAATAAAATAACACAATGCAGTTTTTTTTTTCTGAATTATGCGATACCTTGATGAAACAGTTCAGCTACAGAGTCCTCAAGAGTACGAGCAGGTTTATGTTGGGTAAAATGCTGCATCCCGTCACAATCTTTGCCATCCGGATTATGTTCTTTGAGTTCCGTGTCTTCTGATGTGTCTGTTTCTTTATCAGCCGTGACACATCCTTTTTCATGAACTGGATCAGTCCGGTCAACACTCACTTTGCGTTCAACATGTGAAGCCCCAGTAATCTGGCAATGAATAGAAACTAATTTGAAAACCAGAATATTTCTTTCCCTATGGAGACCACTATTAGATAACTACCTTTTTAGACTGAAGAGGTCTTGTTGTGACAGATGGCGAGCTCCGATCATCATGTACAGAGTTATTGTTGCTACTGGAGTGACCAGAACTATTAGATCCTGCCGTTGAAGAGTCGGGAAAAAAACTGGTGAACTCCTTTAGCAGATCTTGTTGATCGTTAAGAAGAGCGGCAACCTGAAAAGGATAACCGTAGAATGCACCGGTCAAGTAACACCACAAGAGTTATTAACAACTAATTATTTTACAGCCTTAATGACAAACCTCTTGGTGGATTCCTTCATGGATTTATTTTCGTTTTTGAACTTATTCAAAGTATCAAGAAAATATTTGTATACATGGTCTTGGCCTTGAAATCTCATCTGCAAGCAAAAAACACTTGTAACAAATAAAGTTTCAAATGGAAACTAAGGTTTACCATTATATTCGTTGAGTAAAATGCCATTTCTGTCCCTGAGGTTTGGCCAGTTTTGCGACTTTCGTCCAAAGGTTTGTTTTTCCACATCTGGATCCAAAAGGTTTGAAATTTTGCCATTTTCAGTCAGGGGTATTTTTGTCTTTTTTGTTAACTTAAAGGGGAATTCGGTCCTTTTCACTTTATGTACAAGCATTTAGCATAATGTACAAGTATTCAAAATACCCTTACTAAATAAAAAGAGTTAATTACTGTTTTCGTCCCTGTGGTTTGTCAAAAATCACTATTTCAGTCCATTAGTTTAAAAATTGCGATTTCAGTCCCTGTGGTTTCACTTTCGTAACCATTTCAGTCCTTGTGGTTTCACTTTTGTAACCACTTCAATCCATTTATTCTGTAAGTACAGGGACTGAAATGGTTGCGAGGTGGACTGAAATGGTTACGAAAGTGAAACCACAGGGACTGAAATCGCAATTTTTAAACTAATGGACTGAAATAGTGATTTTTGATAAACCACAGGGACGAAAACAGTAATTAACTCAAATAAAAAAGACGAAAATACCCCTGACTTAACGAAGAAAAATGGATTGAATTAACAAGCCTGATGAAAATGGCAAGATTTCAAACCTTTTGGATCCAGATGCGGAAAAACAAACCTTTGGACGAAAGTCGCAAAACTGGCCAAACCTCAGGGTCAAAAATGGCATTATACTCCTTTTCGTTATATAGGTAAAGGGAAGGGGGTTTAAACCTGTGGCTTGATGGCCCTGTTTCCAATAACTTTGTTATTACCTTTATTTTGTTTACAAATACAAGTGCTTCTTCGTAATCCACAGGCTTCTTAACATGACGTTGCGCATGATCCCGTGAGAGGGTGATCTCAGATCCCTTTGGCAGAAAAGGATTGAAACCCGAAATTAGTTCCTGATGCCCATCAAACAATTCTTTCACCTTTGCTATGACGCCTGTGGTGTCAAGTCTAAGAAAATATAACAATTATAAAATCAAGAACACATTTCCACAAAAGGAAAGCATGAAAACTGAAAGAAGCAACACCTTAGCCAAACCTTTGCGCCTTGAAATCGTGCATGACGTTAAGAAACTCATCGAATTTTTCCTTTTTGTCATGAAATGTATCTTTGACTTTCTGGATATATGTAAGGACATCATTTGTTGTCATCTTCTGTGAGCTGCCTTTTGCGGTCATCGGGGATTGCCTATGCCTAGAGCTTCATTGCAGAAGATAAACGGAAGTAATTAAAATACTTAACAGAAGACCACAAGCTACTAGAATATCAAAATGCACTGACAAGTCTTAACAAATCACACAGGTCACAAACACACAAGAACACACCTAAGAAATATAACTGAACAAGGTAAACAATAAATAACACAGGTCCATAGCTGCACTAGCAAAAAACCTTATTACCTCTCGCGATTCTCATTCAGGTTTAGGGTTTATAATTCCACAGGAGTTGTATTTATAGAGGCCAAATTACGTTAAAACGCGATATGATCTAGCCGTGATTCAAATTTTATTCCAGAAGCGCCCCTAGAGAACCCCTGGGGGCGGCTCTCCCTTTACCCCTGCCAACTTTGTGGTGAGTGGGGGCCCGCTAACGCGCTCAGGCAATCGTAGACTCCCACTCTGTAGCCGCATTAAGATCATCTAGCCACTTAACAAAAGAATGACTTATTCAAAGCCTTATCACTACAAAACCAAATTTAACCTAAATTCATATGATTAATTAAATTAGAAAATATTATAACCCTAATTGAACAATAGTGTATCTATCTAAAATTCTATATCCAACAAACATCAAATCTCCCTAAACAACTTACATTAACATCATAACATCATAACATCATAATCACACACTTGGTCCAAAACAACACATCTACAAACACTTACTGTTCTGATACAAATGACCGCTTGATTTGAGGACTACTATAAGCATCATCATCATCTCTAGACCGCTTCATACCTTCACAACAACAATTTGCAACAATCAAAACACCACACACATCAAAAATCAACAATTAACATAACCTAATTCAAACCTGTAACCAGATCACCGTCAACAAAACAATAATTGAGTAATTAAGCGTAAACGTGAATCAAATATCCAGCAATGCAACAACAGAATATCATGAACGGAGAATTTTACCGGAAGATCTTCTCGTTCGTCACGTTCACTTCAAATTCGCAAAATTCAGCATCGAACTGTGTGCAATTTTGCACGATAAAAGCGTAAATAATCGATTTATCTGTGTTGTTTGAATGTATACACTGTATCTATCGATTTACAGGAGACAATTCGGAGAGGAGATATAGATACAGGTTTTGTGTACGTATAGGTATAACATTATTATATGTGTGTATAAATACTGTATAAAAAGTAAAACACACAGTGTGTTGTGTGTGTAGGAAAGAAGAAAGAGAGGAGACCACGAGGATAGTGACGGTAATTTGACGTCTTTAAACCGGATGACCGGGAACCGGTGGGACCGGTAACTTTGTAAGGCTGCTGCTTGGGCCAAAGAAAACGGAGGGTATAACGCCGTTGAAAGTTGTGTATTTTAGGGATATAAGTTTTTTTTTTTAATCTTCATTTTACCCATTCACCAGTAAAAAAATTCAAAATAGTCAATTGTAGCGGCTCGATGAGCCTTGTTTATATACAAAATTACATTTATTTAACTTGTTACACAGAGTTTTTAATAGTATAACTTTCTAAATTATTTGGTATATACAATTTCATTTATTCAACTCGTACAATACACTTGATTCTTAAATATATAGTTCTTATTACTTAATATATAAATTACATTTATTTAACTCGTGTAATAAACAAGGTTTTAGAGTTATATTGTTCTAACCTAGTAATTTATGTAACAACATTGTTAATCCCTTTGTAGAATAGTGGAAATTATAAGTGAACTAGTGTTAAGCACCCCCGCGTTGCGGCGCGGGGCGAACACCAATGCCACACTACTGCCAGCGACTACCAACACTAAAGTTGCAGCGTGTTAATGCGAAGAAATTAAACAGAAACGTAAAACATATAAAAGAATGACTAGGTCGATCTAGGACCCGTGCGTTACAATGAACTTGTAAAACGGGAGAAAAATAGACGACGTAAAAACGTTTAACCACACACGCACGTTACGCCATGTTAACTCGCAAAATTAAGAACGGAACGTAAAACGAAAATTTTGCAATAAATGAGGGTATAGGGGACCAGAATTGAAAGTAAAAAAGTTGTGAGGTTAAATGCAAAAGATGAAAAGTTTTTTGGTTAAAAGTAAAAATAAAATTTTTGGGTTAAAAGTAAAGAAAAGTTTTGGGCTGAAAGTAAAAAAAATTAAATAGTTTTTGGTTAAAGTTAAAGAACTAAATAGTTTTGGGTTAAAAGTAAAAGATAAAAAAATTGAAAAACACCCATAGCATAATATACAATACCCTATGTCTAAGTAGGTTGAAAATATAGTATTGGGTAATTATTATTATTATTATACTTATTATAATATACATAAATGGTGGGGTTTAGCTACAAAGTCTATTCTTCCTACAAAGTGTACAAATTCATAAAACACCACAATTTCAGTCACAAAACACACTCAAAACCCACAAATTATAGCGAGAATATCACTTAAACACCATATCCAAATCCTAACATTCCATAAAAACTTCAAACACACTATCGTAGAACTCTGAATATAAAACACTACATGATAATCAACATAAAACGCGCTAATGTTAGTCATTCGGTAATCAAAGCCTTATCATCCAAAACACAACACAAACCCACAAATATGACGTTTTAGTAATCTTCACTTTGTTATTTGTGGGTTTTGAGTGTGTTTCATGGTTGACATTATGTTGTTTTATTACTTTTTAACTTTGTAGAAAAAATGAAATTTGTAACCAACTCCACCCTATAAACAAATATTAAAATTATACATAAATAATGTTATTGTACCTTGTTCTAATTATAAGTGAATTATTATTATTGTTGTTGTTGTCGTTGCTGTTGCTGTTGCTGTTGCTGCCGTTGTTGTTGTTGTTGTTGTTGTTATTATACTTAGCTAACGAAAGATCCTAAGCTAAGCCAAAGAAAGACTAATCTGAAAAGGCTTGAGCTGTGTTGAAAGTACTCGGCTAAGAACTTTCAGCTGGCTAAGATGTGACAACCCGTAACTTCGAGGTAAAAAAACATTTGTTTCGCTTTTACAAATTAATTATATATTTATCTAAATTATAGTATGTCAACGAATATTTGAAACCAAACCTATATCGTGTTGTACCAATCCGAACCGTTTGAACCGAAGCACATGTCACGCTTGTTGAACAAACCCATTCACGTAACTCGAAACTTATGAGACCAGAACTATAAGTTGGTTATTATACATTATATTAGTTGTTGATTGATTAGTTATACTTTTATAATTATTTGATTATACTTCAAAAAAAATACAAAACACAATATACATACAAAACTACGGCCACCTCCCACTTTCTTTTTTTTCATCTTTGTTTCTTGATTGCAACCACCCTACAGCCCACATAATTGGCCCAAAGCCATCCCTATCTAATTGCTAACCACCCCTCCGAATACTAATTCAAATATTCGTATGTTGTGCACATATTGTGGTAGCAACATATTGTGGTAGCAGTTAACTTCTTTTCAACTCCAAGATCCTGTAACTCAGAACTACAATTGTACCATCTCCTTCCTTCTTTTCCTTCGCTGCTGTGGGTGAAGATCAGAGCGGGCTCAAGATTTCGATAACTGGCATCACTAGGTACCATACATCGAACCTTAGTTTTAGTTTTGGGAATCTGTTCATGATTAAATCTCCATATTATGTTAATTTGTAGGCTGCGTTTTATGGATTTATAATGATTCTTATTGTTTTAATATTTAAATGTGGTATAGAATTATTAGAAGTTGCATTTATTGATGTTATATTTAATCTTGAGTCCAGTTAGCCCGTGAGGGTTTAATTGTGGGTTCTATATTGTGTTGTGATGATTATAAATATTCGAGTATGATTTTAGTATGTAAACTAGGTTGCGGTTTTCTAGTTAGTTAATAAATCTTGAGGCTTGATGGTTATTTGGGTTGTCAAAAATTATAATTGTTGGTTTTATGGTCGATCACGGGTTCGGGTATGTCTCTCTGGTGTTGGTTATGGGTTTAACCCGATGGTTAGTGATGATCTAGTTTCTGAATGATTTAATTGATGATAAAAACCTGCTGTGATTTATGGTTATAAGCTATGGGGTTGCTGGATATCGTTGTGGGGTTCGGATGACTAAACGGGTTCTGTCCAGAACGTTACAGCCGACTTCAAGCGGCTGTTACCGGGTCAAATTTTGTCAAAAACTGATTTTTCTCGAGTCTAGGGTGAACTTCCAGGAAAACTCTTTCAAACCCCACTGGAATTGCATTTTTTCGACGAAAATTGAATATTTTATGAATTTTTCCGTATCGAAGGTTCAGGCTACGTTTTCTGGCAGAATTTTCAGCCCATTACGAATGTCATAACTCAATGTAGGAATTAAGTTATGATCTCAAATTTTTACTGTAGGAAGTTCCAGGAGGTTATAAAAATCTCCAACTGGAATTTCGTAAAAAGAATAAACGAGGATTTTTAAATGACTTTTGGCGTAAACTGTCATCAGAAAGTTATAGATCAGACCTAGGTGTAGATAATGATTTTTAGTGATTTTTGTGTAAATACTCAGGTTATGAAAAAAAATACCCAAGTATTCAGGAACTAAAAGGCACGTTGTGTTAAAATATCATAATTTTATGAGTTCGTTTAGTATTTGAAATAAATTCCGGAAAACTGCCTTAAAACTGACGTGAAACTACATTATGCTAAAAATATTTGTGAACGTGCTAAATATGATTTTATGTTGCAACAAAGTGTTGTATGTTTTTAAAAACATTAACGGGTGTCTATGAATGCATTATATGGAATTAGGAGATCACCTACTCAAACTTACTTAAACGTGTAATTTGTACGACGACGTGATTTGGTGATTATGTGTTAGACTACGTGTAGGAATTCATAAATTGAACTAATTGAAACGGTAAACATATCAGGACAAAGTTGACCTTCCTGATTACCTTTCAAGTTGAATACCGAGCAAACTAAGGTGAGTTCACAACTATTTTCTAAAAGCATACGTCCCTGGTTTGGGACAACACTTTTTACGGTATCCCTGGTTTGGGCTACGCGCACGTCCCTTGCGTGGACCACTGAAACATGCTATCCACTGGAGGTGGATAGTACACTTAGACTAAACGAAAACTCTATCATGAAAGTCCCTACATTTTACCAATTAGATTGCCGGGTGGGCATACGCGGGGTATTAGTTGATAGCGCTATTAGGTTTGACAAACCTCACACCATGCTAGAGGCCGGGCGTGAACTTCTAACCTTCACTCTTGCTCTAATGTTGATAGACATTATTGAGGGCACAAATGAAAACGTCAGCATTCGGTACACAGTTTAGTCATATGATGAGGGTTAGCTACCCGAGTCGTACTTAAATTAAAAACGTTGTGAACTTTACTTTTACTAAACTCAAATTTTGTGAATTCGCCAACTTTATTGTTGGCACGTAGTTGCATACTTTGCAGGTAAATAGGTACAGTTGTGGACGCGCATTGCAATCGCCTTGAGTGGGTGGTTCATTTAAACTTATTGTTTTGAACATTTATTTAACTTGTGGTTTAGTTTCCTGTTGGGTTTTTAACTTTGATTTCCGCTGCAACACAAACTGTCTTTGAACAAATTTAGACCTTATCGCTAATCATGTTGATATTGATACTTTTATTATTTTAAATGGTTGGTTCAACATCATTAGTGGCTAGATCCTGGTCGGTCACACTTCTCGCGGTAAAACCCCGCATGTGGAATTTGAGGGTGTGACATAAGAACCTTCAATTGAATGACCGTTGTCGAACACGTAGCAATCATGGGTTGGTTGACATGAAAGGATTTTTTCACTAGATTGAATCGGCTAAATGAGCCGCTATAATAGACTATTTTGGATATTTTGACTAGTTAATGGCTAAAATGGAAATTTTTCTCTTTTCTTCTTGTTACATCTTACACTAACTCTAGCATTTAATAATTCATTTTTTTATTATAAGTTTTAGTTTTAATAAATATAAATACATATAGGTGTTGTTTGTTTTTTAATAGGTAAGATGTCTACAGTCTGCCCGGACCATATCTGCAGACATCTGTAAAAAAAGGAAGTGGACCGAACCTCTACAGTTTGCAAGAAGAAGACCATTTGTTTTTTTAACGTATGTAAATTTTTAAAATAAACCAGTTGTGGTGTACGGATGGTAATGGTGGATGGTGGTGGACTCTGCATTGGTCTGCACGACGCAGACAGAATAGACTACGCAAATATTTATAAAAATACAAACACCACCATACTTTCATTATTGAATAGATCCCTTTTCCAATTTACTTTTTTAACTCATGCTCCTTTTTTCCTTTTCTAAGTGTTACAACTTTTAATAAATATAGATCACTTTTCCAACTTACTTTTAACCCATTTACCTTTTTTCTAAATGTAAAAATGTAATAAATTAAATATATGAAAATCATTGCTAATAAGTATAAAAATAGCGTTATGGGAATTTAGTATAGTGGTAAAATGGAATATCCTCTCTAGTAGAGACACAAATTTGATTCTCGTTTGGCCCATTTTCAAGGGACATCTGGGTGAAGGGACAAATTTGGGCTTTAATATCGGGTTCAAACCTGACGAGGGGCGAGGGTTTACGGATTCCATCCGGTTCTCACGCATAGGGGGTATGATTGGACATAGTCCTGAGCAGGATAGGTTTACACATGAGATTCTTGCCGCTCAAAAAGTATAAAAATGGCATCGTTGCTAAAAATATGTAAATAAAATGTGTGATTTTGTAATTTTTTTGACTTTTGTCATTAATAGGTCACACAAAAGATTTTTTATACATAAAAAGGTATCATGAGGAATAGTAATTTTAATAACAGATAGAGTTAAATGTCTTGTTGGTCCTTGTTGTTTGTCATTATCAATAATCTATAGAGTTAAATGTTCTGTTGGTCCATTTAGTTTGCCATTTTTATAGAGTTTGTCCCAATGCTTCAATAGTTATATAGTTGATCCCAATCGTTGCAATTTTTAAAATTTCGGGTGATCCTTATCACTAACCTAAGTTAAATTTCTCAGTTAACTATGTGAATGTATATTTTAACCCTAAGGTTCAAAAAACAAATAGAAACAAATGAGCTCCACCCCATCCCACCTTTCTTCTTCCCCACTCCACCTTTTTTGTTAAGAGCCACCCGTCATTTCCCAAAACCATCACCATCTCCCCTTACCCCAACCACCACCTTCCTCTTAAATAAACCTGCAACACCCAACCCCTCATTCACCCCAACTTTAACCTTATCGTTGGAGAGCTCATCGTAAAAGAGATTCAGACCTTCATTTGCCACCACATTTCCTCCGATAACATTCGCACTAAATTCGCCGTTGCCAACGTTATCAAGCCGCTCATTCTCAAGTTGTATTCCAGAAACCTCGACACTTGTCATGCTTCGTTGCTTGCGGTTCTCAATCTCACTTCTAGAAACGAACAATTAGTGATTGTACAGTTTAAGGAGAGGGTGGTTTGGGGAGAATGGCATTGGTTGTGGTTGATGGCAGTAGTAGTGGTGGAGGATGGTGGAGAGAGAGTGTGGTGGTGGGTGGTGGTTTGGAGAGATGGTGGTTGTGATGGAGATGATGATGGTGATAGTGGTTGGGGTAAGGGAGATGTTGGTTGGTGATGGTGATGGTGATGCATGATGGCGGTGTTGGTGAGTGGCTCTTAACAAAAAAAGGTGGAGTGGGGATAAAGAAATGTGGGATTGGGCCCACGTGTTTCTATTTGTTTTTTTTAACCTTAGGAGTAAAATAGACATTTCACGCATAATTAACTGATAAATCTAACTTAGAAAAGTGATAAAGATTACTCGAGTTTAAAAATTGTGACCACTGAGACCAACTCTGTAATTATTAAAACTTTGGGACAAACTCTACAAAAATTGCAAACCACATGGACCAACCAAACATTTAACTCTAACCTATATGATAACGGTGGTTTTCTAATAAATACGAAACTTACGTTTTTTTAATATCAACTAAGATTGTTAAAAAAGAATATATAGCTTTTACATTTGGTATACACTTTAGTTATAAAAAAAGTATAGTTAGAACTTGTTAAGAAATAAAAATTAAAACATCAATGAAATAATTGAGATATTGAAAATGTAACATTAATATGATTTAAGGTGTGCTACAATGAATTTGGTTTATGTTAAAAAAATGTATTTTTTATATATTTTTCTTTTATATTCATATAGATAAACGTATCTTTTTAGGTTATATATATATATATATATATATATATATATATATATATATATCAAATTGTAAATAAAACGATCGAAGTGTAACTTTTTTTATTATATATAACACCAGGCATTAAAAGTTATAAAAGAAAAATAACACTATATATTAAATAAAAGTTTGCGAAATAAATGGAAAAAAAACGTATCTTTGTATGCAAAAAAAATATTATTTTAATATGGCACCACTTTTTATAGAAATTATGTCGAAACCGTTAATAAAAAAACTGATCATATTGATATTTTCATTACATCTTATATTAAAAGTTCTACAAATAAAATTATAATTATGAACATATTAATAACGAATGATTAGGAATAGGTGTCTGTTACATTTTCATTGGGCCGCATTCACTAATATTACATGTTTCTCCACGGGTCTCCACCATAACATCTCTACACCACCTCTCCATTCACATTTTCCGGAATCCAGAAAATGGAGAGAAAACTGAAGGAAAGAGAGAGGGGTCTATTAGAGATCGAAGAAGTCGAAGTTTACTTCTATTAAAGAAATTCTAAAAAAATACAAAATGAAAATGGTCATGTGTGGAATCATAGGTAAAAGTCACATTTCTTATCAATTATATGGGTGTAAAGAGAATCACCCATTAGCTTTTTGGTTAATAAAGAGGATTTGCACTCTTGAAATTGTTAAGTACACAACACTATTTTATATTTGATAAATAATTTTTACATGATTTTTAATACACCGTTAAGAGATAGTTTGCTTTTATATACGTTTGATGTAATAATTTATTTAATTTACATTGTGTTTGGTTTAATATATTATATTGATTAAAGCTCATTTTTAATAAAATCCATATCGTTTTTTAAACGTTGAATTTCTTACTTCTTATGAGACTTGAACCCAATACTCCACACTTTGGGTGTATTAAAAAGTCTTGTCTTATCATGAATTTGAATCCATACAAATAATTATATTTAGAATCCATACCAATTATTATAATTAAGTTGTTTTTCATAATGATCATTAATGGGGTTCATGCACTAAATACATGTGTATAAAAGCATTTAATTACCAATATACATATGTTTAAAGTAATGTTCATGCACTAAATATGTTTAAAGTAATGTTCATGCACTAAATATATGTGTATAAAAGCATTTAATTACCAATATACATAAGTTTTAAAGTAATATAAGAAAATATCTAATCATTAATTATGTATGTATATGTGTATCAGTGTAAAGTGTAATCAAAATGAGAACCAAAAAGGCTAAAAATAGATATCAGATGGGCTTAGTCTTCATGGACGTGATTTTTCATCAAATGGGCTTTTTTATGGACATTTTTTCAGCAAACGGGCTTTAAATCAGTACGGCCTTTCAATGTTGTCACTAGAGATTGGGTCCTGATATCTTATGTAACACAAATCAGTTCTTTCAAGTACTTTGTCTGGCACACATAGGTTTAATTTTTTTCTTTTTAACGGCGAATTGATCACTGACAGGCCACTGGAGTATCATCGTGTCACCAGCAAAACCACCCGATCATATCCATCTCTACTAGGCATAATGTCTTACACCAATTCAGGAGGAAACCGAGTAAATATGGAAAAACCCTCTTGTGGGAATCGAACTCAGGACCTATTAGTCCTAAAGTCTTATCTCATCCACAAGATGCCACTAGGCTATAAAGCCATAGGCACACCTAGGTTTAATTGATAGTGAAAGGCTGGATGATGTATACACCGGAACCGGATCCTCAACATCATTTTTAAACATTGGTAAATTAAAAAAAAACTGTTTGTTGTCGGGCAACAGCCCAAGACCAAATTTTTTTTTTAAATTATATATTTGTTCTATATATTTTGTGAACCCTAAAACTTCAGTTACAATCAATCGCACGATATTCATAACAAGTTCATCATATATACTTGTAAACTAATGACACACTACTCTAATGCATCTGTTTTATCGATTTCTATTATGCATGCATCATATGAACTTCAATCTAAATTCTAATCCCCCCCCCCAGTTCACACAGATACATCTTTGATTCAATTATCTTTTTTATGTTCTTGTTTCCCCCCATTCCATTCTTTGTTCATGTAAAACCCATAATATAGATCCTGATATAACATGACTTTAATAAAGGATTTGCATTTGAGTAGACATAATGTACTTACATATAAAGTAGAAGGTTCAAAATCTATTTAAGTTTCACAAACATTAGAAAACATCTTGACATACTAGTGAAGATCTGATTCACAAACGACTAAACAAAAGCGGAAACTTGGTTTTTATATCATATTCAGTTCATTCGGTGAGCTTGATCTTCCTCTGTTATTCAAAACAAACACCTACAATACAAAATTTGATATAAAATCTAGTTATATAATGTATATAACATAATAAAGCATAATAAACACCCTTAGATAGGCCAACAAAACAAAGAAACAAAACTGTTTCGGACCCCGCCGTAAGCTACAGCTGGCCACTGTATCTTACGGTCTGCGTGTTCTGTTTCCAACAGCAACTACCTACCGTAAGCTACGGCAGGCCACCGTAGCTTACGGTGGGTTGCTGCAGGAAATTCTAAATTTGTCGTTTTTAATACGAAATCCTCCATATCTTTTTAACCACTCACCCGTTTAACACAAAACTCGTTTCTATTTGATCGTAAAATGATTGTCTATGTGTTTAACTAGAAATCAACTACCCGGATCCATAACAATTTGTTTTATACTATCGAATTGAAATTGTAAATTTAAATTGTTTACCCGTTTGCACATTTGAGCAAACGAGCTTATTAAACCACATTCTTTTTGCATAATCATCATTTTTATGAATGTACCCCATTCTCCGGGTTAAATTCCTTGTTTTTTACATATCCGTTATCCGGTACGCATTCACACTTATTCAACCTGTTCAACCATATGATCGTTGAACTCACTTATTCCGAAATTTTTTCACGAATTTACTATTCGTCAATTATGACTCTTTCCCCGAGTCCTTTGACTTATAGTCCGCGTTCCCGTTACCCGGTTTACGCTTATATTCTGATTTTACCCATTGATCGGGTTTAAACCAAGGTAATCATTCATGCATCCATTCTGGTAGGTGTTAAGACTTCAATTTGACCTGTTTGGTTGTTCGTATGAAATCCAATACTTGGAATGAACCAAACTTATTATCTTTTCTATGTTTTGACCCATTTGGTTGTTTATGTGAAAACCATCACTTTTTACACAACCCAAATAAATCATTATTCGTTATTACCCATTCGGTTCATTCGTGTGAAATCCATCATTTATGAATGAGCCGAATTTGTATAAGGTCGCTTTACTATCCAACATATATCATTACAAAATCATAATTAAAATCCTACAAAGCAATAAGCCACACACCTTAAAGTTTTCCTTTCGATCGCACGTCCGCCCCAGCTTGTCCACTTGATGCCACCCAAATTGCCTATAGAGTTCAATTTGATTTACCTTGTTAGAACTCATAGCACAACTTATGACACGTATCTTGTCGAAATTTCAATTACAAGATGTATATCATGATTCCTTCATAATTTTCACTATTCAAATTTACTTAGGCATTCATCAAGCATTTTATGGGCATGAACATCACACCACTTCTATTATGTATAGAGTTCAACTCTTAGCCAAGTATTTGCATCTCATTAAATTATTATATCTAATATGATCAATTAACATCAAGAATTTAACAAAATAACATCAAATGCATCATTTAAATCTATATGTTCTATTCATAACCATAACCCACTTGCATTCTTTGGGTAATCCACCCTAACCCCCAAATCATGGCATATGTTTACTAAATTCACTTAGGGTTTGTTCCTAAGCATACATTTTACTCAACTTTTAAACAATTAATCAGAATTTCATACATGGATTGAAACCATGAAGTATCATCTAGTTTAATAATTCACCAAATCACAAATTTGACATACCTTTTGATTAGATGACCTAAAGCATTTAAAATCACCAAGCATGCATTCAAGATTTCTCCAATTTTAAGCTGAATTGGAGATTAGTTTGAAGATTGTGATGAACTCAGGTTCATCCTAAACTCACTATCTCTGTACACGCACACATACACTTCTTGTGTGTGTGTGTGAAATTTTCCTTTTATCATCTCTTGTTTTCATTTAACCGACTTTAGTCCCCCAATTTTGTTTCACTTTACAATAATGATTTACCGCTCATTGTTTTATTTATTAGCTAGGTTATTTACCCTCAGTTACCCTACTTTAATTTAATGATTAAAACATATACTTACCCGTATATTTTAATATTTTAAGGATGTTACACTTCTAACATGTGAATATGGTGTTGAACCCGCAGGATAATATTAACCAACCAACAAATCTCGAGTTTTCATGGGAATAGTTGGGCCATTATGAAGGTAAACCTATTTAATTAGAGAGCCAACTTAGATAAAAAGAAAATTCAAATATTCAGTTAAAGTAGTGGATATAATTGTAATTTCACTATCATTATTTAATTTATTATTCATTTTTTTTGTGTTTCTTTCATTTTTAAACACATGACTTGTATAATTTAATTCTATTACCCATGTAATACACGAGTTATAATCTAGTTAAAATTTAAATAAAAAGTAAAATTTAGCAATATTAGAAGGTTTGAAATATAAATATAAATAAATGAAAATGTGTAAATACTTCTTTTCAAACCTGTGAAAAGTTTGAAAGTTATAAAGTGAATTTTTTACCAGAAAAAGTTAAGCATATTAATATATAGTAACGTAAGAAGGTTGAAGAAGTAATGTAAAAATAAATGATAATGTGGAAATAAATTTAGCTTTGTGAGATGAAGTGGCTTGTTTGAAAAAAGCTTGCGGGGTGACACTGAGTGTTATTGATGTGTCAAACGACCTTGCAAGTTTTTTTAGCATATGCAGTGCAAAGGCCCGGTGGGTGGGTGGGTTTGTTTGACCTACACTTTCGGAAACCTGCAAGGCTGTAACAAACTGGCTCTTCAAAACAATTTGAAGAATAATGAAGATGTAATTGTTTGGTTCACATAACACTCGTTTCACACATCATTCATGTTATAATTGAAAGAAGTCGTTGGCATAGTCAATGATTTACCATTGCAACCTTGAGTATCATGGTTCGGTTCTTGATCAATTGAATGCTCTCTTTCCTAAATTATTGTGATTTGTTACTACCTCATATGGTAAATGTTAAGCTAGTTATGTGGATGTGTAAGCGAACTAAAAGTATTAGTGAACCAAAATATGTAGTACTAAACTCCCCGTGCATACATGCGCTTTAGAAATGTTTATTTTGATTATTTGATAACATTAAAAATCCAAATATATAGTTAAAATGCTATTATATATAGGGCTGTTCAAACAGCTCGCCGCTCGCTCGGAAATTGCTTGAAAAATGCTCGTTCGATTTGACGCTCGATTGTAAACAAGCCGCTCTGGTCGGTTCGATTTGTAAACGAGCTAAGCATGAACAAAGGTCTGCTCGGCTCGAATATACATATACGCATACATATAAAAAGATGTATATTCATATATATATACACACACCTATATACACATGCATATATAAACTTGTATATACATATTTATATATACAGACATACATATATATATATATATATACACTTAAGTATAAATTAAATTTATTGTTTTATATATACCACTTTATTATATTTTGGTCCACTATATACAAATTTACAATTGTATATATACGTACTAGTCCAATCACACCAATAAAAATGTTAATATCAAATCTAAAAGTTAAACCCTGAACAGATAAACGACAGTCTGTTCATCGCCTCAATGTTTCGCGCTGTTACCCAAATTCGATAGTCTCCGACCCTCGACGTTATTGTTCGTGCAATATGATCATCGCCTCGTCGGCCACAACATTGTTATTCATAAGAAAAATATTAAAGACATAAAAACTTGAGACCCTACATTGTTAGTATCTCTCTCAACAAATTTAAATCGGGCGACATGGTTGTCCAAATCGCTCGAACTTCGCTCGACGCTCGCTCGGAATATTTACTGCTTGGAAACTGCTCGCTTGATTTGAGGCTCGATTTTAAATGAGCCGCTCCGCTCGGTTCGATCTGTTAACTAGTCAAGCATGAGCAAAGGTTCGCTCGATTCGGCTCGACTTGTGAACAACCCTAATTATATATAATGGGTTGAGTTATTCTACAAAGGAGTTTAAAAATAAGAAGTGTAACAAGCCACTATAGAGTGACAAGTGTCAAAAAAGAAATCAAGTGGGCATGGTAATTATGTTAAAGAGAATAGAAAGATTATGCATATGCAAGTCACATGTTATTTCCCCCTCATTTTTTAAGTGTTCGTAACTTTTTTATACGTCATTTGTTTTAAAAAAAATATACTATAAAATCGAGTGTCTTTTTATCTTTAATATGAGTACACTATTGTTATATTCTTTAAAAAAAGATTGAAATCTAGTTGCGCATTACACAATGGACATAATGTAAAACACAATAAGAAAACCCAGTTGTATATTACACAATGGACATAATTTACACAATTGACATAATGTAAAACACAATGAGTATCAAACTAAAAACACAATGGAAAGTAGACAAAAGACACAATCAATTACACAGATAAAAGACACAATGGACATAACGTAAAACACAATGAGTATCAAACTAAAGACACAATGGAAAGTAAACTAAAAACACAATTGATGACAATAGATAAAAACAGAATTGATGAGTGCAGATAAAAGACACAATAGACAACAGACTAAAACACAATGGACAATAGACTAGTACATAATGAACAATTAAAACACAATGGATAACAAAATAAACACAATTACCAGAGTCTATAACATAATGTATAGAAAACTCAAATATAAAATCATCTTGATTACGTCATAGGTTCAGATAAAAATGCAATGGACAAAATCCAAATTAACATTATGTTATAAGTTTTGATAATAACACAATGTATATAAACCTTAGTAAACAATGTAAGGACTAAAACCCAATTGAAAGACACAATGACAACAATCTTTAAAACAACACAAATAAAACCAGTAAAAGTGAATTTTTTTTATTTTATCTTTATATAGTAATATCATACTCATATTACGCTTGTTATTGTGGTAAATTATTTTAAAACAAATGTCGTATGAAAAACTTATAGACGTTTTAAATTGGTAGGGGAATTAACATATGCCTTGCATGTGGAGAAAGAAAGTCAATATATATATATGATTCCTTTTATGCTCTTCCATTATTATTTTTTCTCTAAAACTAATCTTAATCATCTAAATCTAAGATCAATGAAATAGAATTATTCTTACCCTTTTTATTTATGTTATCCTTTATATTTAATCCTAACCTTATATATAATATACCTATATTTTTTATATTTGTTGTAACAAGTAGATGTGTTTTGCACCATTTTCTTACAACGGATTTACTCAAATATAGACATTAGATCTAGTATATTGAATCATAAAATATTAGATTAAGGGGCTAGTTGGCAATTATGAATGTTAAGTGCCGAACCACTGAAATGTTTGAACCATTAAGTGCTAAACCAATAAAAGGAAGGATATTTAATATTCTTAAACTAGTATTTAAGCCCCGCGTTGCGGCGCATGGGACGTATAACCGTGCTAAGTGGTAAGCAAACGATGAACAAAATCGAGAAAAATCGTAAAACAAAAACTCGAATGTATACCATCATGTGATGTAAAACGTAGACAAAGACAAACGCAAACTTATTGGACGACCTGATGTAAAACGTAGACAACGACTAACGCAAACCTATGCGACGACCAAACAAAAAAAAAACTCGAATTTATACCGAAAAATTTTGAACTTTAAGGAAAAGAAAAGCAAAAAGCACAATTTTTTTTTTATCACAATAAGACCAAAACCAAAAAAGAAAAAAAGAAAAAAAAAAAACGAAAAGACACTGTTCCTAATCAATTCATGAATTGTTGTATAGAATAATAATAATAATAATGTGAAATACGTTAAAAGAATCTGGTCATTTAGGTATCGATGTTAGGCATTTAGGACCGGACATGTTCATTTACACAATCATTCCATGTGTTTGATTTATAAACATTTTCTTTACTCATTAATAGCTTACAAATCTTGTTTTAAAATTCTATAGAGTTTATTTTATTTTTTTTGTTCACATATATACAGTTTATAAGTTTATTAAAAAAACATTACGACTTTTCAAAGACAATTCTGAATATAAAAATATACGTGGTTAGCTACTCAATATATTTTAACAAGCAAAAAAAGTCTCCATTTTCAAAAATAAATCTTTTAAGTATATTTGTCTTCTAAAGCACATGCCAAAGAGTTGACACCGCTAGCATCAAATATTAAAGGCATAAAACATATTGTCCTCATTATAAAAACAATAAGTCTCTTGTTTAATAATGCTTTAGTTTTTTATTGTTTAATAATTGTGCACTTTGTTATCCATATAATTGTTTTACTTTTCTAATAAAAAAATTCCACCAAAGAAAAAAAAGTGTAATTTTATGTTAGGATTAAACAAATAGTTTGATTGTGAATGTTCTGACAACTCGTTGTATATTTGCTTGTTAAAAGCTTGATAGTGAATTACGATTTTTCTCCTTTATATTTATACTTTTTGTTTATTCAATTTCATTCCACAAGTTTTTGTAATTAATGTTTTAAAATACTGTACGTTATATTTTTAACTCTAATATATTTAGAATTTTCAGTTTAAAACTAATCATATGCCTTTCATATAAGGACATTTTTATAAATTCACTTTTGTAGGGACTAATTATGTAAATAGCATAAATATTCAATCATTTAAAAAATATAAAAAATACTTTAAAAAAGATTTTAGAAAATATAAAAAATTACATATATATATAGGGATGTGTAAAATAGTAACTACCTTTAGATGTTTGAACCATATGAATCATTATCCACCCTAGATCTTTTATGTATGAGTGGTTGAGATTGAATTGTTTAAATTTGATTTTTCTTTTAGTAATTTTACTGATTAAAAATAAATAAATACTATAAGAAGAGTATTTTGGAAAATTTGACTTGTGTACTATTAATATCAACTTGTCAAACTGACAATCAAACATGATAGACTAAATCACTTTTCATGTCAACATTAATTATGTTTATCTATTTAAAAAAGAATTAATTATAACACATGATTTTATACAAAAAAATTACCTACATACATAAAAAGAAACGTCTTCAGTATTTGATCTTACTTTCATTTTTTGTTCGCTATCCTCGTTATTTGAACGTAAAAGTCTCAACACCTATGAAAATCAAAGAAAAAACAAAGTGTTTACATTCCACAAACGTGTAGAGGAACTTGGGTCGGCGACCAGGGTGTAAAAAATATTTTTTTATTGTCTAATAAATTTTTCTTTTACATTCGACACCGTGCGCGAAATATTTTTACATTCGACAACGTACGAAAAACAATTTTTCAAACGTAGTAAAACTAAACATTTACACGTGTCGTTTTTACATACGTTTGAATAATAGATTTACGCGTGACATTTAGAGTAGCTCGGACTGACGATCAGGGGCATAAAAACATTTTTTTCAATTCGACACCGTGCGCAAAAAAATATATTACATTCGACAACTTACGTAAAAACATTTTTCAAACGTACATAAAAACTGTTTTACGCCTTTCGTTTTTACATACGTTTGAAAATTAGATTTACGTGTGACGTTTAGAGGAGCTCGGTTCGGCGATCAGCGGCGTAGAAAAACTTTTTTACGCATGTTATCAAAACATTTATTTATTTTTTTACATAGTTGTGTTCTCATACTCAGTTCGTGAAAATGTTTACGCACGTTGTCAAACTTTTTTTTCACACATTTTCAAAACTTTTTTACGCATGTTGTCAAAAATTTTTTACGCACTTTGTCGAATGTTTTTTTTAAAGTCGTAGTGCAAAGTCATCAAACATAAAAAATGAAATAGAAATTCTCAATAAATATATAAGACAAATATAACTTGCATTTTGTAAAATAAATTATGTTAAAATTAGGGAAACTAGAGCAAAACGAAATATATATCATTTTGATAACGTTGTATTTTCTAATAAACATATAAGACAAATATAGCTTACATCTTATAAAGAGCATTATGTTATAATTTAAGAAAAATAAAACAAAAAGAAATAGATATCATTTTAGATATTTTTGCATTTTCTAAATTACGTAATACTTTTGGTGTTTGAATTTAAAACCTAAGATATTTTCCCAAATTTAAATATAAATAGTATAAAAGAGATAAAAGGAAAACGAATGCATATAAATGATAATGTGATGTGTTTTGGAGATAAGTGAGAGAAGATGTGACATTGAGAAAAAAAAAACTAAAATACTCTTTTAAATTAAGTTGATTATAGGTAATGTGGTAAAATTTTATCGGATGAGAGGAGTTTTCATAGTTCTCGCAACTGGTAGTAATTCTTCCTTGAACCAAATCCTATATATATATACATAGAGGAAGGTTCATTTGAGAAGAAATTTAATGTGAGAAGAAAAAGAAGAAATTATATAATTATAAAACAATAAATAGTTTAGAACTCCTCTCATTAATTATGTTATCTCTCATTACTAAAACAAAAATATTTTATCCTACACATTTCAAAATTTATCCTACGTATATCTTATACTTATTGGAATTTACCCTACACACATGTAAATTTACCCTACACATTTCAAAATTTATCATACACATACTAAACTTTATCCTACACATGTCGAAAATTGTCATTCACCATAAATTATTTTATCTTGAAAAGTATATTAAAAAATGAGTTACAAGTTTAATTAATTAGCTAATTAATACAATTATAAATTTACCTTTATGTCATTTTTCATAATATTAAATACACACATTAAATAAAGTAAATGAAGAATTTTTCTATTGGTTTAAAGTTATTCTTTTTATTCTTATAAAATTTTTCTTCTCATATGAACTCCTCAATGTATATATGATAATGATAAATCAAAAACCTAGCTTAGTTCAAAAAAACCAAAGAAACTCAACATCTATCATTGATTAATATAATCAATTGTTGTGATAATCTTGTATATGCATTTGATGTTCCTTTTAATATAATAATAAGTCAAAGTACATGTAAGGGTATTTTTGGTATGAATGTGAACTTTGATGCTTTGAGATAATTGTAACTTCATGTGCATGTACTGGTGACATCCTAAGTCCATATGCCAACAGTACCAATTTCATCATTATGCCTACAAATCTCTATAACCTGTATACAAAATATCAAAACCACATAAAAACTTTCCCCCATTTTACATTGTTTATCAAAACATACATAACCATTCTCTCTCTCTCGACTTCATCCTAGCTTCAAGGAAGAGTTCAAGATCTATCTGCGGTTCCTCAAAAAAAAAGTAACTTCAGCGATCGATCTTCCCGAAGATTGCTACCATCTGCAAAATTTAGTGCGTGGACTTAATCAAATTGTTTTTTTCTTTTGGGTAAAAAGGGGTTTTTTTTTGACAATTTTAGGGCTTTTTTATGAAGAATATAGATTTTTATATATATTGTTGTTAAAAAACAAAGCACTCAGACTCTCTCTTTCCAAAACTTAAAAAAAAACTTCAGAATTTGATCTGCACCTTTCAAAGAAAAGGAACTTACACCCATTTTCTTGGATTTCTGCCGTAAAATCATATAAAACGAAGAAGTTTGGGTGAAGAAATATAAACAAAAAGTCTCTCTCTCTCTCTCTGTTCATCTTCCCAAACACAAAAATGTCCCATTTTTTAGAAACAAGAAACAACTATCATAGGGGTTTAAAAAAGCTAACAATTTTGTGAAAAAGAGGTATGGCTTCATTATGATCTTTCCCTACTAAAATAATCTTATTACTTTACTACTTTTTTTGTTTGTCACTACTCATTTTTTAAGGTTTTAGGAAATCACAAATAAGATACAGGTGTGGGGTATACATTGGGATTTGTTTTAAGCTTTTAGTGTTTTTGTATTTTTTATATATTATATTTTATGGGTTTGAAAATTACAAGGATATAATCTTAAACAAGCTGTATATGGAAAAAAACCATATTGTGTATTACACCTATATTAGTAATCTAAAAAAAGATTGTGTAAAAAAGAGTTATGAATTTTGCGAATAATGAAGGTATATTATGAATATTAAAGTGGAACTGTAGGTAAAATAACAAATAATAAAGGTATATTATGAATATTAAAATATGTTTATGTTACATTTTTTATATATGTAACTGTGTTACAGAAACAATAGGGAAAGGGTGAGACGTAAATCAGTTCATTGGGCTAGGAAGAAGAAACGACAAGCAAATAAGGGGATAAAGAATGTGACCGAAGAAAGGGAAGACACTGAAGAAGCGATAAAAAAATGTATCTGCTTGAGAAAAAAAAATGTAATGTAAGATGTATTCGCTTGAGAAAAAAACAATTAATTAATATTTTCTTCTGATATAAAGATGAGTTAAAGAAAGGTAACTTTTGATTAGCATCTTTAAACTGGTAACGTACATGCATAAAAAGGGTCCATCAATATGTGACATCGTCTTATTATATTTCGATCGTGTAACATTAAATGTATGTTACATTAATATATTAACTTATGACATGGAAAGTGTTATATGAACAAACACATATCTTATCGTGTAACATTGCCATGCTATTACATTAATTGTATATTGCATTAACAAGTTAACTCATGATATGAAAAAGTGTTACATGCAAAACATATTTTAAACATATCTTATCGTGTAACATTGTTTGAGTATTTTAAAAATGAGATATAAGATATTTTATGGTGTAACATTGTTTACATAATCCTCATGGGACACCTTTCACTTGTACGTTATTGTTTGTATGCTTTGGGGGATGTGTCACATTCTTTCTATTTGTACGGGTAGTGCGACACATGACCTAATGTGACAAAATGTAAAAAGCTACGGCTTGTTACATGAATATTGTTAAAAAGGGTTTATGTGATAATGTGTTGCATAAACCTTATAGAACTTTTTAGTGTTACTTCGTTGTTTGGTGGGTTTGAGAGATGTGTTTACTAGTTGAACAATAAATAAACATAGAAGGTTGTGTACAATGGGACCCACTAAATACAACTATATCTTTTGAGGCCATACTTTGAGACATAAAATTCATTGGGTAAAAGGAGTATGTCAACTATCTAAATATTTCACCGCACCGAACTTTTAATTTTCCTAATAAAAAGAAGTTGATTTAACAATGGATTAACTTTTGGCATAATAACACTAGTACATGATTGTACATACTCTAAACACACAATCAATACATTGTGGATATAAATTAAAAAAACACTAGATAAATGGATGTTATAATTAATATATAGTCTTTTAAATGGCTTTGTGTAAAAGTTTACACATTTTTACATAAAAAAAGTCAACCTACAAATAGGTAAAAAAAACTAAAACCTAAATCTATAAATTCTATCTTATGGTATGTGACATTTTTTTTTGAGATTTATATCTTTCTACTTCTTCATCGTAAACAACTAAGATATGTAATATGGGCCCCTATAACATAGTTTGTTAATTTATGTTTTTTTGATATATGATTTTGATTGTTACCGTATAATTTAGTAAAAACTAAATTTCACTCATAGTTCTATGTAAACAATATTATATAAGTTGTGTGTACTTGAACAAAGGGAAAAATACAACACTTTTTAATCAAAAAAGTCAACCTAGATATGGAAAATAATCAAATGAAAATACTATATTAATGGATGAGATATGGTTGTTCCATAAAGAAAACCCTTTTTTTATTTGAACACACTAGATTCGTCATCCACTCGCCTGAACCGTAACCACCATAAACACTATCACCATCTCCACATTCACACCCTTACCCACCCGTCATCACCAACACCACCTCCTTACCACACCGTCAAATTGTTCAGATTCTAAAAGATGTACAAATTTGTTCCGATTTGGAACAAAAAATGTCCAGATTTGTTCCGATTTGGTTCAAATATGTGTGGAAATGTGCATGAAAATTGATGTGAGATATGAATGGTTGTGAAAGAGAATGATAAACATATAGATTTAATTTAGAACAAACGCATTGACTGATGCTTGGTTAGATTATGTTGAAAGGAGAGAGAAGTGAAAGAGGTAGAGTTTATAAAAAAAAAATGGTGGTGATGAAGGTTAATGTTCAGAAAGTTGGAATATTGATGATGGTAAGGATAGTGCATAAAGTCTTTGTGTTTATAAAGACAAGAAGAAGGTGGAGTCCTATACATACATCTGGTGGATTTAAACTGCTGTAAAAAGTATTTGTGAACACCAAATGTACAAAAAGAAAGGTTATTGCAAAATAGTACTGCAAAAAAAAAAAGACTTTGAAGAGCCAACTGTTCACACTCTTCCACTTGCCCCCTGTGAAGTACCAAATCTACACTTTATTACATCTAATGCTTATTTGACATGGAGCCTTCCTATCCACCCATTTGAGTTTTCAAAGTTTTTTTGAACTAGGTGGGTTTCTGAGTATAATTCACCTCTATATATATATATACACACACAGGGTTAGGATCATATGAGAGATACTAGGCTAATTGAGAAACTTGAGAAGCATTCTGGACCACACATTTTCCCTAAGCTTTTTCGTAATATACACATATGTATAGTTTAAAAACTTAGGAAAATGTGTGGTCTAGAATACTGTTTCTAAAAAAAAGTAGACTTCTTTTGGTTTTTTTAATACTTTATCATCTTCCATGAGCTGGTGTGTGTTGTCTTATTACTTTCATGTTTTCTTTTGGTTTTTTTAATACTTTATCATCTTCCATTGAAAACCATTGTTTCTCTTTCTTACTCCTCACCAACTTCTATAAGATCTCTCAATGTCTCTCTCAAATCCGGCATTCACACGAGTTTTGTTGATTGTTGTTCGTGCCATAATGGTGATTCAAGTCAACTGAGCTTTCCCCATGGCGGTGAATCGCGGCGTTTGTTGACCGTGAGATACGTAGAAAGTGAGATTTGAGATTTTGCTGTTGTCGGCGATTTACGAACCCTCTATGACGGCGACGGACGGTGGTTGTGGATGTTTCCTTAATTTTGGGGGGTTTCGTGGTTTGCTTCTGTAGCCATTGTTGCATGTGAGTTTCAAACCAGCTATGGTTGTTGTTTATTTTTTTTTCCATGGATATCGATGTGTTGAACTATGTTGATGTTGTATGTTGTTTTTGGTGGTCTGATATAGCGATGGTTAACTGGCCGTGATGGTTTCCTGAGCCTTGGATGTGTGTTTCCGTTAACCTTTGTCTGCATTATGTTGTTATATTTTGTTCTTTTACTGGGTTGTACCCACTTTGTGGCTGAAATGACATTAGATTGGGTGATGATGATTATGATGTATTCTTGACATGGAAACTGCGATGCTTGAAATCAAGCAACCAGAATTGCAGCCATGAAATTAGAATTTGAACCTAAAATCTTTAAATTGAACATGTGAGGAAAAGGATTGTTGTGAGCGAAAGAGTTGATCAGGGCTGTGCTGATGAAGAATAAGGTGCAACGGCTTAGTGTTTTTATTTTTAAGGTTCGTAAGCTAATAAGACAAAGAAAATTAGTTGAGTGACGGCTGCTTATTTTTCAAAAGGAAATTAAGGTTTCGTTTTAGTGTAAAAGAAAAAAAGGGAATACGTTTATGGGATTATCTTAGGAAATGATGGAATAAATATTGGAAATGGGTAGTTTAATTTTCTAAGCTAGATCAACTTGAATCAAAGAGGAGCATATATGATTTTTAACTATGCTAACCGACAATGATCTTTAAAAAAAATAAAGATTGGGTTTATTTAAAGATTGAAATGGTAGTTTTGGCTCCTCTTCAACACAAGAGTCGGATTTTTAATTAGCTTCATCAGTAGCACAACACCTTCTTACTAGCCAAATTGCCATCAAATATTGACAAGTAAAAAAAAGGACAATAATCAATAAACCTTGCAATAATTATGTTTATCAATTGTTGTATACGCTACACTTCAAAACGCGACGGGATGCTACCATCTAATTATATTAATTTATTATTAGATTTATTTTGACTTATGTTAATATAGAAGTAAAAAGATTAAATTACTCTTAAATAGTTTAATTTAACAAAAATAAATAAATAAATAACGGACAAAAATTGTAATTCACTTTGATCTAATTAAAATATTTTTACTCACGCTTTTAGTTAACTGATTCTATAAATCTACAAGATGAGTTGTATTGAGTACAAGTTATAATACATCATTTGAGTAATGTAATATAAGGTGACGCATTTGTTGACTCGTATAAATTGTTAAATTTACTAATTTCTTAATTTTTTTTTGAACTGGGAAAAAAAATCAAGGAATCTAGAAATTAAATTTCCTCTTATTAACAGTTTAACTCTTGTTGTTTAAAAGTTATGGAATTTACAAACATTGTTAGCTTGTTACTATAGAAACACAAATATATAAACTCACTGAAAAACGACATAACTCACCAAGACACGAGTTATCACCATTTAAATTTTTGGCTCGAAATAGAGATGTTAACTTGAGTGTAACTTATAACTCTTGCTTCGAATTAGACACGTTGGATGCACTTCAATAATTAACAGGACCACAGATATAAATGTTCTACTTTTAATATTTATTTATGGCAAAAAATAATATATTGATAAGAATAATAGACCAATGAAAGCAACGAGTAAATAATTAAAAGTTAGAAATGCCATCACGTTTAATGGTTTACAAGTCATTCAAGACCAACTCTTACTTTGCCAGCCGCCCAACTTTAGCATTTAGTCGTTTTTTATTTTTTATTTTTCAACATTTTTTATAAACTAAATTATCTAAAATTTTAATTCGAAGCACTTCGAATTTCTTTGCAAAATATGGATTTTTAAAAACTTTGAAAATTATTTAAAAAATTAAAACTATGACTTTAGATATCTTAAGTGTAGCCGAGAGAAAAGAAGTTTATCACAACCTTTGTCTAATAGTTATAATATATGGGTAACCATATTAATTGATTTTAAAACATTGAACTAGGTACTTTCGATGCTTTGTTTTAATGGGATTTATGACCTTTTGATGTCATCACTTATGGGTCATTGCATGGTGACATTATACTTGCTTAGAATTAAAAAAAAAGATATTTGCGTGTCATTGTTTTTTAATATTCTAAATTTTAATAAAAGATTTCAATTATTGTCATATGTTATTTTCTTCTTCAACCTTAAAATTTTTTTTATTTTTTATTTTAGTTTTAACCTTAAAGTTTTATTTATATTTTATTTTAATTTTTAATAATTAATATATGGATATAATTTATCCATATATTAAATATTTATTTAATATTTATATAAAGGTTAATTACGACAACTATTTAAAAACCTTAAAGTCCGCCTAATAATTTTAAGATATAGCTGTTCCTAAATAAAGTTTAATAGATTAGTGAATCAATGAATAAGATATAGTTGTGGTTTAAATATTTAATTTGAATATGCTGACTAATATTAAAGATGTCGTATACACTCAATATTTTAGTTTAAAAGCTTTAATTCTATTTTTTAAAACATATTTTATTTATAGTATGATTTTTTATATGATATTCATATCTTATTTTATTATCTCATTTCCTATAATACTATTTTTATCAAATAATTTATTATATAATTAATAAATATTGTAGAGTTTAATTACAATTCATTTGTCATAACTTATAATTCATTTAATGCTTATGATCTTATCATAATTATTAATATCTATTTTTTAGTACTAATGTTTTACAGCCGTGTATAATTATATGGATTATAATGACTCAAAAGAGAAGCAAAACTCAAAAACTATATTTAGATATTGAAAATATAACTTTTTTTTGTTTCATATTTTGTGTAATAAGTTATTTAATTAATAATGATTTTATACAAATTTATTATTTATATTTTTCAATATTCAATTTATATAATACACGGATATTCAATTCATATAATACACGGATGAAAACTAGTTATTATTCAAAGTATGATCTTAATGTTAATGTTCTTAAAATAGGTAGGATGTGAAAACCCCGTTTCACATATTTTTTATGGATAAAATACTAGGATGTGAATGCTCTTAAGATAGCTTTGTTCTGTTTTAAGTATTTCACTAACAAATAAACCTTTTGGGCTAATGTGGCAACAAGCAATATTTTATTTTTGTTATTTAATAATGCTAATAAGAAATTTCTTATATATATCTTGCTATTGTTTATTATTGTTAATTTGTTTGTGTAACACCCTGTAAATCGTGTCCAATAGTATAGTGACACGTGTTGTATTTTTATATAGTCTGTTAAAGATCAATAAGGACTAAAGGCGTCAACATGCTCAAATTGAGCATCTGAGTGACGAACCGATGTCAACATGCATAAATAACAGCCTCTGAGTGGCTGATATATCAACATGCTTAGATCAAAAGCCTATGAGTGACTGATATGTCAACATGCTTGAAATTGGCCCGTGAGTGACTGATATGTCAACATACCCAGTCTCTGAGTGACATCGGAATCAACATGCTTGTAATAAGCCTCTGTGTCACACCCCGACCCGCAGCGGAATAAGAGTCGGGGCATAATTGGGTTATCACCAAAGCTCATGATATTTACTAATATGTTTCATATTTATTAAAGTCAAAGTTACATTTCCAAATATCCAAACATGTCCATACAACACAAAGAAAATAAACCAAGCATAACAATTCCAAACTCTAAATCATTTTATTCTTCTAGTCCAATCCTATGTGTTTCTGGCTGCTGCTGGTTCACCTGTATCATGTGTAAAAATGGGGGTTTTTGGGTCAACATAAGTTGGCGAGTGAACCTTGTTAGATAAACATTTATTATTGATTTACTTGTTAGTTTATCAAAGAAAAATTGTGCATAATCATAAATGAGCAAATGTAAATAATCAAGCAGTGGCAAATAGCAATCACAACTTATAACATACAATATCATATGATAGCATACATTAATATACCAACAACATACGATTAATAACATAAATGAAACTGTGCGATCAAGGCTCAATCAAACGGAGCCGATCGTATTGCATGTACTGAAGATGAAAATGTCTGTGCGATCAAGGCACAATCAAACGGAGCCGATCGTATTGCATGTACTGAAAATAAAAATGTCTGTGCGATCAAGGCTCAATCAAACGGAGCCGATCGTATGTGGGCACGTCAGGTTCACGCTCATAATGAAATGGGGAACATGCTCAACGCTCATAATGTAATGGGGAGCGGCGGCCTATGAAATTGCATGTACTGAAAATAATAAATTACATCTAGCAACAACTACACAACAGTTGAAACAAACTGAATACACATGTTCATGATATGATGTATGCACAATGGTTTAAATATAATATATGTATCAAGACACATGATACACCCCAAAACGTGATTAAAACGGGGAATTTGTAAGATTCACTCACATTGGGTGCGTTTGAATGGAGATGATGAGATGCGTACGAATCGGGAGAATTGAACAACGAGAATTTCTAACCTAAATAATAACGGAAAAATATAGTAAATGAGTGGATTTTATTAAGGATTTTAATGGAATTTTTAGATATATTTTTGTGAGTTTAAGGCTATTTTCTATCTTTAAAAATGTTATTTTTAAGTATTTTTAATTGATTTTTAAATTAAATTAAATAAATAAAAACATAAAAAAATTGTTTATTTTGCGTTGACCGTTGACTTGTTGACCGGTTCGGTCAGTGAAATTGTTTGCGCCGGGTGAGGCTCGAACCCGAGACCTCCCGTACGCGTGCACGCAGCTCTACCAACTGAGCTACGTGTCTAACCCGAAATAATCTTGTTTTTAATTATATTTATATACTAATTCGGTTTAACCAAAATTCTTTTAATTTCAAAAACATTTTAATTCAACAAACCGGTGTCAGTATCAGGTTTCGAACGCGTGACGTGCGTCTTAGTGTTGCACACAGTCCACCGCTGGACTGTGTGTCTAACCTGATTAATATCTCGGTTTTTATTATACTTAACAACTAACGGAGTTAACCCGGTTCAGCTTTTATCAAAAAGGCATTTTATTACTTAGAGGGTGCGTGTATCAGGGATCGAACTCGTGACGTGCGACTATGTTTTGCACATAGTCCACCGCTGGACTGTGTGTCTAACCCGTTTAAAATACCAATTTTAATTATACTTATAGTGTTATCACAGTCATCTTCTTCATTGAATTTTACAGGCAGTCGATTATACCGTTATATCTTGTGCAGTTCGATTGTTAAACATTGTACAATCTAATATGAAATGGCAGAAACGATAATTAGCGGTGAACATACCGATGAACGGTTTATTTCAGAATTCCGGCAGTGTGTTGGTCCCTGTTTTTATGCTCTTCAACTGAACAAGACAATTAACCGTTTTGATTAGCTAATCGTGAAATTGAGGTGATCAGCAAATGTTAACAGATGGTTTGAATGCCCTTACCGATTCTCAGATGAACATAGAGATTTTCAGAACTTTTCCGGCGAACTGAAATTAGCTGAATACAGTCTCTGAATTCGATTTCAATTGAAAGGTTTAAGTTAGAAATAGCTTAACAATTGTTGAACTACAACGTTATTGAAAGAATTACCGTTTTGATGATGAATACGGTTTTCCGGCGAATCTTGAAGAAATTTCCGGCGAGTTGATTTAAGCGTTCTGACGGACTGAAAGTGTGACGAAAGTGAAATGGAATGTTGGTATGATGTTTCTGGGTCGCAGAGGGGTCTTGAGTTGAAGTAATTGGGACTTGATTAATTTCGGTTATAAAAACCGATGATTATGAAAATTGATGTTCATTTAATCCGAATTGATTAAAAATCGTTGGTGCATCGGTTATAAACCTGATTGTGCGACTAATCAAGCGATTAAACGGTTGATTTGCCGATTTTCGGTTTCTCAGTTGGCGCAACCGGTTTAACTGGGTTTGTGTATAAATGTTATTTGTTTCCTAGAGATAACAGAAAACAACAAGTGGCGGAGTGGTGATGTGTGTGTGTGTGTTAAGACTTTGAAGTTATGAACCGGCTGACCCGGGTTCGAGTCCCGGCAGCAACATTTCTTTTTTATTTATTTTGTTTAATTTTTATAGTTTAGTTTGTTTATTAATTATGTATCATTAAAACCAAAATAATCATAAATACACAACGTGACATTTATAACTTGATATTCGATTACAAAACGGAGCGGGTTTGGAAACCCGTTTATGACAAATGTTACAGTATCCCCTACTTTTAGGAATTTCGTCCCGAAATTTAAGTAGTTGAAGTAGTAGAAAAAGATGCGGGTATTTTTCACGCATTGAGTCTTCACGTTCCCAAGTAAACTCAGGTCCCCGTTTCGACTCCCAGCGTACCCTAACAATTGAAATGCGACTTCGTCGTAGACGTTTCTCTCCGAAGTCCATGATCTCTACTGGTCTTTCAATAAAATGCATAGATTCATCAATCTGAATATCTTCCAGAGGAATGTGGAGGTTTTCATCAGCGAGGCACTTCTTCAAGTTTGATACGTGGAATGTGGGATGAATCCTGTTGAGTTCTTCTGGTAGATCAAGCTTGTATGCTACAGGTCCGACTCTTTTGAGTATCTTGAAAGGTCCTACGTAGCGTGGTGCTAGCTTGCCCTTTTGACCAAAACGAACTACTCCCTTCCACGGTGATACTTTTAGAAGTACATGATCACCAATGTTAAACTCTAAAGGCTTCCGTCGTTTATCTGCATAACTCTTTTGACGACTTTGGGCCGCTAGAAGATTGTTTCGGATTTGATGGATCTTGTCTGTGGTTTCTTGGATCAATTGTGGACCAGTGATTTGAGCTTCCCCAATTTCGTGCCAACATACAGGAGATCGGCACTTACGACCATATAAGGCTTCAAGAGGTGCCATGCCGATGCTTGAATGATAGTTGTTGTTGTACGAAAATTCAACTAATGGGAGATGAGCGTCCCAATTTCCCTTGAAGTCTATGACACATGCTCGAAGCATATCTTCAAGAGTTTGTATGGTGCGTTCAGATTGACCATCAGTTTGAGGGTGATAGGCGGTACTGAGATCTAATCGCGTACCCATAGCGGATTGTACTGCTTGCCATGTTCGTGAAGTGAAACGACCATAACGATCAGAAATAATGCTTAACGGTACCTCATGTCGGCTTACGATTTCGCTGATATAATTACGAGCAAGCTTTTCGTTCTTGAAATCTTCGCGGATAGGAATAAAGTGAGCTGATTTTGTAAGTCGGTCAATATTACCCATATAGTGTCATACCCACCCGAAGTGCGAGGTGACCTGGTAATGAAATCCATGGTTATATTTTCCCACTTCCATATAGGTATTTCAGGTTGGATCAGAAGTCCTGAGGTATTTGATGTTCAGCTTTTATTTTGGAACATGAAAAGCACTTGGAAAAAAAAATCAGCAATATCCTTTTTTCATTCCAGGCCACCAGTAGATGTATCAAAGGTCTTGATACATCTTGTCGGCTCCTGGGTGTATAGAATATCGTGTTTTGTGCGCCTCATTCCTAAGAAAAATATCACGAAGGTTATTGTGGCCAGGAATCTTTATGCGATCTAGACAATATAGAATACCGTCGGATTTAGTTTCAATTTTAAGTTCAGCTCCACAAGACAGCTCCTTGCGTACGTCTCCTTTCTGTTACTGAAACATGCTGGGCTTCTCGGATTTTGATCTTTGATGTCGCTTACGATTTTATTTATAACAGTTTTCAGGGAACCGACACATTTGTAATGGTAAGGTATGTATCATAAACAAAAACTTCAACCATGACGATATTTAAACCTACACGGAACTTTTCATAACCTCCTGGTAATGCTTTTGATCCTTTGCCAAGAATACTTATATATAGGAAGTACCAGCGGCGTATCCACCATATTCTTGTCAAATTTTCATTGGCTTTATCAGTAAATCATGATCAGTTCTATGTGACTCTAAAACATAAACAACACAACGAACAAAACTTGAGTCTCAATTCTGAAATGATACATGACTAAATGATGACAGTACCTCTCTCGTTGGTTCTGATGAATGGGTCAGTCTATGTAAAAGTGTGACACAACCCAACTTCTTTAAATGATGAGGTTAAGATACGTCGAGATGTATGATGATATAAATGTTAAATCAATGAGTATAGAACAAAACTGTAATATCAAATCGCATTAAAATTCTTGGATACATAATTTCCAAATTTTACAACTGGAATACGGAAAGATGGAGATAACATAAAGAAAACATTAAAACTAGACGATTAGAGTTGAGTCTTGATTCTTGGCGAGGAAAAATTAGTTGGGTGATTCGTTTGGGCCGTTATTATTTTCAACAGTATTGGTGTTGATGTTATAAGCTCTTCCTCTTGCAGGTGGTGGAGCTTGGTTAGCTTGATTCACCGGATTTGCTTGAGCTTGGGCATGAATGATGTTCACCAAACGTGGACAAGTGCTTCTAAAATGGCTTGGATCTCCACAATTGTAGCAAGCCCGCATAGGTTGTACCATGGGATAGTTGGGTTGATAGTATGTTTGGGCTAAATGTTGGGTAGGTGGTAGTAGTAGGGGTTGTTGGGCTTGACCCATTATTTGTTGGTGGGTTTGGGTTGAAGGCTGGTGGCGGTTCGTTCGCTGAGGTATGCGACAGGTTTGAACAGTATGACCTGCGCAACCACAGCCGGTGCAATATTGGCAAGGATGATCAGGAGAATGGTGGTATTGGCAACGGTTGCATTTTGGTAACGGGCCAGAGTATGGTCTTTTGTATGGTGCAGGTGAAGGGGCGACTTGGGTAATAGGTGCAGTAGGAATAGGGTAATTAGTTTGTGTGACGGCGAAGTTTCTTGTGCGAGAATTGGGTTTAAACCTTGGGTCTTGATGCGGGTCGAGGGTTATGTTATAAAACTTGTGTTTTTGATTCCCGTTACGCTGGTGCTCAGTTTTATGCATCATCTGAACCTACTTGATCCTTAGTATATCAAGTATATCTTGAAGCTTTGAATGGACCAGAAAGATAGCTCAAGGATGGAGAAAAGTTAGCAAGAAAGTCACCCGAAAGTCATCTTATGACAAAACTAAGAATACGACATGTAGAGCTTTTTACTTGCGATCATTCTCCAAAACACAATGTCCTATCTTAAGGCATGTATATAATGAAGTTTGAATGATAAGAAGGTTAGGATGTGATGTGTTAGGTATGTTCACGAGGTCTCCAAAGTTTTTGATTAACTTAAGGAAAACCTTAGTTTTAGACCTTGAGATATGGAGGGTTGCTTCAAAATACATGGAAATGAATTTACAAGGTTGTCTAAAACATGTATAAGACTATAAATCACCAGATATGATAACATGTATGATCAAAACATAAAATCCAAGACATTTTATTGCTTAAACATTAAACAAAATTACAAGGAATATGAAAACGGATCGAGTTACAAAAACAGGTCGGGTTTTAGGATTCATTCAATTTTTTTGACGAATGTTACATAAACTGAGTTTTTAAGCAAGCCCTTAAACTATGTCGATAATTGACGATTTTAGCCCATGTGGCTTATAAAATAGTTTTAATCAAATCTTTGCAAGGTAAATCATTTACCTACTGACATGTTATAATAAATAACATATTTTAAACATTTTAATCTGACCCTAAGGTCAGTTTTCATTAAACATCGCTTAACAACGTCATATTACGACATAAGCGCCAGTTCGGCGCATAGTATGGTTTTAAACCATATTATTGACCAAAACTTGATACCTACTGATTTCAAAACTTAATTTAAACATAATTACAGTAGGTACATGATATAAACTCAGAATCCCAAATAATCTATAAACTATGTGTAAAATGACCAAAATGGCCATTCGGTGCATAGTTTGGTTATAAAAGATAATTTACACATATAAGTGACATCCTACTAATATTATGTCATAAATAAAGTATTTTTCTAGAATACTTATAATTTTAACATTTAAATTATATTCAAGTTCTTTTTATATGGTATGAAATAACCAAAATGCCCTTATGAGGCATAGTTTCGTTTTAAAACCTTAATGGGCATATAAGTTGATATCCTACCGATATTTTAACTTATTAAAGTATGATGGAATATAGAACTTGTCCATGACTTATCCGGTTACCCGATATCGCTATTATGCGCACAGTTACGCATATGTAACTATTTTACAGAACTTAACCGTAACGGGTTTAACCTTGTCATTTATGTTTCAAAATCCAGAATGTTTATAGTTTACGCATATTATACAAGTCAAGGCACTTGTCGGGTTTAAATTGCATTCTATCCGATCATCGTTTAATCAAGCGTTATACGTAATGATCATGTACACTATTTGGTTTATAAGACCGTTAGTATTTAATTGGCTAGCTTATGCCATAATCCAAACTAGAGCCTTCTCGGTAAATGCTATCTGCATTTGGTACTTTTGTATACGGCTGAGTTATTTAAAATAAAAGAAGAAGACTAGCTCAGGTAAATACTCTCGACTTATTTCCCCTATACGGGTTTGGGTTACGGTAAATTATTACCGCTTGGTCGGAAATGGGATTAATCAAACGTATATTCGTAATAGAGATCTGCATATTCTGTTTTAATAAGTTTTGTTTGATAAATTAAACATCGGGGGTTAACTACCGTGTCCTGGATATCCTCAGCTCATTACAATATAAATGGCCACGACCTTAGCGCGGGTGTAGGCATACATCCGATAGACGCTCAGTTATTCATTCCTACAAGGTTGGGAGGAATTGACTCCTTCGTGAGTCCAAAGTGGTGTGTACGTTAATTGTGTCTCGGTCAAGGTACCAAACCCCACATGTATGACAAACATATAAATCTGTTAACAAGGTTGGACGATCAATTAACCCAAGTTATAAAAAGATTTTGTGCTGATACGCACTTAAAACATTTTTGGAATGTTTTCAAAATAAGTCAGTTGGATGTATTTACCAGCGAAAGCTGACGTATTTTCAAAAGACTAATCTGCAGGTACAATACGAAAATAGGCCGGAAGTGCTCGGTAATGATAGAGGATCTTGCAAATCCTAAATCTGCCCAAAGTCTGTTTTGTATTCTTTCCATGTACAATTTGTGATCCGCCTGTGGATCTTCTATTACGAGCCTGTATATTATTTTGTATTTTCGAACATTCGGTTTGTAATAGTAATTTTACTCCAAGACTTCCGCTGTGCCGTGTTTAAATTGACGATGATGATTATCAACTGACGTCACGATACTTCCCACCCGAGCCCACCGGTGTATGAATTTAGGTTGAAAATCCGAGGTATGACAGTTTATATTAGAATAAAATAACAAACAGCAATGACCAAATTCCTTCTCAACAACATTATTTTAAAGAGCTTTCAACAGTAAATTTATATATAGAGTTACTATAGAAGTTTTTTAGAGAATTAAATTAAAAGTAAATAACTATCAAAGTTAAAAAGAACCTATTTTTATATCAAACATAAATAAGGAGTTTTCATGATCTAATTAATGAAAAAGTAGATAATAATCATATAAGAGTAACATTACTTATCACCGTAGGACTTTTGTTTGTTGGAAAGTGGATTGTATAGATTATATTTTAACCTCATACAGTTTTTATTTGAAAAATAATTAATTAAAAACTAGAAAAAGGAAAAACATATACCGACGAGGAATAAGAGATTCTGGTCCATGTGGGCCGACCTCTCTGGCATCGGCTTATACTTCATGTTCTATGTTTAATGTCTATAATTATATAAGTATACGATACTATGTAAAATTGTCTATGTAATTAGTTATATAATACCTTATTTCGTCGTCCCGGCCACCTCTATTTTAACCGAATCACAACAATCTTCACCTACTGATGGCCATCAAATAGTTACTATCTTAGACTATGTGGGTTTCATTAAGAAAAAAAGTACAGTTACGTAATATTACGTATGTACACTTTTTTCAAACTTTCCACATCACTATGTCTATTGGGTGTAATGGTGGGCTCCAATCAATAATGGATTAATAAATAATAATTAACAATTTATTTTTTATTACTTAAATATGTAACTAGATATTAAAAATACATTTAACAATAAGAAAACTATATTAATACATACATCTAATAAAAAAAATATTACATTTAACAAAAAGAGTAAACTGTTAAAATCATCCCTAAGGTTTAGATATAATAACCAGATCCATCCAAAAATACTCTTTTTCTCAACTGAACCATTGAGTTATTAAAGTTTTTGCCAAATCTATCCACTTTTGTAACCATGTTAAAAACTAATGTTAAACGAAGGGTATTTTGATTATTCTCTTTATTAATTTAATTTTTCTAATTCAATGAATGAAATTTAACATTTCTAACCCAATCATCATCCATTAATTAAACATTCTATGCTACAACCATCTCATATAACAATGACAATTAACATATGATATTAATTCATAATTCATGTTGTCCACGAATTCAGAATATATAGTATATTTTCTCATTCATTAACATGTGATATTACAAATTCATAACATATAATACCTTGTTCGCATCCATTAACATTAACATTAACATACTAATTAACTATTTAACTATTAAGTATTATTTAGTTCACACTAAGTATATATAATATATGTAATTGAACACAATCGATAAATATTAACCGCTCAATATATTGTTAAATCCTAAGCACATAGTAAGCGTAATTTCATGTCATTTTTGACTTTCAAAAGTAAACTGCTCATATCAGTTCACCCTAATTATCCCTTCTGATCTTGAACGAATTCTAAATATGAGTGTAATTCCTCTGCTTTTATTTAAATATTTGAAATTTTTTTTATCAATGATCTTAATCCTTAAAAACATTGTATGTATTAATCAAGACCTTCTGATTGTTGTTTCTAAATCCTTTAACAATTTTGAAAATTTAATGACGAAAAGAATTAAAAAAATAAGAGTTAAAAAGAATTGAACAAAATACTTCTCATTTAACATTAGTTTTACAAAAGTTGATGGATTCGGCTACAATTTTAAAACCTCAGTGGTCCAGTTGAGAAAAAAAAACATTTTTGGATAGATCTGACAATTGTATCCAAACCTCAGGAACGATTTTTGCAGTTTACTCTAATAAAAATACAGTAACTAGTACCATCTTGTGGTGTAGGGTGAGAAAACCAACATATGCTTCTCTCATACACCTTCGACAACCTCCATCACCAGGGTTTCGAACTTCCGTTGATATCCACCATCAGCATCCAACCACCATCCACCACGGATAAACCGCCATCACTCACATCATCATCCTCTGTCACCACCGAGGTCCATTGGTTCACCCATATCACCATTACCACTACTGTCTATCACTTGTCCACTAGGATTGGCATAACAGAACAAACGTGACACGATAAAGCATGATGACCTGAGATGCTAGACACGAACATGGCACGATAACGTAACTTATTAGTTTTTCCAATATCACCCTAAATTTCACGGTAAGGGGTATCCCTATAAGCCCCAACGGTTGAATTCAAACCCCCACGCTCGTTGTTCCACCTTTGGAAGTGCCCCCACCCCCGATGAATCCCTCCGGTGATGGTGTGAAGACCATGATGCGACTAACATACCTGTTGAAGTCCTCGTTGGCACCCCATAACACATCCCTTTACCGAATATGCAAATTGAAAATTGATGTTGGAAAACCATAGTAAAATATCTTCAAATCTTCAAATAAGTAATATATGAAATTATAAAGTTCTAAGAAAATAGATGATTGTATTATAAGTTATTTTTACCAATGTAAATTAAAATAAGTAAATATTATATTATATTGCAACTCAAAGAAAATAATGTATTTGATACTTTAAAGTGTTTTATTTCGTAATTTAAAAAAGTTCATAAAAAACACTAGTAACAAAACATAATATATTAAGGGGCTGTTTGTTTAGCTCTTAGTGGGGCTCTTAATGGTTCAGACCTCTTACTGGTTCAACACTTAATGGATCGGATTGTTTGTTTTGCAAGTAGATGTCTGAATGGTTCAAACATTTGTCTCTAAATGACTAAGCATTATACTGAGTCTAAATGGTTAAGACTTCTAATATGGATTGGTCAAACATTTGTCTCTAAGCGGTTAAGCATTATACTGGATTTTAGTGGTTCAGAACTTTTACTGGTTCAGCACTTACTTAATGGTTCAGAACTCTTACTAATTCAACACTTAACCATTCAGAAGTTGTCAAACAGCTCCTAAATTATAAGTTGGTAAGTTACTAAAGAGAACCATATGTAACTTATGAATTATAGTTGTATCTTTTAGTTTTCAATATTATTGTTTTATTATTTAAGATAATTACTTTCAAAAATTCAATCATATCTTATACTAAAAATGCCATTTATATTTTATAAATTTTCATTAACTATTTAATTTTTCATTTGTTTAACTCGTAAGATATACAAGTTTTTCTATCCTAGTATACAACGGAGAAAATAAATTTGGGCTCACAATTCCGTGACACATGACTCTACCAATTATTTATTTAATAGGTGCGTATGTTAAAACTAGTGAATTTCCTAGCGTTACGTGATGAGTTTTCAGTTGGTAGTGGTTTGGTTCGTTACAGAACCAGTATGATATCAACACTAAGTATATCAATAAACATTTGTTTTATATTGATCGAAAACTAAAAAAATATCATTTGTGATACAGATGTTGTTCGGACGGTATTTATTAGTTTATACTGGAACGCCAAGAAAATTTATTTAGACGGTATCAGTTGAGTTTGTCACTATAAAGAACAAACAATTATATTTTGAGGGTTCACATTTTGAATAATATTGAAATGTAGATAAAAACAAACATATCGTAATGATACATTCAAAATTTATAAACGTCACTTTATATTATAAACATATTAAACACGACATGAGACAACTCACATGTATATTTGTGCTTTAATCACTTGTATATTATTATTTACAACTTAGTTTTAACAAAAAATACATTAAGATATAGATAAAAAAATTAAGCATTTCGCAATAACATAGTTATAATCATATAAAATATTGTTCCCTAAATATTGTAAGAGGAAAAACAAAGTATACTCGAAAGTAATAATAAAAACCAAGTTATAATAATTTTTTACGACACTATTCATTGAGTAGAAGAATTACATTTTACCTACTTTATAGTTATTATAGTATATAATATTACGTAGTAACACTACACCGAATTTACTAATTGTTATATTACACAACTAGGTTATAGTCTCGTATATAATACTGGTTTAATAATAAAAAGTGTTTATTTGTAGAGCTTAATAAGACAAGTAAGCATACCTGGTAATTATTTCACAAGTTTGCAATATTTTACTTATAGTAATCAATACTCAATCGCTTATAAAGTGTTCAATAGATCTCGTCACACTAATTAGTTCTTTAAATTATTTTACAACGTTAACAACTAAGAAATCATTTTAATCAAATACGCTAAAGATGTTGCTGCATATTGCATCAATTACAAGATAAATCATTTAAAATCATTTATTAGAAGAAAGTGATATGGTATTAGTAATGCTGTTTCGTTTTGTAGATAATGATATGGTTGGAGGCAATATTACCATCCTCTTATTGATAATTGGTTCCACGATGATAAATAAAAAAAATAAAAAAATAGTGATAATTTTAAAGATAAATTGATGTAACATTACATCTTGTATTATTAGGCATTCTTTTTTAAATAATATATAATCATTGAAAAATCATCAAATGCCTACAAATGTCATTATTTATAGATACCTTGTTGAAAACAACCACATCCTTCCTAACATGATTATCAAGAGTCTTCAAATAAGTTTGGTCAATATGTTACATATGAATTTTGTTAAAAACACTATACAAACATTTAGAAAAGTAAACCGAAAAATGACCGTTATGGGTTAATGTTTATCAAATCTTTTTTGTAAAGAGCTATGATTGAATTTTTTAACCCATTAACAAATGAGTTTACATTAACATATTTAACCTATTTAAATAAGCATGACAACTTGTTAATTTGTTTACTAACTAAAGTATTTAAAAATTAGGTGAAAAGCATGTGTAATAAATAACTAATAACAATTTACCAATTCTTTTATACCCATAATAACAGTTTACCCTAAATATGAGGAGCATGTTTGTAAATGGGGCATGATCCCCTCCATGATTTTGTTCCTTTTTTAGGTAGGTTATGATTGAGGGGAGTATTCATTTCTTCAACTATATTTTTTATTTCATTTCCTTAAAATACTTTTACTCACCTTAAACAATAATCTCATATTAACATTTCTCCTTTTTCTTTTGCTACACAATTTCAAACTTTTAAAAGTAAAATCAAAAAGTATTTATTCTTATTTCAAAGGTTGGTCACACCCAATTCTTATTCACCACTTTTCCTCTTTTAAAATTCCTTTAAACCCCACAACAACCGTCTCCGACCACCGCCAAAACCACACTTTCCGGCAACAAAACCACACTTTTCGGCAACAAAACCACCAACCGTTGCATTCAACTCCGTCAGATCTAACGATTCACCCACACAATCATTATGGACTCGCCGGAGCCTCGCCGGAAACTGAAAACCTTCAAACTCCGTGATGACGTCATCACGGAGCATCGCCGGAAACTGAAAACCGTTAAACTGTCACCGCTCCGTCAGTTTCCAACCGTAAGATTTGTTTTTTACTTTTTCTGTTTCTTCGTATTCTTCTTTATAATATTCCGGCGACACTCGACGACGTCGTTTCAACGACTTTCCAGATTCTCCAAACTCTCTACTTACAAATTTGACTCGGTAAGGGTTTTATCGAAGTTTAACGAGTTGACTCAGTTTAAAATAGAATCTAGGGTTTCGTTTCCTGATCATATATTGTTAATCGGAACTGCAATCGGTGCTACAGTTAGAAGTTCAAATCAGTTTGAATGTGTTTACAGAAGCAATTTTTCGAATTTAGATCTCGGCGATGACGTCATCAAGGGGGCGAACGATGATGGCGATGACGTCATCAAGGGGATGAATGTGTTGTCGGTGGATGAGTTTAGTGATAACCGGTTGTTAGTTCGGTGTGCTCTTCCCCCAGTTAACTTCTCAGCTCCGGTCGGGATACGGAGGCGCGGTTTAACCGGTTTACCGGTCGGTTTGGCGGACGATAAGCGGTTGAATTCGTGGGAGAATTTGGTGTATGAGGCAGTGTTGGACGGGGACACCACAGTTGTATTCGTTAAAGGGATTAGTCATAGACAGGGTAAGGAATCGGACCCGAGGCAATTCAGATGTCATTTCGGGTTGGGTGAGTATATGATCACTTCTAGAGCGGTGACCGCAGCTCAAGAAGTGGTGCGTTGTGTGTTGCCGAGAAGTATGGTTATGCGTCCGGAGAAAGCCCGTGGGGTTCGGGCCACGGTTAGTTTTCGAATGCCGCGGGTTCATGGGCGGGTTAACCATGTTCTTGTCCCGTCTGTAGCCAAGATACCTGGTTCTATATTTAACCCGAAAGGGAAAAAGCACGAGCTTTGCGTATGCACCATGTTGTGGAATCAAGCTCATTCGATACGCGAGTGGATAACCTACCATTCGTGGCTTGGTGTCGAGAAATGGTTGGTTTATGATAACAACAGTGACGATGAAATCAAGACAGTGATCGAGGATCTTGATTTTGAGGGTTATAATGTTAGTCGCCACGTTTGGCCGTGGATCAAGACTCAAGAAGCCGGGTTCTCACATTGTGCTATTCGGGCTCAAAGCGAATGTAACTGGGTTTCTTTCATGGATGTAGACGAGTTCTATTACTTCCCATACAACCCCGTATCCGGGTTCCTGGGCCAAGGTTCACTCAGAACACTGGTTTCAAATTTCACCACATCATCGTCAATCGGGGAGATTAGAACATCTTGTCATAGTTTCGGGCCTTCGGGTTTAACTTCCCGGCCCAAACAAGGAGTCACGGTTGGTTACACTTGCAGACTACAAAGCCCGGAAAGGCACAAGTCGATAATCAGACCGGACACACTCGCCACGAACCTAATGAACGTGGTGCACCATTTCCATTTACGGAAAGGGTTCACATTCATCGATTTGCCTCAAAGTACCGCAATCATCAACCACTATAAGTACCAAGTATGGGAGGTTTTTCGGGCAAAGTTTTATAGACGGGTGGCTACTTATGTGGCTGATTGGAAGGATAACCAGAATGAAGGGTCGAGAGACCGAGCACCTGGTTTGGGGACCGAGCCAATCGAACCGCCTGACTGGAGGCTGCAGTTCTGTGAGGTATGGGACACTGGGTTAAGGGACTTTGTTTTGGCTAACTTGGGTGATGTTACTACTGGAGTTTTGCCATGGGATAGATCTATGTGACATACTATGAGGTATACAGATATTTGATTGATTCTTTGAACCGAGTTAACCAGCGTATATCGAAGAAGGGGTATATTTTTGAATCATTGTACTCGGGTTTTCGTATTGAATGATAGTTACATTGTTTTTGTAAGTATGAAAATGGGCGCTTTTGGTGATAGCTGTACGTTATATGATACTTTTCTTGTGACACTGAATGAATTTCCCGCTTGTATATTCTTTTTATATTGGCTTGTAACCATGTTATGAAGAAGCTTAAGGGGCGTATGGCCTTGAGTAAGCCTGGCAAAACGGGTGGGGCGGTTTGAGTTGTGTAACGGGTTTAAAACATGCTTGACCAAAACAGGTACAGGTTAAAATGGGTTGTTTAAAAAACTCACTTTGGTTCGGGTCAAAACATGTGTTTGTCTTGGAATGGATCATTCTAGAAAGAAAAGTATAAAATGGGTACAGCGGCAAAATCTGCTTTCATGATGGTTTGTGGCGACGGATGGCTGTGGCGCTCGCAGTGAACGTGGGGTTGCGACGGCAGAGGCAGAGGCAGAGGCAACGACTAGTAGGTTGGTGGTGGGTGGAGTATACCCATTTGGACATTAAATTATTAAGGTCTATGATAGAGCCCATAATGGGTATCATCTACATTAACTCGTATAGATCAAAATGAACTTATAAACGTTCTTTTTACCTAAATCAACATTGGAAATATACGGGTGTGTAGTAGCTATCCAAGATTTTTTATTTTTTTGTTGATGCACTCTTTGAAAATATATTATGTAAAAGAGTGTTACTTGAGTAACGAGTAGCGAATACTATATATATGAGTACCGATTGCTATATTTAACATTTAAAGTAGAAGAAATTTTCTGATTATAGACACCGGACCACACTATAGTATTTAAGTCAGCCGGTGGCTAAAGCTGATCAAAGATTCTAATTATAAAATAAAAGAAGTTAAAAAACTAAAAGAAGAAATTACTCCAAAATTAGAAATGTAATATGCATGCCCAAATATAATACCTTGCGACACTTTCCTGCTTGTATCTTTTATGGTGGCTTGTAACCATGTTGTATGAAGCTTAAGGCCTTGTATGGTCGAGTAAGCTCAGTAAAACAGGCAGGACAGGTTGGGTTAAAACATGCTTGAGCACAGGTTAAAACGGGTTGTTATTAAAAAAAATATTACTTTAGTTCGACTCAGAACATGCGTTTGCCTTGAAATGAATCGCTTTAGAGAAAAGGTATAAAAGGGTTCACCTGCTAGATTTGCTTTTATGACGGCTTGTGGCGATGGATGGCTTTGATGCTAGCAGTGAACATGGCAATTGGATTGTGACGACTGTCGAAGAGGCGGTGGCAACGCCTCGTAGGTGTTGGCAACATAATGGTTGTGGGTGGAGCGTACCCATTTCGACTACATTTTATAAAGTTATTAAGCTGTATGATAGGCCTAGAATGACATGCATAATTCAGTAAGACCTACAACTGGTATGGATCAAAATAAACTTACAAAATCTTTTTACCAACTCAAGTACTCAACCCATTTTTTGCTATAATTATGATGTGTGGTCTTAAAGCAGCTACCCAAGTTTTTTTTTTTTTTTTTTGTTGATGCACTCTTTGAAAATATACGGTGAATACTATATAACTAAATATGTAAGTTGGCCAGTGGCTAGAGCTGATCAAAGATTCCAACTATAAAAAAAATCAAATGAAGAAATTACTCCAAAAACTAGCAATTTATTATGAATGCCCAAACATGTTGATCCACCAAAAACCTACCTTCTACCTTAAGGAATAAAAAGTGCAGAAACATTGCTGCCTGGCACATTTCAGTTTGTCAATAACAGCCAGCAGCAATCCAAACTTCAAACAAAAGAATGATGTTCACAACAAAACTCTCTCTTCTTTGTTTTTCAAGGGGGAAGACATCTACAAGGATTACAAACAAACAACCCGATTCGGTTTTAGGGCATCAGTATCACATATCCATGTGACTGATTACAGGAAATAATCTGGTGTCTTGCGGGTAGTATCCGGTTCAATCTGCCTTGGCGCTGGGTCAAATTGAAGAAAATTTTGGTCCATGTTTTCCCCTATTTCAAGTATCGCAGCCATGTTCCCGCACCTATAACAGTAGTTTGGAGCACTAAATACTGTCACCACGTTCTTCTCCTGACACCAACAAACGCAAATAAAAATGGTCATTACATAAAAAACGTGTTACAACCGAGTGAACGCCGAATACAGTGGATGTAATTTTTGAAAGAGTAAAATGCCATTTTCGTCCCTGAGGTTTGGCCAGTTTTGTGACTTTCGTTCAAATGTTTGTTTTTCCGCATCTGGATCCAAAAGTTTTAAAATCTTGCCATTTTCATCCGGCTCGATAACTCCATCTATTTTTCTCCGTTAAGTTAGGGGTATTCTCATCTATTTTGTTATCTTAAATAGCATTTCGGTCTTTTTCCACTTTATGTACAAACATTTAGCATAATGTACAAAGTATTATAAACAATATAAAGTAGATACAAAGACAGAAATACCCCTAACTTAACAGAGAAAAATGGATGGAGTTAACAAGCCAGAGGAAAATGACAAGATTTCAAACCTTTTGGATCCAGATGCGAAAAGACAAACCTTAGGACGAAAGTCACAAAACGGGCCAAACCTCAGGGACAAAAATGGCATTTTACTCATTTTAGAAAGCAAGAACCAATATCGCAATCTGACCTGGCACCAGTTAAAACCCTCCATGACAAGCTGATGAGCTCTTGAGATAAGTGAGAGTCCGTTTGTATGATTAAACTGCGATGCTATATCTTGTCCAAACGTATAGCCGGCTCCACGTGGAGATATTCCCCACCCACATCTGTCATCTGGATCAGACCACAACAGGTCACACATTGGTCCTTCATGTGGAACCTACAAGTTCACCGAAAATGCATCAATAAATTTCAAATCATCGGTTTCTGCAAGATAAAGGAAATACGAAGCACCTCTTGTATGCGGTCTAATGCTCGGATATTGTCTAGCGTATCCAATGATGGTGAAAGGCCTCCATGTAAGCAAAAGATCTATAATGTAAAAATAAATACCGTTAAGTTTTATTATAAGATGATTATGGTATAAGCATTAAATTTGTATAATTATAACCTGGCTCTCAATGAGTGCTGTAAGAGGTAGGTAATCAAACAGGTCAGTAAAATGCTTCCAAACATTAGCATTTCCATACTTTCTCAAACATTCATCATAGAATCCATATCTGAGTTGACCAAAAGAGAATGAGTTTGACCAAAAATAGAGTAACGTTGATATTGAAAGGGTCTTCCAGAAATGTCTATACTGACCCTTGTTTATGTTGATTTATGTTGCAAAGCTTTATATACGTATAGGTGTGTGTACAATGATCCAATTTTAAATCAGAAAGTGAAGGTCTTACACTTGAGTGATCTGCCTGCTCTCATGATTTCCACGAAGAATTGTAATTCTGTCTCTATAACGAACTTTTAGAGCCACTAACAGGGTGACGGTCTCCACGGAATAGTACCCACGATCTGTAAATGGAACAGTCTTAATCAAAATGTTAAAATACTGAAAGTGATAAACTTTAACAAACATCCTTGACGTTAGAATGAAACCAGTTTAATATGTATAAAAAAAACCTTGCAAACATATCTCTGCAATTACCAATTTACCGTTGTAAAGTCAGCACCTAACAAAACTAAAGAGAAAGAATTGGCAGATAACTAAGAATAACTGAAAAATGACACAAAAAAAGAGAAAAGTATATACTGCTCACACTAAATTAATTATAACTATGAAAGATAACTCGAGTCAAAACTTACTCTTGCCTCTTTGCAGACTACTTGCAACGGCTAATAACATGAAATCAAGAAGACCTAGCTGGTTCTTTACAATATCATGTACCACATAATCATAGTACTACTCACATGTAGAAGCAATGTTGCACAACCATAATATATAATTATTTCACAATCTTTGTCTGGCCTAGTTTGGCCTATTTGGCTCCATGATGCAATGTATAACCTTCTTAAGACTTATATGATGAAACGTAAACTAGACGTTTTAAGAGGCGCGTCTGAAACACTAAGTGATGCGTGTAAAAACAATTAAAAGGGATGAAGAAGTCAAAAAAAGTTAACTTGATAAAAAGGTTGATATGTAAAACAAATGAGATTGACGCAGCTTCTTGTTGTAAACAAAGTCTACTTGGTTTTACATAGAACAACACCTCGGTACGTGATGCGCATGCCTTGCGCCTCGGCTTTTGGGACCTAAAAGCTTCGGAGAATCTTGCGCTTTTTTAAACAAAGCTGTAGCTATATACATTATAATTTTACCATAAAGTAATCCCAAGATATCAAATGCAAAAACCCGCTTTCTCAGATTCTGTATCAGTACTTTCCTAAAAACCTATCTGGTAAATTAGTTCCAGTTAATTTCACATCCACAAAGATAATAATATATGAGTGTCCAGATATATTATTTCACATTCATGCCGAGTGCCGACAAAGATCTACCCTATGTAAATAACAGCATCTTGACAGCTATGTGTTTCTAGATTTCCAGATACGCACCTGATGCCTAACACTTAATGGAACTCCAAAAGTTCCATCGTCGAAGGTATAATCTCTGCACTGGATTCTAACAGCATCAAAGAAGAAAGAAACAACACTTCATAAAAAAAGGTGTGGTGTAACAACCTAATCAATACAATATAACAACTTTTAACTACATACTTGAATTGTCTGCTCCACAAAATCCTTAAGCAACAAACCTTACATAATTCGACGTAAATAATTTTCTATATGCGCATAGAAATCATGTCAGCTTCTCATAGAAATTAAAGACACACAGGGCGCTCGCATAAGCACCCAACCGCAACCATACCGCCTTGCTTCCATCAAGGCGCCCTGGCCAGATTCTGCAAATCCACGCCATATTCCAATCTGAACAGCTAAAACTGATGTGAAATATCAAAAACGGCCTGGAATCAGCCTAAAACACCTTAAAGGGGTCTACTTATACTGCACGCCTTGCTTAAAAAAAGCCATATCTTTCTAAGCACCTAGGCCCAAGACTCACCCTTTGCGCCTTGACTGCACCTACCCATAGTAATTAAAGGCGCTACACGTGCCTCAGGACTAGGGATGATCATTTAGTACCAAGTACCAGTACGGGCCGGTACCATACCCATATTTGGCGATTTTCGGTACCGGTACTGAAAATCCCTACTCAAGACGCAAAAAGGGCCTGAGGAAAAAGGAGCGAACAATGAAAAAAATATTAATTTAAGAAATAATAACACTCTTCAAATAAAATAAACAAAATATATTATATAACATTTAATATCATCTATTTAGTACAAAAAGTTGTAAAATTTTGTATTTGTGTTAAAAAATTGTTTTCCTTAGATAAAAGTAGAAACCTGGCTGGAATCTTAGAGAGTTTGGCTAGAAACTTTCTAAATAGAAATCTCACCAGAATCTGTGCCTGAACCATCATCTGGAGAATTAAAGTGCAACTGCCTCGCCTCACCTAGAAAATGGGCCCAGGCGCAAGAGGCAATGGCCTTTAACAGCTATGCACCTACCGCCTTCAACTACCTAACTACTTCTAACAATATACTATCCACACCGCTACCACAATAAAATCGACATCCACAGGCAACAAACTTACATAACCTACATCTGTTTGGAAAATACCAACATAACCTTCCTGATCTCAAACAAGCAATCTAAGCAACAAAAAACAAACACCATGAAATCACCAGCCCCCCAAAAAGCCACTTTAGCCCTAAATATCGCTAGCATACGACATATAGCAATTACTTCGTCACCGCCTCTGTATTCAAAACATTAAATCATGAGTACATAAAAGCCCTAAATTCTTTCAGTCCTAAACCTAATCACCATTAAATCATCAGCCACACAAAATACCAATTCATACCTAAATCTAACCGAACACACACCAAAACAACAAATCAACAACAAAAACACAAATCCTCACCAACATAATCTCCCATGAAGAGATAATTTGTATCCGGAGGGTTTCCACCTATCCGAAACAGCTCAACCAGGTCATAAAACTGTCCATGAATATCACCACAAACCGTCACCGGACATTTCACCGGCTGCACATTCCATTCCTCCACAAGTATAGCCCTGGCTTGATCGCACAGCACTTTGACCTCCGATTCGGTCAACGCTTTGCAATTCATCAGCTGCTCTATCTGCCGATCTACATCCGCGTGTGACGGCATTTTCCGATTCCGTTATCCGGTCAAATAACCGCGGATCTGTGGAAATCGATGATGATTTTGTGGATCAGATGTTAAATCTGATTGGATTTGATGTAAGAGAGCGCTAGGGTTAGGGTTTGATTATTCCGGTTGGATGAGAGAAATTTGGCTTCATTGACTTGTGGTTTCTCTCTCTAGAATTTTGCCAAAAAGATAGAGGTTGGTGTTTGTGTGTATATATATAGATCTGCATTGTATGTATAGATAGAGAGAGAAAGTATCATCTTAGTCCTTGTATTCTTGTTTTGTATCAATTGAAACCTAAACTTATGTCATTTAATGTCTTGAGTGAAAAGTGTAACTTGGATGTCATAATTAATGGTAGATATGAAGAGTGTAAAAATGGTAATGATAAAAGTATAAGAAAATATTATTTAATTGAAAAAGAGAGAAATAAAGTAGTATTTATTAGTGTAATTATAGATGGAGTAAGATGTTTGATTAGGAATGCTCTAAGGTAATTATGACCACGAAAATGTTATGTACTTTTGGTTATGACCATTTAGAAAGAATAAGTTAAACCACTAAGCTTTCTAGCTAAGTGTAGCTCTATGACTTTTTAAATGAGAGGTTATGGGTTAGAATTTCGTGGACAAATTTTGTTACGTGTTGAGCCTAGTGGTTTTCCTGGTTGTTCAAACAAAAATAAATAAATAAGTGAAGTACTTAATCGAATTCATACTCAATATTTTTTGTTTTTCAAATGCAACATGTTTAGATTGATCTTTTATAAAGAAAAAATTCTCTTAAGTCATATGTTACATATAAAGGAAAAACTACGAAGTATAATGACCTCGCACCCTATTTAGCAAGTCCGTCCGTGATTGAAACAATATGAGGGATGTCGTTGTTTGGTCCTGTGTTCAGTGGCGAACCCAAGAATTTTTTTCTGGGGGTGCGGATTTCAAAGATTTTAGGCCTCTAGCTATATTAAAAAATCGGTTCATAGCGGGCTGGATTGGGTCGAATCATATAAGACAAAGGAACATCAAACTAAAATTTATAAAATTATCAAAAACACGTCAAACATCATTACAAAGGTATTTAAAATTGTGCCCTACATGTTTTCATTTTTTGAAATATATCCAAAAGATCATCTAAAAATACCAAACACGTCATAAGTTCATTACATTCTTACTCATTGTTCATATAACATATAATTTGCTCCATAAATTCATAAAACAACACTAAACACTTAAACAAAATAAACAATCATGTTCAACCGTAGTCCATAATTTTCAATTTTATTTTCAAACATTCAAGCCCTCGTATTAAATGTTGATTACTTGTAACTAATCATTTAAACAAACAAAGATATAAATAAAACAACAAAATCATTTAACTAAAAGTCTAGAACAACAAAAAATCAAAAAAATCAAACTCTTACACATCTATATTTTCTCCTAATCATAACATAACAACAAAAAATTAAATAAAGAAACCATACCAGTGTTATATCGGAATTCTGGCGTTATATTGGTCGGTCAAGCCGGAATTTTGGTTTTTCTGGCAAAAAAGCCATCCGGTCGTGAGAAGTGGCGGTCAAGTCGCTGGGAGTTTTTATGGGAGCGGGAATTGGAATGGGTGGATGGGTTTGGGTTGTTTTATTTAGTTTAAATTTCTTGGGTTTTGGCTTGAGTTAATAAAAATAGATTGTAGATCGGATTATGTAATTGAGTGAATAAATGGTTAAAGAATAATCATATAAATTGTGTTATGTACTTATATATTATATAATAATCAGTGTTTATTATTTTTTTATAATTCATAATATTTTTTTTCTAAGTGGACCGGTTGAAAATTTTTAAGGGGTGCGGGTGAAAATTTCCAAGGGGTGTGGTCGGGATTTCTGGCAAAAAATAACACTAAAAAATATTTTTTCATAAGGTGCACCCGCCGACCCACCCTTGACTTGGGGTGGGTAAGCCCCAGCCCGTGTTCATGCTAGTGGTAATTCAGGAAATTTTTATAGATTATCTTCATGTAGATAGGCGTGAACGATTATTGATGATCACATGCGGCTAGAGTGGAATCAAGTGAAGTTTGGTATTCTATTTGTCACGGTATATGCTTTTAGAGTTTGATGTTCATTTCCCTAACATCTCAAGAGTGTTACATTAATCAGTAAATTAGCAAAAGATTGATACTCGATACATATTGGACACACACTTTTAGTTATGAATAACTCAAGGCATGAGTATTTCATTTTTGTGGGAGTTTGTTTTAGGATGATATTATCTACTAACCTCACATAAGTCCTTAAAGATGTTCTTGACGTACATGATCAAAACGAGTGACTGTATGTGGAGGAGAGAACAACTTGAACACTTACTAGTGAGATTTGTTGTGCTCCGCAATGGATTTTTTTATCGGTATCGGTTTGATTAGTTACGTTATTTGTTTGGTTTGTTACAGTTTGGTATGATACCGACATTTGATATAGCAACCGAAAAAGATATGTCCGACATGATATCGACACGTGTTTTACATTGATTGAAAACTACAAAAATGAATACCAACACGAACACTAATGTTGTTTGGATGGTATCGGTTCGATTCGTTATGTACCGTTACCATACAACACTTGCTATAGCTTATATAACACTATGTCAAGACGATCATAAAAATGAATGCAAAACGAGTATTGGTGTTGTTCGGTTGGTATACGTTCGGTCCACATGGTAAAGAAAAAAATCACCTATATTTCGAATCATAAATAAAAATAAGCATGTTACAAACGGTATATTCGAATTATAAAACGTTATATTATATTACTAAAATGTGTTATGTCGAGAAAACCGTACAAAAGTATGGTACCAATACTTGTGTTCCTCGGAAGCTATCAGTTCATTTCTCACGACAAAAAACAAAAAAATCAGCTAAATTTGACTCGTTCGAAGAAAACTTTTATCGTGGATAATATTAAGCACGCCATTGTTATGGATTCGATTATTAAAACACACACAATCAGTTGCAGGAAAATAAACAAGAGGGTGAACACGAGAAAAACTAATCAAGTGTTTCTAATTTAATAAAAATGAAAAAATAAATAGATTAATAATAAAAGATTATGCCTGGGCGCACTGCAACCCTTGACGATCTTCATAAGGCTACTCGGTGTGGGTGACAGGCTTCCCTGGAGGACGACCCGCCATGTCAGCGCCATATCAGAGTCCTTGGAGGACGCCCCTCCAAGAATGAAACAAAGGAAATGGGTGACGACCCCACCCCAGCACCTCCTCCCCTACAAAAACCGCCACACTTCTCTCTCCACCTCCCCAAACACCACCACCGCCGCCACCACCACCACCACCTCTTCACTTTCCGACAGACAACATGCCACACTTCTCTCTCCATCGCCCCAAACACCACTGCCACCGCCACCACCACCACCACCTCTTCACTTTCCGGCAGATAACCCGCCACACTTCTCTCTCCACCTCCCCAAACACCACCGCCACCACCTCTTCATTTTCCGGCAGACAACCCGTCACACTTCTCTCTCCACCTCCCCAAACACCATCGCCACCGCCACCACCACCTCTTCACTTTCCACCACCACCACCACCACCTCTTCGTTTATTAGTTTTGTCCCTACTCGGCCCGTCTCCAACGGCTCCTAGAAGACTTCCTTGACGCCGCCGGCCCACCTGGGGTGGTGTTGGGGGGCGTCGCCGGGACTGGACGATCCCCACACCGAGTGGCCTAAAGGCCCAAACTGATTTTCACTTAAAAGATCCCAATCAAGCCTCCACAAACCCAATATTCACAATGGTATATTACTAGGATGACGAAATAGGTAAACACGTCATTTTATGAAAGGAAAAAAGAAACCATGACATAGCTTTGATAACATGTACGCTTGTGCTTTGATCACTTATACTTTACTATTCATAACTCGGTTTTAAGTCAAAACTTATATCTAGACGTGCATAAAAATAAGCAAGTCACAATGTCATACTTGAAATTTTATAAAACATCGTATCTTGAAAACTATAAGCGAAAAACAGAATACGCTCAAATAGCAAGTCACAATGTCATACTTGAAATTTTATAAAACATCGTATCTTGAAAACTATAAGCGAAAAACAGAATACGCTCAAATATAATTATAATAATAAAATATTATAATTATAATAATATAAATTTTAAAAGACGACTTTCTGCCGACCTAAACCGAGTTGTACATCCCGTTTCATAAATTGCAAATGACCAACTTGTAAACCATGCTTTACACATTATACATAACCGACATAGCCTTTTTATGATATATATAAATAACGGATATTTGACACTATTCTTTCCACCATGACAACAATAAACTTTCCAGCAGTACAAACCCAATGTCATATTCTTCTTGTATCTTTTGAATTCCTTAGGAACATAAATGGTGGCAAAATCAACATAGATAGTCTCTATTGTAAACTAAGAAAGGAAGACACCACAATCCCCTACGAACCCATTTGTTGTGGCTCATCACAGAGGACGTACACTTAACTTCTTGCTAGTTTTTTGTTTTTGTTTTTTATAGCGGCAAGCCAGGTTATATTATTAAGCCAGACTAGCAAGGCGCTAGAGCGCACAGGATTACAACATTAAAACACAACATGAAAACTACACCATTGTCCCCAATCTACCATATTAAAGATAGTTCTATTTTCCAACCGAAACAAACGAGCTTGCTCTTATCCCCTCCATGACGCTTTCTGGCTTCTTGTATAGATGGTTGAACACCCGATCGTTCCTTGCTTTCCAATTTACCCATAGTGCGACGAGAATAATATGTTGACCCATTTTCTTGTATGCCATGTCTTGTCTTTGAATTTTAATCTCTCGACTGAGATTCCTGTTTGAACTACCATCCCGATCCAAGAGGATACCATCTTCCGCACTGAATCTCTTAAGGGGCACTCGTTGAGTAGATGATCAGTTGTTTTGAAGGCTGTACAACACACTTCGCAGACTGTTGAAGTGACACAATATCATCTCGAGGGAACAATCTGCTTTCAATTATATTTTTCATCGCTTTTACAGAGCAATCTGCCTTGTAATCTGAACTCTTGACTCGCGATAACAGTACATTTACTACTCTGTGTGGTAACATACTATACCTTCAGACTCGGTTGTAGTAAGCCGAGTGCCCAATGCTAGTTTTGTTATTGACATATATCATGATCATTACATGTAAATAAAATTTAAAATCAATGATCAAAATTTATTGTAATAAAAAAAATATTACAAGAAATTATACTTACAAGATCCACATCCGGTAAGGTGATGTAGTGCCATCACCATGTGTCATGGCGGGTGCGCTGTCACACTATGATCACACCATCGGCAAGAATGGGCTGATAATCAGTCGATCCTCCACGGCTGTCGTAATAAGTTTGAAAACAGTTCCAAACTAGAGATCGAATTTTGGTGAACTGGAGAAAGAAAACTGGGAAGCCTTTTGGTACAACTAAATCTCATATATTTATAAAAATACAATTTTTTAACATAATATAGATAATACATACACATTTCACAACCTAAACAGAAAAACACAAGATATATTGATCGTTTGATTAATAGTTGAACTCAAACTTACTTGATCCCGAAATTGTTTCAATACACATTCTGCTTCTGGGCTTTTTCCTTTTTTTTAAGTGGAAAAACAATTTCATCAAGTTGTTTGCGGGTAAAAGAACGTATGACTCTTAAGAGACGTATGAGCAAGAATAGTACATACATACATGCATACATATTGCAAAACTAAAAAATGGAGATACATATAGTTTAAACAAATATATAGCCTTCTCTTTCCAGTAGTTTCTTGATCATTAGCTCCATGTAGATTACCAAAGTGTGCCTATTTCATGTTCTTTCAAAGCTGCCACCGATTGTGCAACCATTCTGGTGATGATCCGTTACTGTATTCCCTTGTGGGCTGTGAAGCAAACGGCGCCCCAGCCATGTCGAATGATTGTTGACCAAACTGAAACACCAGCACTGACTTGTTAGATAGAAAGAAACCGAGAATCAGTCTACTTGATCCTAGAGGTGATAAATGGGCAGACAGGGTAACGGGTCAAAAGGGGTAACAGTTTAGAGGTAAGGCCGCGACTTAAAACCCAGTTTACATGTTCCCTTTTATGCTAAATTGCATATATCCCCCTATAAATTTCATTAATTGCATACTTACCCAACTAAAAATTGCATATATCTCCTCCTTAATTAAACACTTCACGTGGTGACAAACATATCCTTTCCGATATAAAGAAACCCTTTTCAAAAATTGCAGATTATCGTTTTGTAGGTTTAACAGTAGTAGCTTACACAGTCTCAACTTTTCATCGCCGATTCCCTGCATACGTGTATCGAAGTACAATTTGCTCGAATCTTACTTTTGTTTCATTTTTGCTTTCTGGGTTTTCGTGGGATTTTGTTTAAGCGTATAACTTAGGGATTGAAGTTATGTAAAATTCATTACTTGGACTAGTTCTTCATGGAGAATTTGTCGATAATTTTGTTCGGTTGATTCCGACAAAAAGTACGTTTAGGTGTTGAGTTTGTTACTCCCTCTGTTATTTTAATGACTGCAGAAAGATTTTGATGTAGAGCAAGTGATCTTCAATGCAATCCGACTAGTTTTTAATGATTCAATGTTATCAGTTGGTTATCACTTGATGGCATGTTCTCACTGACTATATTATTACAATAATATTATTTTTTTATTAACACGGTATAGAAGGGTGTGTGCAGTAAGCTTCCATCCATTTGACAATTTTCTTTCACAGTTAATCCTTTTCGTTTTGACCCGTTAAAATTAAAAACTTTAATCCAAACTGAACCACTCAATCAAAATTGACACCTCCAATATTTTACATGACATTCAGAAATTAAAAGACAAAAAATATTGGTCTCTATTGACCAAGTTTTTTTAGTCTTGATTCGTATGATTGGTTTAGGGTTTTTTTTTTGTTACCAGATGAATTGATTAAACTAGAACAGAACAACTTTTAGATGATGCTATTACTTTCATGCACATGTACAAAAAAATGAAAAACTTCGTAGTAATGCAAAAAAGAATTAAAAAGTTTATTGGTGAAACATAAAACGGAAGTGTGTTACAGGACAGCCTGAAGGGTTTATGCATACTCGTGTCTGTTCTATCTTTAGATTGGTTTAAAAGATTTTGCACATGACAAAAAAAAAACTTAAAAACATTAGAACAAGATTCACATGGCATGATGTCCAACTCTTATCAGTTAATTAATTTAAATTAAAATAAAGACAATGAAACAAGAACAATAAAACACACCTTATTACATCCGGGGACAAGATCTTGAAGAATTTTCATCCTTTCACTTATCTTCTCTTTTCTAGCCTGACCATATTCATAAAATCTGTCAAAATTCAGCAAAAAACAAAGCTACACAAGAACCTTTATCTTTAAACCTTTAAAAAGAAAATAAAAAAGGGTTAAATCGATTACTCTTTCTGCTAGACTGTGGCTATCAGTGGCTTGACCTCTTCTTGCTCGAACATGAATGTAATCTTGTTTGGGCTGTTCAGTCGGTTTCACACTGTTTTCCGCTATCTTGCCGGTACTTCTTTCATCTTCTGGTTTATTTCCAAGTTCTCATTTTCAAGCGCCAAAGTCTTCAAGCGTTTACCATCACCGTCAAGCTGATTAAAATTTCACAACTTATTATAAAATCAAGAACTCTCATCATATATATACCAAACTTCATAAACAACACAATTATACAGAAACACAATCCAAAAGGTAAAGCAGGAAATGAACCTGCAACTGTTTACGTGGTACTGTAGTGTGGATATATATAATACAAACAGAGAGATTGGTGAGACTGATACATTTTAGATCCAAGATAGAATATAGCTGTGTTTTAATCTTAAATTCGAATAAATCTTGTACCAATTTCATCCAAATTCGAAATAAATCATGCCGATTCCATTTAAATTCAAATAAATTCGTACCAATTGCATCCAAATTCGAACAAATTAGTACCAATTTCATCCAAATTCGAACCGGATTCCTCCGAATTTAAATAAACTCATACCGGTTTCCTCCGAATTTGAATAAACTCGTACCGATTTCATCCAAATTCAAACAAACTCATACCAATTTCATCCTAATTTGAATAAAATCGTACCGATTTACTCCAAATTAGAATTTATTTGTACCAATTCCATCCAAATTTGAATGAACTGAAACCAATTTTATCCAAGTTTGAACAAATTCGAATAAATTCGTACTAATTTTATCCAAATTTGACCATAAACTTCACCAGATTTTCTTCAAATTAACAAAAAAAACAATTAAAACCCAAAAAAAAACGCATTAAACTTGATAACCAAATCCACATCTACAGTACCTAAAACCTGAAGACACAAAGATATCAACATTTCACTAACACTAAATTTCATGAAAAAAAAACAAAAACCACTTATTCAACAATTACCATTGTATTCCCATTATTATTACTCCGGCTGCTAGTCGACAAATCATCATCTTCACGCCGCTTCTTACTCACCACCATCGGATCATCATCCATAAACACACCACCATCATTATTAATATTACTATTATTATTATTATTATTATTATTATTATTATTATTATTATTATTATTATTATTATTATTATTATTCTCCATACCAAACGACGCCGCATTGCCATTACCATGACTCACCGGATACCGCCAGATCTCAGTCATATTACACACCGACGACGTCGTCGTATTAGCTGACCGGAATCCTCCCCCGTTCATCATCACTATTTGTTTTATATACGATTCGAATCAGTATGTAACGGTTTGAAACCCTAGATTGGTTTACATAAAGTTTGTTTGTGTGAAATAAGAAATTAAAGATAGTAATCTGGTTGAGGTCATAGATGATACATACGAGTGTATGTATGTGTGTATGTTGGGGTGCGCAGTGTACCAACGACCGGCGTAGGTTAGCAAGGTAGACCTGGAGAGTGGATAGAAGTGACTTCTGAAAGAGGATTCTGGTAGCGTCAAGGGGTTTCTTGTCAACACCGCCTTTTTAAATCATCACGATTCTGTCATTTTTCACAGCCCTACGATACGATAACTGTGGAACTACTGAGGCTACTCTTTTACCACATTTGGGTTCGAATCTTGTTCAAAACGGATTTTGTGTGATTTAAGTTGTTGGAAAAGCCATTTCAGCTATAGCCAGATGGTAGAGGATCTTGTTTGTTGGAGAAAATACCAGGATACAAATTCTTATATAGAGTGTAATTTAGTATTTATTGATATAGTTTAGAAGGACTGATGTAATCTTTGCTATTAAAAAAAAGTTGTTTGAAAACAAAAAATAATCACGCTATGTCATCTCACCTCCTTGAATAACAGGTTCATAAGCTCAGATTGCTTGAGGCGGTGTTCCAATCCATCACTTGAACCCCTTCTAATTATATTTAAAAAAACTCAATTCAAACTCACCACGTTCGATTCCTGTTAAAGGCGGTTTTGGCGTAATTTAAGTTGTTCAAAAAAAAAATAAAAAAAAATCAATCACGCTATGCCATATCACCTCCTTGAATCACTCGTTCATAAGATCAGGTTGGTTGAGACAGTGTTCCAATACCCCTTCCAATTAAATTAAAAAGAAAAAAAAAACAATTCAAACCCACGAGTCGAATCCCAATCACATCTTATTTTTTTCTCCAAATATTCTCCTATTTAATTCATGATGATGAACTCATCAATCCATCAACTGGTCGTGATCAAATCACATAGGGCAGTGTTTCACTTGAATCGCAAAACCAAACCCTATCACGTAGTACCACGGGTCATCTTGAATGAGAGACTTTGGAATCAATCTCAAGCAAGGAAATTTGGTGTAGTTTAGTAGTGAGTATGGGCAGAATTACATTCGTCGTTTGAAAATAAGTTGGTTACACTCTAATACCCTTTGAAAGTTGTATGTGTACATCAATTGTCTGTTATAAAAGGGTTTTAAATTTAGCGGTATCAAGGTATGATAGTAATATGTATTGTCTTGTAAAGTTAAGGTTTAAGTCTCATGGTGGATAATATGTAAATTTTAAAATTATAACATTTTAAAACGGGTCTTTGTATATTCATGTGTTATTTACGTGTCTAACATTAAAGTGATACCCTAAAAGATTTTTTTTGTTTCTTTTGGAATAGGATTATGTAGATACTAAATCCATACAACCCTATGTTCTCATGTATAAATTAGAAAACAATCTTTTGATAAATGCAAAATGAATTTTTTTTAAAACAAGACCAACCGGGCCCCTAACCGGTTTTGGTTTTGAGGGGTTAGATGGTGCTTGTCGAGTGGTGGTTCAATAGTGAATCAGTTAAGTGGTTGAACTATTAAGTCGCTTAGGCTTAACCCAACTCGAACTTGATTTTTTATAGCTCTATATGACTATATCTGAAGTTGAACTCAACTTGTTTACTGCTTAATATTTTTAGTTAATTTCATAATAACTATAATATTATTTATTAGATAATTAGATATATAAACTTTATATATGTATATATACACACTTATACTAATGTGTGAATTCAATCAAGATCGATACATGAAATTTGAGCTTGGATTTATTTATCAGACAAACTTCAATCTTGGATCAAACTCGACGGTTCCATCTGATCTACAGTAAATCAGGTTGATTATTACTATTTTTTACATCTAAATAACATCTATCGTTACACTTACAATAGTTTAAATCCTTATCACTTTTATAAGAACTACACACCATACTATTCACCACAATCCATGTATTTCAATTCTTTAAACCTAGTTGTATTAAGATTTAAGATTTATGACAAAATAATTTAACTTACTTGGAAAATAACAAGGGGTGCATGGAATCTTAGGTGATGGCGTTCTCAAATTAGTAGGATTTTCCAATTATAACACAATTATTATTATTATTATTATTATTATTATTATTATTATTATTATTATTGGGTCACGATAGTGTGAAAAGAGCCTAAAGTGTGATAACTGTTTTAAACCATTAATTCTTTGATCTAATGGTTGAGATCAATATGGACCAAGTTGTAAATTGTATTTTAATTATTTGGACTGATTTGTCAATTATAAGGGTAATAGTGTCTTTTTATATCTTTTAAATAAGGTAACCGTATCCTACACAAACTACATCCTCCATCATTCTCTTAAATTCAAGCGTTCCTTGTTCATCCTTATTTTACAAATCCGGAAACATGGAAGATGATCAGAATTCAAAAACCTTGAAGTATTATAAACGTAATCTACAAACCTTGTTCATCGTTTATCGCCCTTTAATTTCTAGGGTTCTATAACATTCATCGGCATTCTTTTTTTAGTGAAAATATCAAAATCGAGCGGCAAAGAGTGTGTAATGGATTAAAAAAAGCTTCAAGCATCACATTGGGTGTGAAACGGAAGCGTAAAACAACTGTATCAAAACCAGGTTTGTATTTTAATAGGTTTTTGTTTTTAAGTCAGTATAGTGTCTGTTGATGCTTGTATTGTTCTAAAAACGGAGTAATTAGCTATAGGTTTTTATTGTTGCCTGTTGTTAGTGGTACATGCTGAATGAAGTGTTGCTCATAGTTGCAGAGGATGTAAACTACAAGTGTAGTGTTTTACAGTGTTACAAAAAGGGTTTTATAGTGTTATATGCGTAATATAGAGCTGAATGGTGGTGTAGTGTTATACAGAGTTATAAAAGGACTATATGGTGTTATGCATTATTCGTAGTGTTTTATAGTGATTTGTAGTGTTATATTATGTTTTGTAATGATATCTATTTATTTCAGTGTTATGAACTGTTGAATGGTGGTTGTAGTGTTATACATAATGCTGGAGTATTTTATAATGATTTATAGTGTTAGATTTCTTTGTAGTGTTCACTGCTACTTTTTTTTACTAATTGGGAAACCATTTAATTTTAGTTAGGAGAAGCGATCGAATACCAAATTACAAAATAAGAAAGGGCTTTCATAATACGATTCAACAAAGCACCCCGTTGAGTTATTCGAATAATGAAAACATAGGGGAAAAAGGTATAGATAAAGTAAAAACTATAACTGTGTATGAAATATTGTTTTGTTATGCAATACCCCTTTCATTGGAATGGGTATGTAATGAATTATAACAGTGTATATAAAAATATAAAATTATGATGTTTTATATTAACAAAATATGTTGTATGTCTAGACGAAGAAGAGCGAAATGCTGGAAACAATCCATCAGGAAAAAACACACCAAGCTCTACGGATCTTATCGACCGACCTGCAGACAAAGGGAAAGCAGTTATCGGTGAAAAGAAAATACCAACACCTAGTAAGTGTTTTCATACAATTAATATATAATAGTTTTTTTTATTTTGATTGTAGTATGACAAACCTGTATATTTCCATGTCCAACTGTAGCATCACACTCTGCCGACAATGATGATGACTTCGTGTCCCCACCACCCTCCACAAAACCAATTAATAAGTATTTTAAAACCCGAATGTTATTATTTTGCGATTTTTTAATTGCGATTGTGGTATAACGAAACTGTACATATTGGTTTCAGCTGCCGCATCACACCCTGTTGGCGGTGATGTTGACAATATACCCGAACCACCAGAGGGTAAAAGACATAATCAACAGCAGCTAGGAGGAAATCGATAAGGCCGCCAATCTCGTTGCTTTCAAAACCATATGAACCGTTCACTGGCTCAAAAATTAAACCAAAGACGTCTCCGGATAACTTGGTGATATTGGTTAACAATCTAAAACCAAAGGTGGTAGCAATGGGGTTTGGTTCTTTACTTAAATACAATGTACGGGGTATACCTACTCGGCTTGCATATTGGTTGGCAAGCAACTATGACGAGGACGCTAGGGTGTTGAGCGTTGGCACACACCGTGTATGGATTATACCGGAGGTGGTCCATAAGATATTCGGAATTCCAAAAGAGGATATAAAGATTGTAGAAAAAATTAGGGCGAGAGACAGCAACCCTGTAGTAGCCGAGTGGAGGTCACAATTCAATGATTGTACTAAGGTGTCACCAGTAGGACTGAAGGACATGATGGTATGCGACACTTCAAGTGGTCGGTTGTTCGAATTGAACTAGTTGGTTTTGTTTTAAAGTGTGATGGGGGAAACAAATGACAGCTGTAGTGTTAATCAACGTTTCTTGGGATGCGCGGACCCAAAAATTGATATCACAAGCTTTGATTGGTGCACCTACATGATAACATGCTTAAACCGCACGACAAAGGCGTGGAACCGCAAGGTGGATGCTGAATATAGAGGGCCGATTTTGTTACTGGCGGTATGCGACTTTACTTTGAAATCCTTTTGTAACACTGCAACACTATATATAAACACTAGATCACGAAATATAACACTGCAACAATATATATAACACCATGTAATCCTTTTTATAACACTATAGCACTATATAAAACACTGCAACACTGTGTATAACATTATAACAGTTTGTATAACACTATAACATTGCGTTTATTGATAACCAAATATAACACTGCTTATATGTGCAGGCTGCGTATGCATATGATCATAAGGATGTTAACTGTGAAAAAAAGATTCACAACCGATTGAGGTTATAGATGACGCCATGTTGGATGAACTGCTCGGAAAGCTAGACGACCCACTTTTCTAGCAACACCTAGATCATAACGTGCCAATGATACCTAAACCTAATCGAGTTGTGTATGAGCCGAACCATGAAAAGGTGAAGAAAACGCATGCTGAGATAAATACATCAGCCACCGTCGTTCGAGAGAATGAAGATACCACAACTGACAAACACTATAACACTGTCATGAACACCATTATATAACACTGTCAAACAATTATAAAACACTATGTGCAAAGTTAACAATATCAATTCAATGTATAGCAAACTACTCATAATAAAACACTATTTATCAAGTTAACACTAACTATTTAGTGTTATAACACTATTGACCCGGTATATTACACTATGATTGTAATTAACAATATCTGGTAGAATAAAACACCATTACATATCAATTTTAAACAATTATAAAACACTAACGGCAAAGTTAACAGTATCAATTGAGTGTATAACAAAGTTCAATGAGGAATAAAACACTATTAATCAAGTTAACACTAACTATTTAGTATATAACACTATTGGCCCCGGTATATTACACTATAAATGTAAGTAACAGTATCTGGTGGAATAAAACACTATTAAAACAAATTTACAACATCTATTTAGCATATAACACTATTGACCATGCATATGACACTATACAGCCATTTACCAATATTTGTTCATGATATAACACTATATTTCAAGTTGATGAAATCTATTCAACTAAAACTGTAGAGTAAGACCAGATAAAAAAAACAATCATCCGTCTTATGCTAATGAACGTAAAACACCCAACCCCATATTATCCCAGACATGATAATTTTTAACATAAGAAATTCCTATGACAAAATAACGATTATAAAAAAAACACCACAAACGTACCTGCATCACCGGACTCCATTGAATTGAAATAAAACACCACAAACACACATAAAAAACAATTGTTTTCACGCTAAAACCTTCTTGCGATCTTCAGATTTTATAATTGATGAATGATAACCCAAAAATCTTAGTGGATCTTAAATAAAGAAATACAAATTCGTATTCCTATGATAACTGGTGGCGGTTATAGAAGGTTATCAATTAATTGAATCAATGAGAAAATTACTTATTTACCCTTTTGAATTAATTTAGATTAAGAACACTTGTCATCTCTACAATATTTCTCACACTTCTCACACTTTAGACCCTTTTTACAGGATCTTTAATCTATATTATATATATATATACATACACACATATATATATATTATAGATATTAAAACAAAGTGATGATAAATAATAACTCTAATTTTTTAAGTATTTACTTTTTAAACTTTTGATAGTATTTTAATTATTATTTAATTAATTTTTCTGAACTTAAAATAATAAGCGTTTGTTTTATAAATTTTAATAGTTTTTTATTACTTTGATTCTAGCTTAAAAAAAAAACCAATTCAACATCTATGTTTAATTTTTTAACATTCGACGGTATGTTACTGCAATAATTAGATCGGTATCGGTTCGGTTTGTTACACTATCGGTATGATACACACACTTGGCAGAGTTATAAATGAAAAAACGTCTAAACCAAAGTGATGATGAATAGTAATTCTATTTTTTAAGTATTTACTTTTTGAATTTTAATAGTATTTTAATTTTAATTATTATTTAATTAATTTTATTTGAAGTGAAAATAATAAGTGTTTGTTTTATAAATTTTAATAGTTTTTTTTTACTTTGATTCTAACTTAAAAAAACTAATTCAACATCTATGTTTAATTTTTTTAACATTCAACGGTATGTTTCTGCAAGCATTGGATCGGTATCGGTTCAGTTTGTTACACTTTTGGTATGATACATGCACTTGGCAGAGTTGTATAAATGGAAAAATGTCAAAATATAAATATAGTTGTGATAAATAGTAATTGTATATTTTAAGTATTTGCGTTTTCGTAATATTTAATTTATTATTGTTTGATTTTTAGTAATAAATAATAACTACTAACTTTTAGGTATTTGTTTTAATTTTTTTTTATTAGTAGTATTTTATTTAGCAATCTATTCGATATCGATTTGGTTCATTAAAGTATCGGTATGACCCATGCACTCGGTATAGAAATCAACGCACGTTTTACATCGACCGAAACTATAAAAACAAACACCAGTACCGACACTAATGTTGTTTGAACGATATCGATATGTTCAGATTATCACGTTACTGGTACCGATATTTATTTATTGTCATGGACAGAGTTGTATAAATGAAAAAAAATTGAAATCGAAACCATAAAATGAATACATGTACCGGTACAGATGTTGTTTGGTACAGTACGCAAGCGATGTGATGTCAGTTTATCTAAAGAAAAGTCAGTAAAAAATAAATATCGGTACCGAACCGATGTTGTCCGTTCGGTTCACAACGATAGCGGCACGATATCTGTTATCAAATAAAAAACATAAAAATAATACATACATGTCCCGATGTAGTTTGGTTCAGTAAGGTATGGTAGCGATACGATCTTAGCTTATTGAAAGCAAAATAAAAGTAAATAACGGTACTGAACAACTCAGTCTTTGTTGATTTGGTTTTGTACGATAGTGTCAGGATAGCCGTTTTCAATAAAGTTTATATGGCAATATTAAAAAATAAGCGTAGAACGCAAGCCAACCAATATCAACTGAAAAACATCAGTACCAATATTCACTTTTATTTTTTCGATAGATATAAGGTTTTTTTTTCTTTCGATTACTATAACGAGTACCGATAGCGTAACGAACTAAACAGATACCGATTGAATTCCCCCGTATAGCATGGGCTAAATATCACAAGTTATTATTGTTATTGAAGAAGCACCGGTTTAACCTAGAGATATCCGGGGATATATAAGTCACAACTGTTTCTGCATAAATGGTTAACCTCTCACTTCAGTTTTGGATTTGCAAGCTTCCGCCGGCTGATCTGCAAAACTAGCAACGCCGTTAGTCTCACCACGGGGAAAAAGGGTGGTTTTCTCCGTGACCACACTCCGACGTGAGAATAAGTATATGTAACATCCATTGTAAAACGGGTTTCAAAACCCGCTTCGTTAAATAATTCAAGTATTGAATTTAAAGACTCGATGCGTTTTTTTCCTTTCTTCATTATTTAATACACGTCAATTCATAGTTATTAATTTATAGTTATTTGTTTAAATAAATTTAAAGAAATTAAATAAATGATGATAATATAATAAATAAAACCTTTATATATATATAAGGGGCAGTCGGGTTTCGAACCCGGGTCCCCAACAGATCACACACACCAAAACACCACTAAGCTACACACACTATTTGATTTTAAACTCATAACGATTAACTTTTATATTCACTCAACGTTAAGACCTGCAAATCAGTTGATCAAATTAGTAACTGTCGAAATCAAGAATAAGAGCAATTTGCGTTTATTCTTGTTTGAAGACGTTTACCCGTTTTCAAAGTTCAACTGAAAATTTGAAATTCAATTTGCGAAACCGACAAGAATCATTGGGTAGTAAACTTCCAAATTAAAACCGAGATTATAGTTATCATTTGCCGATAAATAGTGATCTTCATTCTGTTCTAAACCCACACATACGAATTCACAAACTCGCAAACACTTCACGCATACTCTGTTTTTTTTACCTCACCTCGCCGGAGTGTTTTGTCGCTGGAAAAGTTATCGGAAAAGCTACGGCCGAGTGCGTCTGGTATATCTTCATTAAATCCTTCCTTTAATACTTTGTAAATATCTATACTGAATGTAAAACAAGAGTTTAAATCCAACACAGTCGGTCATGCTTCTGGATTGTAACTTATGAAGAAGATGAACCTGCCTAAATGTTTTTGTATAATAGAAGTTGTTGTTTTAAACAGGTTAGACACACAGTCCAGTGGTGGACTGTGTGCAAACACAATACACATGCCCGGGTTCGAGTCTTATGAGCATCCGAATTTCTAAAATAAAAATCACTTTTTTAAAACTTATGCAAATCACCTTTCAGCAAGTAGATAAATGTAATGTAATTTCAGATTATATCGGGTTAGACACCCAGCCCAGTTGGTAGGGCTGGGTGAAACACACATCAGAGGTCGCGGGTTAAAGGCAGGAACTGGGCAGCGGTTCAATGGTTTTAAAACCTTTTTAATTAAATAAATTTCAGAATTAACTTAACTAGTATATATATATAATTAAATACAGAGTACTTTCGGGTTAGACACGTAGCTCAGTTGGTAGAGCTGCGTGCACGTATACTGGAGGTCAAGAGTTCGAACCTCACACGCTGCCAATAATTCCTACGGTCAAACCGGTCGACCTGGTCAACCCTGAAAAAGGGTATAATTTTTTAATAATCAATTTCTTTATTATTTTAATTAAAAATACTCATAAATAAGACTTTTTAAGTTAAAAATTGTAATAAATACCACAAAATAAACCTAAAAATCTAATAAAAAGCATTAATTAAAAATATTAACTTTTATTTATTTATCAAATTATTACGTTACTATTTAGGTTAGTTCCTCTCGTGATTAAATCCAAATTCGTGCGCGTTTGTCGTCAATTCAAGGAAACGCACCCACTGTGAATGAATCCTTACAAATTCCCCATTTTATTCATGTTTTGGGGTGTATCATGTGTCGTTTACATATTTTATTTCTTCAAACATTTGTGCTAACACCATTATGTGATCTAATGTGTATATATTTTTTTGTTGTTGTTATATATGGTTACATTATATCATTTCAGTGCAATCATTCACATAAGACCCATCAGTTCCTCGTTGGAAACGAGTTGAGCATCACGTGCCTCATTAGATCAGCTCTGTTTGATTGAGCCTTGATCTCAAAGTTCATCATTTATCATGCTCATATTTATATTGTTGAAATTATGTGATTTGTGGTTTATTTATATATACATATGCTCATATATGGTCCATGCACATTTTTATTAAATTAATCAATGTAACTAATATGTTTAAATGTTTAATTTAGATTCACTCGTCAACTTTTTTGACCCAAACTTTTATTTTACACATGATACAGATGGACATGCTAAGGAGAGGAACACTTAGGATTGGCCTTAAAAGATGAATAAAATATGTCTTGTTTAGAACAATATTTCTTGTGTTTGTATGTTTCTATGTGTTTGGATATTTTCTTTTAAATTTCAATCAATGAATATGAAATTTAATTATAGTAAATGTCATGAGCTTTGATGAAAACCCAATCATGCTGTGACTTCTATTTCGGGTGCGGGTCAGGGTGTGACAATATCTTGATAGTAAACAAGTGATTGCTAATGTAAGCAAAGGCTTGTGTGTGTGGTAAATAGGATTGTAAGTATGTGAGCATATATCGTTTACCTGGAGATCTGATATTTATTTATAGCCAAGAAAGGTATGTTCAGGAGAAATGCTGGTTGGCCTTGGGCCCGACCCACACAGCCAGAGACATCCCTTTTGTCCCTTGTCACTAGACATTAAATGCTCCCTGCAGGAGAATTCATGTTCACTGTCGGGAGGTATGCTTTGTCTGATGTTGAGTGGTGCCACGTGTAAAGGCAGCCGTCTCTGGTGTTAGGCCTGCTGCCAGCTGAAAATGGAGAGGTTGGAAGAGTCACTGGCAGAAGTGTGGTTGGTGTATGGTCTGATACTTGCCTTACTGGTCATGGGCGTTGTCACACGCAACCTGCCAAGTAACCTTTGGTCACAACTCTGCCATTCCGTACCCTGAGGTATGGTCAACATCTCTTAGTGCTTGCCCCCTTCTGCGAGACTGTCAAGGTTTTTCCTGCCAGTGCAGGGTGTCAGGGGTACATCATTTTGTCCCAAGACTATGAGGCGCTTCTCATGTGTGTCTTGTCCTTGCGAGGTTTTGGGATTCGCAGCTTATAGGAATGTTGTTGTGCGCAGGGTCTAGTAGCCTGCTTGCGTGAGTCTAACTTGCCGTTGTGGCGAGTACACAAGGCTCGTTGTGTCACTTTATTGTATTGGTCTAATTCACCGTTGCGCTGAGTACGCAAGGCTCATTGTGTGACCTTATAAAAGCTGGTCTAATTCACCGTTGCGCTGAGTGCGCGAGGGTCATTGTGTGACTTGTAAAAGCTAGTCTAATTCACAGTTGCGCTGAGTGCACAAGGCTCATTGTGTGACCTTTAAAAGGTGGTCTAATTCACCGTTGCGCTGAGTGCGCAAGGCTCATTGTGTGACCTGTAAAAGCTGGTCTAATTCACCATGCTGAATGTGCAAGGCTCATTGTGTGACCTACTTAATCCAAAGAATGCGCACCATTGCACGTTGCGCGCACAGTTATCTTTGTAGCAATTTGGTCAAGGATATGGTCACTTGGGAGCGTCAACATGTTTGTTTGCTTAGTTTGCTGAGAGCGTCATCATGTTTGTTGAGAGCGTCAGCATGTTTGCGGAGAGCGTTAGCATGTTTGCTGAGAGCGTCAGCATGTTTGTTCTCTCTTCGGTTAACATGGGTTATCTTGAAATGTTGGAATTTGGTTATTAAGGCTTGCGCCTGTTCTAGATATAAGGCCATTACCTCGCCCTTTGCATCGTACAGGCCGTTGACCTGTCCGGCGACTAGGAGTGAGTCGACATGGGCTTCCAAATTCTGCGCACCCATCTTGATTGCTAAACGAAGATCTTCCAGGAATGCTTCGTACTCAGCTTCATTATTTGTGCTTTTAAAATCCAACCTGATGGCATGGGTGAATTCTTGGTCATCGGGACTTATTAGGCGAAGACCTGCCCCCGCGCCATCATAGTTGGATGCGCCATCGGTGTGAAGTATCCATGCGCAGTTATCCATAACCTGCGCTGGATTCTGAACCTCTTCACACTCCTGCGCTTTATTTTGCGGGACTTCTGCGATAAAATTGGCCAGTATCTGGCCTTTTATTACTGGTCGTGGCTTGTACACAACATTGTATTCGCCAAGCTCGATCGCCCATTTTGCTAGGCGACTGGAGATATCCGGTTTTGATAAAATTTGGCCTAGATGGTAGTTCGAGAGAACTGTTATTTCGTGGCATGAGAAGTATCGGCGCAACCGCCTGGATGCATGGACTAAAGCTAGAGCTAGCTTCTCCATCTTGGGATATCGGGTTTCTGGGCCAGTAAGCATTTTGCTGACATAGTAGATTGGAGTTTGAACTCCTGCGCGCTCTACTAGCAGAACTGCTCCCAGAGCGACATCCGATGCGGAAAAGTAGAGTATTAGTGGCTCCTTCTTTTACGACACGGTGAGCGTTGGTAGCTGAATCAAGCATTCCTTCATTTGGGTGAAGGATTTCTCCGCATCTGGAGTCCACTGAAACTTGTTCTTCTTCACACAATTCCGCAGAGTGCTGATGAATGGGAAGGATTTCATTGCTTGGTTGGCCAAGAATCTGTTCAGCGCAGCCAGCCGCCCTACCAACTATTGCATTTCTTTGATAGTTGAGGGCGATGGCATACGCTGAATTGCTTCCACTTTATCGGGGTTGAATTTAAAGCCATCGCACGTAACGATGAATCCCAAAAATTTGCCTTCCTCCATTCCAAAAGAGCACTTTTGGGCTTCAGCTTCAGATTTGCCTTGCACAAGGAGGCAAACGTTTTTTGGATGTTTGCCAACATCTTCTCCTCATCCGAGCTCATGATGACTAATTCATCAATGTATACTTCCACGGTTTCACCAATGTCATCCCCAAAGACACGGTCCATTAAGCGTTGATAGGTGGCTCCCGCGTTGTGCAATCCAAAGGGCATTTTTGTGTAGCAATAGATGCCCTTGTCAGTTCGGAAAGCGGTCTTGTCTTCATCTTCTTTCTTCATTTGGATCTGGTGGTAGCCCTTGTAGCAATCAAGGAAACACTTCCACCTGAATGAAGCAAGTGAGTCCACCTTTTTGTCAATTTCTGGTAAGGCGTAGCAGTCTTTTGGACATGCCTTGTTTAGATCTTTGAAATCGACACACATTCGCCAACTGCCGTTGGACTTCTGGACCATAAGTGGGTTGGCTACCCATGCCTGATAACGCATTTCTCGGATGATTCCTTCTTGGAGAAGCTCCGTGACTTACTCGTTCAGGACGCGGGTCTTTTCGGGCCCGAAGCTGCGCTTCTTCTGAACGATAGCATGAACTGAAGGGAAAATGTGCAGTGCATGCTCAACTATTTCCCTTGGCACCCCTGTCATGTCCGCCGGTGACCATGCAAAAATGTCAGAGTTTCGGAACAACAGCTGTTTCAACCGCGCCTTGACTGCGGGGGTCATGGCAGGTCCCAAGAGCACGGTCTGTTCCGGGCATTGTTGTTAAGTACCCACTTTTCTGGCTCACTGTCGGAAGATGGCTTGGGTTGCTTTATTGGTGGTTCCTCATCCACGGACATGATTTCCTTTCTTGAATACATGATAGCCACCTCGGTTTCTGTGGGAAAACCGCAAGCGGCGCGAGGGATGGAAGTAATCATGCTGAAGTCTCGGTGGGCGCGCCGTCCTAATAATACGTCATGGCGCGAGGTTGCGGGCATGACCATGAAATTGACATGGACGGTGCGAGTGTGGCGCCCATCAGAGAGAGTAACCGGAAAAGCTATCTGCCCCAAAGGAAAAACAGCCTCAATGCAGAAAGCAGTGAGTGGGAAATCCACCGGCTCCAGGCGTGCTTTGTCCTCCGGGTCAAGCTGCTGGAAGCACTGTTCATACATAATGTCCATAGAGCTCCCAGGGTCTATGAACATGTAGTCAGTGCGGTAGTGACCGAAAAGGCCAGTTATCACTACCGGTCGGTCTTCTTGTGGACCCCTGGGGACGACGGCGACGATGACCTGCTGCTCTCGCCAATGAGACGTGCAGCTCTTCTGGTGGTTGCACTTGCGCCAAGGACCACCTTTAATCACATGAACAACCTTCATTTTTTGTTACTCGGACCTTCGCCGCCTCGAGTAATCTGGCGCACCTCCTTGCGCACGTTTTGTAATAAGTGGGTGAGCTTCCCACTTTTGAGTGCTTTCTCAATCTCCATGCACAGGGAGATGCAGTTGTTGGTTGTGTGCCCCGTGTCTTTGTGATAATCGCATAAGAGGTTGGGGTCTTGACCTTTCTTATTGCGCATCGACGGTGGTTGTTTAAATTGATGGTCTTCTGTACTGAGGACCTCCGCCGGTGTCTTCGTCAGTGGGGTCCACTGGCAATCACGAGTATCTTTTTTTATTGCTCGCTGGGTGACTAGCTTATTAATGGTCGCGCAAGCGTCGACCAGTGTATGGGGAGGGTTCTGGCTATGGTCCCTCCACCCTTTATTCTTTTTTCCAAAACTCCTGATCAAGTCTTGGGGACGATGGTGAGGTAGGGGAGGTTACTGTTGTTGAGGTTGCGCTTTGTTTGCGCGTAGACCTTTGCCGCCGCCATAAGTTTCTCCCAGCTCTTGGGGACACCTGTAGTCCCTGACAAGACTTTGATGATCTCGTCACAGCATACGGCGTACTTGAACTGTGTACGACTCAGGTCTTCATGCACATCCCCTATCTCCAGCACCTCTTTGTTGTAGCGGGTAATGAAGTCTTTGAGGCTTTCATCATCCCGCCGCCAGATATTCATTACGTCAGAAGAGTCTCTGACATAACGCCTTTGCTGACTGAAATGCGCCAGGAACTTGTCGTTCAAGTCGTTCCAGGACGCGAGTTTGCCCATGGTTAAGTTATCAAACCATAGGCGTGCAGCGCCTGTGAGGGTTTGAACGTACAGGTGACACCCATTGGTAGTGTCCATCCTCCAATCAGTCCTGCGCCAGTGAAAAGATGCAAGTGGTCATCCGGGTCGGTCAACCCGTTGTATTTGCCGACGTTGGGGGCGACTTTGCACGCTCCAAGGGTGCGAGAGCTATCTCCTTGATGAACTTGGAGTGCTCGGCTGCGTCCGCCGGTCGGTAAATCAAGTTGTAATCATGCTCGGCCTCCATGTTGTAACCGCCGCGTGGGGCGGATCTATATGCCGCATGATTTTTGGGTAGCCGGTGAAAAACACTAGCACTATCACCTTCACCGTAGGTTTTGTCTTCCTCACGATGGGTGTACCGCTCCCCTTGAGGACGCGGGCCCAGCCGTGAGTGGACAGATGCTCGTCTGAGAGAGCGAGACTCCGGTTTAGCGGAGGTTGTGTGTACTCCGTCTCCTGTGGATGGAGACTATATGGTACGCTCACCCCTGCTGGCGAGTCGTAGCTCAGAATCCTCGGTGTAGGCAAAGCGTGCACCTGAACGGTGGGCTGTACTGGGACAACCGGGGTATTTGTCTGCGCACAAAGTTGTGCATAAACGACGTTCAGGGCCGTCTGAGACTTTATGAACCATGACATCGGTGTCTCTCCCGGAGGTAAGACCGACTTGATTGGGACAAAAGGAGTTTCTTGTTGGGCTCCGGGGGTGACCGGGATGTTTATTCGGCCAGAGCCGTGTTGAGTTCCGTTATCCTAGGAGGAATCTTCCTTCACTTTCCTGTCGACACGAGAGGCTTGAACCGGGTTCTTGCCTTCGCGTCGAGAGCCTCGTGGGGTGTTTGTCGGAAAATCAGCCATCAGGAGATGAGGCTTAAAAATGTGAAAATGGGAGGTTGGAAACTGGAAATAGTTAAAATATAGCGGATGGCACCAATGAAGAAGCACCGGTTGAACCTAGAGATATCCGGGGATATATTGTCACACCCCGACCCGCAGCGGAAAAGGTGATCGGGGCATGATTAGGTTATCATCAAAGCTCATGACATTTATTTTAACGTTTCATATTCATTAATACACTTTAATGGGAAACTACAATCAATATTACATCATGTCCTAAACATCAATCTAGGCTTCATTGTTTTCTTCTAAGGCATTTCCTATGTTTTCCTTGCTTCATCCTGTTCACCTGTATCATGTGTAAAAATGGTTTTTGGATCAACAAAAAGTTGGCGAGTGAATCCTATGAAAAACATTTGAACAAGTTTATTTAATTGATTATAAAATAAAGTGCACAACCACACATGAGTAAAAATAGATGTAAACTTATTCAACAATCATTTAATATTAAATAATGCACACATGAACAATAATGGATCGTTTTGAGGCACGCGTTGCTCAACTCGTCTCTCACGAGGAACTGATGGGCCTAATGAATGATTTGCATATACTTGACATTATGAAATACATAACTACAAACAATATAAACTAAATAATACACACACGAACAATAATGGATTTGTTTTGAGGCACGCGTTGCTCAACTCGTCTTTCACGAGGAACTGATGGGCCTAATGAATGAATTGCATATAAATTGACAATATGAAATACATAACTACAAACATTATATACAATCTAAGTTTAGATCACAATATGGTATAGCACAAGTTTAAATAAACGAGTTAATTTTGGTGACACATGACACACCCCAAAACGTGTAATTAAAAAGGGGAGCTGTAAGATTCACTCACATTGGGTGCGTTCGGTTGATGATGTTGAACACGCACGAAGTTGGATTTAACCACGAGCGAAACTAACCTAGATAATAACATAAGGGTTTGGTAAATAAGGGGATTTTATTAATCAATTTTAGTAGGATGATTGGATATATTTTTGTGAGTTTAAGGCTATTTTCTAACCTTAAAAATGTTATTTTTAAGTATTTTTAATTGACTTTTTAAATAAAATAAATAAATAAAAATAATAAAAAAGTTGACTTTTTGCAACTGTTGACCGTTGACCGTTGACTTGTTGACTTGTTGACCGGTCAGACTGTGTATTTGTGTGCGCCGGGTGAGGCTCGAACCCGAGACCTCCCGTTCGCGTGCACGCAGCTCTACCAACTGAGCTACGTGTCTAACCCGAAATATTTCTGTTTTTAATTATATTTATATACTAATTGAATTAAACCGAAAATCATTTTTTAAAAAAACGATTTTAATGCATCGAACCGGTGTTCTCCACAGGTCTCGAACCCGGGACCTGTGGTTTAAGTTAACACACAGTCCACCGCTGGACTGTGTGTCTAACTTGTTATATAATCTGATTTTTATTATACTTATATACAAACTACATTATTTCATTTCTGCCTTATAAAAAGTTTGATAATTGTCCGGATCGGTGCGGTAGTCCGGACTCGAACTCGTGACGTGTGATTAAACGTTCACACAGTCCACCACTGGACTGTGTGTCTATCTTGGTTATTATTCCGATTTTTATTAAACTTAACATCTATATGAAATGAATCCCGGTTCAGTAATAAAAAGGAACATTTTTATTAAGGCGAGTGTGCGTGGGACAAGTATCGAACTCGGGACGTAAGCGTGTTTATTTGCACACAGTCCACCGCTGGACTGTGTGTCTAACCCGAGTTATATCTTGATTTAAATTATACTTATAGACAACTGAAACTTCGTCTTCTTCGTTGGACTTAACCAGAATCGGAGTCCGACTGGTTCGTCGATTTAATCATGTTCTTTTAGTGTTTTGCGGTTAATTACAGGTGAGATAAATAAAAAGAATGAGAGATTAAGTGTAAAGTATACCGAACTGGACTCCTCTGTTTCTCCGGCGGAACTCCGATGTCAGCAGGTTATTCCGGCGACGTATGTCTTGCGGCAGAGAGTCTTCAACGAGCTTGAGATGAATGTGGGTGGCTTCGGTATGAGCTCTGGGGGTTCAGTAAGGCACAGAGGTGAAAGGGTCGGTTTTCCGGCGAGTTGTAGAAATTTCCGGCGAGTGGAATTACGTCGGGAAAATGTGTGATTGTGAGCGAAAAAGCTAACAGAGGTTAGAGGGGGTATTTATAGGGCAGAACATCGATGTATTTAGTCCGATTTCCGTCTTGATTCGTCGGTCATTACGTTTTCCGGCGGTTATGACTTGTGTCGCGGGTTCAGTCGGTTATAACCGATGTCATAGTTAAGGCTTCGGTTAAAACTGAAGTAACCGTCCAATCTCGGCGAAATTGTCGGGATTTCCGACGACTGCGATTGGGCGCGTCGGTTTTGAATTCGATATTCATGTTATGAATTAATTGTCTTCAATATTGAACAAGAAATACAAGTGGCGCAGTGGTTGGATGGAAGGGTGTTAAGGCTTTGTTTGAATCCGCTGCTGACCCGGGTTCGAAACCCGGCAGCAGCCTTTTATTTTTATTTTCTTATTTTCAATACTTTTTCAAATATAAATTATATATTCCAATATACTTATTATTTATGTATCGTTTAAAATTATTTTGGGCATTAAATACGCCACGAAATTTTTAACTGATTGTTCGGTTATTAAACGGAGCGGGTTTGGTAAATCCGATTTTTTACGGATGTTACATATATAAGTCACAACCAGGGTGTTTCTGCATAAATGGTTAACATCTCACTTCACTTTTGGATTTGCAAGCTCACTCCGGCTGATCTGCAAAACTAGCAACACCGTTAGTCTCGCCACGGGGAAAAGGGTGGTTTTCTCTGTGACCACACTCCGGCTTGAGAATGTAACATTTGTAAAAATCGGGTCTCCAAAACCCGCTCCGTTTTGTAATCAAGTACCAAGTTATAAAAGTTGCATTAAATATTTATGATTATTTTGAGTTAAAACGATGCATAATTAATAAATAAACTAAACTATAAAAATTACATTTGATAAAAAGTTAAAATAAAATAACTAAAAAATATTTGAAGCTGCCGGGACTCGAACCCGGGTCAGCCAAGACTCTTCAACAACTTAACACTCACTCCCTAAACCACTCCGCCACATTGTGTTTTCTGCTAACTCTAGGAACACAAATGAATTTTATACACAAAATCAGTAAAACCGATGGCGCCATCTGAGAAACGGTAATCGGCAAATCAATCATCTAATCGTTGTTTAATTCGTATATTCAGCTTATAACCGATGTATAACGGTTTCTAATCAAGCTGAAATTGATTGAACTTAAAGTTTCATCATTTTCGGTTTTTGAAACCGAAAGGTCATCAAAGTTCTGAATAACTCAAGCTTCAGACCATTCTCGCGATTCAGAGCTATCATATCAATACTCCATTTCAATTTTGTCGCATTTTCGGACCACCAGATCATCTGAATCAGCTCGCCGGAAAAATTCTGCAAGTCACCGGAAAACCGGGACTCACATACACACGGTATTTCCTCCGACTCTTTTTGTTTAAATCATGTGATTAATCAGTCTCTAACACAACTCCTCCATCAGAATCGATCCTAGTCAACGTTTATCGAAAATCTTATCTTCGCCGGAAAACTTCTGGAATTGCCGGAAACTCGATAATTACCGGTATGCACATTCCAACGTACTGATAATCAATACTCACTAGTTCAATTTCATATCTAATCCCTTAAGCCTGTTGATAGATTCTCTCAGCCGAAGGTTCAAAAACAAAGCCGACAAGTTTCGCCGGACTCTCTGAAGAAGACAACCTGTTCGGTATCTTCTTTCCCCAAACTGTTCGGTTTAATGCATTCAAACTAGACATCATGTTTATTAACTAATTTAATCACGAATCGGATTGTTGATTGATGTCTGCGTTCGTAATGAAGAAGACGAGTTCAGTAATGACTTAAGATTAATTAAAATCGGAAGTTTAAACGGGTTAGACACACAGTCCAGCGGTGGACTGTGTGCAAACAAAAACTATACACGTCCCGAGTTCGATCCCTGCTACACGCACACTTTGTGGAATAAAATGCCTTTTTTGATCAAGAACTAAACCGGGTTAAATCAGATAGTTGTTAAGTATAATAAAAACCGAGATAATAACCGGGTTAGACACACAGTCCAGCGGTGGACTGTGTGCAACATGAACTACACGTCGCGCGTTCGAAACTCGTCACGAGCACCGGTTCGATTGAATTAAAATGTTTTTGCAAATAAAGGAAATTCAGTTTAATCGAATAAGTGTATAAATATAATTAAACACGAGATTATTTCGTGTTAGACACGTAGCTCAGTTGGTAGAGCTGCGTGCACGCGAACAGGAGGTCGCCGGTTCGAATCCCACCCGGCGCAGATTTATTCGCTGACCGAACCGGTCAACGGTCAACGCTAAAAAAAAATAATAATTTTTTTTTATATTTTTATTTATTTAATTTAATCTAAAAATCAATTGAAAATACTTAAAAATAACATTTTTAAAGATAGAAAATAGCCATAAACTCACAAAAATATATCTAAAAATTTCATTAAAATCCTTAATAAAATCCATCCATTTATTATATTTTTCCATTATTATTTAGGTTAGTATTCCTCGTTGATCCGCTCATCTAAATCGTGCGCATCTCACCATCTCCAATCCAATGCACCAAAGTGAGTGAATCTTACAAATTCCCCGTTTTAATCACGTTTTTGGGGTGTATCATGTGTCTTTGTTTATATACATATTATAACTAAACCATTGTGCATACATCATATCATGAACATGTGTATTTAGTTTGTTGCTGTTAAGTAGTTATTATTGGATGCAATTTATTATTTCAGTACATGCAATTGCCGAGGCCGCCGCTCCCCATTTATGAGCGTTGAGCATGTTCCCCATTTTATTATGCGGTTGAACCTGGCGTGCCCGCATACGATCGGCTCCGTTTGATTGAGCCTTGATCGCACAGTTCATTTTACATTTTCAGTACATGCAATACGATCGGCTCCGTTTGATTGAGCCTTGATTGCACAGTTCACTTATGTTATTTATCGTATGATATTGGTATGTTCATGTATGCAATCAAGTGTTATTGTATGTTATAATTGTAACTGTTTTTTGCCATTGCTTGATTACTTACATTTGCTCATTTATGATTATGCACAATTTTTCATTGATAAACTAACCATTAATTCATTAATAAATGTTTATCTAATAAGGTTCACTCGCCAACTTATGTTGACCAAAAAAACTCCCATTTTACATACGATACAGGTGAACCAGCAGCAGCTAGGAACACATAGGACCTGGATTAGAAGAATAAAACGATTTAGAATTGGGATTGTTATGTTTGGTTATTTCCTTTGTATTGAATGAACATGTTTGGATATTTGAAAATGTAACTTTGACTTTATTAATTATGAAACATAATAGTAAATGTCATGTGCTTTGATGATAACCCAATTATGCCCCGACTCTTATTTCCGCTGCGGGTCGGGGTGTGACAGAGAATAAGTATCTTCGATAGTAAACAAGTGATTGCTGATGTAAGCAAAGGCTTGTGTGTGTGGTAAATAGTATTGTAAGTATGTGAGCATATATCGTTCACCTGGAGATCTGATACTTATTTATAGCCGAGAAAGGTATGCTCAGGAGAAATGCTGGTGGGCCTTAGGCCCGACCCATATAGCCAGAGACATCCCTTTTGTCCCTCGACGCCAGACATTAAATGCTCCCTGCAAGTGAATTAATGTTCACTGTCGGGGGGTATGCTTTGTCAGATGTTGAGTGGTGCCACGTGTAAAGGCAGCCGTCTCTGGTGTTAGGCCTGCTGCCAGCTGAAAATGGAGAGGTTGGAAGAGTCACTGGCAGAAGTGTGGTTGGTGTATGGTCTGACACTTGCCTTACTGGTCATGGGCGTTGTCACACGCAATCTGCCAAGTAACCTTTGGTCACAACTCTACCATTCCGTACCCTGAGGTATGGTCAACATCTCTTAGTGCTTGCCCCCTTCTGCGAGACTGTCAAGGTTTTTCCTGCCAGCGCAGGGTGTCAGGGGTACATCATTTTGTCCCAAGACTATGAGGCGCTTCTCATGTGTGTCTTGTCCTTGCGAGGTTTTGGGATTCGCAGCTTATAGGAATGTTGTTGTGCGCAGGGTCTAGTAGCCTGCTTGCGTGAGTCTAACTTGCCGTTGTGGCGAGTACATAAGGCTCGTTGTGTGACTTTATTGTATTGGTCTAATTCACAGTTGCGCTGAGTGCGCAAGGCTCATTGTGTGACCTTATAAAAGCTGGTCTAATTCACCGTTGCGCTGAGTGCGCGAGGCTCATTGTGTAACCTGTAAGAGTTGGTCTAATTCCTCGTTGCGCTGAGTGCGCAAGGCTCATTGTGTGACCTACTTAATCCAAAGAAAGCGTACCATAGCAAGTTGCGCGCACAATTATCTTTGTAGCAATGTAGTCAAGGATATAGTCATTTGGGACCATCCTCTCAATTATTATGTTAAATAAAGTAAATCAATAACTGGATTTGACAATCTTATTAAAATAACATATTAAAATTTTAAAATAAATTATGTTTTCTTTTAAAGAACATACAATTAGGTGTTTATCATGCATGATGTATTATGATTAAGTGATTAACGTGTGATGTTTACTTATTTCACATAAGGTGCGTTATACGGCGGGGAAACATAGATATAAAAGCTTATCCGAATTAAGGCTAGCCTTAAACTTTACACCAAGCTAGTTTGGGTTGAGTCAAATTTAAAATCGAGCTGGACGATTTTAAACTTGAGTTCGGCTCAATTAAAAATTAAGTTGGCTTGCTGTAAATGCAATTGTGTGATAAGTGCTGGATTTCCATTATTAAGGGCCTCAAATGTAACTTGTAATATCTTTATATTATGTCCGAATTTATATAATTGTCCGAGTTAAGATAGTTCTGGATTAAGGTTTGTCCTCTAATCCGAGTTTATGTTTATATTTGGTGTTCCGGACTTAGGGGTATGTAGTTCCCCTAGTCCTAGTTTATTTTCCTTGTGTAGTTGTTCGGACTTGAGTTTTATACTCAATCCGAGTTTGTTTAGTAATTGGGCTTTGGGCCTTGTTTTGTTATCCGGACATGTGTGTCCGGATGTGTCTTGTATAAATACCTTTATAGATAATGACAAGACAACAATTCTTTTGTGGAAAGTTTCTTTTGCAAGAAAACCTTAATCATTGTGTGTGCATTGGCAGCTGCTACTGAGTGTGACGTCATACCTATGAGAATACTTTGTGTATTTTCAGATCATCTTCTTCTACTATTTCTTTTCCAATCTCTGCAGTGGTTGTCACAAGGTGGATTCCGCACACCTTGTATTTGTGTATGAGCGAGATCCTTGATCGAGAGTGGATTTGGAGATCTTACACTTGCTCAACTTAATTTGGCTTAATTTTATAACTTACTTTTATCATAAAAGCAATATATATATATATATATATATATATATATATATATATATATAAAACTTATTCTTGTCAACGAGTTAAAATAAAACTTAGTTAGCCAAAGGACCAAGTATGTAAGCTATACAATTTATTGACATTTGCAAAAGCTTATGTTGCTTTTATAGAGTAGATGAACCCTTCACTTTTGTTTCTTAAAAAATGTGAGATAAATGAACAATGCAATGGATGAATTATTCGAGAAAGCAAGAGACTCTTCTATAGCTATTTCTTTGATCCAAAGTTTATTTCTCATCAGATATGGGATAGCAAAATGCGAAATTCTAAAAGATCTGAGGATTTAAATGCTTTAAAGGAGTACCTTGTGTTTTAAAACTTGTAATTAATTAAACTCTTTTTTTATTTTTGTAAAATTACTTTATCAACCTCCTTATTTGCTTTATTTATTTTATTTTTGTAAAATTACTTTATCATCCTCTTCATATGCATTATAATTTTATTTTATTTTTGTAAAATTACTTTATCATTGTAGATGATTGAGATTTATTCGGTTTCAAAAAACACATGTTTATTTTAATTTTTTGTTTAGTTTCATATTACACAATTTTAAGTATATTTGGGGTTAGAGTGGAGTAAATATATTGGTTGTATTCAGGAGCATCAAGTCAACCCGATACAAACTTACAAAGAATACACCTAGTTGGTGTATATCATATATATGTAATGTGTGTATTTTTACATCATAACTACGAAGTAAAAGATTATAGATGGAGGTGTGTTGTAAATGTAGCTGAAAATAACTTTTTACTAACTTTAAGCAAGAAAATTATTTTAACATATGAGCTATATATTTACTAATTTGGGCGTTTGTGTTCCCCAAGTTAAAACTTTTCCAATGAGTTAAGATTTTTTTCAAATAAGCTAATGTGAACGAGATATGGTGTTAGCAGGAGGTGAAATGATATAAAAGTAGTGAGTTAAACTCCTTGCTATGGGTGGGGCTAATGTGTTAGCAGGGATAGCATGGCCTACATTTCAACCTTGTTTTCGTAGTGTAAAAATACCCTTCAAGTCCGTCTTCGTTATACAAATGATACCCCTGATAAAAAAAGTTGGGATACACCTAAATTTTTAAGCTAGTTTCGCCACTGCTCCTTGCTTATGTTTTACTCTCTCTTTATGCAAGTGCATAGAGGTGCGAAATTAGGTTCTAACATCTTTAAAATCCAAAACTTATGAAATCCCACAACCGACACACAAGTTCGTAACCCAAACTCTTGAGCTCATGCAAACAAGTTTTGCTTTAGATGGTGGTTTCTGTTAACTTAACTAGTTAACGTACCCTCACTTGATATGGTTTCGCAATGACTAATTATGAGATGTTAGAATTATTGTCCATTATAACTTTGATTGTTATTGAGTAGTTTAATTGCATATAAAAAACCATTTAAATGAAATATAAAAAATATTGAATGGTTTTTTGTTTAGTCAATAAAAATGTGCTTGCCATTCAAAATAAAATGTGCTTGTTGGTTCAACTTTACTAATACACAATACACCATATACGTTAAAACACAAAACATACTAATACGCTACACAAGACAAAAGGGACTGAAAATATAGATAAAAATTAGAGAGAACTCTTAAAATATTTATTTTCATTTAAAGAAACTAAAAGACTAAGGTCTCTTGTTTGTTAGACTAAAGAGTGAGGGGACGTTTCAGGGTCGTTGAGGGTCATTCACACCACCCCGCTTTGGTCCATCCACATCCCCATCGTCCCTCTATCGCCGCTCGCGACATGCCAACCTCTTTCTTATCCAATACGCACACATATACATACATATATATTGTATATATAAAGGGGCTCATTCTCCACACCCTTGGCCCATTCTTTAGAGCTCATCCCCCACACCCGATAACGTGACTGCCTACGTGGCGGATCATCCTTAAGGGACTACCCTCCTTCACACCTTACAGTCTTAGCAAACACCTCATTGATATAATTTTTCCACAAATGACAAAACACAAAAAACATGGTGTAAACTTCTGATGTTGTACCCTATGAGACAGACGTCAGATATGTACTCTGAATAGAGACGTTTAATGTGTTTTAAGCATCCATATTCAATGTAACCTTCAACCAAGTCTTAACTCCTATTTGTGTATCTTATACATTTTATTGTGAGCTCTTTTGTACAGTGTTTGAATGCCAACTTTAACTAGTTATTATGCTCCTTGCAAACAAGCATACTAGAATTTGGAATTATTTAAGAGATAACGTACTTGACTAATGTCTTTTTTCATCCTGTAAAGAAAAAAGTATAATTTAAGAAAGTCAAAAAGAGAATCGTTTAGCACTTGAACCTAAGTCGTTTAGGTCAAGAATATATCGTGCAAGAGCTGGAGATACATGTTTCAATTCTCATGCCTTTGGTTGATTTATATTCAATGATTGTTAAAGCGCATACATGTATTGAAAATTAAGGTCTAATGCGGGCAAAAAAATAAAAAACCAGACACGTAGACTATGTTATATAAACATTATTTAGGGACACATATATGTTGTCACAAGATCTTGAAAGGAAATATCAATATATTTGGAATGCAATTGTGATGGTTAATTCAACCAAGCTACAATTACAAAAGTCTAGAGTTGACGATTTTGATTTACGTTTGTAGTTTGTATGAAGTCAGATTTTTTTTGTGAAATTAATAATACTGAAATTGTTGGCCCAGAGAATCAAACAGTTAGATCAAACACAAACACGAGATATTTAGAGGGTGGGGTGGGGGGACCTGCGACTCTTTCTGTTCAATCAAACGAACACAACGAACTTACAAGGAAAATAGACAAATAAAACAATAACCTAGATCCATATTCCACTATTACGCAAACAAGTATCATCTACAGAGTTTTGCTACGGAAACAAATCCGTCGCAACTTTGCTACGGATTAGCTATGGATTCGCTACAAATATATTCTTCTAGGGTTTACCTACGAATTTTAGTTCCACTAAACTTCCTCTCCAAGACATTAAACCTTTCCTAAAACTATTACAATATAGTTAGCTAAAATAAGTTGAACAATTAACTAATTTAAATCAATCTTTCACTTTTACCCTTTAACTTTCAACTCATACGAGTTATAGGATTAACTTCCAACATTCATATTTAAACCTAAAATTCGACTCAAACTTTCTTGACTTTGTACCACCAAGGTCTTGAATCCTCAACAACATTCTCCACTCTTCAATTTAAATCACTGGTCTGTCTTTACTCTTTCTTTCAGTTTTTTGTACCAGACTTGTTTAACAAGTACTTTACGCTCATCATTTAATCCATCCACATTCATCTCAGATGCAAATTCATTCTTCACTTTCTTTCCTTGAACTTTTCTATCTTCATGTATTTTTGCATTCCTTGTTCAACTGAAAGTTCTTCTTCCTCGCTTTTATAACATTGCACATCTAAACATTCTTGGCAATCCGAATTTGACCCAAAACTCACAGATGGGTTAGTCTTTCTTTCTTTATCAGACCAAGTTGGGCTTTTCTTTCTGACTCTTCTTCTGAACTTTTCGTTCGGTTCTGATTTTCTACAACAGATGCTCGATTGTTGACTTTCGCATACGATTCTAAATGTGCAAATTTGTTAGCCACATCCTCCCTCCATTCAATGCTTGATCCTTTCTCTCGTCATCTTGATCAGTAGCAGGTTTCTTGCTTTGTTGTTGCTTACTGGTCTTAACAGTTTCTTCATCTTCAAGGTTGTTTGAGTCACGAAAATATATGACATGATGCGAGCGTGGGTGATTTTTAGATATATTTTAGGTACTTTTTACTCATTTATTCAAGTTTTAAATTTATAAAAACACGATATGCAACTATCACTCTCTACAACACGCTAGAGTAAGTGCACCCATCGTTGGCATAGTATAGCGATGGTAGAGGTTGTCAAAGGACACAAGAGTTTTTAATAACGGAATATAGTCGACGTCTAATCTAATCAAATCTTTAGGAAAGGTTTTTAATAAGTAAAAATAAAGAAATGACTAAGTAATAACAGAAATAAATAGATAAGATAGAATCACTTGGTTCTGACTCATTATTTACATATCCTATGATGATTTTCACGCTTTGGGTTTTTTAAGAGATTATCTTAGTTAAAGTGGCATGTCCCTCTTTTGGAGGCAACGTTACCTTCAGCAGACCTTAGTCTGAGTTAGCAGGGATACAGTCCCGCAAGCCCGGAATATTGAAAGATAACTAAGTAAGTTATTAATGCAAAATGTGGCATGTCCCTCTTTATAAGGCAACGCTACTCTCGGCCATATTGGTCTGAGTGAGCAGGGATACAGTCCCACAAGGCCGGTTAAAGTTTTAATAGTAGTTTATTTATAATGGATTCAAGTCGTTCTTACTTCCCCCGATTTGATGCTATCTGCCTCAAGAGAAGTCCTAATAAGCTTGAATCAAGTCCTCACAGGATCTATACACTGAACGAGGCAAGAACTTTACCCATACCACCCTTCTAACCCTTTCTAGGCAGTTAATGCCCTTTATATAGACCGTAAAGACACGAATGAGTGAATCAACGAAACATGAAGAGATGATAGAATAAATATAAAAAAACTAGTTATTAAAGTCATTAATAGATACCCAATTAAAAATTTAATCAAAGCTAGGAAATCAAAAGTAATACATAAATAACTTGTCTTCACCAAGTGATATAAGAGATTAGTCAAGCATGACCTTTGTTTGATAAAAACTCTTACGATCAATCTTGGATCCCGAGACTACTACACACACTCTAGGATGAATGATGGATGAATGTGATGGATGAAGGTGGTATTGTGGTGGTGGAGTGGTGGCAGGTGTGAGAGAAGTGTTTGCCAAGGTATGAGTTGAAATGAAACCAAGTACCCCTACTTATAGCTGTAAATAGTGGCTTCACATGACCCCGTGCCTGCAGGGCACGACCTCGTTTCTTCCTTCTTCTCTGTCTTCATTTAATGAGTATGTCAGATCAGTATGCCCACACGGCCCAGTGGCCATTGTACTTGCGGTACTATCCTAGATATGCAAATCTGGAAGTTGACCACGGCCTGTGTTTCAGGGGACAGGGCCCCGTGTCTCTTGTCTGCTTCTGTTTGTCTTCTTCTGCTCTAGAATCTTGAAGGGGCACGAACCCATGCCGACAAGGCACGACCCCATGCTGGACTTCTGATTTGTTGTTTTAGTCTTTGGGTGAAGCTTGGAGGGTTGGTATAGTGTGTTGTATTCCCGTCTTTTATACTTATGCTGGTTTTTGTCGTTAATTTGTTACTTTTGTACAATTAAGCTTTTTTAATCCTGAAAATCAAAAGTATACAAAGAAACACACTTTTTCCAACATTAGTACTAAAAAATGTTGATTTTATACCGTATTTGATATAATTTATATATTGCATTTGAGGTATATAAATATACTTGAAAATTCACCCACTTCTCTTCTTCTTATTCCAAAGCAATTATTTCTTTTTCTTTATTCGGTCTTTCCTTTCTTTACTTACCAAAACAGCTTGCAAAGCTTCTTCTTTTTCTGCAGCTTCTTGAGCTTTTTTCTTATGTGCTTGTTCTTCTTGAATAATTGCATCCAATCTTTCTTTCTTAACGATCTCATTCAATCTTTCTTTCTCAATGGCTTCTTAAGCACTTTTTTCTTGTTCTTCCTTTCATAGATGATCAATTCCGAGAAATTGAATCTTCAAAGCATCCCATATTTCCTTAGTACTCATGAGTATGCCTACTTGTACCAAGATGTCTTTCGATAGGTTTGACATGTGTACCCAATGCAGGTGTATTTCTTCCTTTACAACTACGCTGACTGTAGGTTCAATAACGTCCCAAAAGCCATAGTCTTTCAGAAATCCCTCTATCTTGATCGACCATACTTTGTAATTCGATTTCATCAATACTAGAAGTTCCCGAATCATCATCGTGTTTTTTCTATCTTTCGTTTCTTTTCTAGTTTGCTATTTTCAATTTGGAATTGATTTCCGATCCCGAAACCAATCTCCAATAAATAACCAAACAACCCAAAAAATATTACTTTCTACAATCAAACCGGCCTGCTTATGCGATGCAATCGATCCCGACAACTACAATGATCAACAAACTTTCTGCCTGGTCTTGTGATCACCCCCGCTTATTAGTTGCAACACAACAATCAAATCGTCTTCCAAACACTTGCGAACCAGAAACTTGTTGCGGAAACCTTCTTCTTGGTCCTAACACTTGAACTCGATCAGTGGCTAGGATGGTGGTTGTAGCAGCAGCAGTTTCCAACGATGTTCAATGGTAGTCAGAAACTGCTTTGGCAACAAAATGATAGTGGTGGCGACCGGTATTAATCCTTAGCGATGACGAGAAAACAAAGGTTGAAACCTTTAACGTGTGGCGGTTGTTTCTCTAATCTGATTGTTGCCGTCAAGAAAAAAGGCTTATTGTTCTTCTTTGTCTATCTTCAAAAAAATTTAGCCAACAAAAAATTTTGCTTCCCTTGTTACTTGCGCCTTTTTTTTTTCCAATTAATCATCAACCCATTGACCCGCTAATTCTTTGAATGATTTGGTAGCTTTGAATATATTTTCCAAAACTCCTTTGCTTACTGTGAGAAACACAACAAAATAAAACTGCACGTCCACTTTTCCTTTCTTTCAAACAAATCACGATACTACGGTAGCCGTTCCAATTGCCGTCAACGGCGTCCTAGTTTATTCGCACTTAAATCTTCTTGTCAATCAACCGATCTTTTAGTTTCGCTCTACTAACAATTGTTGCCCCAGACGGATCAAACACGAACACGAGATATTTAGGGGGGACAAACCCGCGACTCTTTCTATTCAATCAAACGAACACAACGAACTTTCAAGGAAAAAGACGAATAAAACAATAACCTAGACCCCTATTTATAGTTCTACTAAACTTCCTCTCCAAAACGTTAAACATTTCCTAAACCTATTACAATATAGCTAACTAAAATAAGTCAAACAATTAACTAATTAAAATTAATCTTTCACTTTGGCCCTTCATATTTAACTAATACAAGTTTTGTCATACAAGTTTTTATGATTAACTTTCCACAAAAATGGCCAACATGAACAATGCTTACATAAATAGAAAAGTCGAAGAGACAAAGAATCAACATTACAATCACCATTATTATAAATATGATTATTTCAACACAATGCTAAATATGAAAATCTAATGGTTTGATGATTGTTTTTAAAACTTACCATTTTACATGTATATGTACTTTGAGTTCATATGATAATTTTCAAGAATTTGACATGCCAAAGATCCTAAGCTTGGAAGACGTATCCAAATGATTTTGATTATGATGATAAAACAAACTTAAGTATGAAAGCAACAACTACATTGTTTATATGAAAGTAGATAAAAATTTTGCCAACTTGAATGATATATCTAGTCTTATAATATTGCGTTTATTAAAGTTATCACCCGTTTCATATGTTGGAATGACTCATATTCATTAGTCTAGTGTTTATTGAAGTAATCACTGGTTTCATCTGTTGCAATGACAAGTATTGAAAGATGTTTTTCTAATAAAGCATGTAAAGACGAAATGGTATAACCAGATAATGGTGAATATATGAACGTTTCTTTCCTTTACTATATCAGAAAAGAGTTATTTAATAATGTTCCAAAAGAAGTATAATGGGTGTTTTTCAAAAGATGAAAGCTCATTAAATGACTATAAAATACTAAAATATAATATTTTCTATTTCTAAATGTACGAAGTTTGTATTTTTATTTTTTTAGTCTTTTTAATGATGTTTTTTTAATCTTTTTAGTGATGTTTTATTTTTATTATATATTTTGTGATTACATTATATCACATTACTAGTTTTTCAATGAAATTAAATTACATTACACTATATTTGGTAAAATGTTAAAAGGCCAAGGAGGCAAATCTTATCATCCCAACCCCAGTGTAGTACTTCGCTTTGATACGTCGTTGTAATAAAAAGGATATGTTCCTACTCATGGTGATCACCTATCCTTTATTTAATAACAGAATATATTTATTGTGCTACTTGCAAATTCTTTTTTCTTTTTTAACTTCTAACAAGTTCTGACCACTTAGTATATTCATAGGCAAAACACTATTCACGTCCATGATTGCATACAATGCTCGTGACTTGGTCCGTCAGATCGTCACCAAATTCTGGGAAAACCCACCGCTTGAAGCCCATTGTGGTAGGACCAATGGCTCGCGCATGACATTTTGTCATGAACATGACTCCAACCGACGACCTCCCCTAGAGAAACTCATCCGGATAAGAGTTTTCGTGTTCGTTTTTTATGGTTTTCTCGACAAGGTATATTTTAGTAATATAATATAACATTTTATAATCTCGAATATTGCAATTCAAAATATAGTTGACGTGACGGTATATAAGCTATAGCGAGTGCCGGTACATGAGTAACAACAAGTTATGAAATCGAACTGATACCGGCCAAACAACATTGATGTCGGTGCCGATATTCGTTTTAGTTGTCTTCGAACGATGTAAAACACGGTAACAAGAAGTTGACATGGTATATGTTCATATTTAGTTTATGTTCGGTCATCTGTTGATCCTCCAAGAACTTATTTTCATTTGCAATATTTACTTAATGATTATAAAGCATGCGAGATTAGAAGTTACAGTTTTCTAAGAAACATAAGAATAATAATTGTGCATATTCATCCTTGAAGCCAGCTAAGAGGAATCTGGAGGTACTAGAGACAGATGTTGATCGGGCGTGGGGTCATTAATTATAGTATCTTGTCTCTATTTTTCCTCCACGATAATGCAAAAACCTTGTATATTGCAAAATCAAAAAAATGTGTATAATTACAAGATAATTCAAAATCGTTGGCACAAAAATATTTGGTTGATATGCTTACCATAGGGGATGATAGAAATAGCGAGTAAAACTACCATGTTTTCTATTCTTTACTCTTGGTTTATGATTTGAGGTTTGGGAGTACCTTTTTTTTATGCTGAAATTAGGGTTTTGATTTGAGGTGTTTATGATTTATGTAACTGGTTAAGATCAGTGGAGTTATTATACAATACCTCTATTTTTTGCATATATTATGGGATATCTAAATTAACAATTTCTAGGAAGCAATGTGTATTTAGGTGATGCAGCACAATGATTAAGAATACAACACTTTACATGCCACCTTTCTTCACTAACAAGCATCCATAAGTGTTCATGTTATTAGTTAAAACTTGAAATGATGTTTAATTATTCTTTTAGATTTTCACTTATATTGTGTTTTCTTGATTCTAAGTTTTTTATTTCTGTATAATACAAGTATCACTGATGGGTTTTATATGAAAAAGGATAATTACAATTGTAACTTATTACATGATTAATGTAGTTTTTTTTCACTTTCAGCTAATCTTTATGTAAATACATACAAGTATCACTATTAAGGTGTGGAATAGACAAAAATAATAGGTGATTCTTGATTTAATGTATGCAGGTACTTCTTTGGGATAAACAGATGGAAAAAGTGTTGTTAACAACACTTTGCTAGCCGTATGCGAGTCATCCATAGTCATTAGTATATTTTACTTTAAAAAGGCAATATGAACTTTGTCTATTTGAATTTCATTTACCTATATTTATTTCACTTTTATTGTTTTTATTATAACGACGACTACAAATGGAAAACTGATGGTTGAACTTAATGAATCTAGGCAACGCCTCGCTGAAAAACTCACGGAATTAACAGTGAAAGCTGTGCAAATATTTGCAAGTTACAAGCTGAATTGAAGGTGATCATCGACGCACTTTATATTTATTCGTATATGTTAATGTCCAAATTTCTAAGCCCCCGGACCGCATCGCGGCGGGGGCTTCCATCTAGTGAAATATAAAATTTAAAAAACCGCACATCACTCTTCTTCTTCGTTTTTCTACCTGCAACTTCTACTTCTTCTTCATTTTTTTTTCTTCATGCTTCTTTTCTTCACTTCTTGTCATTTTGTTTTTCTTGCATACAGGTGCCTATGACTATATGTACAAAGGTGCCTTTTATAATTTATTTAGTTTTCTATTGGATTAAATGGTTTTTCTACACTTGTGAGGTAGAGTTGAGGGGTGCTTGCCACCTCCTAAGATGAAAAATAAATCCGCCCCTGATTAAGTTATACTGCTTAACTAAAATAGAAATCAATTTTTAAATAAAAAGGTGCATATAACTCAGCTGGTTAGAGCTTATATCAATTCCTCTTTTTAACTCACTTGTTGCTCAAAAAAGATAAAGAGGTGGTCACTACTCATTAGATGCAGTAAACAATTTTTTTTCCTTTTCTTATAAACTATTAATTAATAAATAAAACATAATTTTAACAAAATAAAAGTACATTAAATTAAAAAACTTTACATTAGAAAAACTAACTAAAATTTCATTAACTAAAATAAAGAAAAAACATTACATAAAATTAAACCTACTAAAAAATAAAACCATAAAAAATTTACAAACTACATGGCCAATTATATTTTTTTTGCAATCTTGCGTTTTTGGGCTAGTGTGATTTCAAACATCTCCGGTGGAACATTGTCGTGTGGTCTGTTAAACGTTTCCAGATCCTTATCAAACCTAATCGATCTCAACGTTCTCGATGTTCATTCGCCAACTCCATAAATTTTTCCTCTAGTTTCTTTTTAATCTCCACCAACTCTTTTTTTCATAAATTTGTATTCTTGCAGCTTGTCGGACATACCAATTAACATTTCGCTGAGTCCTTTATCTTTTTTCTCTTTCTTTTTTTTACCTTCTTGGAGAGGGATCTACGTTTATGTCTGGTATATCACTAGTAAATTTGGTACTCGGTGTACCCGCTTGTTAGTTATCCGAATTCGATTACTTTCTTTTTTGCCCCGAACTACCAATCTCCTCACCCAACAACGGTACCGAGGACCATTTCTCATGCTTTCTAACCTTTCCCACGCCTTAATATGAGGAAAAGCCACCCAATTTTTTTTTTGGTTATCTTTTAGCGCTTGTTTCATAACATTAGCATCGACACTCCCAATAGGACGTAAACGATCCTATAATAAAAATATAAATTATATTAAGGTAAAAATAACAATATATAAAGGTAAAAAAGTAAAAATGTAAATATACCACTTGATGTCAAAAGCTGTTGAATAAGTTCAATTTCCCTTGCATCGCTTTCCATTTTGGACGGACTTGATGAAGGATCCTTGAACTTCCTCCAATGGTTGCATTATAATGTACAAGAACTTTTTTTTTTCAAAAAACCTTCCGATTTTCGGTGATTTCCTTTTTTCTTGTTTACACTACGATGCACATTTCTCATGCTTTCTAACCTTTCCCACGCCTTAATATGAGGAAAAGCCACCCAAATTTTTTTGGTTATCTTTTAGCGCTTGTTTCATAACATTAGCATCGACACTCCCAATAGGACGTAAACGATCCTATAATAAAAATATAAATTATATTAAGGTAAAAAATAACAATATATAAAGGTAAAAAGTAAAAATGTAAATATACCACTTGATGTCAAAAGCCGTTGAATAAGTTCAACTTCCCTTGCATCGCTTTCCATTTTGGACGGACTTGATGAAGGATCCTTGAACTTCCTCCAATGGTTGCATTATAATGTACAAGAACTTTTTTTTCCAAAAAACCTTCCGATTTTCGGTGATTTCCTTTTTCTTGTTTACACTACAATGCACATACGCCATCGCTAACGCCTCTTCTTGTTTCTTCGTCCATCTTTGTGGATCCGCCTTACCCCCTTTCCTTTCGGTTCATCTTCGGCTTCTTATTCGACTTCAAGTTCTTCCTCTTCTTCGGCTTCTGCATTTTCGTCTTTATCTAACTTTTGAGTCTCAACTACAAATTCTTCATCTTCGTCGTCATCGTATATAACGGAAGCATGCGTTCAACATTATCTCTTGGAGGCTGAGTTGGTGGACTCCGATAAGCAAACGGGTCAAAAGCGTTTTAGGCTTCCATAGAATACTCGTACACACCCGGTGCAACCATCATGGGACCTTGTGATAATGAAAAAAATTGTGGTGGATAGTTGGGTTGGGGTTGGGTGTTGTAAAAACCCGGTTGTGTATTTTGGGCGTAAAAGTATGGAAGTTGAGAGTGTGGGGAGTAACCGTGTTGTGATTGAAATGGCACACTTGAAACACTCGATCCCCATCGTTTACTTTGCGAGTTGCGCCCTCTCGCCTTGGAACCAGAACCTGAAACTTTTTTCTTGCCATCGCCCTTGTTTTGTCTATCCATAGTATGCTTTGAGAGTATGGGAATCGGGTGAAAAATGGAATGTAAAATGGCAATATTTATTATGTATTTAATTGTTTTTTTATTAAACGGCATTATAGCCGTTAACCCTATGTCCAACGGTCCTTTTTCATGTCCAACGACTATATTGTGAAGCGTGAGTTCTCCCCAATTTTGAAGCTTGCCGCGCAGTGAAGGGGTTCACCGCCCTTCACCCCGCAACCGCCCCGTTCACCCTTAGACCACATGGTGTTGGTGTGGAGGAGCGGCGTTTATGCTGTTCCACGTCGCACACACCACACCGTCCCCACACGTTGTTTACTGCCTTGTTTCAACCCCTTAGAGAATCCCACCAGTGCTGTGTTATTGAACGCTGACGTGGACTGCATTGGTTGGATGTGGTAGGTAGCCGTTGGACCCCCACGGTATAATTAAAAAAAGATTTTTTCATTTTAAAAAATCAACCGCCCCACCGATAAAAAAACTCACCATTTTCATCTTACACTTTTCTACCTAATATTCGTTTTTATAAAATCTCTAAAACTTTTTATAAAAAATAATGCATCCACACAACTGCAACTTTGATCTGAACAACCCGTATGGTTTCGGTGAACTACCAAACAACACTTCGCTGCCTCAAGGGTCTCAATCGAACCAACCATGTTTTAACGATGCGAACATATTAGCGTACAATCATCTTCTTGCCAACCAACATTTTATGTATACACACAACCGCTCACTCATCTACCACAAACTCTACCTACACCCGACTCCGTACCGAAAACTCAACCTACACCACCCGAATACTCTACTCAAAGAAAACGAAACCATAAAAAGAAAAACGAATCCGAAAAGGAAAAAGCAAAAGAGGATCATTGTGTACATCCATTTCTATCAACCAACATAGTGAAGATTTTTTGAACCGAATTAACGATCTTTATCACAATACTTTGGGATGAGATTTCTATCGGAAAAGTGATAGTCCCTCGTCTAAGTGGAGTGAAATAAACACCGCCATGACCGCTTTCAACGACCATTACAACAACCTAAAGAACAATCTAAAAAGTGGCGAACCGACACCGACTTGTTGACCGTGAGATGTCCTTGTATTCAGAAAGCAAAAAAGGGGCCACCTTTAAATATATTGATTGTTGGCGCGTTGCAAAAAAACTTGCCAAAAATGGGCATGAGTACCTTTAGCGAGACAATCGTCCTCCAAAAGTCCAAAAGTTGTTCCTCCACTAGTTGCTCGGATGCTCGTACCGACTTTGAGATCAACTTAAGAGACGATGATTTTGAAGCCAAACAACCATTGGGAAGAGACAAGTCAAAAAGCAGGCCCAAAAATTATCCATTATGAGTGATGAAAAAAACCCCGCTTTCGTCCCAAAAGAAATCCATGTGTTCAACAACATCCAACAAGAAAAAAAATACTCAAAAAATAAAAGCTTTTAGCCTTTACGAAGAAACACTCAAAAAATAAAGGCTTTTAGCCTTTACGAAGAAAAGCAAATGCGAATGGATCTAAAAATACTCGCTATGAATATCGATCACCTTGAAGGCAAAGAACGGGAAACGTACATGAAACTAAAAAAAAGAAATCATGGATAAATATCGCACCTAGTTTCCGTTGTTTTAGATTATGTTTTTATGTTTCGTTTTTTTAGTTTAAATTATGTAATCGTTTTTTAGTAATGTAAACTTTTTTATTTAAACTTTGTAAGTGTTTTTATTATTTATATAATCGTTTTTTAAGTTTAAATTATGTAATCTTTTTTATTTTTTAAAATTTGACCGTCAGATTGAGGATGAAAGGCTGTATTAAGATTTAGATAAGTACCAATAGCTTTTTGAAAGGTTTGCCATAGACGCGAGGTAAAACGACCATCACGGTTAGAAATGATGTCAATGGGGATTCCATGATGACAAATGACTTCATCCGTGTAGATACGAGCCAATTTCTCGACCTTGTAATCTTCACGAATGGGGAGGAAGTGAGCTGACTTGGTCAAACGATCTATGATCACCCAAATGCTATCATGTCCAGAGGAAGTACGAGGGAGTTTGGTGATAAAATCCATAGCTATACTCTCCCATTTTTAGACCGGGATTTCTGGTTGTTCGAGTAAGCCAGAGGATGTTGATGCTCAGCCTTCACCTTGGAACAGGTGAGGCATTTTGAAACATAGACAGTGATATCATTCTTCATTCTAGGCCACCAATAGGACGTACGCAAGTCTTGGTATATCTTGTCAGCGCCAGGATGAATGGAATATCGAGATTTGTGAGCTTTCTTCATCAAGAAGTCACGAAGGTTGTCACGATTGGGTATCCACACGCAGTCGAGATAGTATTAAATACCAACGGATTTGGACACAGGCTGATTTTCAGCACCACACTTCATCTCGTTGTACACGTTGTTCTCGTTAATAGATGAGTATTGTGCTTCAGGAATGCGTTCTTAAAGGTTGTTCAGAATTTGGAAACAACGAACACTCTTCATATGAGTCTTTCGACTATGAGTGTCGGCCACGACATTCGCTTTGCCAGGATAGTAGCGAATCTCGCAGTCGTAGTCGTTGAGCAACTCCACCCTTCGACGTTGATGCATGTTGAGTTCCTTTTGGTTAAAGATGTGCTGAAGGCTCTTATGATCAGTGAAGACCACACACTTTGTACCATAAAGGTAGTGTCACCATATCTTTAACGCAAAAACAACTGCACTAAGTTCAAGGTCATGGTAGTGTAGTTCTTCTTATGTATTTTGAGTTGTCTTGAAGCGTACACGATAACCTTGTCTCGTTGCATGAGAACACAACCAAGACTGTGGTTAGATGTATCGCAATACGCGACAAAATCGTTGTTTCCATCAGGAAGAGTAAGGATAGGAGCATTACAAAGCATGTCCTTGTGTGTTTGGAAAGACTCCTTTTGTTCGACACCCCAAACAAAAGGTTGATCTTTTTTAGTAAAGGAAGTAAGAGGCACGTTGATTTTCAAAATGTTAGAAATGAATCGGCGATAGTAACCCGCTAATCCAAGGAAAGAATGATTTCAGACAGAGAGTTAGGTGTTATCCAATTCTTGACAGCTTCCATCTTAGTAGGATCTACGTAGATGCCTTTCTTGTTCACAACGTGTCTAATAAATTGCACTTCTGATAGCCAAATTTCATACTTAGAGAATTTGGTGTACAACTGCTGACCATGTTAGAGTTTGAGAATTAGGTGCAAGTGTCGCTTGTGCTCGTCTAGTAGATGAGGATATCGTCTATGAAAATGATCACGCAACGGTCCAAGTAGGGCTTACACACACGGTTCATCAGTTCATGAAAACCGCAGGTGTGTTGGTTAACCTGAAGGGCATAACCACGAACTTGTAATGACCGTATCTAGTACAAATGGCGGTTTTGGGAATATTTTCTTCGAGGACTCGAAGTTGATGATACCTAGAATGAAGATCGATCTTGGAGAAACAATTCGCGCCTTGAAGTTGATCAAAGAGATCATCGATGCAAGGAAGAGGGTAGCGATTCTTAACAGTGAGTTTGTTAAGTTCGCGATAATCAATGCACATGTGAAAGGATCCATCTTTCTTCTTGACAAAGAGGAAAGGGCCTCAAGGAGAAGTACTAGGGCGTATGAAGCCTTTATCAAGTAATTCTTGAAGTTGGCTTGATAGCTTTTGCATCTCCGATGGTGCGAGACGATAGGGAGATTTGGCAATAGGAGTCACGCAAGGAATGCGATCAATACGAAAATCAACAGAACGAGGAGTAGGAGGACCCGACAAATCTTTAGGAAAGACGTCGGGAAAATCACAAACGACGGGAACATCACCCACGCTCTTACTTTTATCTTTCTTATCCACAACGTGGGCAAAAAAGTGTCACACCCCGGATTTTCGACCCAAAACCATATGTCACACCCCAACTGATGGCGGAAACATCAGGATGAGACGAAAACGAGATTGCTCATTGCTCACAACATTAATAAGTGACAATAATTAATTAAACCATATTTCATTTCATAAGAATTGTCAAATACATCAATGTAACAAAACAAAGAAACAACATAACATTTGCAAAGTCATAACAAAATTGATACATCGACATTAAACCTAACGTCTAATTTGTGTGTATCTAGTCCTTGCTATATTGTTTCCATAGCATCATCTCCTTCAACCTGTAACATGTTTTAAAATAATGTCAATGCGAAAGCAAATGCGAGTACACAAGTTTAGGCATAGCATACGTATACGAATAAGTTTAAACAATCCTCATGGCAACCACATCTATACAAGAGCAATATCAAGGCATGCAATACTAATAATCAAACCATTAATGCAATCACGATGTTTTAACATGACCTCACGAATAACACGATGGAGGTGGATGCGTGAATTCCTATAGCGCTAAGCATGTCAAACAAAGGCTAAAAATAGTTAATGACTAAAGCATAGCATAACGAATATCCAAGACAAGCATCAAGTATAAGATTCAAGTTTTCATGTATATGGGATCGTTTGTGTGTTTCATAAAGTTTAAGTGTTCGTGATTTTGTATATGGAAACATGTTACACCCAAAAAATGTTATAAACAAAAGTGGGTCGAGTGTACTCACGGTTTTGCTAAGTCTTTTCTACACTTGACAATCCGTGAAGACGTTGGTTCGAGGATGACGCCGAATTTTCCTACAAGAGGAAACGAGGCGTATGAGTATAGAGTTTCAACGGGAGATTAGGAGTATTCGAGCATGATTAAAAATAAGTTTGATAAATTATTATGATACGAAAGTATTCACTAAGATGTAACACTCGTTCTTGACACTATAGTAACTCTTACGAGTTAGATGTGATTTCATAGGTTCGGGATATATTAGAATCGTGACAAGGAATTACATATTTTAGTGTTAAACTTAATAACTTGATAGGTGATTATAAGTTCATTATCAAGGTTTCAGTTTTAGAATTATAATATATTTATATATATATCATTATAATCATGTAGGAGGTGGGAGGATGAACCATCCACTTTGTAACCTCTATGTCATGTATGTCAAGTATGAGGTGGGAGGTTAAACCATCCACTTTGAACCTCGGATTATGTTCACCACTACACAAGTTACCATTGGTAACAAGGAGGGTACAAGAACTATATACTTTACAAGAATGTAAAGACAAGAATGATAAGGTGTCATCTAGATACCAAGTAGCCAAGTATTCAACAACCCGACGAGCACACAAGGACAATCGTCAACGGCTTTGTGGGGTTGAGACACTTTAGGTCTAGCAAACTAGCTTGGGATCCTGATGAAAATAATCAAGTGATGTGTGGTCTCAAGTTAGGATAGCCCAAGCTTCCTTGTGGATACACATGAACAAGCATAATAGCTTGCATCACTTGTGAGCTTAATGCTCTTCAAAAATAGAAAGTTTAGGGTGTTAAAACAGCCCTTAGTTCATGTTAACAAGCTTGGTTAGGCTTTACTAATCATAAGCTTGATTGTAAGCACAAGAACACAAGTTTGTTGAAGTTAAAACACAAGTTTGGTAAAAGTTTAGACAAAACAGAAAGTTTATGGACATTTTGGGGCATTTCCAGGTCTGGATTCTCCATGGAGAACCCTAGGAATTCAACCCAAAGTTTATCCAAGCAAGTAGGAAAAAGAATGGAGTGATTTCGTTAAGAAATGAGTGAGTAACACCCACTTTAGTGAAGAGGAGTAATTATGCTCGAAAATTCTTATTTTGCAAGGATCTTGAGGTGATTTGAGAGTGATTTAAGAGAGATTAAAGTGTAAAAATGTTTGGATTAGAGGTGGGTTTTATAGGGGAAGGATTAGGGTTAGTTAGGTGGGGTTTAAGTGGGTAATTAATGGTTAAAAGTTCAAAAATTTAACCAAAAACCCGCCCAAATGGCTGTTGTCCGCCTTGGCTCGCGACCAGTCTTCGACCGGAAACAAAGCATAAGAAGCTTTTGTTTCCGAGTTCATTCAAATGTGAGGTGGCTGGTGGAGTGGTGGAGTTGTTGCATGATGAACCGGAGGTTCCATGTTCGAAACCAGCGGATCCCGGTTTTGGTATATTATTTATATATATTATTTTTTTAATTAAAACCCTTTAAACAATTTACCAAAAATGGCAAGATTAGTCCCTGAAGTTAAGAATTCAAGAATTACAATTTAGACCTTGGACTTTATAAAAAATATATATATGTATTTATTAACCTTTAATCCTAAATGTTAATATATTTATAAAATAGCATTTTAATTTTTGTAAAAATAAATTAATTAATTTTATTAACTAATTTAATTAATTAATTAACTTAATAAATGAATAGATAATTATATTTTCGTAACGAATTTAGTTTAATGATTACGAGTTTCACGTTTGAGTCTCGATTACGCATACGTACCATGTTTGCAAGTTCTCACACGTTTGCGATTGAGAGTACCACGAATACGTTTACACGTTTAAAGTATGAACAAGTATAAGTGTAACATGACTATGATTATCGTAGTATGGATAAAATACGAGTTTCTTATTACGATCATAGTCTCGGTTTACAACGTTTACAATGAAAGACGAATACAAGATACAATGCTTACTAAAAATAGAAGTACGATACAAGGTTTCCAAATATAGAAAGTATAGAACGCGGGGCGTTACAGTCTCCCCTCCTTTAGGAAATTTCGTCCCGAAATTTAGGAAGATGTAACGAAGAGATACGGATACTTAGTCTTCATATCACTTTCAAGTTCCCAAGTGAATTCGGTGCCACGTTTACCTTCCCATCGAACCTTGACAATAGGAATACGACTGCGCCTCAGTTGCTTGGTTCCTCGGTCCATGATTTCGACCGGTTTCTCCACGAAGTGCAAAGTATCATTGATTTGAAGATCTTCGAGTGGAACTTGGAGTCCTTCTTCAGCTAGACACTTTTTCAAATTTGAAACATGAAACACAGGATGCACGTTGCTGAGCGCTTGAGGTAGATCCAGTCGATACGCTACCTTGCCTATCCTTTCGAGAATCTTGAAAGGACCCACATAGCGAGGAGCGAGCTTGCCTTTCTTACCAAAACGAACAACACCTTTCCAAGGTGCAACCTTGAGAAGTACGTGGTCACCTATGTCGAATTCCAAAGGTTTGCGTCTTCTATCAGCATAGCTCTTTTTTTCGGCTTCGAGCTTTGAGCAAGTTGTCACGAATCTGTAAGATCTTGTCCGTCGTCTCTTGTATAAGTTCGGGACCGGTGAGTTGTACGTCTCTGATCTCGTGCTAACAAATAGGCGAACGGCACTTGCGACCATACAGTGCTTCAAATGGAGCCATTTGAATACTTGCGTGATAGCTGTTGTTGTACGAGAATTCTACCAAGGGTAAGTGCAAATCCCAGTTGCCGCCAAAATCGATTACGCATGATCGAAGCATATCCTCTAGAGTTTGAATAGTACGCTCGGTCTGACCGTCAGATTGAGGATGAAAAGCAGTGCTAAGATTCAAACGAGTGCCAAGGGCGGATTGGAAAGTTTGCCAAAGGCGAGAAGTGAAACGAGCATCGCGATCAGAAATAATATCAAGAGGAGTACCGTGATGACTAATGATTTCACTCGTGTAGATACGGGCCAATTTCTCGACTTTGTAATCTTCACGAATGGCGAGGAAGTGTGCGGATTTGGTCAAACGATCGATGATAACCCAAATGCTGTCGTGACCAGACGAGGTACGAGGCAATTTCGTGATGAAATCCATGGCTATGCTCTCCTATTTCCGGACAGGAATTTCTGGTTGTTCGAGCAACCGGAGGGACGTTGATGTTCTGCCTTGACTTTGGAACACGTAAGGCATTTAGAGACGTAGAGAGCGATATCGCGTTTCATTCCAGGCCACCAATAGGATGCGCGCAAGTCATGGTACATCTTATCAGTTCCAGGATGCACGGAGTATCGGGATTTGTGAGCTTCGTCCATCAAAGTAGTCCGAAGATTGTGATGATCGGGAATCCAAATGCGACTATGGTAGTAAAGAATACCATCAGGCTTAGCTTCGAGTGGGTTTTCGACTCCACAATTCAACTCGTTATCGAGGTTACCCTCGTTAATGACGACAAATTATGCTTGTCGAATCAACTCGTTGAGTTTTCCCACGATTTGGTAGCAACGAGCACTCTTGACATGAGACTTACGACTAAGTGCATCGACCACGACATTCGCCTTACCAGGGTGGTAGCGGATATCACAGTCGTAGTCGTTTAACAATTCTACCCAACGACTTTGACGCATGTTGAGTTCCTTTTGATCAAAGATGTGTTGGAGGCTCTTATGGTCGTAAAGATCGTACACTTTGTACCATAAAGGTAGTGTCACCAAATCTTTAATGCAAAAACAACTGCACCAAGTTCAAGGTCATGAGTAGTATAGTTTTTCTCATGAATTTTGAGTTGTCTCGACGCGTAAGCGATTACTTTGTCCCGTTGCATGAGAACACAACAAGACCCTGGTTAGAGGCATCGCAATACACGACGAAATCGTCGCTCCCATCGGGGAGAGTGAGGATAGGCGCATTACAAAGCATGTCCTTGAGTGTTTGGAAAGATTCCTCTTGTTCGGGACCCCAAACAAAAGGTTTATCTTTTTGAGTCAACGAAGTCAAAGGAACGGCAATCTTCGAGAAGTTCGAGATGAAACGGCGATAATACCCAGCTAGGCCAAGAAACGAACGAATTTTAGAGGGCGACTTAGGTGCAATCCAATTCTTCACAGCTTCTATCTTTGCAGGGTCAAAATGAATACCAAGTTCATTGACGGTGTGACCTAAGAATTGAACCTCTTTTAGCCAAAATTCACACTTGGAGAATTTGGCATAAAGACGTTCGGTTCGCAAAAGCTGAAGAATAAGACGCAAATGTCGTCCATGTTCTTCTTTCGTCTTGGAGTAGATTAGGATATCGTCGATGAATACAATGACGAAATGATCGAGAAAAGGCTTACACACATGGTTCATGAGCTCCATAAACACTGCAGGAGCGTTGGTCAAACCAAAAGGCATGACCACGAACTCGTAGTGTCCATAACATGTGCGAAATGCGGTTTTGGGTACATCTTCCTCAGAAACCCGAAGTTGATGATAGCCAGAACGGAGGTCAACCTTTGAAAAACACTTCCCGCCTTGCAATTGATCGAAGAGATCGTCAATACAAGAAAGTGGGTATGGGTTTTTGACTGTAAGTTTATTGAGCTCAAGATAATCAATGCACATCCGAAAAGACCCATCTTTATTCTTGACGAACAACACGAGAGCGCCCCAAGGGGAAGTACTAGGGTGTATAAAGCCTTTATCAAGAAGCTCTTGAAGTTGGCTTGATAGCTCTTGCATCTCCGAGGGTGCTAAACGATAGGGAGCTTTCGCAACAGGAGTTGCGCCAGGGATCAGATCAATATGAAAATCGACAGCTCGAGGAGGCGGAGGACCAGGGAGATCCTCGGGGAAAACAGAAGGGAACTCACAAACGACAGGAACATCACTTATGCTAGGACCTTTGTCTTTCTTTTCCACAACGTGGGGGAGAAAGGCAAAGTACTCCTTACGCAAGTACTTGTTCGCTTTGATGCACGACATAAGCTTGAGACCCTTAGAAGGTTTCTCACCATAGACGTGTAAAGAGTCACCTTGAGGTAGGGGAAGACGAATGAATTTCTTAGAACAAACGACTTCAGCATGAACTCGCTTAAGCCAGTCCATGCTTACTATGACGTCAAAGCTACCCATTTGCATAGGTATGAGGTTGGTGGAAAACTTATGATCGTTTAAGATTAGGGAGTAACCAGAAAGAATAGAGTCAACGGAGATGGTCTTACCATTAGCGACTTTGACAGCAAAAGGATTAGGCATTTTAGTTCGTTCGCACTTAAGCAAGGGTTCAAATTCAACGGATACAAAACTTCTATCCGCGCCAATATCAAACAGACAAGTAGCATAGGTATGGTTCACAAGGAACGTACCAGTGATGACACATTCGAACTTTGGGCTTGAGCTGAGGTGGGAACGAAAGCTCGTCCTTTCGCAGGTTCGGTTTGTTGTTGCTGCTGGTTGTTGGTGCGTTTCGGGCAAACGCTGGCGAAATGGTTAGGATCGCCACAATTGTAGCAGGTTCGACCAGGTGTAGCTTGGGTTTGGCGGTTTGGGTTAGGATTGGCTAAAAGGGCTTGGGTTTGCTGGTTCTGGGGTAGGCGACAGTAGTTGGAGAGGTGTCCCAACCTATTACAGTTGGCACATTTTCGGCATGAGGTGCCAACAAGGTGATGGTAGTTGCAAGTGGTACACTTGGGGTGAGAGCCAATGTAACCTTGTCCAGGTTGGTTGGTGTTTTGGGTAGTGGCGACGGCATTTAGTGGTGCAGGGGTAGGCGGAGTGACGACCGCATTGTTTTGAGAAGAACCCTTCCGCTTCTTGTTCTTGTTGTGGGGCTTTTTGGCTGGAGGGGTAGGTGATTCGGTGGTGTTGGCAATGGCTTGGTGCGCATGCTTCGTAGGGACCTTGTCGTAGGCCCCCTGAAGGATGCAGTTATGGTTGAGTTGGAGGGTTATGGCATAGGCTTCCTCGAGGGTTTTCAGGTTGGCTGCGGCTACATGGTTCATGATTACCGGTGAGAGGCAACGGATGAGCTTGGCGATTGACTTGGGGACAGTATCGACTTGCCCAGGGCAAATGATACTTAATTGTTTGAAGCGCGCGATCAATCCTCCAGCGTCGCTCCCCTGTTGTGTGAGATTCCGGAACTCGTTTTCAAATTTCTGGGTCTCGTGGAGAGGACAGAATTGCTCCTTCACGAGCTCCTTAAGCTCTTCCCAAGGCATCGCGTGGGCCGCTTCGTTGCCACGCGTGTTTCGCTCGGTAGTCCACCACTCGAGGGCTCTCTTGCGAAAGACCCCAGTGGCATTAAGGGTTCGGAGTTCCTCAGGGCAGCTGCCCTGAAGGAAGATAAGCTCCATTGAATCAAACCAATTGATCATGGCGGTAACACCGTCCATGCCGGTGAATTCCACTGGTTTACAAGCCATGAAATGCTTGAATTGGTAAGATGGTTTGGGGGTATCGGCTTTGGAATTAGCGGATGATTTAGGTGTGGCTTCGGCATGTATGGTGTGGATTTGGCTAACAATGTCGGGTATGATCTTAGCCATTTTCCTGACCGTTTGCTCCGAAACGAGCCCAACCAGTTATTGCTTCGATATCGAGTCTATAACATTTGTAAAAATCGGGTCTCCAAAACCCGCTCCGTTTTGTAATCTTGTACCATGTTATAAAAGATTCGTTAATTATTTATGATTATTTTGAGTTTAAACGGTACATAATTAATAAATAAACTAAACTATAAAAATGATATTTGATAAAAAGTTAAAATAAAATAAATAAAAAACATTTGTAGCTGCCGGGACTCGAACCCGGGTCAGCCAAGCCTTCAAAACAACTTAACTTTCCTTCACTAAACCACTCCGCCACAATGTGTTTTCTGTTAACACTAGGCAAACAATTGGATCTTATACGCAAACTCGATTTAACCGTTGATGCCATCTGAAAACCGATAATCGGCAAACCAATCGTTAAATCGATTGTTTACCTCACCATTTCAGTTATAACCGATATGCGACGGTTTCTAATTAAGTCAGAATTGATTGAACATTAAGCTTTATCATTTCGGCTTTTGAAACCGAAAATTCCATCAAGTTCTGATTTATTTCGAGCTCCAGATCATTTACACGATTCAGAACTATCACAACTATATCCAATTTCATTTTCGTCGCATTCCTGAACCATAAGATCTTCTGAATCTGTTCGCCGGAATTTTTCTGCAAGTCACCGGAAAACCAGGACTCACATTCTCACGGTAATTCCTTCGACTCTTTTTGTTTAAAACATGTGATTAGTCAATCTCTAACACAACTCCATCATCAGAATCAATCTTAGTCAACGTATATCGGAAATCTTATCTTCGCCGGAAAGTTTCTGAGACTGTCGGAATCCAACTGTTAACTGGTATGATATCCAAAACTTCTTTTAAACCTTGTTTAAGTAACACAACTTTATGAGTAATCGATCAACGCTGTTAATTGGTTCAACAGTCGGAGTTCATTTCCAATACCGACAAACCTTCGCCGGATTTCTGTGATTATCTTCAATCGGTAAATTCTGTTCCTTAAACTCTCTCCATTCCTTACTCTTGAATTGCTGTTAATGTCTAAAAACTTTGTAAACCACAAATCAATCGTAATCAGTCGAGTTATGTTGCCTGTGTAATCGGTGAAGAGATGAAGTTCTACCAGAACATAAGTATAATTAAAAACGGTATTTTAAAGGGTTAGACACACAGTCCAGCGGTGGACTGTGTGCAAATTTCATATTCACGTCCCGAGTTCGATCCTTGCTACGCGCACGCTTTGTATAATAACATTCCTTTTTAATCATGAACTAACCCGGGTTAAAACAGGTAATTGTTAAGTATAATATAAATCAAGAATATAACCGGGTTAGACACACAGTCCAGCGGTGGACTGTGTGCAAAATGAACTTCACGTCGCGCGTTCGAATCCTGTCACGAGCACCGGTCCAATGGAATTAAAACGTTTTTGCAAAATAAAGGAATTTTCGGTTAATTCAAATGAGTATATAAATATAATTAAAACCAGGTTTACAACGGGTTAGTCACGTAGCTCAGTTGGTAGAGCTACGTGCACGTGAAAGGAAGGTCGCCGGTTCGAATCCTGCCCGGCGCAGGAATTTACCGCTGACCGAACCGGTCAACGGTCAACGGTCAACATTAAAAAAAAAATAATATTTTTTTATATATTTATTTATTTAATTTAATTTAAAAATCAATTAAAAATACTTAAAAATAACATTTTTAAAGATAGAAAATAGCCATAAACTCATAAAAATATATCTAAAATTTCATTAAAATCCTTAATAACATTCATCCACTTAATATATTTTTCCATTATTATTTAGGTTAGTTTTCCTCGTCGACTCGCTCATCTAAATCGTGCGCATCTCACCATCTCAAATTCAACGCACCCAATGTGAGTGAACCTCTCAAATTCCCCGTTTTAATCACGTTTTTGGGGTGTATCATGTGTCTTTGTTTATTTACATATTATAACGAAACTATTGTGCATACATCATATCATGACATGTGTATTAGTTTGTTGCTGTTAAGTAGTTATTATTGGATGCAAATTATTAATTCAGTACATGCATTTGCCGAGGCCGCAGCTCCCCATCCATCGAGGTTGAGCTTGATCCCCATTTTATTATGCGGTTGATCTGTGGCGTGCCCGCACGATCGGCTCCGTTTGATTGAGCCTTGATCGGTCATTTCATTTTACATTTCAATACATGCAATACGCTCGGCTCCGTTTGATTGAGCCTTGAGTGCACAGTTCAATTTACATTTCCAGTTCATGCAATACGTTCGGCTCCGTTTGATTGAGCCTTGACCGCACAGTTCAATTTACATTTCCAGTTCATGCAATACGATCGGCTCCGTTTGATTGAGCCTTGATCGCACAGTTCATTTATGTTAGTTATCGTATGATATTGGTATATTCATGTATGCTATCAAGTGTTAATGTATGTTATAATTGTAACTGCTATTTGCCAATGTTTGATTACTTACATGTGCTCTTTTATGATTATGCACAATATTTTATTGATAAACTAACCATAAAATCATTATCAAATGTTTATCTAATAAGGTTCACTCGCCAACTTATGTTGACCCAAAACCTCCCATTTTACACATGATACAGGTGAACCAGCAGCAGCTAGGAACACATAGGACCTGGACTAGAAGAATAAATCAATTTAGTTATTGGATTGTTACCTTTTTGATTATTTCCTTTGTATTGAATGAACATGTTTGGATGTTTGAAAATGTAACTTTGACTTCATTAATTATGAAACATAATAGTAAATGTCATGTGCTTTGGTGATAACCCAATTATGCCCCGACTCTTATTTCCGCTGCGGGTCGGGGTGTGACAGATTGGTATCAGAGCCATGACTATAGGGATATAGGATAGGTTATGAGACCCTTAGAGCCTATACTATAGTCGATTAGAAACTTATAAGAATTTTGTGTGTTATATGCCAAATTTCATGATGTATGTTTATGTTAAATGTTACATTTGATATTGTACAAGCATGTTCATAAGTATGTATTATCAAATAATGCCTATCATGAAATCGTATGATCATAACATATCACATCCATGCAAGCACACACCACATCATGATTGATTTTACAATGATTTTCGTGTTTTCAAATCTCATCAAAGTGAGTTCTCATGACGGGCATGTAGTAACTGGAAGGGTACTAGTATCGGTAGTCGGAACGTCCTGTCTAGGCTGGCATTCGTATAAATCCAAAATAAAGGACCAGTTTGCCTACCTAGGGACTAACGATGAGAGTACGAAATACCTATTAGGCCAAAGCATGCTATATCAAACGTCGTGAGAACTAATCCCACTTTGAGTTGTCATTGTGTCTACACCTGGACACGTTCCGACCAAACATCTCATGAACATATTTTGTGGTTTGCATTCGGGGGATGCGAGTGTTAAATTGCCAATACTAATGTGAATCCTACCAAGCCAATAGCCATGGGGGCCCACATGACTATGTAGGTGAAGGTATGGGGGACATTTGAGGCCCAACATGAGCGAACCCAAGACATCCTTTGGATGTGGTTGCATTATTGATATTTATGTTATTTTCATTTTCTTAAAGACACATGACACCTAAAAAGACACCATAAACTCACAATCTTCTCATTTTAAGATCCTGTAGATGTCGTCTAGACAGCATCGAAGGGGTAGGAAATCGGAAAAGTCTCGGGAACGTTTGGCCACTAATATCGCGAATCAAATGGCCACGATATTGCCTGACATCGTAGTACAAGTACAACAAGCCCTTGCTGTGAATCCTACTAACCCTCCTCAACAACAGGACCAGAACATCAACAACCCTCCTACCATCAAATGCTCTTACAAACATTTTAAGTCCTGTGATCCTCCAAAATTCGAAGGGACTGAGGGAGTCACTGCTCTCCTACATTGGTTCGAGGAGATGGAAAACGTTTTCTTAAACTGCGATTGTCCTGAGGATCGCAAAGTTCGTTACGCCACCGGGAGACTACTTGGTGTAGCTCTCACTTGGTGGAATACTGAGAAAGGAAAGAGGGGAACTGAAGATGCGATGGCCTTAACTTGGGAGGAGTTAAGGGAAATCATGACTAGGCGATTCTGTCCTAGAAGTGAAATTAAGAAATTGGAGGATGAATTTCATGCCTTGAAGCAAAAAGAGGGTGATCACTCTACTTACAACAAGAGGTTCTTGGAGTTAAACCAAATGGTTCCAAACTTATTTACTCCAACCTATCGTCTGATCGAACATTACATTCGAGGACTTCCCTCGAAGATCCAAGATTCGGTTCTCAGCGTTTCACCGGTAACACTCGAAGCTGCCATGGAGTTGGCAACGGAACTGACCGAAAATCGAATTCGCAATGGGAAGTTTAAAGAAGAAAAGAAGAAAGCCCCTGCTGAGGGACAAACCTCAAACCACCACACTCCTTCCTCTAAGTTTGCTAATAAGAGGAAGCGTAACACCAAGAACTTTGCAGTCACCCAAACCAACACCCCTATTCTTGCTGCACCCATCACTCAAGCCACTCCTCCACCCGCGCCATACAGAAAACCATACACAGGACCATTACCAAAATGTAACCGTTGTCAGTATCACCACTCCCCTGATTATCCTTGCCAATACTGCACCGGCTGCGGTCGCGCCGAACATACTGTTCAAAACTGCCGCACGCTCCAACGAACAAACCGCCACCAACCTATAACCCAAACCCACCAACAGCTAATGGGTCAAGCACAACAACAACTACCATTTCCACCCACCCAACATTTAGCCCAAACATACTATCAACCCAATTACCCTATGGGTCAACCTATGCGGGCTTGTTTCAATTGCGGCGACCCAAGTCATTTCAGAAACACATGTCCAAGGCTGGTCAATATTATTCATGCTCAGGCCCAAGCCAACCCTGTGAATCAAGCGAACCAAGCTCCTCCACCTGCTAGAGGAAGAGCTTTCAATATTAACGCAAACCAGGCCAGAGCTGACGGCAATGTGGTCAACGGTACGTTTCTTATAAATGGTAGATATGTCTCTATGTTATTTGATACTGGTGCGGATAGAAGTTTCGTGTCATTAGAATTTGAACCTATCTTAAGCAAAAATCGGGATAAGCTCGCGGAATCCATAACGGTGGAAGTTGCGGACGGAAAACCAGTTTCATTAGACTCTATTTTACGCAACTGTACACTCACCTTAAACGACCGCGATTTCTCAGTTATTCCTATGAAGCTGGGAAGTTTCGACATCATAATCGGTATGGATTGGCTCAGTCAACATCATGCGGAAGTTGTATGTCGTGAAAAATTTATTCGTATTCCTCTTTCAAACGGTCAGACGCTTCGAATCATTGGAGAAACCTCGTCGAAAGGGCTCAACTTAATGTCTTGTCTTCAAGCTCAAAAATACCTTCGCAAGAATTATGTCGCGTTTTTAGCCCATATCATCAAGAAGGGGACCACAGAGAAGAAACTTGAAGATATTCCTGTTGTAAAAGATTTTCCACAAGTTTTTCCTGACGACATTTCAGGACTTCCTCCAATCAGAGATGTCGAATTCCGTATCGATATTATACCTGGTGCTACACCAGTGGCAAAATCTCCATATAGGTTAGCCCCCTCTGAAATGCAAGAGCTAGCCAGTCAATTGCAAGAATTGACTGACAAAGGATTCATACGTCCCAGCTCATCGCCTTGGGGTGCGCCTGTTCTTTTTGTAAAGAAGAAAGATGGATCTTTTCGTATGTGCATCGACTACAGAGAGCTCAACAAGTTAACCATCAAAAATCGATATCCTTTACCTCGTATAGATGATCTTCTTGACCAACTACAAGGTGCCAGTTGCTTTTCGAAAATCGACCTTCGATTTGGCTATCATCAGCTTAGAGTGCATGAAGAAGACGTCCCTAAAACTGCTTTTCGAACTCGTTATGGTCACTATGAATTCATGGTTATGCCGTTTGGATTAACCAACGCACCAGCTGTTTTCATGGACCTAATGAATAGAGTCTGCAAACCTTACCTCGATCGATTTGTTATTGTATTCATCGACGATATTCTTATCTATTCAAAATCTAAAGCTGATCATGAGCGTCATCTACGACTTGTTCTTGCACTTCTAGAAAAGGAAAAGCTTTATGCCAAGTTCTCTAAATGTGAATTCTGGTTAAAAGAGGTGCAATTTCTCGGGCATGTAGTCAATGACAAAGGAATACATGTTGACCCATCAAAGATCAAAGCAGTTCAAGAATGGCAATCTCCACGTACACCAACCGAAGTAAGGTCTTTTCTTGGACTTGCTGGCTATTATCGTCGGTTCATTTCAAACTTCTCTCGCATTGCGGTGCCACTCACGGCTTTAACCCATAAGGGAAAACCATTCGTATGGGGACCCAAGCAAGAAGAAGCTTTTCAAACACTTAAACAAAAACTTTGTGATGCACCAATCCTCACTCTTCCTGAAGGTTGTGATGATTTTGTAGTCTATTGCGACGCGTCAGGGCAAGGATTAGGTTGCGTTCTCATGCAAAGAGGAAAAGTCATAGCTTATGCCTCAAGGCAACTCAAGACACATGAAAAGAACTACACCACTCATGACCTCGAACTTGGAGCCGTTGTATTCGCTCTTAAGATATGGAGACATTATCTTTATGGTACTAAGTGTGAAATATATACTGACCACAAGAGTCTTCAGCATATCTTCAATCAAAAAGAGTTAAATATGAGGCAACGAAGATGGGTCGAACTCCTAAATGATTACGACTGTGAAATTAGATACCACCCTGGCAAAGCAAATGTGGTGGCTGATGCACTTAGTCGAAAGGGTTATGCGAACTCCATTCATCTTCTATGTTCGCAAATTATAACCAATATTAAGGATCAAATTCGAGAAGCTCAACATGTTTCAATAACAGAGGAAGATGTATAAAAAGAGATGTCCTGTGGAGCCGAGCTAAAACTTGAAACTAAATCTGATGGTATTTTGTATTACCTAGATCGTATCTGGATTCCTAACCACATCAATCTTCGTGAAACACTCATGCATGAAGCTCATAAAACGCGATATTCTATACACCCAGGAGCCGATAAGATGTATCAAGACCTACGGTACACCTATTGGTGGCCTGGAATGAAGAAAGATATTGCCGTTTTTGTTTCCAAGTGTCTCACATGTTCTAAGGTGAAGGCTGAACACCAAAGACCCTCAGGACTTCTAGTCCAACCGGAAATACCTGTATGGAAGTGGGAAAATATAACCATGGATTTCATTACCGGGTTGCCTCGCACTTCTAGTGGGTATGACACTATATGGGTGATTATAGACCGACTTACAAAATCAGCTCACTTTATTCCTATTCGAGAAGATTTCAAGAACGAAAAGCTTGCTCGTATTTATATCAACGAAACCGTAAGCCGACACGGGGTACCATTAAGTATTATTTCTGATCGTGATGGTCGTTTCACCTCACGAACATGGCAAGCAGTACAAACCGCTATGGGCACTCGATTAGATCTCAGTACCGCCTATCATCCTCAAACTGATGGACAGTCTGAGCGCACCATTCAAACCCTTGAGGACATGCTTAGGGCATGTGTCATAGACTTCAAGGGAAATTGGGACGCCCACCTACCTTTAGTTGAATTTTCGTACAACAACAGCTATCATTGTAGCATCGGCATGGCACCTTTTGAAGCTTTATATGGTCGAAAGTGCCGATCTCCTGTTTGTTGGCACGAAATTGGGGAAGCACAAATTACTGGTCCAGAATTGATCCAAGAAACCACAGATAAGATTCATCAAATCCGAAACAATCTTCTAGCGGCTCAAAGTCGTCAAAAGAGTTACGCAGATAAACGACGGAAGCCCTTGGAGTTTAGCATTGGTGATCATGTGCTTTTAAAAGTATCACCGTGGAAGGGAATAGTTCGTTTTGGTCAAAAGGGAAAGCTAGCACCACGTTACGTAGGACCTTTCAAGATACTCGAAAGAGTAGGTCCTGTAGCATACAAGCTTGACCTACCGGAAGAACTCGACAGGATTCATCCCACATTCCACGTGTCGAACTTGAAGAAGTGCCTCGCTGATGAGAATCTCCATATTCCACTGGAAGATATTCAGATTAATGAATCCATGCATTTTATTGAAAGACCAGTGGAGATTATGGACTATGGAGAAAAGCGTCTACGACGAAGTCGCATTCCTATTGTTAGGGTACGCTGGGAGTCGAAATGGGGACCTGAGTTTACTTGGGAACGTGAAGACTCAATGCGTGAAAAATACCCGCATCTTTTTCCTACTACTTCAACTGTTTAAATTTCGGGACGAAATTCCTAAAAGTAGGGGATACTGTAACATTTGTAAAAATCGGGTCTCCAAAACCCGCTCCGTTTTGTAATCTTGTACCATGTTATAAAAGATTCGTTAATTATTTATGATTATTTTGAGTTTAAACGGTACATAATTAATAAATAAACTAAACTATAAAAATGATATTTGATAAAAAGTTAAAATAAAATAAATAAAAAACATTTGTAGCTGCCGGGACTCGAACCCGGGTCAGCCAAGCCTTCAAAACAACTTAACTTTCCTTCACTAAACCACTCCGCCACAATGTGTTTTCTGTTAACACTAGGCAAACAATTGGATCTTATACGCAAACTCGATTTAACCGTTGATGCCATCTGAAAACCGATAATCGGCAAACCAATCGTTAAATCGATTGTTTACCTCACCATTTCAGTTATAACCGATATGCGACGGTTTCTAATTAAGTCAGAATTGATTGAACATTAAGCTTTATCATTTCGGCTTTTGAAACCGAAAATTCCATCAAGTTCTGATTTATTTCGAGCTCCAGATCATTTACACGATTCAGAACTATCACAACTATATCCAATTTCATTTTCGTCGCATTCCTGAACCATAAGATCTTCTGAATCTGTTCGCCGGAATTTTTCTGCAAGTCACCGGAAAACCAGGACTCACATTCTCACGGTAATTCCTTCGACTCTTTTTGTTTAAAACATGTGATTAGTCAATCTCTAACACAACTCCATCATCAGAATCAATCTTAGCCAACGTATATCGGAAATCTTATCTTCGCCGGAAAGTTTCTGAGACTGTCGGAATCCAACTGTTAACTGGTATGATATCCAAAACTTCTTTTAAACCTTGTTTAAGTAACACAACTTTATGAGTAATCGATCAACGCTGTTAATTGGTTCAACAGTCGGAGTTCATTTCCAATACCGACAAACCTTCGCCGGATTTCTGTGATTATCTTCAATCGGTAAATTCTGTTCCTTAAACTCTCTCCATTCCTTACTCTTGAATTGCTGTTAATGTCTAAAAACTTTGTAAACCACAAATCAATCGTAATCAGTCGAGTTATGTTGCCTGTGTAATCGGTGAAGAAGATGAAGTTCTACCAGAACATAAGTATAATTAAAAACGGTATTTTAAACGGGTTAGACACACAGTCCAGCGGTGGACTGTGTGCAAATTTCATATTCACGTCCCGAGTTCGATCCTTGCTATGCGCACGCTTTGTATAATAACATTCCTTTTTAATCATGAACTAACCCGGGTTAAAACAGGTAATTGTTAAGTATAATATAAATCAAGAATATAACCGGGTTAGACACACAGTCCAGCGGTGGACTGTGTGCAAAATGAACTTCACGTCGCGCGTTCGAATCCTGTCACGAGCACCGGTCCAATGGAATTAAAACGTTTTTGCAAAATAAAGGAATTTTCGGTTAATTCAAATGAGTATATAAATATAATTAAAACCAGGTTTACAACGGGTTAGTCACGTAGCTCAGTTGGTAGAGCTACGTGCACGTGAAAGGAAGGTCGCCGGTTCGAATCCTGCCCGGCGCAGGAATTTACCGCTGACCGAACCGGTCAACGGTCAACGGTCAACATTAAAAAAAAAATAATATTTTTTTTATATATTTATTTATTTAATTTAATTTAAAAATCAATTAAAAATACTTAAAAATAACATTTTTAAAGATAGAAAATAGCCATAAACTCATAAAAATATATCTAAAATTTCATTAAAATCCTTAATAACATTCATCCACTTAATATATTTTTCCATTATTATTTAGGTTAGTTTTCCTCGTCGACTCGCTCATCTAAATCGTGCGCATCTCACCATCTCAAATTCAACGCACCCAATGTGAGTGAACCTCTCAAATTCCCCGTTTTAATCACGTTTTTGGGGTGTATCATGTGTCTTTGTTTATTTACATATTATAACGAAACTATTGTGCATACATCATATCATGACATGTGTATTAGTTTGTTGCTGTTAAGTAGTTATTATTGGATGCAAATTATTAATTCAGTACATGCATTTGCCGAGGCCGCAGCTCCCCATCCATCGAGGTTGAGCTTGATCCCCATTTTATTATGCGGTTGATCTGTGGCGTGCCCGCACGATCGGCTCCGTTTGATTGAGCCTTGATCGGTCATTTCATTTTACATTTCAATACATGCAATACGCTCGGCTCCGTTTGATTGAGCCTTGAGTGCACAGTTCAATTTACATTTCCAGTTCATGCAATACGTTCGGATCCGTTTGATTGAGCCTTGACCGCACAGTTCAATTTACATTTCCAGTTCATGCAATACGATCGGCTCCGTTTGATTGAGCCTTGATCGCACAGTTCATTTATGTTAGTTATCGTATGATATTGGTATATTCATGTATGCTATCAAGTGTTAATGTATGTTATAATTGTAACTGCTATTTGCCAATGTTTGATTACTTACATGTGCTCTTTTATGATTATGCACAATATTTTATTGATAAACTAACCATAAAATCATTATCAAATGTTTATCTAATAAGGTTCACTCGCCAACTTATGTTGACCCAAAACCTCCCATTTTACACATGATACAGGTGAACCAGCAGCAGCTAGGAACACATAGGACCTGGACTAGAAGAATAAATCAATTTAGTTATTGGATTGTTACCTTTTTGATTATTTCCTTTGTATTGAATGAACATGTTTGGATGTTTGAAAATGTAACTTTGACTTCATTAATTATGAAACATAATAGTAAATGTCATGTGCTTTGGTGATAACCCAATTATGCCCCGACTCTTATTTCCGCTGCGGGTCGGGGTGTGACAGAGTCCTCGTTGTTGGATTCCTTCTTGGAACCCGACTTCTTGGACTTTTTGGGATGGTTCAACGACTTACGGAAAGGAGGCATCTAGAGATTGTAAACAAGAAAAAGCATGAGACTTGATCGTAATAAGAGAAAATAGGTTTTGCATGCATGAGTAAGAATAAAGTTCACATAAGTTTCACATAAGAAGCATGTGTTCATCAAGTATGGTTCACATAGTTTGCATGAGTTCAACAAGTATAACACGTATACTCACGTATGAATACAAATAAAGAGTATAAATTTAGTTTGTTCACGAGGATTAGTATTTTTTTTATTGCGATAAACGTGCGAGTGTGTAACGGTTTGAAATGAACGAGGTAACAAGTATTAAAACACATAAAATTGAGTTAACATAAAAGATAGGCTCATTAAAACATAGGATTGTTTCGGGTAGAGAAAACGTAGACTATTCCAAAGTGAATCGAAGATCCTTTCAAATTAGAGAAACGTGCTTTGGCCTATAGGTAAAACGCTCTCGTCGAGAAGCGATTAACGGCATTTTACCCTTCCAGTTACTACACGTCTCTAACCGATCGAAAAGTCGAGACTTTGGCGAGATTGAAAATCGAGGAACGGGACTAGTTGACAAGGTGCAGGTTTCACCCCTAACTTGACAACATCGTACCCTAGGTGTGGTTTGTTTCTTACTTAACGAGGAACAAATTCCGACTCGTTTGTAAGACCACTAGAATATGAAACGGAAGTTTTCCATCAAGATGTGGATATAACTCCTAGCTTGATGGCGTAACTTCGTGAAAATCGAATACGCGGAATGAGGGATTTCACCAAAAATTGTTGACCATTGGGTCTATCTTGGTGCAAATCGTCTCGTTTGCATTACGAGTGTCTTCAAGTGTATATTGTGTAAAATGCCTTAGGAAAGGCATGTTATAAACATTAGGACCAAAAAGATAAGGAAGAAGCAAGTAGGAAGAATAAAATTTTAAGCATGATATAGGAATGGTCAAAATGGGACACTTAAACTATAGACTAGGTCGAACATGACAATTCTACCTAATTCCCTATAGTTATGGCTCTGATACCAATCTGTCACACCCCAACTGATGGCGGAAACATCAGGATGAGACGAAAACGAGATTGCTCATTGTTCACAACATTAATAAGTGACAATAATTAATTAAACCATATTTCATTTCATAAGAATTTTCAAATACATCAATGTAACAAAACAAAGAAACAACATAACATTTGCAAAGTCATAACAAAATTGATACATCGACATTAAACCTAACGTCTAATTTGTGTGTATCTAGTCCTTGCTATACTGTTTCCATAGCATCATCTCCTTCAACCTGTAACATGTTTTAAAATAATGTCAATGCGAAAGCAAATGCGAGTACACAAGTTTAGGCATAGCATACGTATACGAATAAGTTTAAACAATCCTCATGGCAACCACATCTATACAAGAGCAATATCAAGGCATGCAGTACTAATAATCAAACCATTAACGCAATCACGATGTTTTAACATGACCTCACGAATAACACGATGGAGGTGGATGCGTGAATTCCTATAGCGCTAAGCATGTCAAACAAAGGCTAAAAATAGTTAATGACTAAAGCATAGCATAACGAATATCCAAGACAAGCATCAAGTATAAAATTCAAGCTTTCATGTATATGGGATCGTTTGTGTGTTTTATAAAGTTTAAGTGTTCGTGATTTTGTATATGGAAACATGTTACACCCAAAAAATGTTATAAACAAAAGTGGGTCGAGTGTACTCACGGTTTTGCTAAGTCTTTTCTACACTTGACAATCCGTGAAGACGTTGGTTCGAGGATGACGTCGAATTCTCCTACAAGAGGAAACGAGGCGTATGAGTATAGAGTTTCAACGGGAGATTAGGAGTATTCGAGCATGATTAAAAATAAGTTTGATAAAGTATTATGATACGAAAGTATTCACTAAGATGTAACACTCGTTCTTGACACTATAGTAACTCTTACGAGTTGGATGTGATTTCATAGGTTCGAGACCTATTAAAATCGTGACAAGGAATTACATATTTTAGTGTTAAACTTAATAACTTGATAGGTGATTATAAGTTCATTATCTAGGTTTCGGTTTTAGAATTATAATATAGTTATATATATATCATTATAATCATGTTGGAGGTGGGAGGATGAACCATCCACTTTGTAACCTCTATGTCATGTATGTCAAGTATGAGGTGGGAGGTTAAACCATCCACTTTGAACCTCGGATTATGTTCACCACTACACAAGTTACCACTGGCAACAAGGAGGGTACAAGAACTATATACTATACAAGAATGTAAAGACAAGAATGATAAGGTTTCATCTAGATGCCAAGTAGCCAAGTATTCAACAACCCGACGAGCACACGAGGACAATCGTCAACGGCTTTGTGGGTTTGAGACACTTTAGGTCTAGCAAACTAGTTTGGGATCTTGATGAAAATAATCAAGTGATGTGTGGTCTCAAGTTAGGATAGCCCAAGCTTCCTTGTGGACACACATGAACAAGCATAATAGCTTGCATCACTTGTGAGCTTAATGCTCTTCAAAAAAAGAAAGTTTAGGGTGTTAAAACAGCCCTTAGTTCATGTTAACAAGCTTTGTTAGGCTTTACTAATCATAAGCTTGATTGTAAGCATAAGAACACAAGTTTGTTAAAGTTAAAACACAAGTTTGATAAATGTTTAGACAAAATAGAAAGTTTGTGGACATTGTGAGGCATTTCCAGGTCTGGATTCTCCATGTAGAACCCTAGGAATTCAACCCAACGTTTATCCAAGCAAGTAGGAAAAAGAATGGAGTGATTTCGTTAAGAAATGAGTGAGTTACACCCACTTTAGTGAAGATGAGTAAGTCTGCTCGAAAATTCTGATTTTGCAAGGATCTTGAGGTGATTTGAGAGTTATTTAAGAGAGATTAAAGTGTAAAAATGTTCGGATTAGAGGTGGGTTTTATAGGGGAAGGATTAGGGTTAGTTAGGTGGGGTTTAAGTGGGTAATTAATGGTTAAAAGTTTAAAATTTTAACCAAAAACCCGCCCAAATGGCTGCTGTCCGCCTTGGCTCGCGACCAGTCTTCGACCGGAAACAAAGCATAAGAAGCTTTTGTTTCCGGGTTCATTCAAATGCGAGGCGGCTGGTGGAGTGGTGGAGTTGTTGCATGATGAACCGAAGGTGCCGGGTTCGAAACCCGCGGATCCCGGTTTTGGTATATTATTTATATATTAATTTTTTAACTAAAACCCTTTAAACAATTTACCAAAAATGGCAAGATTAGTCCCTGAAGTTAAGAATTCAAGAATTACAATTTAGACCTTGGACTTTATAAAAAAATATATATATGTATTTATTAACCTTTAATCCTAAATGTTAATATATTTATAAAATAGCATTTTAATTTTTGTAAAAATAAATAAATTAATTTTATTAACTAATTTAGTTAATTAATTTAATTAATTAACTTAATTAATTAATTTAATTAATTAACTTAATAAATTAATAGATAATTATATTTTCGTAACGAATTTAGTTTAATGATTATGAGTTTCACGTTTGAGTCTCGATTACGCATACATACATGTTTGCAAGTTATCACACGTTTACGATTGAGAGTACCACGAATACGTTTACACGTTTAAAGTATGGACAAGTATAAGTGTAACATGACTATGATTATCATAGTATGGATAAAATACGAGTTTCTTATTACGACCCAAGTCTCGGTTTACAACGTTTACAACGAAAGACGAATACAAGATACAATGCTTACTAAAAATAGAAGTACGATACAAGGTTTCCAAATATAGAAAGTATAGAACGCGGGGCGTTACACCATACACCGGTGGGCCCGGGTGGGGAGTATCATGACGTTAGTTGATAACATCATTGTCAATTAAACACGGCACAACGGAAGTCTTGGAGTAAAATTATTATTACAAACCGAATGTTTGAAATATAAATAATATACATGCTCGTAATAGAAGATCCACAGGCGGATCATAAAATGTACAAAGAAAGAATATAAAACAGACTTTTGGGCAGATCTAAGGATTTGCAAGATTCTCTTATTTCACTATCGAGCACCTTCTGGCCTATTTCGTATTGTACATGCAAGCTTAGTCTTTTGAAAATACGTCAGCTTTCGCTGGTAAATACACCCGACTGACTCATTTTGAAAACATTTTAGAAATTAGATTTAAGTGCACAGGGCACAAATCTTTTATAATTTGGGAAATTTACTTTGTAACCTTGTTAACAGATTCACATGTTTGTCCATACATACAGGGCCCAGTACAGAGACCGAGACATGATTAAATACACACCACTTAGAACTCATAGAGGAGTTATCCCCAACGTCTTGGGTAATTTGCATTTGAGAGTCTGTCAGGTGTATGCCTACACCTCGCGCTAAGGTCGTGGCCATTATCTAATGTAATGAGCCGAGGATATCCAGGACACGGTAATTTAACCCCCAATGTTTAAGTTATCAAACAAAACTGATTAAAACGGAATATGCGGATTTACTAGTCACAATCCGGCATTCGATTGATCCCATTTACGACCAAGCGGTAATAATTTACCGTATCCTAAGCCCGTATAGGGAAAATAAGTCAAGAGTATTCACCTGAATTAGTTTTGTTTAAAATGCAAGATTATAACCAAGCCGTATTCAAAATGAGCTAAGTTCAGATAGCATTTACCGGAAGGCTCTAGTCTGGATTATGGCATAAGCTAACCAATTAAATACTAACGGTCTTATTTATGTCATAGACTTAGACCGAGTAGTGTACAGGATCAAAACGTATAACACTTGATTAAACGATGATCGGATAAAATGTAGTTTAAACCCAACAAGTACTTTGACTTGTATAAAATGGGTAAACAATTAACATTCTGGATTTTGAGTTTAAAATGATAAGGTTAAACCCGTTTTGGTTAATTTTCGTAAACTAGTTACATATACTTAACCGTACGCATATTAGCGATATCAGGTAACCGGATGAGTCATGGACAAGCTCTATATGCCATTATACTTTAATTAAGTTGTAATATTAGTAGGATATCAACTTATATGCCCGTTAAGGTTTTAAAATGAAACTATGCCTCATAAGGGCATTTCGGTAATTTCATACCATATAAAAAGGAACTTGTATAAATTAAATGTTATAATTATAAGTATTCTGGAAAAATAATTTATTTATGATATAATATCCGTAGGATATCAATTATATGTGTAATTTGTATTTTATGACCAAACTATGCACCGAAAGAGGCATTTTGGTCATTTTACACATAGTTTATAAATTATTTGGAATTCTGAGTTTGTATCATGTACCTACGGTAAAAATATTTAAAAATAAGTTTTAAAATCAGTAAGTAACAAGTCTTGGTTGATAGTTATGGTTTAAAACCATACTATGCGCCGAAACCACGCTTATGTCGTAAAATGACGATTTATACGATGTTTAACAAAAACTGATGTTAAAGTCAGATTAAAATGTCTTAGATATGTTACTTAATATAAAATATCAGTAGATAAAAGATTTACCTTGAAAATATTTGGTTAAAACCATTTTATGAGCCACATGGGCTTTATCGTCATTTATCGACATAATACATGGACCTGCTTGTAAACTCATTTTATAATCTGATTTGACATCCCAAATAATCATACTTATAATATTACATCAGTAGAAAACTTATTTCCAAGCTCATTATCATTTAAAGTTTGTTTTATGCAAAAATGGCATTTTAGTCAAAAATGGTATAATTATTGAACTTGCACATAAACTCAGATTCTGATTATGATCATGTAATATAACGACAGAGGGCTATGCTACATTATATTATGATCATAATGAAACTTTAGATCAGTGGGTAACACATCTAAATCGGGTCAGAATCGGAAGTTAAAGCAGATGTCAAAGTTCGCGACTTTTGGTTGCGAACCGATCCTAGAACTGAAATTGACAAGCAGAACATGTTCTTACATGTTCTAATAATTATTACCAACTTGTTTAAGTGTCAAAACAAGTTTCATAACATATATAAGATCAATTCATAATATTTCCGAAAAATGGCCTGTTTGACTTTTTTATATCATAACTTTGACCCGTCAATTGGTCTAGCAAACGTGATCTTCAGGAGGTGCCCTTTATAAGGACTAACACCTACCTTATTACGATCACTTAGCCATGTTCGTTACGAACAATGGCTGGACCATAATGGTCTTAACCGAAAGTCAAGGCGTTTTCCGAAAAACGCTTGACTTTTAGCTATAAAAGCCTATAAACGAAAATACAAGAGCAAGGAACACTTACAAGAGGTTCCTAAAATGCAAGAGAACTAAGTTGGATGCTCCTTTCAGTTAGGAACTTCCAAAGGAGGGAGAAATGATCACCATCCCTAGAGACTCACACTATGGACTGTCAGACAAAGTGTCGTTATTTAAGGCATCCAAGTGTTTGAGAAGAGGCTGTGTTATCTACATGGCACAAGTAACCATCAATGAGCCTAAGCCAAACATTGAAGATCTTCCTACTATTTCGGAGTATCCCGATGTTTTCCCTGACGAATTACCAGACCTACCTCCAGATAGGCAAGTGGAGTTCAGAATTAACATCATACTAGGATCAGCACCCGTAGCTAGAGCTCCATATATACTAACTCCAACCAAAATGAATGAGTTAAGGGTTCAACTGGATGAACTCTTTGAGAAAGGATTTATTCAGCCTAGTTCCTCGCCTTGGGGAGCTCCTATCCTTTTTGTAAAGAAGAAAGACGGTTCGATGCGAATGTGCATCGATTACCGAGAGCTAAACAAGTTAACAATTAAAAATAGATATCCTCCGCCCAGGATCGACGATTTATTCGACCAACTTCAAGGGGCTAGTTATTTATCCAAGATTGATTTGAGATCTGGATATCATCAGCTGAAGGTTAGGAGTGAGGATGTTCCTAAGACATCCTTCAGGACCCGCTATGGTCATTTTGAATTCTTGGTGATGCGTTTTGGGCTCACAAATGCACCAGCAGCATTCATGGATCTCATGAATAGAGTCTGCAAACCATATTTGGATAAGTTTGTCATTGTCTTCATAGACGACATACTTATTTATTCTCGTAACCAAGTTGATCACGAGAAACATCTTAGGTGCATCTTAGGACTATTAAGACAAGAGAAACTTTATGCAAAGTTCTCTAAATGTGAATTTTGGCTTAGAGAAGTCCAATTTCTTGTACATATTGTAAGTGAGAGTGGTATCCAAGTGGATCCCGCTAAAATTAAGGCCATAATTAATTGGGAAGTACCCAAAACTCCATCTGAAATTCGTAGTTTCTTAGGACTGGCTGGTTACTATAGAAGGTTCATTGAGAACTTCTCAAGAGTAGCCACTCCTCTAACTACCTTAACCCGTAAGAATGTTAAGTATAATTGGGGTCCAAATCAACAAGAATCTTTTGAGATTCTTAAACACAAGTTGAGCAATGTTCCTGTGTTATCTCTACCTGAGGGTATTGAGAATTTTGCTGTTTATTGTGATGCTTCGCACACTGGTATGGGTTGTGTACTAATGCAAAAAGGGAAAGTGATTGCCTATGCATCACGGCAGTTAAAAGTGCATGAAAGGAATTACACCACCCACGATTTGGAATTGGGTGTCGTTGTATTTGCACTAAAACGGTGGAGACATTACTTGTATGGCACACAGTGTATTATATACACGGACCATAAAAGTCTCCAGCATCTGTTCAATCAGAAGAAATTGAACATGCGACAACGTCGATGGATGGAAACGCTTAATGATTATGATTGCGAGATTCGCTACCATCCCGGCAAGGAAAATGTAGTTGCCGACGCCTTAAGTCGCAAAGAAAAAGTTAAACCTATTAGAATTAACGCCAAGATCATTGAGCTCAGAAATAGCTTAAGTGATAAGCTATTAGATGCGCAAAAGCAAGCCCTGTTAGAGGCTAATATTCCTAATGAGGGATTGGGCGGAACTGTTGATCAGTTAACGCCTGGAAAAGGATGGAATCCTAAGATTTAATGATAGAATTTGGGTTCCGATTTTTGGAGGACCTAGGGATCTAATCCTCCAGGAAGCGCATAATTCAAATACTCTGTTCACCGGGGTGGTGACAAAATGTATCAAGATTTGAAAAAGATTATTGGTGGATGGGTTTGAAGAAATCCATAGCCACCTATGTAGCTAAGTGTCTGACGTGTTCGCAAGTTAAGGCCGAACATCAAAAGCCGTTAGGACTTCTACAACAATTAGAAATTCCCACATGGAAATGGGAAATGGTAACTATGGACTTGATTACCAAGTTACCTAAGACCAAATGTGGTAATGACACTATTTGGGTCATTGTGGATAGGCTGATTAAGTCAGCACATTTCTTGCCAATTAAGGAAATGTATAATTCAGACAAATTGGCTAAGTTATATGTGGACAAGATTGTGTCCTTACACAGTGTGCCAGTATCTATTGTATCTGATAGAGATACTAGATACACATCTCACTTTTGGAAAAGTTTCCAACAATCGTTAGGCACACGATTAAACTTTAGTATGGCTTACCATCCACAAACTGATGGTCAAAGTGAGCGTACTATCCAGACATTGGAAGACATGCTTAGGGCATGTGTAATTGATTTTGGTGGAAGTTGGGATGACCACTTACCCCTATTAGAATTCTCCTACAATAATAGCTATCATACAAGTATCAAGGCTGCTCCTTTTGAAGCCTTGTATGGGAGAAAGTGTCAAACGCCCGTGTGCTGGGTAGAAGTTGGGGAGGCCCAACTATCAGGACCTGAGATTGTCCTGGAGACCACGGAAAAGATTGTGCAAATCTGTGATCGTCTCAAAGCTGCCAGAGATAGGCAGAAGAGCTATGCTGACAAGAGGCGTAAACCTCTTTAGTTCCAAGCACCCTGGAAAGGTGTGATGCGTTTTGGAAAGAAGGGAAAGTTAAGCCCAAGATATATAGGACCCTTCGAGATAATCGAACGTGTCGGCACGGTAGCTTATAAGCTCAGGTTGCCAGAGGAGCTTAGTGGAATTCATGATGTATTCCACATATCTAACCTTAAGAAATGTCTAGCCGATGAGTCGCTAGTAATGTCGCACGAAGATGTGCAAATTGATGAAAACCTGAGGTTCATTGACAAACCGATTTCGATCGAGGATCGACAGGTTAAGAAGCTCCGAAGAAAAATGATACCTATAGTAAAGGTTAAGTGGGACGCTTTTAGAGGTCCCGAATATACATGGGAGGTTGAGTCCACTATGCGACAAAAGTACCCCCATCTCTTTGAATAAAATCTCGAGGTCGAGATTTCTTTTAAGGGGGTGAGGATGTAATACCCTGTAAAATCGTGTCCAATAATATAGTGACACATGTTGTATTTTAAATATAGTCTGTTAAAGACCAATAAGGACTAAAGGCGTCAACATGCTCAATCTGAGCCTCTGAGTGACGGTCCGATGTCAACATGCATAAATAACAGCCTCTGAATGACTGATATGTCAACATGCTTAAATCATTAGCCTCTGAATGACTGATATGTCAACATGCTTGAAATTTGGCCTCTGAGTGACTGATATGTCAACATGCCTAGCCTTTGAGTGACATCGGAATCAACATGCTTATAATAAGCCTCTAAGTGATCCTTTGTGAAGTCCTAACTCTCATACGTGCTATTTGTTGGACGAGAGGGTTCAATTTTATAAATATATGAAAGTTTGATAATGGAGGGATTAAAAGCATCAACATGTTAATTTATAACTCTGAGTGACCTTTTAACGAACCGAGAGCTCGACAATGTCCGGGCATAATCCCGGGTATGCCAGGTATTGGCTACAGAGGGCAGAAAGTGCCAAAAAGGTGTTTAAATAGGTTTTATAAGCTTTTATAAGTTAAGAGGCTAAAGTGTCAAAGTTTAAAACTGCCTTTGAGGCGCTCCCGGGGCGCGAGAGGCAGGGCTTGTGCCTCTCGCGGCCTGCCAGAGAGCATCCGCTCAGAAAGTTTTGCTTGGCTTCCAAACAAAAATCCAAACCATTAAAACCGAAACCATCGTTTCCCAAACTGCTATGCCACGTTTTGGGACACTTGTAAGCTTCCTCTTACACCCCTAAACACCTGGCTTCACCTCATTTGAGCTCTCCAACTATAAATAGGTACTTAAGTTCACCATTCCAACTTGCACCTTTCTCATTAAATCACTCTTCTCCCTCCTCTGGAAGTTCCTAGCTATAAGGAGCATCCAACTTAGTTCTCTTGCATTGTAGGAACCTCTTGTAAGTGTTCCTTGCTCTTGCATTTTCGTTTATATGCTTTTACAGCCAAAAGTCAAGCGTTTTACAGAAAACGCTTTGACTTTCGGTTAAGACCATTATGGTCCAGCCGTTGTTTGAAACGAACATGGCTAAGTGATCGTAATAAGGTAGGTGTTAATCCCTATAAAGGTCGGGTCAAAGTTATGATATTAAAAAGTCAAACAGGCCATTTTTTGGAAAATTCATAAATGGATCTTATATATGTTATGAAACCTGTTTTGATACTTAAACAAGTTGGTAATAATTATTAGAACATGTAAGAACATGTTCGGCTCGTCAATTTCAGTTCTAGGGTCGGTTCGCAACCGAACGTCGCGAAGTTTGACTTCTGCTTTGACTTTCGATTCTGACCCGATTAAGATTAGTTAGCTATTGATCTAAAGTTGCATTATGATCATAGAATAATGTAGCATAACCCTATGAGGTTATATTACATGATCATAATCAAAATCCAAGTTTATGCGCAAGTTCCATAATTATGTCATATTTGACCAAAATGCCCTTTTTACATAAAACAAGGTTTTAAATAATAATGAACTTGATTGAAAATGAGTTTCCTACTGATGTAATATTATAAGTAGGATTATTTGGGATGTTAAACCAAGTTATAAACTGAGTTTTCAAACAGGTCCTTAAACTATGTCGGTAAATGACGGTTTTAGCCCTTGTGGCTCATAAAATGATTTTAATCAATCTTTTCAAGGTAAATCATTATCTACTGATATGTTGTATTAAATAACATATTTGAAACATTTTAATCTGACCTTAACATCAGTTTTATAAACATCGCATAAAGACGTCATTTTTCGACATAAGCGCCGCTTCGGTGCATAGTATGGTTTTAAACCATATTTATGGACCAAGACTTGCTACCTACTAATTTTAAAACTTATTTTAAACATATTTACAGTAGGTACATGTTATAAACTCAGAATCCCAAATAATTTCTAAACCATGTGTAAAATGACCAAAATGCCACTTCGGTGCATAATTTGGTCATAAAAGGTAAATTACACATATAATTGATATCCTACTGATATTATATCATAAATAAAATATTTTTCCAAAATACTCGTGAGTATAAACATAAAATATGTTCAAGTTCTTTTTATGCGGTATATATTTACCGAAATGCCCTTATAAGGCATAGTTTCGTTTCAAAACCATAACAGGCATACAAGTTGATATTCTAATGATATCTTAACTTATTTAAAGTATAATGGCATATAGAACTTGTCCATGACTTATCCGGTTGCCCAATATCGCTAATATGCGCTCGGTTAAGTATGTGTAATGATTTTACGAAAATTAACCGAAACGGGTTTAACCTTGTCATTTAAGTCTCAAAATTCAGAATGTGTATAGTTTACCCATATTATACATGTCAGGGTACTTGTTGGGATTAAACTACATTCTATCCAATCATCGTTTAATCTAACGTCATACGTTTTGATCAAGTACGCTAGTCGGTTTAAGTCAATGACTTAAATAAAGACCGTTAGTATTTAATTGGTTAGTTTATCCCATAATCCAGACTAGAGACTTGCCGGTAAATGCTATCTGCACCTAACTCATTTTGAATACGGCTGAGTTATTAAAATAAAAAGAAGAAAAGCTCAGGTAAATACTCTTGACTTATTTCCCCTATACGGGCTTGGGTTACGGTAAATTATTACCGCTTGGTCGGAAATGGGATTAAATCGAATGCCGGTTCAGAGAAAATAAATCCGCATATTCTGTTTTAATCAGTTTTGTTTGATAATTTAAACATCGGGGATTAACTACCGTGTCCTGGATATCCTCAGCTCATTACAATAGAAATGGCCACGACCTTATATAACTTGGGTTAATTGACCGTCCAACCTTGTTAACAGATTTACATGTTTGTCCATAAATACGGGGCCCGGTACAGAGACCGAGACACAATTAACGTACACACCACTTTGGACTCACGAAGGAGTTAATTGCTCCCAGCCTTGTGGGAATGCTTAATTGAGCGTCTATCGGGTGTATGCCTACACGTGCGCTTAGTCGTGGCCCTTTCTATTGTAACGAGCCGAGGATATCCAGGACACGGTAGTTAACCCCTGATATTTAAGTTATCAAACAAAACTGATTAAAACAGAATATGCGGATTTACTAGCCCCAAACCGGCGTTCGATTGATCCCATTTCTAACCAAGCGGTAATAATTTACTGTAACCCAAGCCCGTATAGGGGAAATAAGTCGAGAGTATTTACCTGAGCTAGTCTTTTTTAATTTTAATAACTCAGCCGTACACAAAAGTACTATATGCAGATAGCATTTACCGGCAAGTCTCTAGTCTGGGTTATGGCATAAACGAACCAATTAAATACTAACGGTCTTAATTAAGTCATAGACTTAGACCGACTAGCGTACTTGATCAAAACGTATGATGCTAGATTAAACGATGATTGGATAGAATGTAGTTTAATCGCAACAAGTACCTTGATTTGTATAATATGGGAAAACTATAAACATTCTGGATTTTGAGATTAAAATAATAAGGTTAAACCAGTTTCGGTTAATTTTCGTAAACTAGTTACATATACTTAACCGTATGCATGTCAGCGATATCTGGTAACCGGATAAGTCATGGACAAGTTCTATATGCCATTATACTTTAAATAAGTTAAAATATCAGTAGGATATTAACTTATGTGCCCGTTAAGGTTTTAAAACGAAATTATGCCTCATAAGGGTATTTTGGTAATTTATACCGTATAAAAGGAACTTGGATAAAATTTAAGTTTGAAATCAAAAGTTTTCTATAAAAATACTTTATTTATGATATAATATCAGTAGGATACCATTTATTTGTGTAATTTATCTTTTATGACCAAACTATGCACCGAAGGGGCATTTTGGTCATTTTACACATAGTTTATAAATTATTAGGGATTCTGAGTTTATAACATGTACCTACTGTAATTGTGTTTAAAATAAGTTTTAAAATCAGTAGGTATTAAGTCTTGGTCAATAATATGGTTTAAAACCATACTATGCGCCGAAACGGCGCTTATGTCGTAAAATAACGTTTTGTGTGATGTTTAATGAAAACTGACATTAGGGTCAGATTAAAATGTTTAAATATGTTATTTAATATAATATATAAGTAGGTAAATGATTTACATTGAAAAGATTCGGTTAAAACTATTTTATGAGCCACAAGGGCTAAAATCGTCATTTATCGACATAGTTTAAGGACTTGTTTGAAAACTCAATTTATAACTTGGTTTAACATCCCAAATAATCCTACTTATAATATTACATCAATAGGAAACTCATTTTCAAGTTCATTATTATTTAAAACCTTGTTTTATGCAAAAAGGACATTTTGGTCAAAGATGACATAATTATGGAACTTGCGCATAAACTTGGATTTTGATTATGATCATGTAATATAACCTCAGTGGGTTATGCTACATTATATTACAATCATAATGCAACTTTAGATCAGTAGGTAACTAATCTAAATCGGGTCAGAATCAAAAGTCAAAGCAGAAGTCAAACTTCGTGACTTTCGGTTGCGAACATACCCTAGAACTGAAATTGACGAGCCGAACATGTTCTTACATGTTCTAATAATTATTACCAACTTGTTTAAGTGTCAAAACAGGTTTCATAACATATATAAGATCAATTTATGATTTTTCCGAAAAATGGTCTGTTTGACTTTTTAATAACTTAACTTTGATCCGTCAATTGGTCTAGCATATGTGATCTTCAGGAGGTGCCATTTATAGGGAATAACACCTACCTTATTACGATCACTTAGCCATGTTCATTTTGAGCAATGGTTGGACCATAACGTTCTTAACTGAAAGTCAAAGCGTTTTCTGTAAAACGCTTGACTTTTGGCTATAAAAGCCTATAAACAAAAATGCACAAAGAAGGAACACTTACCAATGATTCCTAGGGTGCAAAAGAACTATGTTGGATGCTCCTTTTGGCTAGGAACTTCCAGAGGAGAGATAAGAGTGTGAATAAGAAAGGTGCAATTTCAAATGGTGAACTTGATCACCTATTTATAGTTGGAGAACTCAAAGGAGGTGAAGCCAGGAGTTTAGGGGTGTAAGAGGGAGCTTACAAGTGTCCCAAAACGTGACATAGCTGATTACAAGTCCATAGTTTCGATCAAATGGTTTTTGGAGTTTTGTTTGGGAGCCAAGCAAAACTTTCTGCAGCAGAGGACTTCTCGCGCCGCGCGAGAGACTCAGGCCAGTTCTCTCGCGGCCCGCGACCGCCATATGGCCAGTTTCAAAGTTTGACACTTTAGACCTTTAACTTTAAAAAGCTTCTAAAAACATTTTTAAACACCTTTTTGTCACTTTTAGCCCTCCGTAGCCAATACTTGGCATACCCGGAATTATGCCCGGACATTGTTAAGCTCTCGGTTCGTTAAAAGGTCATTCAGAGGTATATATTAACATGTTGACACTTTTAATCCCTCCATCATCCAATTTTCACATAGTTACAAAAGTGAACCCTCTCGTCCTAAAATGGCACGTATGAGAGTTAGGACTTCACAAAGGATCACCCTGAGGCTTAATAAGCATGTTGATTCCGATGTCACTCAGAGGCTGGGCATGTTGACATATCAGTCACTCAGAGGCCAAATTTCAAGCATGTTGACATATCAGTCACTCAGAGGCTGTTATTTATGCATGTTGACATCGAACCGTCACTCAGAGGCTCTGTTTGAGCATGTTGATGCCTTTAGTCCTTATTGGTCTTTAGCAGACTATATTTAAAATACAACACGTGTCACTATACTATTGGACACAATTTTACAGGGTGTTACATCCTCACCCCTTAAAAGAAATCTCAACCTATTGATTTTATTCAAAAAGATGGGGGTACTTTTATCGCATAGTGGACTCAACCTCCCATGTATACTCGGGACCTCTAAAAGCGTCTCACTTAACCTTTACCATAGGTATCATTTTTCTTCGGAGCTTCTTGACCTGTCAATCTTCGATCGAAATTGGTTTCTCAACGAACCTCAGGTTTTCATCTGTTTGCACATCTTTATGTGAAATTGCTAGCGACTCATCGGCTAGACATTTCTTAAGGTTACTAATGTGGAACACATCATGGATTCCACTAAGCTTCTCTGGCAACCTGAGCTTATAAACTACAGTGCCGACACATTCGAATATCTCGAATGGTCCAATATATCTTTGGCTCAACTTGCCCTTCTTTCCAAAACGCATCATACCTTTCCAGGGTGATACTTTCAGCATGACCTTGTCCCCTACTTGGAACTTAAGAGGTTTACGCCTCTTGTCAGCATGGCTCTTCTGCCTGTCCCTGGCAGCTTTGAGAGGATCATGGATTTGCACAATCTTTTCCGTGGTCTCCAGGACAATCCCTTGTCCTCATAGTTGGGCTTCCCCAACTTCTGCCCAACACACGGGCGTTCTACATTTTCTCCCATACGAGGCCTCAAAAGGAGCAGCCTTGATGCTTGTATGATAGCTATTATTGTAGGAGAATTCTATTAGGGGTAAGTGGTCATCCCAACTTCCACCTAAATCAATCAAACATGCCCTAAGCATGTCTTCCAGTGTCTGGATAGTACGCTCACTTTGACCATCAGTCTGCGGATGGTAAGCTGTACTAAAGTTTAATCGCGTGCCTAAAGATATTTGGAAACTTTTTCAAAAGTGAGATGTGTATCTAGTATATATGTCAGATACAATAGATACTGGCACACCGTGTAGGGACACAATCTTGTCCACATGCAACTTAGCCAATTTATCTGAATTATACGTTTCCTTCATTGGCAAGAAGTGTGCTGATTTGGTCAGTCTATCCACTATGACCCAAATAGTGCCATTTCCATTCTTGGTCTTAGGTAACTTGGTAATCAAGTCCATAATTACCATTTCCCATTTCCAGGTGGAAATTTCCAACTGTTGTAGAAGTCCTGATGGTTTCTGATGTTCGGCTTTAACTTGCGAACACGTCAGACACTTAGCTACATAAGTGGCTATGGATTTCTTCAAACCCATCCACCAATAATTCTTCTTTATATCTTGATACATCTTGTCACCTCCCAGGTGAACTGAGTATCTCGAACTATGCGCTTCTTGGAGGATTAGATCTCTAAGTCCTCTAAAGACTGGAACCCAGATCCTATCATTAAATCGAAGGATTCCATCTTTTCCAGGCGCTAACTGATCAACAGTTCTGCCTAATCCTTCATTAGAGATATTAGTCTCTAATAAAGCTTGTTTTTGTGCATTTAATAGCTTCTCATTTAAGCTATTTCTGAGCTCTATGCTCTTGGCGTTGATCCTTATAGGTTTAACCCGTTCCTTGCAACTTAAGGCATCAGCAACTACATTTGCCTTACCTGGATGGTAGCGAATCTCGCAATCGTAGTCATTAAGCGTTTCCATCTACCGATGTTGTCGCATGTTCAATTCCTTCTGATTGAACAGATGCTGGAGACTTTTATGGTCTGTGTATATAATACACTTTGTGCCATATAAGTAATGTCTCCACAGTTTTAGTGCAAATACAACGGCACCCAATTTCAAATCGTGGGTGGTGTAATTCCTTTCGTGCACTTTTAGTTGTCTTGATGCATAGGCAATCACCTTGCCTTTTTGCATTAGCACACAGCCCATGCCGGTGTGTGATGCATCACAGTAGACTACAAAATCTTCAACACCCTCTGGTAGAGATAACACAGGGGTATTGCTCTACTTGTGTTTAAGAATCTCAAAAGATTCTTGTTGCTTTAGACCCCAATTATACTTAACATTCTTACGGGTTAAGGTAGTTAAAGGAGTGGCTATTCTTGAAAAGTTCTCAATGAACCTCCTATAGTACCCAGCCAATCCTAAGAAGCTACGAATCTCCGATGGGGTCTTGGTCACTTCCCAATTCGTTATGGCCTCAATTTTGACGGGATCCACTTGGATACCACGCTCACTTACCATATGTCCAAGAAATTGGACCTCTCTAAGCCAAAACTCGCACTTAGAGAATTTGGCATAAAGCTTCTCTTGCCTTAGGAGTTTTAAGATGCACCGAAGATGTTTCTCGTGATCAGCTTGATTACGAGAATAAATAAGTATGTCGTCTATGAAGACAATGACAAACTTATCTAGATACGGTTTGCAGACTCTATTCATGAGATCCATGAATGCTGCAGGTGCATTTGTGAGCCCAAAAGGCATCACTAGGAATTCAAAGTGACTGTATCGAGTCTTGAAGGCTGTCTTAGAAATATCTTCACTGCTAACTTTCAGTTGATAATATCCTGATCTCAAATCAATCTTGGAGAAGTAACTAGCCCCTTCCAGTTGGTCGAATAAATCGTTGATCCTGGACAAAGGATATATATTCTTAATTGTTAACTTGTTTAGCTCTCGGTAATCGATACACATTCGCATCGAACCGTCTTTCTTCTTTAAAAAGAGTATAGGAGCTCCCTAAGGCGAGGAACTAGGCTGAATAAAGCCTTTCTCCAAGAGTTCGTCTAGTTGCGTCCTCAATTCCTTCATATCCGTTGGTGCTAGCCTGTATGGAGCTCTAGCCACTGGTGCTGATCCTGGTAGGATATCTATTCTAAACTCTATTTGCCTCTCTGGAGGTAGGCAAAGTAATTCTTCTGGGAATACATCGGGATATTCTGAGATGACTGGTAGGTCCTCCATGTTTGGCTTAGGCTCATTTATGGTAACTTGTGCCATGTAAATGACACATCCTCTTCTCAAACACTTGGATGCCTTAAATAACGACACCTTGTCCGGAAATCCATAGTGTGAGTCTCCGGGGGTGGTGATCATTTCACCAGATGGGGTCTTAATCTCGATGAGCTTTTTATCGCAGGCAATGCGGGCTTGGTTATGAGATAACCAATCCATGCCTAAGACAACATCAAACCCCGCCAAAATCATTGGTAGAAGAGAGATAGGGATGGAATGATTCTTAATGGATATAGAACATCCATCAAGAATGGAAGATGCTGTTTCTATCGTTCCATCAGCAAGTTCTATCTCATAAGTTTTGTCTAGAGTTCTTATGGGCAGGTTTTATAGTTTACTAAACTTATGGTCAACAAATGATTTATCCGCACCTGAATCGAAAAGAACTATAGCGTAAATATTGTCAATGAGGAATGTACCTGTTATGACATTATTGTCATTAATGGCCTCCCTAGCATTTATTTGAAAGGCTCGGGCATTCCCCTTCTTGGCCTCTCCAGGCTTTGCATCATTACTTTTGGGTTTCTTAGGGAAATTGTACGTTATATGCCCTTTTTCGTTGCATTTGTAGCAAACTGCATCCTTAAGATCCTTACAATCTAGGGTCTTATTCCCTCTTCTTTTGCAGATACCACAGGGTTTGGTTTGCGGATTTATACTACACTGTCCCCAATGCCTATATTTATAGTTCTTGCACAGAGGTTTGTCATTAGACGCGTGCTGGTTCTTCTTGAACCCGAAATTTCCTTTTTTTTGAATATTTGGGAGTTATTGTCCTCCCGTTACCTCTTTCCGTCAGTTTCAGTTCTTACTGACTTTTTCCTCACTAGATCTAATGTGAGGGAGAGAGATAGGTCTACGACAGACCTATAGGTACTAGGCTGAGCACCTTTACCATGCCCTTAATTTCGAGCCCCAATCCATTTATAAAACGCGCAATGCGTTTGGATTCGGGGTGACCAGATAGGAAACTAACCTAGATAGGGAATTGAAATCAGAAACATATTTCCGACAATCTAGGTTTTTCATGGAAAGAGACAAGAAGTTGGTCTCCAATTTCTCCACCTCATGGGGTTGGCAGTATGTTTCCTTAACAAGGTCCACAAACTTAGACCACCCTAAATTATACAGGTGTACTTTACCTGTAGACATGGCTTTCCACCATATTAGGGCATCGCCCTTAAAGGACTGTGATACATACTTGACCACATCCTTATCAGCACAGTTGCTGATATCTACAATCGTTTTCATCTCATCTAGCCACTTTAGAGCTTCCACAACTCCTTTTTCCCCATTAAAGTCTTGGGGCTTACATGAGACGAAATACTTATAGGTGCATCCGTCTTTAGCAGAACGGGACCTTTCAGCAAAATCTAATTTCTTTGGTTCACTCTTCGTATTTGAAGAGTGAACGGAGCTCTCCTTATGAGCTGAAGATGGTGGAATAGATAAGGGTCTAGAGCGAGTGGCACTTGACTCTCTTAGCCTTTCTATGGCCTTTCCCATGGCCTTTTTGATTGCCGCATCAATGCGAGCTTGAAAATTATCATCTATATTTTTGTTTTCAGCTTTGTTAGATTCAACATTCCTGTGGCTACTTTGTGCTTCATTTGAATTAGCCATCTTTAAGTCTTGGGTTCTATATACCAATAAAACTTCATTTAGCCATGGTATATCAACCATATTGGCTTTCAGCATTGGATATAACAATCCATTGCCTATATTAGTGTGAATAACATCACAACTCTTAGGCTTAACATATCTATATTTAGCCTAGTTCTTAATAGGTCCATCATAGCCAAATTACAATTTGGACATAGTCCATATATCATTGGACAGTGGATCGCATTGTTACAACTGTCATTGTCATGATTGACAATTATATAGTTCATAGACTTGTCCCTAATGGACAATATAATTGGGCACATTAGCCGGTCACATTGGACATTTATATATATATTGGCATATCAGCCTGTCACTTAGGACATAATACATATGGCATAACAGCCTGTCCCATTGGACATAAATTGGGCACATTTGCCTACATCATATCAGATGTACATGGCATATCAGCCTGTCCCATTGGACATAAATTGGGCACATTGGCCTACATCATATCAGATATATATGGCATATCAGCCTGTCCCATTGGACATAAGTTGGGCACATTGGCCTACATCATATCAGATGTATATGGCATATCAGCCTGTCCCTTTGGACATAAATTGGGCACATTGGCCTACATCATATCAGATGTATATGGCATATCAGTCTGTCCCATTGGACATAAATTGGGCACATTAGCCTACATCATATAAGATGTATATGGCATATCAGTCTGTCCCTTTGGACATAAATTGGGCACATTGGCCTACATCATATCAGATGTATATGGCATATCAGCCTGTCCCACTGGACATAAATTGGGCACATTTGCCTACATCATATCAATGGTATATGGCATATCAGCCTGTCCCGTTGGACATAAATTGGGCACATTGGCCTGACGACAATGTGGTTCCTCAAGCCACACTACCAGGAGTATGAACATTTCTTAATGTTAACATAAGAGTACCTTAATGATTGATTAATGATCCCGGTCACCTTCGACCTTAACGACCTCGGGTGTTTGGACCTAGTCCCTTACCTCTGGATAGAAGGATAACTTCATTTAACTATCCTGATAGAAGACCCTTCGTACTTAACTATAATTTCTTGGCCAATATGTGGTCTACGCCACTTGGCATAATCAAATCTATTAAGGTCTTTTGGAATTATATAACAGAGCATAAATTTCGGATAAAATCGAGACGCTTGTTATCAAAAGGATAAATATATATATAAAATCAAAATACTTGATTAAATTTCCAATAGAAATTACAATACTAGAAAATGAAACAAACTATCCATGCAAGGACTTTAAAGAAATGAAAATGTCCACGCATGGACTAAAGAAACAGCAATGTCCTCGCAGGGACTACATATAATTAGAAGAGACTTCACTCGTCCTTCTTTCCTTTGACCAACTTGGAGAGTTTCTTGAAGAACTTGTTCGTTTTCTTCTCCATTTTCTCCGCCTGTTGCTGCATTTCTTTCATTCTTTCTATGGCCTCATTAATGGCCTCAAGTGGTGGCGAAGGTTGTGGCATAACCGGATATTGGTACCCATAAGTTGGATATCCAGTCAGTGGATAAGTAGGTGGGAAAGGAGACGGGTAAAGTGCGTTGTGCATAACCGCCTGCATGTAGGGGTCTTGCGACCATGCTTGATAGTCTACCGGTGTAGACGACTTAAAGGGATCATATCCAGACGTATCTGGATATATGGGGATTGGATTAGTATAACCTGATGGTGGTGGTTGAACAGCAGGTGTTGGTGTTGGTTCCACTATAGGTGAAACATTAGAGGGTCCACCTATTTGTGGGTCCTCTTGAATTGTGGGGTAGGAGTTGGGCAAAGGTGGCAGCGATCCCGACCTTTGTCTGGCACGTACCGACATATGTGCTCCACGCTTCCTCCTTGGTAGTTCAGGTGGTGGTTGAGGTTGGTCCATCGGTTCCATGTGGACATCTTCTTGAACGGGGGGTGGTTGAGAGTGATGAGAAGGAGTGTGGGCGAAGGTGAATTGGTTCCAATATTGGTCCCACTCATTAGGACCTTGGTAAGGCAATCCGACATAACAATTCGAATCACTTGAAATTTCAATGGGATGCGTATTAGATCCCGACGGCGGCATCTCCGGGTCGGAGTCCTCGTCCATAGGGTTTGGCTGGTCCAACTGATTTTGATCGGTTGGAGGTGTGTTAAAGTAGTGGTTAGGGTTAAATTCTTCATGGTAAGAGTGATGAGAATGGGAATGGTGAGAATGGTGTGAATGATAGGAGTGGTGAGAGTGGTAAGAATTTTGGGAGTGTGAGGGTGAGTGTCTATTATAGACAGAGTGTCTCGCGGGTTGCCAAGGAGATGAATCACCTGATTCTTGGTAAGAGTCTGAGTTGTGAGGTTGAGGGGGAATGCGCCCCGATGGTCCTCCCCTCATTGGACCTTTTCCTCTCCCACTTTGTCCTCGTACACGTGACGGAATTTTCCTGTTAAAAATCAATTCAAAAACAACACTAATAACTTAATAAGGAATTGAGTAATCCTAGGTCAATGCCTAGACTCGGAAGTCTAAGGAATATGCCCGTGTAAGTTTGAGATTAAACACAAGAAGGATAGTGTTTAATTCTCTCAAATGTTGGCTATGATACCAACCTGTCACACCCCGGATTTCCAACCCAAATCCATACACCGGTGGACCCGGGTGGGTAGTATCATGACGTCAGTTATAATCATCATAGTAAATTAAACACGGCACAACAGAAGTCTTGGAATAAAATTACTATTACAAACCGAATATTCGAAAATACAAAATAATATATAGGCTCGTAATAGAAGATCCATAGGCGGATCATAAATTATACATGGAAAGAATATAAAACAGACTTTGGGCAGATCTAGGATTTGCAAGATCCTCTATCACTACCGAGCACTTCCGGCCTATTTTCGTATTGTACCTGCAGTTTAGTCTTTTGAAAATACACCAGCTTTCGCTGTTAAATACACCCAACTGACTCATTTTGAAAACATTTCAAAAATGTCTTAAGTGCGTATCAGCACAAAATCTTTTTATAACTTGGGTTAATTGACCGTCCAACCTTGTTAACAGATTTACATGTTTATCCATACATACGGGGCCCTGTATGGAGACCGAGACACAATTAACGTACACACCACTTTGGATTCACAAAGGAGTCAATTCCTCCCAGCCTTGTGGGAATGCATAATTGAGCGTCTATCGGGTGTACGCCTACAGAATATGCGGTAGTTAACCCTTGATGTTTAAGTTATCAACAAAAATAATTAAAACAGAATATGCGGATTTACTAGCCCTGAACCGGCGTTCGATTGATCCCATTTCCGACCAAGCGGTAATAATTTACCGTAACCCAAGCCCGTATAGGGGAAATAAGTCGAGAGTATTTACCTGAGCTAGTCTTCTTTACTTTTAATAACTCAGCCGTACACAAAATTACTAAGTGCAGATAGCATTTACCGGCAAGTCTCTAGTCTGGTTATGGCATAAACTAACCAATTAAATACTAACGGTCTTATTTAAGTCATAGACTTAGACCGACTAGCGTACTTGATCAAAACGTATGACGCTAGATTAAACGATGATTGGATAGAATGTAGTTTAATCCCAACAAGTACCTTGACTTGTATAATATGGGTAAACTATAAACATTCTGGATTTTGAGATTAAAATGATAAGGTTAAACCCGTTTAGGTTAATTTTCGTAAACTAGTTACATATACTTAACCGTACGCATGTCAGTGATATCGGGTAACCGGATAAGTCATGGACAAGTTCTATATGCCATTATACTTTAAATAAATTAAATTATCAGTAGGATATTAACTTATGTGCCCGTTAAGGTTTTAAAACGAAATTATGCCTCTGGTAATTTTATACAGTATAAAAGGAACTTGGATAAAATTTAAGTTTGAAATCAAAAGTGTTCCATAAAAATACTTTACTTATGATATAATATCAGTAGGATACCATTTATTTGTGTAATTTATCTTTTATGACCAAACTATGCACCGAAGGGGCATTTTGGTCATTTTACACATAGTTTATAAATTATTTGGGATTCTGAGTTATAACATGTACCTACTGTAATTATGTTTAAAATAAGTTTTAAAATCAGTAGGTATTAAGTCTTGGTCAATAATATGGTTTAAAACCATACTATGCGCCGAAACGGCGCTTATGTCGTAAAATAACGTTTTGTGTGATGTTTAATGAAAACTGACATTAGGGTCAGATTAAAATGTTTAAAATATGTTATTTAATAGAACATATCAATAGGTAAATGATTTACGTTGAAAAGATTTGGTTAAAACTATTTTATGAGCCACAAGGGCTAAAATCGTCATTTATCGACATAGTTTAATGACTTGTTTGAAAACTCAGTTTATAACTTGGTTTAACATCCCAAATAATCCTACTTATAATATTACATCTGTAGGAAACTCATTTTCAAGTTCATTATCATTTAAAACCTTGTTCTATGCAAAAATGACATTTTGGTCAAAGATGGCATAATTATGGAACTTGCGCATAAACTTGGATTCTGATTATGATCATGTAATATAACCTCAGAGGGTTATGCTATATTATATTATGATCATAATGCAACTTTAGATCAGTAGGTAACTAATCTAAATCGGGTCAGAATCGAAAGTCAAAGCAGAAGTCAAACTTCGCGACTTTCGGTTGTGAACCGACCCTAAAACTGAAATTGACGAGCCGAACATGTTCTTACATGTTCTAATAATTATTACCAACTTTTTTAAGTGTCAAAACAGGTTTCATAACATATATAAGATCAATTTATGATTTTTTCCGAAAAATGGTCTGTTTGACTTTTTAATAACTTAACTTTGACCCGTCAATTGGTCTAGCATATATAATCTTCAGGAGGTGCCCTTTATAGGGACTAACACATACCTTATTAGATCATGTAGCCATGTTCATTTCGAACAATGGCTGGACCATAATGGTCTTAACCGAAAGTCAAAGCGTTTTTCGTAAAATGCTTGACTTTTGGCTATAAAAGCCTATAAACGAAAATGCACAAAGAAGGAACACTTATCAGTGATTCCTAGGGTGCAAAAGAACAATGTTGGATGCTCCTTTTAGCTAGGAACTTCCATAGGAGGGAGAAGAGTGTGAATAAGAAAGGTGCAAGTTCAAATGGTGAACTTGATCACTTATTTATAGTTTGAGAACTCCAAGGAAGTGAAGCCAGGTGTTTAGGGGTGTAAGAGGGAGCTTACAAGTGTCCCAAAACGTGGCATAGCTGATTACAAGTCCATAGTTTCGATCAAATGGTTTTTGGAGTTTTGTTTGGGAGCCAAGCAAAACTTTCTGCAGGAGAGGGCTTCTCGCGCCCCGCGAGAGACTCAGGCCAGGTCTCTCGTGGCCCGCGACCGCCATATGGCCAGTTTCAAAGTTTGCCACTTTGGCCCCTTAACTTTAAAAAGCTTCTAAAAACCTTTTTAAACACCTTTTTGGCACTTTTAGCCCTCCGTAGCCAATACTTGGCATACCCATGATTATGCCCGGACATTGTCAAGCTCTCGGTTCGTTAAAAGGTAATTCAGAGGTATAAATTAACATGTTGAAACTTTTAATCCCTCCATCATCTAACTTTCACATATTTACAAAATTGAACCATCTCGTCCAATATATGGCACGTATGAGAGTTAGGACTTCACAAAGGATCACTCAGAGGCTTATTGTAAGCATGTTGATTCCGATGTCACTCAGAGGTTGGGCATGTTGACATATCAGTCAACCAGAGGCCAAATTTCAAGCATGTTGACATATCAGTCACTCAGAGGCTGTTATTTATGCATGTTGACATCGGACCGTCACTCAGAGGCTCAGCTTGAGCATGTTGACGCCTTTAGTCCTTATTGGTCTTTAGCAGACTATATTTAAAATACAACACGTGTCACTATACTATTGGACATGATTTTACAGGGTGTTACATGGACCCTTCGAAGCCAGTCCATGCCTACTATGATATCAAAACTACCCACTGGCATGGGTATGAGGTCAATCGAAACATTATGATCGTTGAGATTAAGAGAACAATTAAGGAGAACATAGTCAACAATGATAGATTTACCGTTTGCGACTTCGACAACGAAAGATTTTGGTAACTTAGAGAGTCTACACTTAATCATTTGTTCAAATCTAACAGATACAAAACTTTTATCTTCGCCAGTATCAAGTAAACATGAAGCATAAACGTTGTTTACGAGAAACGTACTAGAGATGACATCGTTGCTGTTCTACGCCTGAGCGGTGGTGAGGACGAAAGCTCTGCCACGTGGAGCTTGCTGTCGCACATGATTGTTGCTTTGAGGGTAGGCATTGCTGAGATGGTTTGGGTCGCCACATTTGTAGCAAGTGCGACATTGTTTGCAGGAGCCTGGTTTCTAGTCTACGCAGGGGCTTTAGCTTGGGCTTGGTTAGGGTTGCCTGGTGGCTTTTGGCTATTTAGGCATTGAGCACTGAAATATCCAAACCTATTGCAAGAGGTTCAGAGGCGGCATGGTGCATGGTAAGATGATGGTAAGTGCAAGTCGCACACTTGGGAAGAGTTCCAGTGTAGCCTCGTTTGGTTGGCTTAGGGTTTTGGGTGAGGGCGAGCTGTTGCGGTGGAGGGTTTGGCGAAGTGTTGACCGCAAAATCTTGGTTTGAAGCCTTCCGCTTCCTACCATTTATGTTTTTGTTTTTTATGGGTGGTTTAGTAGGTGTGAGCTCAGGGTTTGGTTCCGTGGTGGCTTGGTAAGTGGACTTGGTTGAACCCTTCGTCTCAAAGGATCTATCTATAAGTAGGTTATGGTTAAACTTAGCAGCGAGGCGGTAGGTTTCCTCAAGGGTTTTTGGTTGAGCAGACTCAACGTAGTTAGAGAAGGAGGAGGGTAGGGCTCGAATGTACTTGGCAATGGCCTTGTAAGTATCGTCGACTTGGCCAGGGCAAAGCGCACTGAGTTGTTTGAACCTAGCGGTCAAGCCAGCGTTGTCGCTTCCCACTTGTTTGATGTTCCAAAACTTATTCTCGAGTTGTTGGACTTCATGGGGACAAACAAAACTCGTCCTTCATGAGTTTTTTGAGCTTAGTCCAGGTTAAGGCATACGCAGCATCATCACCACGCATGTTGCGCTCCGACGTCCACCAATTAAGAGCCCTCAATCGAAAGACGCCAGTGGCGTTAGTGGTGCGCAGATGGTCAGGACATCCAGCTTGGCGGAAAGTGACTTCAATGGCGTCAAACCACTGAAGTAACTTGATCGACTGTCCCAAAGTGAATCGAAATTTCTTTCGAGTTAGGGTGACATGTTTTGGCCTAATAAGTAAAATGCTCTCGCCGAGAAGCGGTTAACGGCGTCTTACCCTTCCAGTTACTACATGTCCCTAATTGATCGAAAATCCAAAACTTTGGAGAGATTGAAAATTAAGGAGTGGGACTAATTATCAAGGCGCAGGTTTCCCCCCTAACTTGATAGCATCGTACGCTAAGTGTGGTTTGTACCTATCATACGAGGAGCAAATTCTGACTCGTTGGTAAGGTCCACTACAACATGAAATGAAAAATTCCCATCAAGGTATGGAAAATTCTGACTCACGGTTTTGCAAGCTTTCCAAGAAATCTGCGAGTCGTTGAGTTGGAGTGTTGAAGTGATGAACACCGATGTTACCCTACAAGGGGTAAACAGAGGTGTGTGAATAGACCGTGTTTAACGATTGATTCGGATTCGGAGTCAAAAAACAGGGAAAGAAAATGTAGAAAGCTCCACTTCGTGCAAAGTGGGCTGACCACTTCGTGCAAAGTGGGCTGACCACTTCGTGCGAAGTGACAGTTCTGGAATGTTTTAGCTCGTTTTGCACCTGTTTCGACTCTGAATTATGTGACCGGGAATATTGGCGACGAGACAGAACAGTCTTGGGTCATAACACTTAATCAGAATACGATTAATATCATGCCAAGACCAGTTTATTAAGGAAATACGATAGTTATGTATAGTTGATAAACCTAGTTGGTCATGAATATACAAAATTTTAAATATACAAAACGTTTAAGTGAGGTGTGGAACTTAATTCGGGTAGCCAAGACTCCCAACGTTCTCACACATGCTGAAACATAAGTCCAATCATAGTGAGGATGATGAACTAAGTCAGCTGTCACACTTGGTACAAAAGAAAAGGAATGAAAAGAAGAAGGTATAAAAAGTAAGAAAAGTAGTGAGCTAAAACTCACTTAGAACTGAGAATAATCTGCCAAGTTCTTGCAAATTTAAGAGTGAGAGTGTGAAAGTTCGGAAGGTGAAAGTGTGGATGAGTGTTCTTATTTATAGGCGAAAAGTTGCTGACATCAATGTTGGTGCGAAGTGGCTGACCACTTCATGCGAGGTGGTTGCCACTTCGTGCGAAGTGAGCCAGATCGCACAAAAGTTTAGTTTTGGGCTATGTTTTCGTATTTTACCCGGTTTTTAGGTATTTAAAGTATAAAGTTGTAACGTATGAGTATTGCATATATAATAAGTATGATTCACATAAAAGTATACGTTCGAATGATTGATTGCAAGCATACCAGGTATAGTTAAAATAAGTATTTCATTATGATCATCGTCTCGGATTACAAGGTTGGAGAGGAAATGCAAATAAGTAACGAATACAAGTTTTCATAAATAGAAATACGATTACACTTTGTAAATGAGGAAAGTACAAGAATGCGAGGCGTTACACCATAACAACCGCTCACTCCTCTACCACAAACTCCACCTACACCCGAATCCATTCCGAAAACTCAACCTACACCACACGAATACTCTACTCGAAGAAAACGAAACCATAAAAAGAAAACCGAATGCGAAAAGGAAAAAGCAAAAGAGGACCATCGTGTACATCCATAGGTATCAACCAACATAGTGACGCTTTTTTGAACTGAATTAAGGATCTTTATCACAATACTTTGGGACAAGATTTCTATCGAAAAAGTGATAGTCTCTCGTCTAAGTGGCGTGAAATAAACACCGCCATGACCGCTTTCAACGACCACTACAACAACCTTAAGAATAACCTAAAAAGTGGCGAACGGACACCGGCTTGTTGACGCGTGCGATGTCCTTGTATTCGGAAAGCAAAAATTGGCCCCCTTAAATATATTCATTGTTGACGCATTGCAAAAAACTTGCCAAAATGGGCACGAGTACCTTTAGCGGGACAATCGTCCTCCTAAAGGTCCAAAAGTTGTTCCTCTACTAGTCGCTCAGATGCTCGTACTGGCTTTGAGATCAACTTAAGACACGATGATTTTGAAGCCGAACAGCCATCAGGAAGAAACAAGTCAAAAAAGTGGGCCAAAAAATCATCCTATGAGTGATGAAAAAAACCCCGCTTTTCTCGGCATCCAAGAAGAAATCCATGTGTTCAACAACATCCAACAAGAAAAAAACACTCAAAAAATAGAAGCTTTTAGCCTTTATAAAGAACACTAAAAAATAAAGGCTTTTAGCCTTTACGAAGAAAAGCACAAGTAAATGGATATGAAAATACTCGCTATGAAGGTCGATCACCTTCCATGCCCCTTCCACCCCTCTCTTTTTTTTCACCACACCACTTTTCTAACGCGCGCTAACGTAACGTACACATGTCAAATAACGTACAATCTTCATGCCCCTTGATACTGTATGGTCTAAGTATGTAAACACATGGGCTTACCAACAACCAAGAAACACCTTATTTAATATATTGTATTTTCAAATATATATAATATATATATATATATATGGTAAATCTAAAACTACAAAGAAAAAAAAGTTAGTAGATGCCAATTAAACAATCATCCATTAACCATATTTTAGCATGTAAACAATACTAAAACTTCTTTTAAAATAGAGATGATAATAATAACTTAAAAGGAAAATAAAAAAAACATAATAATAGCAATAATAACAAAATGACAACAAAAGGTGGCAAACGAGGTGGGCGTGGGTCGAACCGAAGAACTATACTGGACGACAAGCTTGACCTTTGTTATTCTCTCCTTCTAAATGTATATAGCTAAATTGTTGCCATATGTCGCGCGTTGTGTCGGTAACATCTTAGTTGGTTATAGGTGACGGCACGTTATGTGATGCCTTAAGACGTATCCAATCTAATTTAGTATAACTATATAAGCATTGTGGTTACAAAAGAAACAAAATCGAACCCAGATTGGTTCGTTTAGTGAGGAATCCACTTAACCACCACAGCACCCTTATCTCTGCATCAAGATTTAGCGACGTAAAAAACATACAGTAACTTGAATTTATACCGTCGAATATAACGTATCATATTTGTCCTGACTCGTTTTCAAACACAATTTACGTCAAAAAGTAGACCAACCAAAAAATACATAAAAATAAATATGAAAATGTATTATATGTTACTAGACTCGTTTCCAAAAAAATACGTCGAAACGTAAATTTATATAGGCTACGTGGAAACATGAATTTATACTAACACGTACGGTAAAAACAAAGATCAACCGAAAACGTACATAAAAATAAGCATGAAAACGTATTGTATTTGACTCGATTCGTTTCCGAAAAAATTTACATCAATATGTGAATTTATATTGCCACATACAAAAAAAATAATCACATTAGATATAGTATTTTTCTTTTTCTTTTAAGCTAAAGAATAAAAATACAGGAGGTAAGTTTAAAAAGTTAAAACTCAAATAGAGTAAAAATAAAATTTAATAAACTTTTTAGATAATACACGAGGTGTAAATATCAATTTTCATATTTGAAGGGTTGTTTTTGCCGGTAACAATTCCTTTTTAAGAGTATAAAATCAATGGTGGAGTAATAATTGATAAAAAATGGAAGAAAATCAATGGTGGAGTAATAATTGATAAAAAATGGAAGAAAATCAATGGTGGAGTAATAATTGATTAGGTTACAAATTGTTATTAATAGAATAGAATAGAATGGTTCATTAATATTTTTTTTAGTAAATGTTAGTTTACAATCAATCCTGTTGTTAGTCCCTTATGAAATTTTAGACGCCTTTAAGAAACCTTTGGATATTACATTTTCGTTGTTTCGAACTTTCTACAACTTACAACATTCTGTTAGTTAACCCTAACATTGACCGGTAGTATTGTAATACTCACAGGGGTATTCTAGTCATTTAACCAAACCTAGACCCCACCAAATCAAAGTATATTCCCATCATTTCCGCCAAAACCCAACCCCGTCACCCATCCCTCTGATCATCTTCTCCAAAACTAACCAAATTGTACTTTATGCAATACTCACAGGCTTACCCTTTGCGTTATGGTTTCCATGACAATGACCATAAGAATCAATCTTGACATTTTAGTTTTCTAGCATGTTAAGGATTTTTAATATTATTTTTTATTAATGTGTAGAAAATTACTTAGAGAAGATATTACGACGTGTCTTTTTAAGGTATATGCACTTTCCTTTGTTATCTTTTGTAAGAGTATTTTCTTTATTGAAAAATTACTTGAAGAAGCTTCCATATGATTAGTTATTTTACACCAATTTTCAACTAGGCATTTGTTAATCCGTCAAATTTTTCAATATTTAATTAATTTAACATTTCCAATAAAAAGTTCGATAATATTCTAAAGGTTTAGTTGTATCGCTTTATTGACATTTTATAATATTCTTTTAATTCAGCGTATAATTGTCATTAGTTTATTTAAGATTATATAAATTTATTTCTTTTACAAACTTTCTATAGTAAATCTTAATCACTTAATGATTGCATACGTATTTTTTTAATGTCAAATAATTAAAAATGATTTGATTATTTTGATGTATCATTGTTTTTTCAATTATATTCCTTTTTAAGATTAATCAAATATTTTTATATTTATGATATTTTTACTTTAATTTTGAGATTGTGTTCTCCTTTATATAAAGTTCTTTCTATAACTAAATTGTAAATGTAATTTCGTTATACCTATCTTCATTTTTAGTTACCTTTTTTAAGTCAGTATTCTTAAGACACTTAATAAATAAAACGACTTTTTAAAATATAATATATAATTGTAACTCATATAAAATTTTAACTGACTACTAAAAATTATAATATATATTTTATGCATTCAAATTATAAAATAATTAAAGTTTTTAATTATGTTCAAGTAGAGTAATAGTTTAAATTGGTTTTTTGGTTTAAATAAATCAATATATAATTATTACCTTTTTGTAATATTATTATTATTATTTTAATGAAATCTTGAATGATAACTGAAAATCATTTCCATATTTAAAATCTCTACAAACTTATAAATAAACAATAATTTAATGTTTAGCAAATAATTATTAAAAAAAGTCAAACACAATCACTATCTAATGTGGGTTTGTACTTAAAAAATCGGTTTTTGCTTATAGGATAAGATGAATATGTATGTGACACTATCGAGAATAAAAAATAAGATACAAAGTCAAGTTACTAATATTAGACAAAGATGAAAAACATTACAAATAAGACGAATAATGTGATGTAAAAAGAAATATCTAGAGATTTATAGATTGCTTGTATGTTTATTACTTATATATTATAATTACCGATGAGGTTGGTGACCCTTTGGCAAAGACAAAAGCCTTCAGGAACACTTAGATTTAAAGGTCTATTTGCAGTTAAACTTTTTCTATATTTTATGCATTTTGTATTCTTATTATTATTATTATTATTATTATTATTATTATTATTATTATCATTTAATGAATTATATTATATATTATGTAAAGTAAAATATATTACATAAAACGACCAATAATTTTTTTTCGTATTTATATGTTAATAAGAAACCACTTCGTGTTAAAGAGCAGGGTATGTTAAAATATGTTAATAATCGTAATACACGAACAAAATGTGATTATAGTAGCATCTACTTTTATGTGTAATTTATTGAATCAATAGATTTATAAGAAGTATTTTATTAATACAGTCCGTGTAACATACAAGATCTTAAACCAGTACTTTATAAAAAAACAGATTCTATCTCATTATCTTAAACTAGTATTGTTTAAACCCATAATCATACTCCAATTACTCACCTGTGTTCGCTAAATTCTCGATGTCAGTTTTGGAGAAACTTGGGTATTCATCGTAAAATTATTATATTATACAATTGAACAATTCATAATACGAGAAAACTAGAACTAGATTCACCTTGAATTTAACACAGTTGAACAACTAGTAACATATTAAAAGGCAGAAGATAAAATAATAGAGTAGGATCTCAACCACATAGGTCCATTTCTAACACTACAGCAAAACAATACTTTTTATATTTTCAGAGAGTAAGTTGTAATAAATAACACGTTTTTATATTATACATTGTTAGTTTGGTCATTACATGTTATGTTATGTTGCCGAAATTTCCTAAAACAATCAACTTTTCAGTTTTCCTGCCAAGGGTGTAAAATGATACATTTTAATGCAAAAAGTTTAAAGTAACATAAATATCATAAATTCAAACCATACATTTATATACAACTTAATCCATCCAATTTTACTTAATTAGTTACATATAAAGGTTTAATTTCTAAATCGTTTTTATAAAAGTATTTATATGTAATGGGCCTAACAAAAGTTTGGTGCAGGATAATAAATATATAAGTGATGGTGAAAGAGATGAAAAGTACTTTTAAAAGACAAGCCATTACGAACTTTGCCTAATATTTATCTATTTCGGTTAGACATCTATTATCACAATAAAGGGACTTTACCCTTTTCCTTTCTCCAACTTCACCTAACCTATAATCCTCACACATCCAATGCTGGAGTCAGCATCATTTCAATTGTTTCACTTATGTGAGGACCTAATTACAAGTCAAACTTACATGTTACAATATTGTATTATAAACTAGTTGATACTCTACCCACGCTCTTTACACGTTACAATATTGTATTATAAACTGGTTGATACTTTACCCATGCTCTGGAGTGTAGGCTGAATCTTTCTTAACCAATTAAGAAAAAATATTATTATAGTTTTGTTAAAAAAAGTAAAACGATGGCAAAAGTGTAATTTTGATTTCGGGGCAAAAATGTAATTTGTCAGGACTAATGAACGAGTGTTAGACAGCTCCTTGACACAAATAAAAATTAAATCGAGTCAACTAAATAAAACAAAACAGTTTTGCTAAAAAAATTAAAACGATGACAATAGTGTAATTTTGAACCGATGGCAAAATTGTAACTTATGAATGGGATAAAATCATAATTTTCCAAAAGCAAAAACGATAGCAATACTATAATTTTAAATTATGGGTAAAATTGTAATTTCAAACAAGGGCAAATTCGTAATATATCTGGACCAATGGAGGAGTGTCCTGTTCCCCCACATTGGTTTTGTAATTACACTGCTGCCTGACACTGTTCCTCCACATTGGTTTTGTAATTACACGTAATGTAATATTATATTAAAAAAGTCTTTTTCACTATATTTCGTCTCAGATTAATATGTAAAAATCAAATCAAATGTATAAGGATTCGTTTAATTCTAAACATATGAATTGATCTAGGTTGTCAATATCATGATTTTAGTTGTTTAAAATAAATCGGCGACGCAAGATTGTAAACAATCGGAAGTGAACATGCCATTGATGTCATTATCTCAAATCTCAACGGTTAAGACTGAAAAGATAACAAGGCTATAATTCATAGGAAAATATACCTTTTCATTATTGACGTGTACATGCGTAATCAAAACCCATTACAACATTGGCTTACACCTTGTAAATTTGGACACATCATTATTATAAATGAGTTTTATGCACAATTGGTTTAAGATTAAATATATATTTATATATATTTAATCTAGTAGTTATTAATTCATTGATATTATATAGATCAAAATATATTAAAACTTTATATTATATTAGTTGCTAATTGTTGATGAACCGATTTACCTTTATTAACTAATAAGGTTTTCTCTTAGGTGTATTTAAGAAGATGATTAGAGGGTTTACTTTACACAATGAGTCATAACATCACACATCTCGAACTCCTCTCTCTCCATTACTACGAATCCTCTACCCTTAAGAATTCGTAACTACCATCATTGACATACATCCTAAAGGAGAACTAGATCAAGCTGACAATCATGTCTACATCAATGTTTGCATCAATAATTGGATTATCTACGGACCTGAATGTTGTAATAGGTATTATTTATATGTTTTCTATTACATATTAACAGAACTGATCAACAACTTGCACCATGTTTAAACTCACTTTTAGTCGGACAATTTATCAAACATTTTAAAAAGGTCGTTTTTAATTAAAAAATATGTATCAATAAGGAGGGTATGGGCACTACACTAGTGATGGAATTCTATCACTCACAACATCCAATCAAGTTCCGCCATGTTATCGAGCTTTATTCCACCACTAGTGACAGATTTTAGTGGAAATGTCCATCACTAGTGATGGGTTTTTTATTTTTAAATTATAAATTAACAATAAAATAATATAATTATAAATTATAAATTTCATTTAAATAAAAACAATATTTGTAGACATATTTTAGGTTACAACTTAAAAATAAACATATAAAAATAAAAGATACATAAACAAAACCTACTCCTCGTCCGAATCCGGAAATTCCAAACCTAAAGACCTAAAATTTCAATTAAATCATATCTCAACCGAAAGTGATTTCTTCATTGAGCAAGTCTTGTTGGACATTTTCGGGAACGGGAACTTGTGTAGGAGGATCCGGCACCCAATCTAGAGATATTGCACCTTCATCTTCTTTGATTAGCATATTGTGCAATATGAAACATGCCTATACTATGCTATGGTTTGTTTTTTATTCATGCATGAACCGGTCGGTTTAGTATACCCCATCTACCCTTTAAAACACCAAAAGCTCTCTTAACATCTTTTCTTGCCGATTCTTGCAACCTCTTAAACGTCTTTTCTATAACCTCGACAGGAAAATAAGGAGCTTTCACAAAAACAGACCATGATGGGTAGATACCATCCACAAGAAGAAAGCTTCGTTTGTAATATCTTTCGTTAACAAAACTGGACAGAAGGGTGCGGTACCATCTGTTACGCTTTGAAACAACGGTGATGTGTATAAAACACTGATGTCGTTGGAATCAGGAACACCAAAATATGAATGCCAAAACCATAAATCATTCGACGTCACTGTTTCAAGTATGATGTTGATCTTTTGACATCACCCCTAACATATGCCCCTCGCAACTCTCTTGAACAATTTCTCCATTCGATATGTGTACAATCGATACTATCGAATATCCCTGGAAAATGCCATCTAGCCTTATGGCGCGATGTAAATATATGCGATGTCGTGTCTTGTTGGTTTACGTAGAAACTCTTTGGCATACAATTTAATGATCGCGTTATAAAAGAATTGAAAATATTCACGTGAAGTTCTGTCCGACATAGCTAAGTATTCATCAAATTGATCGAGATGGTTACCTGTTGCTAAATGGCGAATGGCGGATGTGCATTTTTGTATTGGCGTGAAACTTCGTTTGCCCCTCCCGTTGTAACGTTCTTGAAACCATTCTTCGCTTGCTTTGATGTCTCCTACAATCTTTAAAAATAAATCTTTTGGTAAACGAAACCGATCTCTAAACGTTTCGGCATTGTAGACTGGATTCTCCACAAAATAATCCTTCATTAACACTTCGTTGGCATGTATACGACCACGATCCACTATTTTCTTCTTTGGGCGGCTCGAACCTTCAAGTTCGTTATACATCTGCTCGAAAAATTCAAGCATGTCATTGTCGGAAGACGTATCGCTATCGGTGTCTATCGGAAATGAATCCGTGGGAAATTCCATTTTACCCAAGAAAGTGGTATAAATTTATGTTTTTATGTGGATGAAATATGTAGAATGTAGGTGTGTTTTTGTGGGTTGAGTAGGTTAAAATAGATGATATATATATAGTGTTTATTTATTTTTTTTAAAAAACCCAAACGGTCAAAATTAAAACGTTAAAAAACAACCAACGTTCAAAACTCAAAGTTCAAAATCATGTTCTCACGCGTGATCACGAGCACGCGTTACAAATTCAATGCGTGAAAACATCGAGTGGCGGCGGTGTTTCATGGCCATCAACACGTGGTGGATAAATGACAACGCAACGCCCCGGGTGTTCTGATTTGTAAGTGGAGTAGGAATGATTATAGCGCATTGATTACAGTAGTTTAATGGTTCATACTGATAATGGTGACGATATTATTGTAATTAATAGAAGCTAAATGTGATTGACGGTGTAAAAGAGAAAATTCATTACCGTTTTTAAGAAAACTTAAATCGCTAGATTTTTTTTAATTTGAGTATAGTTGGTATATCTTAAAGAAAAATAACATGTTAAAAAATTAGATGCTTTATTGACTTACAATGGTGTATTTAAACAACCTACAATGGTAGGTCTAAAGTTATAACAATGTTTTAAACTAATCACAACATTATGTCTAGTATCTCGGGAATGTATGAATGAACTGTACGATTATAATGACGCGTCCAACTCATTAAGAGTACTCTAACTAAATGGACATAAATGCCACCTTTCTAAAACTTAGTCAATGATACGTATCTCTTCCTGAATCCTTCCCCCTTCACAAGTTACAACCTAATATCATAGGAACCTTTTTTCAAAGTTATGTATCACATCTTTTGGTGTAATAAAGTTCACGTTTAATAGTTGATCTAAGTTCTACTTAATAAGTAATTGCATTCCTCATATTCATTTTTGTTTTTCAGTATTTCATTCTTCCCGTTCATTGATAAATTTCTCAATTTTGAATTTTTTTACTAGTTTATAGTAAAATTAGATAAAAAAGTATCATAATTATTATGACAGACTAGAAGTATATTAAATCCCAGTTTTTTTGAAACGACAAAACTTCTATAAAAAATATAGAAAAACGGGTCACCTAGAAACTAAAATCCAATATTTTAGATGCCGATATAAATACTAAATAATACACATATTCAAAAACAAGTCTTTAGAAATCACCTAACTTGTCTATGACTTTATAGCCTAGTGATATTTTAGGGTAGAATAAATCTTAAAGACCAATATATCCTAGGTTTGATTCCTTAAGGGGGGTTTTCTTATATTTATTGGGTTTACTTCTGAATTGTGTATAGGTATTATGCCTACTGGAGATGGATATAATCAGGTGGTATCGCTAGTGCCACGATGATACTCCAGTAGTCCGTCAATTATCCAAATTTAACGTTTAAAAAAAAGAAATCACCCAACTTAGCAATTAGCATGTGGAAATACTGAAACTGCCATCATCACCATTATCGAATAAATTCAATTAATCATTAGTGGATGTTTATAGGAAAAAAGCACGTGACAAAAGATGGCCCTTTGTTAGATGTGAACATGTGATTAATATTTACTTTAATCGGCTAGACAAACATGATTCCTTTAGGGCTTTTTCCATTGTGTGTCGAGGATTATTCATTAATTAGAGCACGTGTTAATTTAATAAATCTTGTAGCATACTTCAAATCATGTATTAAATGTTACGGTAACATTTTCTTTTACTTCTTCAATGGAAAACAACATTATAGTTCTTCATTTTACAAAGAAAACGTGATATTTTTCAAATTAAATTTGATATAGATTTGCCTAGCCTTTGATATTGTTAATTCTTGGAGATTTGAATTCTTAAACCCATTTTTAAGTTAGTTACAGTGAATATCGATTTCATATACGGATGACACGACGGTGAAGGTGATACCTTTTATCCACCCACCTGCTTACAACGTCAACCTATTTTGAAGCCTAGAGTGAATTCAAACTTGACACTTTTGATAAAAGAACTTTAGTTAACAATCACCTTTATTGATAATTAAACTGACTACAATAAACTAAAAGGTTAATGACTTATGGAACTACAAAATATATTTTAATTTGTATATGTGCGCGCTGTGTATATATATAACATAACACATAACTAATAATAAAATATAAAAATAATTATATATCAAAATTAGTAAGGACTCTTAAAATCATCTATAACTGGAGATTTAACGCATTATTCTAAAAACTTGTTATAACGCCGACTTATGCCTGCCCTAACATATTTTTTTCCACTCATGAGCAAATGGATGAAGAATAATGCAAGTATGCCCAAATTACATGTAGTTACACTCACATGTAATTAATCTGACTAGGAAAACACGTAAATTGTGTCTATTTTAAACATTTGAAACTAAAGAAAGATTAGTAAAACTCTATTGCACACAAACATACCTAAATAATAAGTGTATCTCTTGTGGTGGATGGAAACATGTCGCCTCCTCAATACCCCTAGAAAAACAAAAGAGGTTATGCAATGGTCAACACATTTATAAATAAGTGTTTTTGATATTCTAGCACTAGTAAAAAAGCAATTCAAAGGTACAAAATCACATACTATCTGGCCCTCTAAGTCAACAATGGGTTAAGTTGTCTAATCGGTGATCTTGTAGAGATTAACGAGAGTGAAACGTAGGTTTTGATTATCAATATTTTTTTTTCTATATTGAAATAGTGAATTTGTAATATGACATGATTTTAACACAAATCTTTTGAGTTTGGGTTTAGTCCAATTACGTTTAAGGTCGGTTACATGTCGAACCCGTGAACATGTTAATCTGTCAAACTTGTTTGATGGGTTTATGGGGTGACCGATTTATTTTTCTAAATTTTAAAAAAATGTGTTTTGTCATAAACTTAAATGACTAAGGGGTTGTTTGTTTAGCTCTTAATGGAGCTCTTAATGGTTCAGATATCTAGTTTAACACTTAATTGTTCAGACTGTTTGTTTCGCGAGCAGATGTCTGAATGGTTCAGACATTTGCCTCTGAATGGTTAAGCATTATACTAAGCATGAATGGTTAAGACCTCTAATCTGAATTGATCAGACATTTGCCTATGAACGGTTAAACATTATATTGGCTCTTAATGGTTCAGACCTCTTACTAGTTTAATACTTAACCATTCAGAAGTAGTCAAACAACCCTAAATATTTTATAAAAACAAAATTGATGAAAAGGAAAAAGAAATGAGCATCAAGTCAAAAATTGTTTTTTTAACAAAAAAAACTAGAATGATTGAATATGTGATTGTTTGTAATAAGGTTTAAAAGGAAAAAAGAGAAATGAGCAACACATTCTTTAACTGCAAATAATTTTAAAGTATTATAATAAATCTTTTAACAACACAAGTTAATATGTAAAAGTTAAATTTATATTTTATTATAGGTTAAATAAGCCATGCTCATATTAATCCTTATTGGTATTATTATGGGTGTTATTTAATAACTGTTGGTATTGTTTTTACTTTTTAATGTTTTTTAGTATTATTTAATTTTTTGTTGGCATTATTTTAATTACTAATTTAACTTTATTATTATTATTAACGGTATTGTTGTTACAGTTAGGTTACTTTTATTATAGGAAATGATTAATTAAAAATGAGTTTTGCTTAATTAGTATAAGAAAGATTGTGATAATGATATATGACACTCCTTATAAGTAGTAAGTAAGGACATTATAGTATTAAAATATTTTGGTATTAAAACATTTTGGTTCTTATAAGTAGGAGTGTGAAAATGACATGTGACACCTAATTTGTTTTACCAAAAATACACAAAAAAATCTAATACATAAAAACATACACAAAAAATCTAGTACAAAAAAAATATAACACATAAAAACCTAGTATAAAAAATATAGTAAAAAAATCAGAAAAAAAATTAACACAAAAATTATATACAACATAGAAATACAGCACATTTTTGTGGGTTTTTTAGTTGTCATATTTTATATAGCAATATGGTACTCAAATTAAATATAAAAAGACGCTCGATTTTATGGTAGAATTTTTATGGGAAAAAATAATGTTACATAAAAAAGTTATGACGTTTAAAAAATGAGAGTAAAATATACATGTGCCTCACATGTGAAGAGAAAAATTCAATAAATAAGATTTTCCAAAGATAATCTTACCATTCTCTTAACCATTGATTTGAAAAATAAAATGAAAGATTAAGATTGTATACTTTTTATTTGATCTTACCCTCTTTATTAGAATTAGTATTATAGTATTATTGTTCGTTTATTATTATTTATTATTTTTTTCTTCTTATTTTGGATTTATTATTATCGCCTTTTGATGATGTTATAATAATTGGTTCTTTTTATTTACGTCAATACAAGCCTCTACTAATTTGCACGGGCAGATATAATGTTTTTTGCAAGTAAATATAGTGGTAATTTATCTCTTGACTCGTTCTGTGTAATTAAATATAATGTTTTTTGTTTTTACAAGTATACTTTTTTTTTAATTTAATTTTTTCGTTGCAATACATGAAAGAAATCATCTTATGTTCAAAACTACTAGTAGCATTGAAGAAACACCAGTCTAATTTGCAGGGGATAGACCAAGAATATGTTGATCGGGGGTTCTCTCTTCTGATCTTCGTGAGCGCAAATCCACAAAGAGTGATCTGCAAAACTAAGAAACAACACTGTTAACTCGTTACAAGAAGGTGGAGGGGTTCTTCTCGTAACCAGACTCTAGCGTGAGAATAAGTATTGTTCTTCTAGAGAGAAAGAGAGCGAGAGCGCAATGTGTAGTGAGAGTGAGAGTAGAAGGATCGGAAGCCTTTAACCTTTGGAGAAGTGTGGTACACGTTGCTTTCTGGATGTATTTCCAGTCTCGTCTATCATGAGTCGTTAGTGGGGGTGAGAGGAGGTGAAATGGCACACCCTGATTGGCCACACGTCACTGTCGCATGTACCGTTTGTTCCCTGTACAATGGCATATCGTGGGGTCTTCTGGTATAATAGCTGGTAGATACTGATTAGCTGCAGGTCTGTTTCACCTTGTAGTGTATGTTTCATTCATGCTGGCATGTTGTCGCGCATGCGCGGGAGTAGCCCGTGGTTGGACACTGAGACCGACTAAGTGTTTTTGTACTAAGCGTGGGTATGGTCTCGAGCTCACGGGGGGCTTGGTCACGGCCCACAGAGCATTTGGGACGTTATCCTTTCAAGCACGGCTTGCTGCCTTGGTGTCCACATTATTCGAATTCACCATTCGAATGATTAGAGCTCAAGTACTTGGACAATCCATCATATTTGTTGATTCATGGGGCTCCCGGCTTCTACTAACTTGGCCCACATATTTGGACCATTCATTGTATGTGTTTACAATTTTCAACTATTATGAGTTTGGGCCCAACTATTGACCACTAGTCCACTACTCTCCACTAGTTGTGTATCTTGTTACCACCATAAATTTTATTATGCAAGAAAAAAATTTAAATAATATAGAAACCAGTTGAGACCTAAAAAATACAACAAATTGGCAAGTTTCCTCTTTAGAAATGACACGCACCACAAACTAAAACTACAACTTGATTTCTTTTGACACTAAAAGTTAATGTGTTGAAAGTAAAAAGAATAAAATAAAAAAGGTACCAAGGCTCATAGATGGCATGGTGTATCTGTCTACGTTAACTATCTAAAGGATTTAAGTGGGGTTTAACATGAGCAAGAATAGCACACCAATTAGATCCACAGATCTTCGATAAGAAATGTACACAACTCGTCTTAAGAACTTACGCTGGATGAGAACATCTTTTAGATCTCCGTATACTAGGACAACATACTAACCAATAGTGATTCGTTTGTGGTAAAAATTAGCGTTAACAGAACGAGGCATTCAAGGTGAGTTGGTGTTTTGCCAACAAGTGAGGGCGCCATATCCTGATCTTTCAAATAATAATAAATGTAATAATTTGAAAGATATCGAGTTTAAACTATAATTATGAAACATATTTGCTCAAGATCTATATTGTGTACAAGAATAATTTCTTGGAATGGAAGAAGGAGCATGAGCAACAAAAGGAGGAATGACACAAGATATTTGGAATCAAAGACAATTTGAATGAACAAGATAATCAATTAACACAATCTTGAACTTTGATTGTACTAAATTTTATATGTCGAGCACTAACTTTTTCGAAACACAGACCCTATCTACTATACATCATGGACCGGTGCTTCTCAACCGTCATGATGGTTGACTAAGAAACACCGATACACCTAAGACCTAATTACAGTTTAATCCCTACTAGTTACAACATAACAAGTTTGAACCTAAACATCATTTATAATAGCGGCACTAAGACCCTTGTAAATAAGTAAGTTTAGTTTAAACTTCTAATATTTTCCCTTAAAAACTGAGTTAAAGTGAGGTCTTCAACATACTTTAAGACTGGAATACACCAATGTTGGTTCATCATCTTCGTATTGGGTTAGATTGGACTTCTCGTTATTCTCCATTTTAGACATTCATGTTTAAAGTGTCCGAGTTTGTTACACCCGTACCAATCTTATGTGATTCTTACTTTGCTGGAATCGATACCATCTTTATTTCGTCATGGCTTCTTCTTTCTGCCTTGGCCATGTTCTATGTTCTATTGATTCGAATTCCCATGCCACAACCATCCACATCTATGTTTTCCATTTTATTTGGTGAATGAGAGCTTGTCATGCATGTCTTCTTCTTTAATTACCTTCTTAATGCGTTCTTCATAAGCTTTTAATATTCCTATAATTTCTTGAAGTGCAAATCGGGCATTGAAAAGTCATTTACATTCCTCCTTCCTCAACTGCTAAACTTTCATTATTCTTCGATGATTCCTCAGCTGTTTTTTGCGTATCACGTCTCCCAATCTTAATTGATAGACTTTGTACTTACATTCTACGACACTAGTTTCGGATTGAAATCAATTTCACATTTACTTAGTATTAGATCAAATTAATATCAACCTTACACTAGGATTAATTTGATACTAAATATGATAGTTTCAGTTTAAGCTAATAAACCTTCTTGCAAGAACAGTACACCGGTTTATTGGTTGCCTATGACTTAGGACGAATCAAAACGAACTGTTACTTCCAAAAGTACACCGGTTTTCCGTCGCAACGTGAATCAAAACCAACTTTTACTTATGAAAACAATACAAGGTTTTTTGGGTCGCAGAGTGAATCAAAACCAACTTTCTCTAATTACAACAATACACGGGTTTTTAAGACGCAAAGCGAATCTAAACCAACCGTTTCTACCAAAAAAACTATACAAGTTTTTTTTGTCGCCTTCTAAATCAAAACCAACAGTTATAGTCTTTCCTACTTCTTCCTAATTATTACCATTTTTAATCCAAATTTTCGGTTCCTAAATTAATACTTTTAGATCGAACTAAAAACAAGATACTTATTAGGATGTCGTTTGCTTGACTTCCTTGGGTGATAATTCCCTTGATCGATTGAATTGTCCTATTCTTCTTCTCTATCGGTTACATATCTTCTTTTATTTCAATTATCAACTAGAAGAACGACCACTGCCTTTTTTCTGTTCAATTGGATGATTATGCCAAAGGATCGATGGCTCTTTTTATTCTTAACCACGTTTCATGGTGTCAATTTAGACTTGGAATTATGGATTTGGTTTTGTCTAGTGATGTTTTGAATGATGATAATTGACAGGTCTTGATCGCTACTTCAGAATCAATCTAACAAAGGTTTCAATGTTTAATCAATCACCCTTTCTCGATTACTTCTTGGGATCATAGGTTTCTTGATTGATGATGATCAATTACTGGAATCGCTCTCATACCAATTGTTGAATAGAAGGCAATTTGGATGGACAAGATAATCAATTATTGGAATCTTCAACTTTTGATTATATCGAGTTTCATATGTCAAACACTAATGTGTTTAGTACATCAACTCTTTTTATACAATCATGGACTAACGCTTCTCAACCATTATGATATTTGGCTAATAAACACCGATATATCTAAGACCTAGTTACAATTTAATCCCTACTGGTTACAACACAACAGGTTTGACCCTAAACATACTTTATAATAATGACATTAAGACCCATGTAAACAAACAAGTTTAGTTTCAACTTCCAATGAAAATGAGTATGGAGACTATATAAGAAGAAGACGCAGATATTAGAATATCAAATGTAGAAAATACTGTTACGAAACATAACATGACGAGAAATCTATGTATGAAGTGTGTGAGCACCATGATACAAGTATCCTGAGCATACTTGAGAAATATGAAAGTAATGAATTTGGGAGACAATTTATACGTCGTACATCCGCAATCTATATCCAAGTTCATATTTTGGGGATAGGGGTTGGTTTCCTTTGTTTTCATGAATTAGATTTTCATATAAATGCAACAACAAAGTTTTTATGGAGCATTGAGTTCTCCTACATGTTATAGATTGAACTTTTCGACTTCTATGATGAGAGGAAATGCTAATACACTTCACATTGATATACATGTGTATATATAAGGCAAATTGCATGTGCAACATATACATATAATGCACATGTGCAGTACTAATTTAAAAAGAATTATACATTAAAAGTAGCAATTTTTTATAAAAAAAATTGTGTGCTTTTTAGTTAGTTTTTTTTAGCTTTTTTCATTTATATCTAGTTTTTAGGTGTTTTTTTTTGATGTATTTGATCGAAGAATTTATCTGAAAGTTGAAGAGGTTTGAAGAATTTCGTCAAAATCAGTGTTGTCCGGAATATTTGCCAAGTAACCACTTTGTCCGGAAAAGATAGAGTTTGTTAGGGTTTTCCGAAAATAACTCATAACCTTAGTGTGTGTATCACGCTCTAGTTGTTATTTCCGTAGTGTTTATCTGTCCGGAATTGTTTACGTTCCGGATTACTTTGTGTTCCGGGAAAGTTACATTGTCCGAATAAAGTTTTTATTTGCGGACAACATCACCAGGAAAACATTCTTTCCGGAAAAGTTCAGTATTCAGGAAAATACAAGTTTTCTGAAAGAATATTCGTTCCGGAATAGTTAATCAGTTTTAGTGTTTGTCTAATTTCTAGAAATTATTTGGTTTCAGAGAAGTTGTTGGTTTAGAATAATTGTTTGGTTCCGGAATACTAATGTTCTAGATTAGTTTATTGTCCGGTTTTGTATTTTTTTATTCAGGGTTGATCTGATATTACACAGTTTCATCATGGAATACAATGAGGTGAAAAGAAAGAGAGAGTTGAATTTGCAAAAAAAGGGGGAGTAAAAAATTTCAAAATTATTTGTTTCTTTGCAAAAACAAAATGCTCGAGGTGCGTTATTGATTTTCATCAAGTATGTTCGTAGTTTGATCAGGTGTGTTTGTGATGAAGTTAATCTCTCGATTGACGATTAGTTAAGGTTATGCGTTTATCATATGTTAGTTAGAGTAAAGAAGATTAGTTTTCTTGCTCCCTCTTCCAAGTTGTTGCTAATCGGATTCTCGAAATAATTTGGAGAGTCTTACATTGTGGGGAGATCAGAGATGAAAGGCATTGGACAATTAGTGGGTTTATGAAGATACATGATTGAATTATGAACATATGAGACAAAATGAAATCATGCATTTATGGTTGAAGAATTTGATTAAGCTTTGGTGGATGTATGCTTTCGGAGTTCAGTTTGTTATTAACTTACCGAACTGAAATTCATGTCTTTGTGAAGTTTGAAGTATTTGATGTTGGGCATTGAAAATCCGTCCGTTCTATTTTCTTCCAGTTAAGTTTGAAGATCAATGATCGAACGATGTTTCTAACATTACTTTGTAGGTCGGTTCGCGTTAGCTTGATTCGGGAGTAGATTGAGGGGGAAGATCTACAGTGTTTGATGTTGGATTCTTTGGATTTATCAAAGCGGCCATTTAACTGATCGTCAACAAATCTTTAATTTGAAGGGTTGAAATTCGATGTGCTCTACCAGGAAGATCAAGTCTTTGCCAAAGTGAGAAGCAGTCAAGGGGAAGTCTATAAGTGTATAGTGTCACATAGAATTGATAGTAACAATTAAGAGGGAGTTTGTAAGTGTAGTAACATGTCGGGTAACGGTGACTTTATCAAGTCTGTGAAAAGTACAAGTTCTGAGGAGAATACAAAATCAAAGTAAAAGTCAAAGATGTTAGGAGTAAACTTCAGGGAACGATGAATATCCCTGAAGTTCCAGAATACTTTGAAGTTTTGGATTTGTTAAATACTCCTAAAGGTTTTTGATTTGTATTTGTTAAATACTCCTAAAGGTTTTTGAGTTCCGGATTTCTGAAATATCCCTGAAGGTACTCCTGATGGTTTCCCTATATTATAAAGTTCAGGGTTTATTTGTCTAGCCTATATATATATATATATATATATATATATATATATATATATATATATATATATATATATATATATATATATATATATATATATATATATATATATATATATTAGGTTAGATTTAAAATTAACTCAATTGAGATCAGTTCAGAGCGTGTTTTAGAGAGCAAGATTTTAGAGTGCAAAAATGTGGGTTTAGGTCTCAGTGACCTAAACCAGTTTGGATAGTGATGTGCACTCTTTCGGTTTAATTTGTGATGACTAATGAAAGAGTTTTTCTATATTTTTTACACTTTCTACCATGTTTTATGTTTACGTCTTGAATCAAGTGCAGTGTTTTGGTGTTCGACATCGATCCAACGGGTCACGGCGGCCTAACAAGGTAAACATATCCCCAACAGTCATTTCCTTATCATTGATTACTTAACTTTTTATTTATCTCTTTATTTTTATCTTCGTTCCTTTTTAACCCTCTTTATTTTGTTTTTGTTTTGACTAGACGTTGATGAAGACTCGGTACTAAAAGGTGTTGTATCATTGGACGACCTCGGTATTTTATGCCAACGATGAGTGCACTTGCCCAATTTAAATTGTGGTGTGATAGTATCTTATCGTGTTTTTATAAATATTAAAAATTGAACCAATCAATGACTTAAAATATACCACTTTTTATTTACATACCACGACACCTCAGGATCCAACTCTCTCATATTTCCCAGCATTGTTTCCTCCCTTTCCTGAAGTATTGTGGTATCGAATGTTCTCCTTGAGACAATGATATCAACCCAATTCTAATAACCGAGTCCTTGTATCATTCTTTTTGGAGAAAAAAATTTGCCAAGGTTTCGCAAGCAACTTATAGAAGTTTGGTTTTTAAGAAGTATTCTAGCATCCCCTCTTCTACCATCATCTTCAAGATGAACATGGCTCGGCCCGCTTTAACATTCTATGTATGCACATATCCGTTTATATCAACCCAGGCATTGTGTTTCATATTTGTTGGTGACTTCCCATAAATGTTGTCCCCATAAATAGGATTTTATACAAGTTCCCGATGTTGAATAATTAGTGTAGTTGAAATTCCATTTGCCACCAAAAGATTTGAATTTTGCCATGGCATATATTTCGGATTGGTTATATGTGGCTTCGTCTTCTTCTTACGATCAAGAAGCTTTGATCGGATTTGTCATGTCGTACTTCGATTGTTTCTTCCTTCGGTCCTAAGCTCAAACAATGCTCTCATACTAGTTAAACTAGGAGATCAAAATAGATACATACCACGGGTTTGGTCACAACATTCGACTCTTTGTTTTTTTAAAGAACTAGATGTACGTAAACAAGAAAATAAACCAACTATTTATAATCCCAATAAATTGGAAAGCAATAGAGCTTCAAGATAAACTTAAACCAATACAGTTTGACTCTCATACTAAAGCAGCTACTACTACTACCACCACCACGACTACTATTATATGTTAATCTCCTCCAACCAACCCTTTAGAGATTACCATATCACCCTTGTATTTTCCATGCTACCCGTTTAGTCCTTCAAGTCGGTATTGCTACATTTTTCACATTTTCAATGGGGTAAAGTTTTCTCCAAAAACATTGAAGATCTTCAACTGAACATGGGTAACAGATATCCGCTGTAAATTCGACTTGGTGTCGTCGTGAGTAGACTTAGACTCGATGTGGAATTATAATCTTCGGATGTTAATGAGATGAGTTTGATGTCTACTTGAATTAAATCTGTTAGGTAGTTACGTAAATTAAATTCTACGTATAGGGGATTTATATTCCTTTGTAAAAGTGGAAAGTTCAATACAAAAGAGTGAAAAACCTCAACGCACTGTCAGTCGTTTTCGCTTATTTCATGATCAATTTACCAATATTGAAAATTCTTAAATGAGGTTGGCACGAGCTTTGAAAAAAATATATTTCTTGGACCAAACAAGTGGGCCTTAGCCTTTGATGGGTATTTCGCATGTTTTTTTTAGTCAAGGAAGTACATTTTGATTTTGGAAAGTAGTAACTTCCATCCTTGAATGTTAAGTGGAATAGTCTATTTGCAGTTAATCTAACATCATGCATTATAAGGCCTAGGATGCATAACGTTACTACAACTATAATACAATCATACAATCATATGCGCAACAAAAAGGCCTAGGATGCATAACGTAAGGTAACTAGTTTTATGCTTCGTTTGTATTGCAGGGTATTAAGCAGAATATTTCTCTGTTTTATAACATGTACGTCTATGTTTTGATAACTTGTACATATTACTTGTAACACGGTCTCAATAAAAATTACACTGAGTCAACCGATTAAAACAAAACAATACCACAATTTTGCTAAAAAAATAGAACGATAGCAAGACTGTAACTTTGAACTTGGAGCAAAAGTGTAGTTTGTCAGGACCAATTAGCGAGTGTCAGGCAGCTAACTATACGAACAAAAATGAATCGACTCAACCAGTCCAAACAAAACACTACCATAGTTATGTTAAAAAAACTAAAACGATGACAAGATTGTTATTTTCTAACTGGGCCAGAATCGTAATTTATCAAGGCTAATAAGAAAGTGTCAGATAAATAATTTCTAGTACTACCGGTGGCAGGCTTTAAGTTAAATTGGGGGTAAAAGTGTACTTTATCAAGCCCAATAAGAAAGTGTTAGACAACATCCCGACACTATTTCCCTCCACATCCCTTCCATTTTGTAGTATATATGTAAATAAATGGTTTGGTATATGATGCAACCACGTCCATTTGCATCATATGGTATGGCACTTTACTTATAAGATTAGAACTTCTGATATATTTGCTACGGTTAAATGCAAAAGAAAAAAAATCCTGACCAGATCCGTTATGACTTGATTTGTTTTAACGTCATGTATTTTTTCAGACTTACACAATTTTTGGATCTGCCACTAGTTTCATGTAGTTTCAAGCTCAGCTCATAGCTATCAATCAATACTAGCCATCAAAACAGGTAGACGAAAAGGATGTAAATACAAGAGTTTTGAGTGCTGTATGAAGTATGAACAATGGACCTAATGGATGAATAGTACATCCGTTGATAATAATAAATGGGATCTATTAGAAGTAACATAGTTGTTTTAAGGGCTGTTTGACAACTTCTGAATGGTTAAGTATTGAATTAGTAAGAGGTCTGAACCATTAAGTGCTGAATCAATAAGAGGTCTGAACCATTAAGAGCTAGTATCATGTTTAACCGTTAAGAGACAAATGTCTGACCAATTCAGATTAGAGATCTTAACCAGTCAGACTCAGTATAATGCTTAACCATTCAGAGGCAATTGTTTGAATTATTCAGACATTTGCAAGCGAAATAAACAGTCTAAACCATTAAGTGCTGAACCAGTAGAGGTCAAAAGCTTCATTAAGAGATAAACAAACAACCCCTTAGTACTTTGTTTTTAATTAATTATAATATAATGCAAAGAAGAGGATCAATTTATAAGCTAGGAACATATTGATCCTCTTTTAGGCTTTTAACGATGCTACAACCTGATTTCTCTTGCGGTATGGACTACGGTTGGCTAGAGCCTAAGAGACGTACTAAATGCCGCATTACTGCATAAGTGAAATAATGGTAGAGGCGTTCTAGAAAACCTTTACATAAATCAAATGAGAGAAAAAATATTATTAAATAAAAGATTTTTCAAACATTACAACTAACACTTAAATTCATCAACCACTCTAGTAACAAAACATTAAGATCCGTTAACATTGTAATCAACATATTGACTGGAAAGTTAAATGAAATAGAAACGCAACCGAAATATTCGTTTTTGTCAAGATAAGAAACACTATAGACTTACCTAAAATAAAGAAAAAAACATACCAACTAGCTAAAAACATGTTATCTTCATATGGCTTATCATCATCGTTATGAGATTATGAGTTTCGACCGTAGAGTTATTTCGAGTTATCGTAAAATATACATGTTCCTTGTCAAGCGAGACATCATTATAATGGACTAGCTTGCATTTTAATAAGAGATGATCACTAGCTCAAGATAAATACTACCCTTATATTATGGTTTGTGTTTTCTTCCAGGGTTCAATACCAGAAAGCAGAGGCGACATGCGTTGTGAAGATGATAAAACTGCTTCGTCCATTTTATGTAACATCTCTAACTATTTATATAGATAGTTTAAGTGATTCAGGTGCACTTCAGCACCTGTAAGAATTGATTATTCCAGGCGATCAAGCTGTTTAGCTAATATTATTATGCGTAAGTAAATTGGTTGATAACTAAGACCTAAACCACCGTAACCTCAAAAAGATACAACATGAGCACCTTCATCTCCATATACCCATGGGGTAACTTTATTTTTTTCTTCTAACTAAAGTCTTGGGTTTAAAATGGGTTTAAATTTTAAACCAAGACTTTAATGATCTAAAATTTTAACTTTTATTTTAAACGCTTGACGGTGCGATTTCATATTCATAGTTGTAGAAGCTCCACGCTGCGATTGTACCATCATATGAATATTTGAAAATGTGGTCATAAAACATTTCCTGATCAGATTTTCTGAGATCCAAGTCTTCCAATGGGTAAAGTTCTCTCCAAAAACATTGAAGATCTTCAACTGTTCCTGGTGAACCGACACCGCTGTAAACTCGACTTGGTGCTCGTTCAGAGCAGGACTTCCACTAGATGTCGAATTATCATCTTCAGATGTCCATGAGAAGTGGAAGTTGCTGATGTCGTTTGCATTATTTACATCCTCTTTTGTTTTCTCAACATTATGAGATTCAAAACATTTCATGTCCTTTTTCTTTGACCCTGACCCTTCGATCACTGGGTTGCTTGCAACACGTTTCTTTAAATTTGTGTGCCAGTAATTTTTGATTTCGTTGTCACTTCTTCCGGGAAGTTTCCTTGCAATTGCAGACCATCTATGTAAAAAAAGGGTAAACATGGATCAAACATTAATGTTACTTCTATATAAAAACCTCATTTATTCTAAAAAAAGATCTAGCATAGCAACAAAGATTCCTAGAGAATGAAGAATGGGTAGGGTGCCATATAAGTATATATTATTAATCAACTGTATAGAGGGATTATACAATGAAAAAATTTATTATACTTATTCCCTAGGATTGAATGAAAATGGAGTATGCTTTGTTCTTCTTCTTCAGAGAAGCACCCTTTCTTTAGGTCCGGCTTCAAATAGTTCATCCATCGGAGCCTGCAACTCTTCCCGCTTCTTAACAGGCCTACAAATGACAAAGAGAACAATCATAAATAGCTACAAATGACAAAGAGAACAATCATAAAATAGCTCTAGAAAAAGTTTTGGACTCTCTATTTCTCTTTAAATTTGATATCAACTTTACATGTGATATGAAAAATCAAACACCGAAAACAGGTTCAATAATGTGTACCAGCATATTTGGGCATATGAGACCAATTCCATATGCCATATCTATTGATATACGCAAAACATACGATCTTCAAGGCTCCATGCACCTTTCTTCAGGCTTATCTTCATCTCCCCTTTTTGAGTCCTCATCACTATAATATGTATAGATAGATATTTATAATAACAAAATAAATAGTTTTATTACTAGTAAAATTTGATTTATACGGAGTGTAAGCATTTGGATATTTATTGATAGTCTTATTTGCTATCAAGTAGTAGTAAGTGACTAAGGAGAGTTAGATGCCTACTTATATAATGCTTACCTTTCAAGGGTCAAGAAATGGGGCTGGGCATTCTTTCTAAATTAGTTGTTCAAACCTACAATGATTCTGGTAACGACTAACATAGATTATATCCATTAACCATGTGGTTATTTGTGTATCAAACCCACACGCCATAACAATTCTTTTCTTAGTGTTATGAAACCACAAACATTAGTGTTATGCAAGTGCATGGAGGTGCGAAATTAGGTTCTACTATCGTTAAAAATCCGAAACTTTTGAAATCCCACAACCGACACACAAGTTCGTAACCCAAACTCTCGGGCTCATGCAAACAAGATTTGTTTTAGATCGTGGTTTCTATTAACTTATAACTAGTTAACTTACCTGTTGATCAGTTCTGTTTAAACATAATAGAAAACATAAAGAAATACCTGTGACGGCAGACAGGCCAGCAGAGAATCCAGTCAGAGACGCAGCCATGGGGTTCGACATATTTGTCAGTATGATCTGGTTCCTCCTTAGGGTGTAAGATTATGATGGTAAGAAACGAACTAGGGTAGAGTTCGGTTTAGGTTATGGAGAGAGAGGTGGGCGGCTTTAGTGATGTTGTTGCAAGTGTCTAACCCTAAACCTCTCTAATCATCTCCTTATATACACCAGAGGAAACCCTAATTAGTTAATAAGGGTAATATGGTCAATCAACAATTACCAACTAATTATGTTATAGGATTAATATATTTTGATCTAATATAATATAAATGAATATAATGGCTACATGATTAAATATTATAAATAATATATTTAATCTTACATTCTCCCACTTAGCAGAGTAATCATTTACCATGAGTATTATAAAGCCTGGTCAGGAGTTAACACTCATTTTAGCTTTAAACCAAGAACCGTAGCAGAGAAATACAGTCGTTGAATCATCATTCGACTCAGGACCCACATTAGTCATACTACAACCTCAATTTAAAACCTAACAGTTATGATCAAAATATGTAAATAAGCCCTTTAGTGTTTGAATTGTATTTATATTTGTCTATATGTCATTATACCGACAGAACATATGTTAGAGACATACAAAATCAAACTAAGGAAATTTCATTAATTAAAACATAAGTAAGTACAATACGCTATTAAATAAGGTCTTTAGTAAATCCCATATTCGAAACATGTTCTTCAAAAACTTTAGGTGGGAGACCTCATCGGATCCCCAAGCATATTCTTAGTACTAATATACTCAATACAAAGATTATTTTCCTCAATTCTTTCACGTACGAACAAGTATTTTGTATCGAGATATAAACCAGCTCCAGTCAAACTGTTACTGTTCGAGAAACTAACGGTAGCTGAGTTATCACAGTAAAGCTTCAATGGTCTAGAAATGGAATTAACAATTTTGAGTCCAGTGATTAGATTTCTAAGCAACATTCCATGACAGGTTGCGTTATAAATAACAATGTATTCTGCCATCATTGTGGAAGTTGAAGTTAACTGTTGTTTATGACTCTTCCATGAGAAAGGTCCGCCTGCTAACATAAAGATATAGCCCGAAGTGGATTTCTTGTCATCTTTGCATTTGGCAAAGTCAGAATTAGAATATCATACCACTTCTAAATGATCACTTCTTCTGTAAGTCAGTTTATAGTCTTTCGTCCCTTGCAGATATCTAAGTACTTTCTTAGCTGCTTTCCAGTGATCTAGGCCTGGATTAGTCTGATAACGGCCTAGCATTCCAGCAATATAAGCGATATCTGGGCGAGTACAGATTTGAGCATACATTAGGCTCCCGACTATTGACGTGTAAGGTATCTGGATCATCTGCTCCTTTTCAACCTCTGTTGTCGGACATTGGAATGAACCGAAAACATCTCCCTTAACTACTGGAGCGACTGAGGGCTTGCACTGTTGCATGTTATAACGAGTAAGGACACGATCTATGTAAGCCTTTTGGGACAATCCTAAGATCCCTTTGTGTCTGTCTCGGTGAATTTCGATGCCAATAACGTAAGAAGCATCTCCTAGATCCTTCATGTCGAAGTTATGCGAAAGTAACACGCTTCGACTCATGCAACATGTCTAAACTATTACTTGCCAACAGAATATCATCTACGTAAAGGACAAGTATAGTAAAGTTGCTCCCACTCATCTTGAGGTAGGTGCATTGATCCACTTGATTCTTAATAAAACCTTGCCTCTTCATGACTTCATCAAACTTAAGGTACCATTGACGTGATGCTTGTTTTAACCCGTAAATGGATTTCTTCAACTTACAGACTAGATGCTCCTGACCTTTAGGTTTAAAACCTTCAGGTTGTTTCATGTAAACATCTTCGTCTAAGTCTCCGTTAAGGAAAACGGTTTTAACGTCCATCTGATGCAACTCTAAATCAAAATGAGCTACTAGGGCCATAACGATCCTTAATGAATCTTTACGAGAGACAGGTGAAAACGTCTCTTGATAATCAATTCCCTATTTCTGAGTGTAGCCCTTTGCAACCAATCTTGCTTTGTAGCATTCAACGTTCCCATTCGGATCTAGTTTTGTTTTGATTCCCATTTACATCCTACGGGTTTGACACCGTTGGGTAATTCTACCAAATCCCAAACGTCATTTTTCTTCATGGATTCAAGCTCATCAGTCATTGCTTTATTCCATTCAGAAGACTGATCACTGCTAATGGCTTCATTATAAGAGATAGGATCATTGAGCTTTCCGGCATCCATTTCAGTCAGGTAGGTAACATAATCATCCCAATTAGTAGGCCTTCTTTGCCTGGATGACCTCCTGAGTTGATTATCGGGTTCATCGGTGTCTTGTTTCTGAGTGTTTGATGTGCCTTCGTTATGAGGTATAATGGTTTCTTGTTGTGGAGGTAAATTTGAAGTTGGTGTAGTAGCTTCAGGTGCAGTTGTTGCATTGGGTACAAGAGGAGTAAACGGAGTAATGGTAAGCGAGGAATCTCTCCCCCCCGCGTCTTGTACTTCTTGCAATTCTTTGTAAGGGTTGGTACTGCTCCCACTAACCTTAAAATCCTCCAGGAACGCGACACGCTTGGTTTCAACAATACGGGTGACATGGGAAGGACAATAGAAACGATAACCCTTAGAGTGATCAGGATACCCGATAAAGAAACAGGTTACTGTTTTAGGTTCAAGTTTCTTTAGGAAAGGATTGTAAAGTTTCGCTTCAGCAGTGCAGCCCCATACTTTCATATATTTAAGACTCGGTTTCCTTCCTGTCCAAAGTTCATAAGGAGTTTTAGGGACAGAATTAGAAGGAACTCTATTGAGTATATGAAATGTTGCTTTTAATGCTTCAGTCCAGAGGAATAATCGTAAATTAGTGTTGGCTAACATACTGCGCACCATGTTCATAAGGGTACGATTTCTTCGTTCAGCGACACCATTCTGCTGAGGTGTACCTGGCATGGTGTATTGGTTTATAATCCCCTGGCCTTTACAAAACTCATAAAATGGACCAGGAGCTTGACCCACATCAGTATGTCTTCCATAATATTCACCGCCTCTATCTGATCTCACAACTTTAATTTTAAGATCTAGTTGTTTTTCAACTTCATTTTATAATCTTTAAAAGTTGTAAGAGATTCAGATTTTTCCTTAATTAGATACAAGTACATGTAACGAGAATCATCATCAATGAAAGTGATAAATGAAGTATGTCCAGTTATGCCAGCGATTTGGTAAGGACCACTAATGTCAGTATGAATGAGTTCTAATAAATTAGAGCTCCTAGTGGCACCTTTCTTATTCGCTAATGTCATTTTACCTTTAAGACAGTTGACACATGTTCTGAAATCAGTAAATCGAGAGGAGGTAAGACTTTATCCTTTACGAGTCGATTTAATCGTTCTCTTGAGATGTGACCTAAACGTTGATGCCACAACATGGATGAAGTCTCTAAGTCTCGAGTTTGTTTCATCTTTGTGAGTGATTCATTAATATTATATGACAACAAAGATTTGGAAAAGTCATCATCTAGTTCTAATCTACAGAGACTACCATCCAGAATGCTGGTACCATAAACCACATAATCATAGAGAATAGAGAGTTTGCGATAACCATGAGTAATATCAAAACCGTCTATGTCTAACTTTGGTCCTAATACAAGGTTCCGAGTTACCTCAGGAACATATAAGGTATCATAAAGTTTAATGCATAAACCAGTTTTCATAAATAATTGTAAAGTTCCTATGGCCCTCACTTCTAATTCTCTATCATCCCCCACTTTAAGTGTTCTTTGGTTTCTTCTCAGCCTCCGGATTGTAAGGAATCCTTGAGTAGAGTTAGTGACATGAGTCATAGCACCATAATCAAACCACCAAGAATTAGCAGGAACATTTAAATTATAGGACTCGAGTATCATGAAAAAATCGTTACCTTTCTTAGCCAGCCACTCCTTAAAGTCAGGGCATTCCTTTTGCTTATGTCCTGTCTTTTTACAGAACTTGCAGTAGGGTTTGCCTAAGGAGTTCTTAGAGCTGGAAGGCGCACTTGTACTAGGATTGGGTTTTTGGACTTTAGAAACATCCTTCCTTGGATAAGTGTTCTTCCTCTTCTTAGAGCTGGAGGTGGTAAAGTGTGCAACATCGGTAGTTCGATCCATCTTCATATGCTCCTCCTCCTGTACGCACATAGCGATCAGCTCACTCATCGACCATTTCTCTTTCTGAGTGTTGTAATTGATCTTGAATGCTTCATAGGACGAAGGAAGCGAAGTCATGATGAAATGAACAAGAAAACCATCACTAATCGCCATGTATAATCCCTTGAGCTTATGGGCCATGTCGTTCATCATCATGATGTGTTCACGGATGCCGCTCATCCCATCATACCTAGTCGTCACCAGCTTGAGAATACTAGCGTGTGCTTTAGACATTCCCTTGAACTGCTCCTCCATAGAAGCCAAGTAAGTTTTATCGTCTTCAGAATCAGGAATGGCTCCTCGAATTGCATTGCTTATGGACTGCTTCATGAACATGAGAGACATGCGGTTACACCTTGTCCATTTTTCATGAGCCATCTGCTCAGTAGCGGTACTCTGAGGAGTAAGGTCTTCAGGCTTATTTACTCTTAGAGCGTAGTCGAAATCCAGTAAAGCAAGAGTAAGCATGAGAGAGTCTTTCCATGCAGCAAAGTTATCACCAGTCAATGGTGGAATCCCGCAATTGGGCACTGATAGTGGAAATGATATGAGCAAGTTATGATACTAAGAAAAGAAGTCTTAATGTGATCTAAGGGCAAGTTATTCTAAGGCAGGCATAAGTAATGACCATTTTAATTATGAAGCTGTGATATTGTCTATTACTAACATCAAATAATAGACTTAGTTAAAAGTTATACTTAAATGAAGACAAATCAGCTTTGGCCAGAAGTGTAATCACCTAAGTATGTGTGCAAAGTAATTGTTACAAATCAGCTTTGGCCAGAAATGAGACAGCCACTTTAATTATGCACTTGTTAAGTATGCTAGACATGAAGAATTGGATCAGCTTTGGCCAGAAATAAGACATTCATGTATATAATGCACAATTAACACAGCTTTTGTAATACTTGAACAATAAATAGATGCATCAAATCACCGTTGGGCAGAAGTGATACATCAGAAGCTCATTCAAGTTAAGCTATTTGGTTTGTAAAAAGTTATCTTATTATAATTAATTAAGTATTTTCAAAACCATTTATTTAATAGCAAACCCCCTGTTAGCGCGGATCGAGTTAGTCACTCGGATGAGCCTCAAGTTAGTCCGAAATGGTCATTTCGGATGAGCCCCAAGTTAGTCCGAGTTAGTCATCTCGGATAAGTCTCTGATGAGTCTGAATTGCTCATTTCGGATAAGACTCTGATGAGTCTGAATTGCTCATTTCGGATAAGACTCTGATGAGTCCGAATTGGCTATTTCAGATAAGACTCTGATGAGTCCGAATTTGTCCTGCAAGATTTCAAAATCTCTAATAATGGCAGTTAGTTGTGATAAGTTTTAAAATTCGAAAATTAAGTGATTATGGGATCAGTTTTCCTATTTTAATGCTGATCTAAATATATCAAAAAAAATTTGGAAAATAATATCCGTTTATCTTATAACAGATTTCGAAAATTTTGTTAAATAAAATAGATCAAAACTGAGAAAAACACTTAATGATCCGCATTTAACTCCAAAATATAGGATTTTTTCGAATTTCTTAAGAACAAATGATGAACCCTAAAAACATAAACTTAAATATTGAATCCGAAATCTGGATTTTTGAGTTCATTATCATGATTTCGGAACAGTAAAACAACCATTTGATTTCAGAACAGTAATTAGTCATTATAACATCAGATCCAAATTATTAATTCACAGGTTATGTGATTTCGGATTATTATTAGGTTTTTCAAAATTCTGTTTTCCAGATTTTTATAATCTCAGAATAATGGATTCAAAAACAGAACGGATTTATCAACATATGCTCTGATACCACATGTAGATCAGTTCTGTTTAAACATAATGGAAAACAAAAAGAAATACCTGTGACGGCAGACAGGCCAGCAGAGAATCCAGTCAGAGACGCAACCATGGGGTTCGACATATTTGTCAGTATGATCTGGTTCCTCCTTAGGGTGTAAGATTATGATGGTAAGAACCAAACTAGGGTAGAGTTCGGTTTAGGTTATGGAGAGAGAGGTGGGCAGCTTTAGTGATGTTGTAAGTGTCTAACCCTAAACCTCTCTAATCATCTCTTTATATACACCTAGAAAGAAACCCTAATTAGTTAATAAGGGTAATATGGTCAATCAACAATTACCAACTAATTATGTTATAGGATTAATATATTTTGATCTAATATAATATAAATAATTATAATGACTACATAATTAAATATTATAAATAATATATTTAAGCTTACATTACCCTCAATTGATATGGTTTAGCATTGACTAATTATGAGATGGTATAATTGTTGCCATTATAACTTTGATTATTATTATTAAGTAGTTTAATTGTATATAAAAAACCATTTAAACGAAATATAAAAATGTTGGACGGTTTTTTGTTTAGTCAATAAAATGTGCTTGGCATTAAAAATGTTATTGTTGGTTCAGTTTTACTAATACGTAAAACACGAAATATACTAATACACTACACAAAGCAAAAGGGACTAAAAATATGGATAAAAATTAGAGAGAAAACATATTTATTTTCATTTCAAGAAGCTAAAAGACTAAGGTCTGTTGTTTGTTAAACACCTCCTTATACAATTTTTCCAAATGACCGAACACAAAAAAAACATGGTGTCAACTTGTGATGTTGTATCCTATGAGATAGATGTCAGATGTGGATGTGTACTCTGAATAGAGACGTGTAACGTGTTTTAAGCGTCCATATTCAATGCAGTCTTCAACCAAGTCTAACTCCTATTTGTGTATCTTATACATTTTGTTGTGCTCTCTTTTGTACATTGTTTTGAATGCCAACTTTAACTAGTTATTATGCTCCTTGCAAAGATGCATACTCGAATTTGGTATTATTAAAGAGATAACTTCTTTGACTAATGTGGTTTTTTTTCCTCTTGTAAAGAAAAAAGTATAATTTGAGAAAGTCAAAAAGAGAAATTGGAACAAGCAATAATCGGTTTAGCACTTGAAACTGAAAGGCGTTTAAGTCAAGAATTTATCGTGCAAGAGCTAGAGATACATGTTTCAATTCTCATCACAAAACATTTGTGCCTTTGGTTGATTTATATTCATTGAATGTTAATTAAAGGGCATACATATATTGAAAATTTGTGTAATGCGGGCAAAAAAACAGACACGTACGCTATGTTATATATGCAAACATATGTTTTTCTATATTATTTAGACTTGATGAAACATTATTTAGGGACACGTATATTTTGTCACAAGATCTAGAAAGGAAATATCAGTGTATTCCGAATGCAATTGTGATGGTTAATCCAACCAAACTACAATTACATTACAAAAGTCTAGAGTTGATGATTTTGATTCAATTTTGTATGAAGTCAGATATCTTTTTGTGAAATTAATGGCATTGAAATTGTTGACCCAGACAAATCAAACAATTAGATAAAAATGAGTTTTTTTTTTGGGAGAGGGGGGGGGCTGTGTATTCAATTAAACAAACACAACGAACTTACAAGTAAAATGGAGGAATAAAACAATAACTTAGACCCTATTTCACTGCTACATAGACAGGTATAACTACAGAGTTTTGCTACGGAAATCCTCCACAACTTTGCTACGGATTAGCTATGGATTCGCTACGAACTTATTCTGCCACGGTTTAGCTACGAGTATTAGTTCTACTAAACTTCCTATCCAAGATATTAAACCTTTCCTAAACCTGTTAAAATATAGTTAACTAGAATAAGTCAAACAATTAACTAATTTAAATCAATCTTTTACTTTGGCCCTTCAACTTTCAACTCATATGAGTTTTAGGATTTACTTTCAACATTCCCCTTTAATCCTAAAACTCGACTCAAACTTTTTTACTTTGTACCACCAAGGCCTTGAATCCCAATAACATTCTCAACTCTTCAATCTAATCATTGGTCCATCTTTACACCTTCTTTTTAGTTGTTTGGAACAAACTTGTTTAACAGGTACTTTACGTTAATCATTTAATCCATCCACATTCATCTCAGATGCAAATTCAGTCTTTACTTTCTTTCCTTGAACTTTTCTATCTTCATGTATTTTTTGCATTCCTTGTTCAACTGACTTTTACCCAAAACTTGGAGATAGGTCAGTTTTTCTTTCTTTGTCTAACCAGGTTGGGCTTTTCCTTCTGACTATTCTTCTGAAATTTTCATTCGGGTCCGATTTTTCTTCAACAGATGCTCGAAATTGTTGACTTTGCATACGATTCTAAATGTGCAGATCTATTAGTTGCATCCTTCCTTTCATTCAATACTTGATCCTTTCTCTCATCATCGTGATCAGTGGCAAGTTTCTTGCTTTGTTGTTGCTCACTGGTGTTAACTGTTTCTTCATCTTCAAGGTTGCTTGAGTCACGAAAACATACCTGAAGATTCACCTTCTTCTTTTCTTCTTCTTCTTCTTCTTCTTCTTCTTCTTCTTCTTCTTCTTCCAGAGCAATTCTTTCTTTTTCTTTATTCGGTTTTTCTTTTTCTTCACTTACTAAAATAGATTGCAAAGCTTCTTCTTTCTCTACAGCTTCTTGAGCTTTCTTCTTACGTGCTTGTTCTTTTTAACAATTGCATCCAGTCTTTCTTTCTTAATGATCTCATTCAATCTTTCTTTCTCAATGGCTTCTTGAGCTGCCTTTTCGTATTCTTCCTTTCGTACATGATCAATTCCAAGAATTGAATATTCAAAGCACACCATACTTCCTTAACATTCATGAGTATGCCTATTTATACCAAGATGTCTTTCGGTAGGTTTTGACATATGTACCCAATGCAGTGTACATCATCCTTTCATTAACAGCTATGCTGACTGTAGGTTCAATAACGTCCCAAAAGCCATAATCTTTCAGAAATCCCTCCATCTTGATTGACCATACTTTGTAGTTCGATTTCATCAACTGTAAGTTCCCGAATCACCATCGTGTCTTTTCTATCTTTCGTTTCTTTTCTAGTTTGCTATCTTCAGTTTGGAATCGATTCTCGAAACCAATCTCCAATAAATAACCAAACAACCCAAAAAAATACTTTCTACAATCAAACCGACCTGCTTATGCGATATAATCGATCCCAAACAACTACAATGATGTAAGACCCTATCTTACTTTACTGAATTTCTATTAAAATTTATAAATTTAAAAATGTAATTTCGAATACACGTCACCTTTTTTTAAAAAACAATGTAATATGTTATCAATGATTTGTTTTGTTATAATCAAAACCAAGTGCGGAAGCTTCGTCTTTGATCGTGTTCAGTTCTTCATATAGCTTGATCTCCCTCCAGTTCTCCAAACATCACCACATAAACCCGAAGGCTTAAAACAATAAAAACAAAATTTTAGTTTTAGGCTCCACCGTAAGCTACGGCTGGCCACCGTAGCTTACGGTCCAGCCTTACGGTCCGGACCTTCTGCCTTACGGCTTCCAGTCCATTACAGCAGCTGCCCACCGTAAGCTACGGTAGACCACCGTAGCGTACGGTGGTGTGCTGCAAATCTTCTCTTGTTTGCTATTTTTAGTTACGAAATTTTCCGTAACTCGCTCAATTCTTCTCCGTACCCGAAACTTGTTTCTAAATAGGTAGAATATATTCTTACATATTTAACCTGAAATCCTTGACCCGGATTCTCATTTCCTATGACATGCATTCCCATTTTGCCCTTTAATCCCTTTTTGGACCAAACTATACATTTATACGCCCCATTTGGTATGCTTTAACATTCCCTTATTACCCGCATAGTTGCCTTAGCAAATACATTGCCCTATTCAACTAGACCTTTATTTATTTATTATTTGACCCGTTTGTTATCTTAGTGTAACCCAATGCTTATTTCTACCAAACCTTATCTATCTTATTATTCCCATAATAAGATATCTATCTACTTCCAATTGTCCGAAATTTGTTTATCTATGTATTTGGTCTAAAATCCTTGTCTCGGATTCTTAATTCTTATGAATTACGTTTTCATTCATAGTTTATGCGTATATTCATTTTGACCTGCTAAGAGATTTAAGCGTATAAACTTAAATCTCACTTCCTCTTATTTTGTTTCTTGTTTTCATACAAAAATATCTATTTACATCCCACCACAACTATACATTGCGATGGACTGGTTATAGAATGCTATATTTTCAATTCTACCATTCGGTTGACATTTTACAAAAAAGACCAATATGAGACACTAAGCCAAAATGGCTTATGCCATTTGCTATTATACTACCGCAAGGGTAAACCTTTTAAAAAAAACTCACTTTTAAACTACCCTCAAGGTCGTTTACTTGTTTTATTACTTGAGAGCATTTTGGTCAACCTAGACCTTTCTTTACGACGGTCTTACAATATCATGTTTTAACCAAAATGTACATTTAACCATAGTCTATATAGAATCATTATGTTCTTGAGAACATAATGTATACGAACTAGAATACTAGATTTACCTTACCTTAGGTAATCTATTGTTCATTCATGACTCTTTTATCTCTTAACGAACCGTAAGTCCTTTTGAGAGTTTGACCATTACTCGTACATGGCTCGAGTCATAGCATTGACCCGTTTAAATACCTTACACTACTAATCATTAATTAATAGCGATGCAAACCAAACGTCATTTCCCTGTGAACACAAAACTCGACAAGCGTTAGATATTATTGTCAAATGGTGATGACCACACCATTTGACCCATTTGGTCTAAATGACCATTTTATCATTACGAGATGGTATTTATTTACCATCTCATCATTTATCCGTTTCAGTTTACTCATCATGATCATATTACTTAATTCTTTTAACCTATTACAATTTACGCCATAGAATGTCCTTATTTTAGAGTTTAATATTTATTCATCAAACTCGTGACCGAATTACCATATTACCCCTTCTTACTCCTTATGGCTTACACTATAAGGTAACCTTTCAAAATTCCTTGTTTATTTGTCAACACATGACGATATTACTATTTTCCCCTTTTATCATCAAATATGTTCAACACAATATTTTGCTTATTCTGACCCGTATCAATACACGTCGGAACCTTGTATTTCGAAATCTTGTTCCGAATACCAAATCACTTATTCATTTTAAATACATAAGTACATTTACTATTTTAAGGATGTAAGCTTTACTTACCTTGAGATCCAACTATGCCCTTTGTCCGCGTACTTGTTCCGTTTGACCCGCTTCTTAACAAGCCTCCACCTAGCTTGTCAAGCGTCAAACTATCATTCATCATTCGTAAGATGGTTAGGTAAGTCATCATCTAACACGACTATTCCACTTTACAGATTTTATATCAGATTTATCATTCGATTTTAATATAGGTCAGTTCGACTTTTAAAACTCAACTGCCTATTTACTCATACTAACCTACGAACAAGTTTAACAACTCATTTACGCATTTTGTTAATTACCCGGTAAACACTATTCTTAGGCCACCAATTGAGTTTCTACAATCATATGCTAATTTATTAGTCTTATGCAAGAACGTGGGATTGTTTCATCACTATGAAACAACCCATTACATCTTATATATGGAATTGACCCAAACATTAAACTTAGCCAAATACTTTAAACATTCACATTCACATGATGATTTTAAGCATCTATTAACATGTGTTTAACATAAATCTCATATTATCATCAAAACCCATTTCAAGTCATGTATGAACATCTATTCGAACCTCTAATTTGTTCAGATATCTCACACATACATACAAGTATGATAATCATAAACACTTATATATCATCAATTTCATTATGTAATCAAAACCTACTTTATAATCTACTTGTTAATCACTAACAAGTAATCTTACATCAAAATGTGCATAATTTCTTTAAGTTTAACGAAATCAATCATACACATACACTTAATTTCATCTTTGGATCATAATCCAACTATCTAATTGCAAGTACTCTACTTGTCTCAAATTATAACTTTAACCAATCTAAGTTTTTAGACATACCTTATGATCCCCTAATCGAGGTGATCAATAATTTATGTTCATGCACTGATTTGGGTCTCGAATTGTTCTTCAATTTGATGGATTAATCTTGAACTAGGGCTTCCCCTTGTTCTCCAGTCGTAGAACACACACACATACACATTCACTATGCGTTTTGTGTTTTAAATTTTTTATATTTATAATACAAGTTCCCTTTTTGGCAGCTTTGGTCCCTCAAGTTTAGTTTTGATTATGAATGAGATTACAACTCATTGTTTGGTTACTTGTATACATGTTTTTAACTAGGTTTATTAGTTCCTAGTCAATTTGTTTATAATTTAACTTTCACCGCTAACGGTCTTTTACCCACTCTTCAATATTTACGTGGTTTGATTTACAAACCCGTTTTTGGGGTGTTACAAATCTACCCCCCTTAAAGAGGTTTCGTCCCTGAAACCTTTCTTACATAGTTTCCTTGGGTTCAACCCGATGGACTTGGTTTCGTTTTCACCCAAGCGTTGATCATATTATAATTATGCTAAATGTCTTACCTGGGAGGTATAGAAGTGCCTTTTAGGCTCCAAGGTGCATGCGCTCTTCATGTGTAAGGCCTCATGTATCGTTACTTTCATCTTGTATCTCTTTTTCTTTACTCGATTGAGTTGCCATTTGCCCACTCGGACACATGTATCTGTCAAACTACTTATTCCACGCAAATCTTATACTGATAAGTGCATTCAACGAGTTTTACATTTAATTTTGATCTTAACCGATCTTGTCGGTTAGACTTATTAGTCACCGGTTGCCTTATATTTCATAATTTAGGTATACTCATATTGCCTTCGCAAGGCTTTTACAAACTTTCGAGACCCTAGTCTCATAGCTCGTGTTACAAGGTAATCATATATCATGTTATACATATATATTTCGGCCGTGATTGCATCACGTCGTGTTAAATAATTTTTTTTATCTCTTTTTTTCGAAAATTTACTTTTCGATTTCATCGTCTCACACCTAAGGGTGTCAAGACCTGTTCCCTTTGATATTAATCATTTTCTAATTTTTCTCATTCTATTTATATTTGTTTAAAACGTTATTTCTAACTAAAACTAAATTTTAGTTTAATGTTTTCTCTTCAACTCATGTCAATTACTCGCATCAAGTAATTCGTAACCAAAGATTCTTTTTTTTACTATTCTTATACCCTTAAACCCTTTTATTTAGCCTTATAGGCTATTTCCTTAGGCTCTCACCCCTTTCTTTATTGTTACTTAGCGCCTTTAGGTGAGGTCTTTAATGCTTAATTCCACTTGATTCGTGATCCCAAGGTCATTTTGACCTTGTAGACTATTACGCTATTTACAACCGAAGGTTGTGGTGATCTTTTAGATCATCCCTTTACCTGTGTCATTTCGTAAATATATTGGTGTCAATGCACCTCCTTTGTATTTAAAAGGAAAATCATTTATATTGTCCCTTCTTTATCTGCCAATTCATGGCTCCCTCTTGCCACGAAGGGTAATTTATTTGACTTTAATTATGGCCCTTAGACCATGTTTGATTCGATTTGTTAACAAATTTTATTTTCTATGATTCCGCGAGTCTTTTACGAATCACATTCGCTCGTCGGATCTATTAGTCGTTTAATAATCACTTGCGTCTAAGCCTAGCGCAAGATCAAATAGTGTTGACCACTCGTCACCACCGAGTCATAGTTACCATCTTTAGTAGCAACCACAACATTTTGCCCCAAACATTTATTCAAATCAGACATTATCTGTCGATAACCGCGCGCGCCTGTGCGATCGTAGTTCATGGCTAGATCATATTTTTGTTCGGGCATCTCTTCCGACTCTATGACTCCATATATCATTTATGCATCGGTTTGTCACACCTTTACCGTTACCCGGTTTAAGCCTATATCGCTTTACAACTCGTTACTCGAGTTCTTTATCTTAATGTTTTTAACGCCCCCGTTATTCACTTTGCGTTATCATTTATATTCATTCACGACCCATTTTATGGGTTCATTTTTATTTCACGCTCCCATTATTCGGTTTGCGTCTACAACATATTACTCACCGTTCCATTACCCGGGCTTATTATTCTTTTGCTCTAACACTCCCGTTACCCGGTTTGCGTTTACTTTTAAATTCAATCATTATACTTCCTTTGACTTGTTTGGCTTGCTCGCGTGAAATCCATCACTTATGAGCGATCGAATCTAGTTCTTTATTTAGCCCGTTTGATTTGTTCTTGTGAGATTCATCACTTTGAACAATCAAACTTTATTCTTTATCTAACCTGTTTGACTTGTTCACGTGAAATCCATCACCTATGAACAATCAAACTTGATTCTTTATTTCACCCATTTGACTTGCTCTAGTGAAATCCATCACTTATGAACAATCAAACTTTATTCTCTATTTGACCCGTTTGACTTGTTCATGTGAAATCCATCACTTATGAAGAGTCAAACTTTATTCTCTATTTGACCCGTTTGACTTGTTCATGTGAAATCCATCACTTATGAACAGTCAAACTTTATTCCTTATCGGACCATCCTTAATGGCCTCACAAACCATGAATGATGATTACGATCATCATTTCTTTCCTTTCCCTTTTTATCTTTTCTACGATCACAGTCAACGACTTTGATCATTTTCCGTGTGGGCACTACCTCCGTTTCTATGACCTCGCGGGTCGTTTATACTTTGGTTTTACGTGCCCTTTGGTCAACCATGGTTCTTTCGTCCATAATGACTTATCCCATGAATTTCCTTGGGTCATTTATTTCTATGTGCGCCTATTACCATTTTTATGGTTCCCACGAAAACCATTTATACGAGTACGCCTGTAAGATTCTTGACCCCAAAGATCTTTTAACTCTTCCCTTTCACCTCGTTTTTACTACATGGGAAGTAATGTGATAGTTATAATAAGGTCATGCGTACCATGCATATCCGATGTAAGTAAATTCCCAGTTAATGTCCATATTTCAGATTTTATTTGGTAAAACCTTGTTTAATTGTTTAGTTAACAATTATTAGATTTTACCTTTTTCTTCTCGAATATATAGAATGTTTAACTTTTTATAAGGCTTTTATGTAATCACATTTACCCATGTGATCATTAATTTTCCTCTATAGGATCTTATTAAAAATTTCTACTTGGATGGTCGATCCCATTCAAGTTTCTAAATCTGTATGCTTTCATTGTTTTGTTATTCATAATTGTGAACGTGTAATTTCCACCCAATTTCCCTTGGAAACATTATTCTGGAAGGGTATCCCATTTGGATTTCCCAATCCTTAAATTTTGTATGCAACTTTTATTCGTTACTCGTCTATCACATACTACTATTCGTGCAATAATTTAAAATGTGCACCTGGGTGATATTTGCCTCATGGGCTTTCATTGTCTTTCACCTTTATTCCGTATCCATATTTAATTTAGGTCCTTGGTGAGCATGTCCTACTTATCATACTTCGAACCATTTCTTCATCATATCAGTACATCCTTAGACTCCCGTCATCTTCAGATGCGAGTGTCCTTCAACTTGAAACTTCTTATAAAACGTTAGTAGCGTTGACATTAATAGGCACTCGTATTATAATACAAGGCTTTCTACGATACGTGTTACACGCGTAATTTATTAACTATACCAATCTTTTACCAACTTAATTGGGTTAACGTGCCTTTGCACTATAACCTTATGTGTTGTCTATAACACTTTAACATTCTAGACCCTTAATAGTCATACCGAACACATTTGATCATTAACCTAGAGCTCTGATTACCAACTTGTAAGACCCTATCTTACTTTACTGGATTTCTATTAAAATTTATAAATTTAAAAATGTACTTTCGAATAAACGTCACCTTTTTTTAAAACAATTTAATATGTTATCAATGATTTGTTTTGTTATAATCAAGACCAAGTGCGGAAGCTTTGTCTTTGATCGTGTTCGGTTCTTCATATAGCTTGATCTCCCTTCAGTACTCCAAACATCACCTAAATTTCATATTTTATGATATACGTTAGTTATAACAAATTATAACATAACCGAATAAACCCGAAGGCTTAAAACAATAAAAAAAATTGTTTTAGGCTCCACCGTAAGCTACGGCTGGCCACCATAGCTTACGGTCCAGCCTTACGGTCCGGACCTTCTGCCTTACGGTCCAGACTTCCAGTCCATTACAGCAGCTGCCCACCGTAGCCTACGGTGGTGTGCTGCAAATCTTCTCTTGTTTTCTATTTTAGTTACGATATTTTCTGTAACTCGCTCAATTCTTCTCCGTTTTACCCGAAACTTGTTTCTAAATATCCGTAGAATATTTTCTTACATATTTAACCTGAAATCCTTGACCCTGATTCTCATTTCCTTTGACTTATGCATTTATTTCCGATTTATACTCATACTTTCCGATTTTGCCCATTTTGCCCTTTAATCCCTTTTTGGACCAAACTATACATTTATACGCCCCATTTGGTATGCTTTAACATTCCCTTATTACCCGCATAGTTGCCTTAGCAAATACATTGCCCTATTCAACTAGACCTTTATTTATATATTATTTGACCCGTTTGGTTATCTTAGTGTAACCCAACGCTTATTTCAACCAAACCATATCTATCTTATTATTCCCATAATAAGATATCTATCTACTTCCAATTGTCCGAAATTTGTTTATCTATGTATTTAGTCTGAAATCCTTGTCTCGGATTCTTAATTCTTATGAATTACGTATTCATTCATAGTTTATGCGTATATTCATTTTGACCTGCTAAGAGATTTAAGCGTATAAACTTAAATCTCACTTCCTCTTATTTTGTTTCTTGTTTTCATACAAAAATATCTATTTACATCCCACCACAACTATACATTGCGATGGACTGGTTATAGAATGCTATATTTTCAATTCTACCATTCGGTTGACATTTTACAAAAAAGACCAATATGGGACACTAAGCCAAAATGGCTTATGCCATTTGCTATTATACTACCGCAAGGGTAAACCTTTTAAAAAAAAACTCATTTTTAAACTACCATCAAGGTCGTTTACTTGTTTTATTACTTGAGGGCATTTTGATCAACCTAGACCTTTCTTTACGACGGTCTTACAATATCATGTTTTAACCAAAATGTACATTTAACCATAGTCTATATAGAATCATTATGTTCTTGAGAACATAATGTATACGAACTAGAATACTAGATTTACCTTACCTTAGGTAATCTATTGTTCATTCATGACTCTTTTATCTCTTAACGAACCGTAAGTCCTTTTGAGAGTTTGACCATTACACGTACCTGGCTCGAGTCATAGCATTGACCCGTTTAAGTACCTTACACTACTAATCATTAAATAATAGCGACGCAAACCAAACGCCATTTCCCTGTGAACACAAAACTCGACAAGAGTTCATTAGATATTATTGTCAAATGGTGATGACCACACCATTTGACCCATTTGGTCTAAATGACCATTTTATCATTACGAGATGGTATTTATTTACCATCTCATCATTTATCCGTTTCAGTTTACTCATCATGATCATATTACTTAATTCTTTTAACCTATTACAATTTATGCCATAGAATGTCCTTATTTTAGAGTTTGATATTTATTCATCAAACTCGTGACCGAATTACCATATTACCCCTTCTTACTCCTTATGGTTTACACTATAAGGTAACCTTTCAAAATTCCTTGTTTATTTGTCAATACATGACGATATTACTATTTCCCCCTTTTTATCATCAAATATGGTTTAATACCATATTTTGCTTATTCTGACCCGTATCAATACACGTCGGAACCTTGTATTTCGAAATCTTGTTCCGAATACCAAATCAGTTATTCATTTTTAAAAACATAAGTACATTTACTATTTTAAGGATGTAAGCTTTACTTACCTTGAGATCTAATTATGCCCTTTGTCCGCGTACTTGTTCCGTTTGACCCGCTTCTTCACAAGCCTCCACCTAGCTTTTCAAGCATCAAACTATCATTCATCATTCGTAAGATGGTTAGATTAGTCATCATCTAACACGACTATTCCACCTTACAGATTTTATATCAGATTTATCATTCGATTTTAACATAGGTCAGTTTGACTTTTAAAACTCAATTGCCTATTTACTCATACTAACCTACGAACAAGTTTAACAACTCATTTACGCATTTTGTTAATCACCGGTAAACACTATTCTTAGGCCACGAATTGAGTTATGTTTTCCAAAACAAGTTCACATGATTGCTACTATCAATTAACATAGTTTCTACAATCATATGCTAATTTATTAGTCTTATGTAGAACATGGGATTGTTTCATCACTATGAAACAACCCATTACATCTTATATATGGAACTTACCCAAACATTAAACTTAGCCAAATACTTTAAGCATTCACATTCACATGATGATTTTAAGCATCTATTAACATGTGTTTAACATAAATCTCATCTTATCATCAAAACCCATTTCAAGTCATATATGAAGATCTATTCGAACCTCTAATTTGTTCAGATATCTCATACATACGTACAAGTATGATGATCATAAACACTTATATATCATCAATTTCATCATGTAATCAAAACCTACTTTATAATCTACTTGTTAATCACTAACAAGTAATCTTACATCAAATTGTGCATAATTTCTTTAAGTTTAACGAAATCAATCATACACATACACTTAATTTCATCTTTGGATCATAATCCAACTATCTAATTGCAAGTACTCTACTTGTCTCAAATTATAACTTTCACCAATCTAAGTTTTTAGACATACCTTATGATCCCCTAATCGAGGTGATCAATAATTTATGTTCATGCACTGATTTGGGTCTCGTATTGATCTTCAATTTAATGGATTAAGCTTGAACTAGGGTTTCCCCTTGTTCTCCAGCCGTAGAACACACACACATACACATTCACTATGTGTTTTGTGTTTTTAATTTTTGATATTTATAATACAAGTTCCTTTTTTTGGCAGCTTTGGTCCCTCAAGTTTAGTTTTGATTACGAATGAGATTACAACTCATTGTTTGGTTACTTGTATACATGTTTTTAACTAGGTTTATTAGTTCCTAGTCAATTTGTTTATAATTTAACTTTCACCGCTAACGGTCTTTTACCCACTCTTCAATATTTACGTGGTTTGATTACCAAACCCGTTTTTGGGATGTTACAAATGATCAGCAAACTTTATGTCTGGTCTTGCGATCACCCATGCTTAGATGCAACACAACAATCAAATTGTCTTCTTGCAAACAGAAGCTTGCTGCGGAAACCTTCTTCTTGGCCCTAGCACTTGAACTCGATCAACGACTAGGATTATAGCAATAGTTCCTGACATGTTCAATGGTAGTCAAAACTGCTTTGGCAACAAATAGACAGTGGTGGCTATACGTATTAATCCTTGGCCCGTCAGACCGTCACCAATTTATAAGGAAACCCACCGCTTGAAGCCCATTGTGGTAGGACCAATGCCTCACGCATGACGGGACTCCAGGCGATGACCTCCCCTAGAGAAATTCATCCAGATAAGAGTTTCCGTATTCGTTTTTTATGGTTTTCTCGACATGGCATATTTTAGTAATATAGTATAACATTTTATAATCTCGAATATTGCAATTCAAAATATAGTTGACGTGATGGTATATATGCTATAACAAGTGCCGGTACATGAGCAACAACAAGTTACGAAATCGAACTGATACCGGCCAAACAACATTGATGTCGGTGTCGATATTCGTTTTTTTTTGTCTTCGAACGATGTAAAACACAGTAACAACAAGTTGACATGGTATATGTTCCTATTTAGTTTATGTTCGGTCATCTGTTGATCCTCCAAGACCTTATTTTCATTTGCAATATTCACTTTATGGTTATAAAGCATGCGAGATTAGAAGTTACACTTTTCTAAGAAACATAACAATAATAATTGTGCATTTTCATCCTTGAAGCCAGCTAACAGGATTCTGGAGGTACTAGAGACAGATATTGATCGGGCGTGGGGTCATTAATTATAGTATCTTGTCTCTATTTCACACTCATTTTCCTTCCCTAAATAATATAGTAGTACTTATTTTTCCTCCAAGATAATGCAAAAAGCTTGTATATTGCAAAAATAAAAAAAAATGTGTGTAATTACAAGATTGAAAAAAAAAAGTGGTTGTGATTACCTATTGGATTGTTTACAACAAGCTAAAAGTGCATGGACGCCATCATTTTATCTAAAAGCTACAAATTGAAACAAGACACGCACAAACTTCGGATGTTTACCTTTAAAAGACGTGGGGCCAACATCTTATGTAGCCTTGAAAGCTGCTCTTCATGATTGATTGATATCCTTGAACTATTCTTAAAACTCCTCTAAATTTGCAAATTGCAAACAAAACTGAAGATCCTTCCAATTTTGCAAATAAAGTTTATTAATTAATTTCCACATAAAACCAAACCATAAAACAAATCAATAATAATTACTTTACAATTCGATTCCAATGCTTAAATGTGCATAAAGAGTCCTAACAAAAAACACTAAAACAATAAACCTAATATTAGATCACTCAAATTAATCAAACAAACAACAGAACTAATCAACAAATAAATATAATGATTCAAACAGACTAATTGTAATACCCATAATGATCTAATAAAATCCCAATTTCCCAAATAAAAAACCCTAACAATTAGGGGGAAATCAAACAAACCTTATGAAAAATTAGGTTAACAACATGATGACCAACAAGTTCTTGAACTCATTGAGAGTGAAGAAGCAGGAGGTGGAGAAACTTGAACGCAAAAACCCTATATCTGTTAGTAAACAAATGACGAACATAAATATTTTGAAATCAAATACTAAGAAACACGAAAACTGATTGCTACCTGGATGCTAAATACTTCAATTGGATCCTTGGAGATAGCAGCAGGAAGGAGTGGAAATTAGGGTTTCGCTATGGGTTTTCTTTTTGAGAATTAGCATAAAACGATTTGGTTTACCTTGAATTGTTTGGAGTGCAGTTTCTTAAATTAGTGAATCGGCAAGAAGGAGCATTGTGGTTAGGGTTTGATTAGCGTACCCACAATGATCTAATAAAAACTAAATTTCCCAAATCAAAAACCCTAACAATTAGGGGGAAATTCAAACAATCCTTATAAAAATTTAGGTTAACAACATGATGACCAGCAAGTTCTTGAACCCAATTGAGAGTGAGAAGTAGGAGGCGGAGAAACTTGAACGCTAAAATCCTAGATCTGTTAGTAAGCAAATGACAAACATAAATATTTCGAAATTAAATACTAAGAAACACGAAAACTGATTGCTACATGTATGCTAAACACTTCAATTGGATCCTTGGAGATGGCATCAGGAGGGAGTGAAAATTAGGGTTTCGCTATAGGTTTTTTGATTGAGAATTAGTATAAAACGATTTGGTTTACCTTCAATTGTTTGGATTGCAATTTTTTGAATGAGTGAATCAGCAAGAAGGAACGTTGTGGTTAGGATTTGATTAGCGATGTTGAATTAAGAAAAGAATGAGTAATGTAAATGTTAATAACGGGTTTCGATATCTATTAACAAAATAATTTGTCCTTAATCAGGGTATCTTTCCAAATAAAAATGAAGTATAAATGGTAACTCCTATCTTGGCAAGAAATTTATTTGACAAAGGAATACGTCTTTGGGCGGGAAAATAAAGTTGAGATTGAACTAGAAGCTGACATGTCTGAAAAGTTACTCATTTATTATATATAATAGATAATAGATTGAAACTTATAAATACTGCTCTACCCTATAAGATATATACAATTGGCAAGATGTAATTGAAGGGATTATTAGTTTTTTTTAATATTTCATCTATTATTTTGTTTTGATTTTTTTCTAATAATTTGAGTTAGTTAATATTATAAAAAAAATCTAAATACAAAGTTATGCTTAATAGTTTTTCAATATTTCGATATACAAGTAATTTAAAATGGAAGTTGTATTTAAGATAAAGTACCTTTTGGTGTCGTAAACCATTCCATGTATGAGAATCATACGGATACTGTATTAATAACGACAAACAACATTAGTACTTGTGTTTATTTTTATAATTTCGGGTTTTGATAATGTTTCAATTATCAATGTTTTTTTGGAACAACGACTTTCTTGTGTTAGGACACCGCACTCCCCAAATTGGAGAGCCTCGTTGCCTCACCTTGGCCAAACTATATTGTCTTAATCAGGCCCACGCTAGTTTCAGAGTTCGGCTTAGGCGTTCCTCCGGAATACCATGCCGCTGACTTCCACTTGACATACGTTGTGCCACCACAAGAGCTAAACACTCTCTGATGTAACACACAGTGGGACGAAAACCCAGATGGGCTCAGGATAAAACATAGCATCTCTATCCATCATTGTCTAATCCATCAAAGTGACACAAGTAGGGATTGAACTTGGGTCTCTATTGGAGAACCTAAGCCTCCCTACCACTAGTCCATAAGTGGTGAATTTATTTCATTTATCAATTAGTTTAGTTTTTCTTTAATAACTTATTTCGTTAACTTAAAAAATATCCAAGTACACGATTATGTTTAATTTTTTTGTCAACATTCGGAGATTACGAGTTCTATTAAAAATGAACTTGTATTCATAATAAATATCTTTGACATACACAAACTAATATAGTCTGAATAATATCGGTATTAGTACTAGTATTCATTTTTATGGTATTTGGGTTCGATTTTTGGTATATTCTTGTAACTTTGCACCAGTGGTAAATAAAGTATCTTTTACAGATGCGAAGTGACAGTCTAAACAATATTGGTATTGATACAAGTAAGGTTTCGATTTTTGGTATTTTCTTGTAACTTTGCAATAGTGGTTTTCTGGTTTACGATCTTAATAGTAGTTGGTTTGAGTATTTTTCAAGTACACCAAACCGATATTGTGCCCCCATAATTGATAGTGTGTGTTTTGTGATTTTACTCATTTTCTATTTTCTATCGGATAATTTTTTTTTGAAATACTATTGAAGATGATTTGTATTTAAAATAAAATAAAATACTTTTTAGTAGCGTAATTAAATGTTTTAAAAATCGGTATTTTAATCGTATCGAGTTAGACTCAGAAATGATTCAGCCGGTTGAACTGGGTTGTACCAGGCAGTTCAACCATGTTGATTAATTATCTATAAATCTAATATAATTTCAACTCAATAAATAATTGAAAACTACGTCATTCCATAATAAAAAGTTCCAAAAGTTAATTCATAATCAAAAAATTATCCAAAAGTTCATGATTAAATACCCATTATATAGAAATTAGCAAACACTATAATAATTAACAACATGAATAATTGAACAAAAATCAAAAGAAGGTACACCTGGATAAACGGTTGAAGAACTTAATTTGAAAACCCAATGATTTTCTATCTTTGAGTGAGGAAGAAGTTTGATCGATGTGGATTGTTAACTGTGGGCGCTAAGTTTTACACTTTAACTAAGAAGGTAAATAGTCTCCTTTTTTAGCCACCTAAAAATTAAAAGTTTAAAATTTTGACCTTTGGCCCGGTATGAACTGGTACCAGTATACCAGTTTAAACTGATATAACCTAATTAACCGGCGGTATAACTTATTTGCCGTTTATTTAGTTTATCGGTATGATTCATAGCGGCCAAACATCCTGTATCTGTAACCGGTTCAATCGGTTTTTAAAACATTCGCGTAATGTATATGGAGTACAGATATCTATCAAACAATATTTATCAAACCATACCAGTAGTAGCACTGGTAAATCTGTGACACTAATGATTTACGAATTTGATTACGCCATGCCTATAATTATATTGTCCACCTCTTTAGAAATAGCTCCAGAGACTAGTGACGAGGATAATAATTTGTAGGACTATTATTTTAAAGAAAATGATGTACAAGGAAAGAGTGTGTGCCATGAATGTTGTGTGTATTACTTTCCATATTATTTAATCACGACATTGAAAATTTTTTCCACTTACGTAAACTTCTCCACTGTCACATTTGGTTTCAAAATCTCATTTATTAACTTGTTTATCCTCAATACTCCACCATGGGTACACAATTGATGTTATACATACTTAATTTGTTTCATGGACTTCATGTATTTCCCCATAAATGCTAATATCTTTTGTCAACTCTAACGTTATGGCTTCAACTTTTATATCTTCATGTGGCTTATCTTTGTCAGTATTAGATTATGAGTTTCAACCATGGAGTTATTTCAAGTTATCCTCGAAATGTACAAGTTCATCGTCAAGCGAGAAGTCCTTATATTGGATTAACTTTTGATGTTAACAAGAGATTAATAGCTCATGTTAAATACTACCCTTATATTGCTTCGTATATTTTGATCATTAGTAGAAAGTTAATTAAGCCTAGATTGTTTGAAAGCTATAGCAATCATTAGTAGCTAGGGATGTTCAATGAACCCTAAATTGGGTTATTTAAATTTTCATTTATTGAAACTGAATTCAAGCTATTTAAATTCAAGCTAGTTGAAATTCAAATTGATTTGAATTTAGATTAAATTCAAAAATCGAATTTAATCTAAATTCGATATATGATTCAACTTGAATTTGGTTTGAACTCTAGTTGTTTTAAATCTAATTAAAAAAAATATGATAAAGCAATTTAAAAATATCATATGATTAAAATTTTATTTATAACTAAAATAAAATAATATAAAGTTCAAAACCCAATCCAATCATAAGTCACAAATACTAATCCAGTGATAATTCAATTCGAAATTTCAAAACCGAATTCGACTACTGAATACCTTATAACTAGCAAATTGTTGTAATGCTCTTTTTACTTAGAATGTATTGTGTTAAAAATTATACATCTAAGAGATTGTTATTTTGTTGATATGTGTAACCCTTTTTGGGAACTATAAAGAATTATAGATATTACATAAAACACTAAAGACATTTAGACAACAGTAAGAATTGATTCCAGGCGATCAAACTGTTTAACTAATATTATTATGCATAAGTAAATTTGTTGATAAGTAAGACCTAAACCACCGTAACCTCGAAAAGATACATGAGCACCCTTAACATCATTATTTTCTTCTAATTAAAGTCTTGGGTTTAAAATGGGTTTAAATTTTAAACCCACGACTTTAATGATCTAAAACTTTTAACATTTATTTTAAACGCTTGATGGTGCGATTTCATATTCATCGCTGTAGAAGTTCCACGCTGCGATTGTATCATCATATGAATATTAGAAAATGTGGCCATGAAACATTTCCTGATCAGATTTTCTGAGATCCAAGTCTGCCAATGGGTAAAGTTCTCTCCAAAAACATTGAAGATCTTCAACTGTTCCTGGTGAACAGACATCCGCTATAAATTCGACTTGGTGTTCGTTCAAAGTAGGAGTTCCACTAGATGTCGAACTATCATCTCCGGATGTCCATGAGAAGTGGAAGTCGCTGATGCCGTTTGCATTATTTACATCCTCTTTTGTTTTCTCAACGTTATGAGATGCAAAACATGGTGACTTGTTCTTGTCCTTTTGCTTTGATCCTTTGATCACAGGGTTGCTTGTAGCACGTTTCTTTAAATTTGTGTGCCAGTAATTTTTAATTTCGTCGTCACTTCTTCCGGGAAGTTCCCTTGCAATTGCAGACCATCTATGAAAAAAATAACACAACCGTAAACATATATCTATGGGTACAAGTGTACAACAGTCAACATGGATCAAACATTAATAGTACTTCTATATAAAAACCTCATTTATGCCAAAAAATAGATCTGGCATAGCAAGAAAGATTCCTAGAGTATGAAGAACAGGTAATATTACTTCAAACATTCATATTACTTCTATATAGAGGTGCATAAATCGGGTTAGGGTTTGAACCCAAACCAGGTTCTAATCGCTTTGGAGTGAAGCTTTATAAAGTTGAACCGGGTTGAGAGTGAAACCGGGTTGAGTTCAATCCGGTTGATGGTTTGTGAAGCGCAACCCTATGAAACCAGTTCGGGTTCAATTGAGACCTGGTTGAGCTCTCAAACCGGATTCAACCCTATTTAATAAGAATAAACCTCTTAACAAAATATAATAAACATAAATAATAAAAGGTTCACACTCTATATATATTTTTTTAATATTATAAGTAAGTGAAACATAATATCATTAAACATTTGGAATACTGCAATTTCATTAATAGGATTTAGGTGGGAGAAGAAGAATAGAATTAGTGTCGTAGAAAGGTAGAATACTAAGATATGGTTCATTTTTCAAAAAAAAATCACAATATTTTATAAACAAATGACAAGTAAGATATATAGTTGTAGTTGATGTCAACTGTCATAAAAAAATACAATTATAAAATTGTATTTGATGTCAACTGTCATAAAAAATGACAAGCAAATTACTTTTTACAATCAGTAATTATCGCTTATAACCTAACATAGATGTATGTTGTGCGGATTCATTCAATAGGTTTCAAACCGGTTTGGCAAACCAGGTTATGTCGTGCGGGTTACAAACTGTCAGGTTGAAACCGGTGTGGCTGAAAAAAGTCCAAACCGAGTACTACCCTACGGGTTTAAAATGTTCCAAACCAGGTTGGCTATAAATCGAGTTCAACCCACGTTCGTGTTAGGTAAGGTTGTCGGGTTCGGTTTCTAACCCGGTTTAGGGTTGCACCTCTAGAATTTCTATATAAAAACTTCATTTGTTAATCAACTGTATAGAGGGATTATACAATGAAAAAATTTATTATACTTATTCCCTAGGATTGAATGAAAATGGAGTATGCTTTGTTCTTCTTCTTCTTCAGAGAAGCACCCTTTCTTTAGGTCTGGCTTCAAATAGTTCATCCATCGGAGCCTGCAACTCTTCCCCTTCTTAACAGGCCTACAAAGGACAAAGAGAACAATCATAAAATAGCTCTAGAAAAAGCTTTGGACTCTCTATTTCTCTTTAAATTTGATATCAACTTTACGTGTGATATGAAAAATCAAACACCAAAAACAGGTTCAATAATGTTTACCAGCATATTTGGGCATATGAGACCAATTCCATATGCCATATCTATTGATATATGCAATCAACATACGATCTTCTTCAAGGCTCCATGCACCTTTCTTCAAGCTTGTCTTCATCTCCCCTTTTTGAGTCCTCTCACTATAATATGTATAGATATATATTCATAGTCTTATTTGTTATCAAGTAGTATTAAGTGACTCAGGAGAACGAGATGCCAACTTATATAGTGCTTACCTTTCAAGGGTAAAAAAATGGGGCTGGGCCTTTTTTCTAAATTCGTTAGTCAAACGTACGATGTTTCTGTAAAACACTATTTGATTATATCCATGTGGTTATTTGTTTATAAAATCCACACGCCATAACAATTCTTTTCTTAGTCTTCCGAAACCACAAACTTTTTAATTAGTTATAGAATTTATAGTTTGGAATGCTACTCGATAACTCTTTGAATCGTGTATGATTGTTTTCCTATTAAAGTGGTAGTCTCGAAATTTGAATACTATAATTATGTTTTCTTTTGTGAAATGGATCAGAAACTTTGCTTTTACGTTTATTAAATTTGGTAAAAACTTAAATTAACTGATGTGTTCAAAATTTTTTGACATGTCCGCACTAATTTTGTTTAAAACAAAGTTGTATTCAAAGTAAACTCTTTTTTTCGTAAGTGATTGCGGTTGTCGCTATTGTGTATCGGTATCGTGATGAGACAACATCGGTATCGCTAGCGGGTGTCATCGGAACTGGTACAACTATTTGTTTTTATGATTTTCGGTACAAGTAAAAGATGTATCGGTATCCTTTTAGGCATGTGATCACGACTTAATTTGTTTTTATATTTTTGTATCAATGTAAATAAATGTCGAGGTCGTTTTAGTATATCACGATTTTATTTTTTAAATCAAATTAAAGCACATATTAATATCTTTTTGAGCATTTCATATGACTTTTTTAGGGTAGGGTTCTAAAGTGAACACTAATTTATTTGTGAACTAAGTGAACAATCATGACTACTTGAAACAGTCATAACTAGATAATCACATAATTTTTATAAATATTTTATATTCATTATAAAAAAAAACAAAGACAACTGTTTAAAACTTTTAAAAGCTACATAAACAACTTAACATTTTCGTCCAAGTACAAAAACAAAAGTAACAACGGAAGCATTAAATCTCAAAGATGTTCGGTCCTTCATCTTAGCTTGATCTTCACCCACGTTTGCTCTCATAATCACCTTGATTAACTAAAATTTCATTTTTATTATTTGCTAGCACTATATTAAATGAATATATTCATTATAACTAAAATCATAAAAGAAAATTTAAATAAATAAATAAATAAAATATTAGTAAGTCTGACAGCGCGTCGACGACAGCTACTTGTCGCGTCGGCGACGCTGCTTCTTTTGTGTCATCGGAGCCAAACTACCGTAGACAGTAGCTTAGTGCGTCGGACACCATGGTTGCGTCGGCGACGGACTTACATGACGTCGGCGACGGCTGCCGCTGCAGCAGAAAAGCTACAGAGATGTTTTCTTATCCGTTTAACCCGTTTTAAGTTCGATACATCGAAACAAGGCTCGGTACTTGCAGAAAAAGTCCGTAAAATAGTATTTTCTCTGTTTTTCAAATCTATAGTACCTTACTGTAAGTATTTATACTATTTGATTTCAAATTTTTAATTTCTAAAAAAAATTTGACCCGTTGACACGTTTGGCAAATAAACTCGTTAAACCATATCCCTTGAGAAAATGCATCATTTCTATGATTTTACCTATTTCCCAACCCCTTGACTTACAAGCTATTTTTCCATTTGTAACATCCGTCAAAAAACCGGATTTACCAAACCCGCTCCGTTTATTAACCGAACAATCAGTTAAAAATTTCGTTGCGTATTTAATGCCCAAATTAATTTTAAACGATACATAATTAATAAGTATATTGGAATATATAATTTATATTTGAAAAAGTATTTAAAATAAGAAAATAAAAATAAAAGGCTGCTGCCGGGTTTCGAACCCGGGTCAGCCCAAATCAACAAACGCCTTAACTTCCAACCATTCAACCACTGCGCCACTTGTGTTTCTTGTTCATTATTAGAAACAATTAATACATAACATAAATCTCGAATTCAAAACCGACGCGCCCAATCGCAGTCGTCGGAAATCCCGACGATTTCGCCGAGATTGGAGGGTTTCTTCTGTTTTAACCGAAGCCTTAACTATTACATCGGTTATAACCGACGTCTGAACCCGCGACGCAAGTCATAACCGCCGGAAAACTTATTGACCGACGAATCAAGACGGAAAACGGACTAAATTCGTCGATGTCCTGCCCTATAAATACCCCCTCTAACCTCTGTTAGCTTTTTCGCTCACAATCACACTCTTTCCCGACGTAAATTCACTCGCCGGAGAATTTCTGCAACTCGCCGGAAAACCGAGCCTTTCACCTCTGAGCCTTACTGAACACCCAGAGCTCATACCGAAGCCACCCACACTCATCTCAAACTCCCTGAAGACCCTCTGCCGCAAGACACACGTCGCCGGAATAACCTGCTGACATCGGAGCTTCGCCGGAGAAACAGAGGAGCCACTGTTCGGTATACCTTACACTTAGTCTCTCGTTCTTTTTATTTATCGCACCTGTAATTAATCACAAGATACTAAAGAACTTGATTAAATCTTCGAACCAGTCGGACTTCCGTTTCTGGTTAAGTTTAACGAAGAAGACGGAGTTATCAGTTGTGTATATGTTTAATTAAAATCAAGATATATCCCGGGTTAGACACACAGTCCAGCGGTGGACTGTGTGCAAATAAAACACGCTTACGTCCCGAGTTCGATTCTTGTCCCACGCACACTCGCCTTAATAAAAATGTTCGTTTTTTAACCAAATCGGATTCACTGCAATAGATGTTAAGTTTAATAAAAACCGGAATAATAACCAAGATAGACACACAGTCCAGTGGTGGACTGTGTGAACGTTTAAACCACATGTCACGAGTTCGAGTCCAGACTACCGCACCGGTCCGGACAATTATCAAACTTTTTATATAAAGCAGAAACGAAATTATTTAGTTAGTATATAAGTATAATAAAAATCAGATTATTTAACAAGTTAGACTGTGTGTTAACCTAAACCACAGGTCCCGGGTTCGAGACCTGTGGAGAGCACCGAGCGAGTCATTTAAATTGTTTTTGAAATAAATGAATTTCGGATTAATTCAATTAGTATATAAATATAATTAAAAACAGAAATATTTCGGGTTAGACACGTAGCTCAGTTGGTAGAGCTGCGTGCACGCGTACGGGAGGTCTCGGGTTCGAGCCTCACCCAGCGCATACAATTCCACAATAAAACCGGTCAACACGTCAACAAGTCAACGGTCAACAAAGTCAACAGTCAAAAATCAACATTTTTTTTTATTACTTTTATTTATTTATTTACATTAAAAATACTTAAAAATAACATTTTTAAGGTTAGAAAATAGCCTTAAACTCACAAAAATACATCCAACAATCCTACTAAAATTAATTAATAAAATCCGCTTACTTACCGAACCATTATGTCATTATCTAGGTTAGTTTCACTCGTGGTTAAAACCAACTTCGTGCGTATTCAACATCATCAACCGAACGCACCCAATGTGAGTGAATCTTACAACTCCCCTTTTTAATTACACGTTTTGGGGTGTGTCATGTGTCATTAAAATTAACTCGTTTATTTAAACTTGTGCCATACCATATTGTGATCTAAACTTAGATTGTATATATTGTTTGTAGTTATGTATTTCATATTGTCAAGTTATATGCAATTCATTCATTAGGCCCATCAGTTCCTCGTGGGAGACGAGTTGAGCAACGCGTGCCTCAAAACAAATCCATTATTTTATGTTATTTAATATTAAATGATTGGTGAATAAGTTTACATCTATTTTTACTCAAGTGTGGTTGTGCACTTTATTTTATAATCAATTCAATAAACTTATTCAAATGTTTTTCATAGGATTCACTCGCCAACTTTTTGTTGATCCAAAAACCATTTTTACACATGATACAGGTGAACAGGATGAAGAAAGGAAAACATAGGAAATGCCTTAGAAGAAAACAATGAAGCCTAGAATGATGTTTAGGACATGATGTAATTATGATTGTATATTTCCTATTAAATTGTATTAATGAATATGAAACGTTATAATAAATGTCATGAGCTTTGATGATAACCCAATCATGATCACCTTTTCCGCTACGGGTCGGGGTGTGACAGATTGGTATCAGAGCCATGACTATAGGGATATAGGATAGGTTATTTGTAACATTTGTAAAAAAAACGGGTTTCCAAAACCCGCTCCGTTTGGTAATCAAATATCAAGTTATAAAAGTCACGTTGAATATTTATGAGTATTTTGATTTAAAATGATACATAATTAATAAATAAACTAAACTATAAAAATTATATTTGATAAAAAGTAAAACAAAATAAATAAAAAAAAATTGCCGCTGCCGGGACTCGAACCCGGGTCAGCCGGGATCTAAATCCAAAGACTTAACATACACCCACATCACCACTCCGCCACTTGATCATTTTGTGAAGTTTTGGGGAACAATTAAATCATATATGTAACTGAAAGTCAACCTGTTACGCCAACAGAAACCGATATCGGCTTTCAAACCGATCAAGACGTTTGATCTCTCGCGAAATCCTGATCATAACCGATAAAACCGATATCTTAAATCAATTCGACGTTAATGAACTTAAATTCAGGTGTTGTTTGATTTTTATAACCGAAAACTTTTATTCTGAAATTACTTCAACAAAACACTCATCTCGCGATTCAATATCATTCCCAAAGCTTCTAATTCTGTGTTTATTCTATTTTCTGGTCGTCAGAAGTGCTTTCTGATCATCGCCGGAATTCTCTGCAAGTCGCCGGAAAACCGAGATTCAACTCAAACCGGTAAAATACCTCGACTTTACTGTTTCAATCAATTGTTAGAACCTTACTAACATTAACCCATCGCTCATAATCAACCACAGACGACATTACTGGACTTTCTGTTTTCACCGGAAAACTCCTGGATTTGTCGGAAACTCGCTGATTACCGGTATGCTCATTCAAACATGCTGATAATCAATACTCATTAGTTCAATTTCACATCTAATCCCTTAAACCTGTTAATTGATTCTCACAGCCGAAGGTTCCAAAACAGAGCGGACGAGCTTCGCCGGATTCTCTGAAGAAGACGATCTGTTCGGTATTTTCTTTCCCCAAACTTTTCGGTTCAATGCTTTCAAATTGTTCATCTTGTTCATTAACTAAATTAATCGCGTATCAGTTGCTTTGATTGATGTCTGTGTTTGAAATGAAAAAGACGAGTTCAGAGATGACATAAGATTAACTAAAATCGGAATTATAAACGGGTTAGACACACAGTCCAGCGGTGGACTGTGTGCAAACAAAAACATACACGTCCCGAGTTCGATCCCTGATACACGCACTCCTTATGTAATAAAATGCCTTTTTGATTAAAACTAAACCGGGTTAATCCCGTTAGTTGTTAAGTATAATAAAAACCGAGATGTTAACCAGGTTAGACACACAGTCCAGCGGTGGACTGTGTGCAACACTGAATCGCACGTCACGAGCTCGAAACCTGATACTGACACCGGTTCGTTGAATTAGAATGTTTTTGAAATTAAAAGAATTTTGGTTAAACCGAATTAGTATATAAATATAATTAAAAACAAGAATATTTCGTGTTAGACACGTAGCTCAGTTGGTAGAGCTGCGTGCACGCGTACAGGAGGTCTCGGGTTCGAGCCTCACCCGGCGCAAACTATTTCGCTGACCGAACCGGTCAACAAGTCAACAGGTCAACGGTCAACGGTCAACGCAAAATAAACAATTTTTTTATATTTTTATTTATTTAATTTAATTTAAAAATCAATTAAAAATACTTAAAAATAACATTTTTAAAGATAGAAAATAGCCTTGAATTCACAAAAATATATCTAAAAATTTCATTAAAATCCTTAATAAAATCCACTCATTTAATATATTTTTCCGTTATTATTTAGGTTAGTATTTCTCGTTGTTCCGCTCATCTAATTTGTGCGCATCTCACCATCTCCAATCCAACGCACCCAATGTGAGTGAATCTTTACAAATTCCCCGTTTTAATCACGTTTTGGGGTGTATCATGTGTCTTGCTATATATATTATAATTAAACCATTGTGCATACATCATATCATGAACATGTGTATTCAGTTTGTTTCAACTGTTGTGTAGTTATTATTGGATGCAATATATTATTTTCAGTACATGCAATTTCATAGGCCGCCGCTCCCCATTACATTATGAGCGTTGAGCATGTTCCCCATTTTTATTATGAGGTTGAACCTGGCGTGCCCACACACGATCGGCTCCGTTTGATTGAGCCTTGATCGCACAGACATTTTACATTTTCAGTACATGCAATACGATCGGCTCCGTTTGATTGAGCCTTGATCGCACAGACATTTTACATTTTCAGTACATGCAATACGATCGGCTCCGTTTGATTGAGCCTTGATCGCACAGTTCATTTATGTTATTTATCGTATGTTGTTGGTATGTTAATGTATGCTATCATATGTTATTGTATGTTATAGTTGTGTTTGCTAATTGCCACTGCTTGATTATTTACATTTGCTCATTTATGATTATGCACAATTTTTCATTGATAAACTAACAAGTAATTCATTAATAAATGTTTATCTAATAAGGTTCACTCGCTAACTTATGTTGACCCAAAAACCCCCATTTTTACACATGATACAGGTGAACCAGCAGCAGCTAGGAACACATAGGATTGGACTAGAAGAATAAAATGATTTAGAGTTGGGATTGTTATGTTTGGTTTATTTTCTTTGTATTGTATGAACATGTTTGGATATTTGGAAATGTAACTTTGACTTTATTAAATATGAAACATATTAGTAAATGTCATGAGCTTTGGTGATAACCCAATTATGCCCCGACTCTTATTCCGCTGCGGGTCGGGGTGTGACAGATTGGTATCAGAGCCATGACTATAGGGATATAGGATAGGTTATTAGACCCTTAGAGCCTATACTATAGTTGATTAGAAACTTATAAGATTTTTGTGTGTTACATGCCAAATTTCATGATGTTTATATGTTTTATGTTAAATGTTACATTCAATATTATGCAAGCATGTTCATAAGTATGTATTATCATATAATGCCTATCATGAATCATATACTCATAACATATCACATCCATGAAAGCACACACCACATCATGATTGCTTTTACAATGATTTTTGTGTTTTCAAATCTCATCAAAGTGAGTTCTCATGGCGGGCATGTAGTAACTGGAAGGGTACCAGTACCGGTAGTCGGAACGTCCTGTCTAGGTTGGCATTCGTATAAATCCAAAATAAAGGACCAGTTTGCCTACCTGGGGACTAACGATGAGAGTCGAAGTACCTATTAAGCCAAAGCATGCTATACCCAAACGTCGTGTGAGCTAACCCCACTTTGAGTTGTCATTGTGTCTACACCTGGACACGTTCCGACCAAACATCTCATGAACATATTTTGTGGTTTGCATTCGGGTGATGCGAGTGTTAACCCCACTTTGTGTTGTCATTGTGTCTACACCTGGACACGTTCCGACCAAACATCTCATGAACATATCCGACCAAACATCTCAAACTGATGGACAATCTGAACGCACCATCCAAACTCTTGAAGACATGCTTCGAGCATGTGTCATAGACTTCAAGGGAAATTGGGACTCTCATATACCATTAGTTGAATTTTCGTACAACAATAGTTATCACTCAAGTATCGGCATGGCTCCTTTCGAAGCTTTATATGGTCGTAAGTGTCGATCTCCAGTATGTTGGCACGAAATTGGGGAAACACAAATCACCGGTCCAGAGTTAATTCAAGAAACAACCGACAAGGTCATTCAAATTCGAAACAATCTTCTAGCGGCTCAAAGTCGTCAAAAGAGTTATGCAGACAAACGACGAAAGCCCTTGGAGTTTGACATTGGGGATCAAGTACTTTTAAAAGTATCACCGTGGAAGGGAGTGATTCGTTTTGGCCAGAAGGGCAAGCTAGCACCACGCTACGTAGGACCTTTCAAGATACTCGAAAGAGTAGGTCCTGTAGCATACAAGCTTGACCTACCAGAAGAGCTCAACAGAATTCATCCCACGTTCCACGTATCAAACTTGAAGAAGTGCCTCGCCGATGAAAACCTCCATATTCCGCTAGAAGACATTCAGATCGATGAATCTATGCACTTCATTGAAAGACCAGTAGAAATTATGGACTTCGGAGAGAAGCGTTTAAGACGGAGTCGTATTCCAATTGTCAGGGTACGTTGGGAGTCGAAACGAGGACCTGAGTTTACTTGGGAACGTGAAGACTCAATGCGCGAGAAATACCCGCATCTTTTTCCTGTTACCACTACTACTTAAATTTCGGGACGAAATTTCTAAAAGTAGGGGATACTGTTACATCCGTCGAAAAACGGGTTTCCAAAACCCGATTGGTTTATTAATCGAATAGTCAGTTATAATTTTCGTTGCGTATATATTGTTCATTTTAATTTTTAAACAATACATAATTAATAAACATTGTTAGAATTTTAAACCATAATTAATAAATAATAAAAATAAGAGAATAGAAAAATAAAGGAGGCTGCCGGGTTTCGAACCCGGGTCAGCCGTTTCAACAAACAAACACTACACCGCTCCGCCACATGACACCTTTGTGTATTTAGTGAAACAAATAATACTTAAATTAAATCTCGAATTCAAAACCGGACTTCAGCGCGGCAGAACTCGCAATCACCGGAAAATCCGCAATCCGCGAGTTTAGCCATTTTCCTTTTGACTATAACGTTATAACCGACTTCGACATCGGTTATAACCGACGTCTAACAGTCAGTTGCGGTCGTAACCGCCGGAGAAACCTTGACCACGAATCAAGACCAAATTCGGACTTAATACATTCTGTTTCTTCCCTATAAATACCCACCCAAACCTCTGCTTTTCGTTCAAAGTCGCTCAATCTCTCGAAGCTTTAGCACGTCGCCGGAGATATTTAACAGTCGCCGGACTTTCACTGGAAAACCGAGACTTACTTCAAATCGGTAAAAATTCTCGATTCTTTGGTTTTCAATCCATTATTAGACAAGTACTAACATAAATCGTTCAACCAGAATCCGTCTCAGACAACGTTGCCGGGAATTCCTACACTCGCCGGAAAATCACTGAAAATTCTGAAGTTACGCTGTGAATCGGTACAATCATCTAAACCCCCCTGATATCCCTTGTTTAGTACCTTAATTGCACAACTCATTGATCAAAACCGTTGATTGATTCACTCAGACGGAGATCACCAATCAGAGCCGACGCCCCTTGCCGGAAATCTGAGAAAAAGCAATTGTTCGGTACAACAACCTTAAATCCGTTTCTGTTTAAATTATTTTTCGTTATCAGTAATAATCAATCAACTAATTCAATAAGAATGATTGATTAAACAGTCGGGTTGATCCTCTGGTTTCATAAATTGAAGAAGATGAAGTTTGGAATGTATTTAAAGGAAATTAAAACCGGTAAATATACCGGGTTAGACACACAGTCCAGTGGTGGACTGTGTGCAAATTTAAATCATGATCCCGAGTTCGAGTCTTAACACGCTGCCCGATTCTTGCAAATTTCCAACCATTTTTAATACTTATATATATTAAGACGCAGATAGTATATAAATGTAATTAAAATCGCATATCATTCGGGTTAGTCACACAGCCCAGTTGGTCGGGCTGTGTGCAATACAAGGCTATGGGCGCGGGTTCGAGTCCAGGCTCTCACACTGGTTCAATGATTTTAAAAACCTTTTTAATTAAATAGAATTCTGAATAATCTAAATAGTATATAAATATAATTAAAATCAGAAATATTTCGGGTTAGACACGTAGCTCAGTTGGTAGAGCTGCGTGCACGCGTACGAGCGGTCTCGGGTTCGAACCTCACTCAGCGCATGAATAAACTGAATCCGACCGGTCAACGGTCAGCCGTCAAAGTCAAAAAGTCAACATTTTTATATTTTTTTTCTTTATTTATTTAATCAGAAAATTATTCAAAAATACTTAAAAATAATATTTTTAAAGTTAGAAAATATCCTTAAACTCACAAAAATAAATCTAAAAATCCTATTAAGATTATGAATTAAAAGAATTAATCTCAAATAAAATCCATTTATTTACTGAACCATTTTGTTATTATTTTAGGTTAGTTTTCCTCGTCGATCAAATCCCAAAACTCGTGCGCATCCAACGTCATCAAAAGAACGCACCCAATGTGAGTGAATCTCTACAAATTCCCCGTTTTAATCACATTTTGGGGTGTATCATGTGTCCTTTAATTCCTTATTATATTTAAAACACTTGTGCATCCATCATATCCGTGATCAAATGTGTATCTATTATGTATCAATTGTTGTGTGAATTATGTTTAGGTTGAAGTTATCATTTTCAGTACATGCATTTTAGGCCCATCAACTCCCCGTGGGATACGGGTTGAGTATCAGGTGCCTCATTCGATCGGCTCCGTTTGATTGAGCCTTGATCTCACATACATCATCATTCATGTCATTCGATCGGCTCCGTTTGATTGAGCCTTGATCTCAAATACATCATCAATCATGTCATTTACTCATCCAATGTGGTTTGCGTTTATGCTATATATGTATGTTTGCTCACATGTGATTATTGCACAAATTTTCAATATTAAATACAACAAGAAAATAAATAACAATGTTTTCTCAAGGTTCACTCGCCAAATTTTGTTGACCCAAAATATCCCCCGTTTTACACATGATACAGATGATCCAGTTGAGGCAAGAAACACATAGGAAGGCTTAGAAGAATAATTCAGTTTAAGCTTTGGATTGTATTACTTAGTTTCATTTTCCTTGTAATTGTATGGATTTGATTTGACTATTTAAGTTGTAATTTGAATTTAATAAATATGAAACATTTTAGTAAACATCATGAGCTTTGGTGATAACCCAATTATGCCCCGACTCTTATTCCGCTGCGGGTCGAGGTGTGACAGTATACGTGCATGATATTGTACAACATGATCTTAAACGACGACGGACAAGTGTTCTCACTGGTTCACATCTCAGATCCTGTCGTCCAACCCGTTTTGACAATGATGCACTTCACGAGTTGATGGATCGAGATACGCATTTTCGACTTAGAACTGATATGTGGTCCATCTTGCAGCTCAAGATGTACCGTACCTCGAGGAGGAATACAAGAAATAGTTTCGTTTTAGTTTGTTTGTTTGTGTTTTTTTATTTAATTGTTCGTTTCGTTCTATCTTTATTTAATTGTGTTTTTTATGTAACTAGTATTAAGAACCCTCGCGTTGCGGTGGGGGCCGCAAAATGTGTCAAGTAGCACAATGCTATATCACTTCTAGTGACTAACAACACCGAAAAATGGGTAAAAAAGAAAATAAAAAAAGAAAAAAATAACACTGAACGACGTAAAATCGTTGAACCATGCATGCCTTTTGCGCCGTAATGCGAAAAAATTAGACTAAAACGTAAAACATAGAAAATAATAACTAAGTCGGTTTAGTACTCCGCTCGTTGCGACAAACCTATCAAACAGGGAAATAAAGATGCATTGTGACGACCTGTCAAATGGAAAATATAGACGAAAACACATTGAACCCACACGCACGTTGCGGCGTATTCACTCGCAAAGTTTAGAACGAAACGTAAAACAAAAAATTTAGAAAAGATTAAAAGTATATGGAATTAAAGTTGAAAATAAAAAAGTATTAGGGGTTAACTTGCAAAAGTTGAAAAAGTTTGGGTAAAGGTAAAAAAAATCAAAGAGGTTAAAATGCAAAAAATAAAAACCTTTAAATTAGAAGTGAAAAAACCAACTTTTTTTTTTTTTGAAAAACCCCCTATGCTTAGAGTACAACTTTATCAGGCACCAGCATTTACTAATTATAAGTATGAAAATGATAAAAAGTCTTGTACCACTCATAATGCATAAAATACAACCACCAAAGCCTAAGATTGTTTCAAATTTATAGTATATACATTTACTAATTTGTAGTATGAAAATAATAAAAAGCCTTGTAACACTCATAATGCATAAAATACAACCACCAAAGCCTAATATTCTTATAAATTTATAGTGTATAATTGTATTAATTTATTTAATTTAAATTGTTATTTAATGGAATTTAAAATTTAATTAATTTAATCATTGAATTTATTTAAAATAAAATATAAGTTCTAGGGTACATAGGGTAAGTTCTAGGGTACATACGGTAGGCACAACCGTAAGTGTTTTGTAGGAAATTTGACATGACATCACTAGATTGGTCAGAGCTAATGTACTACACTAGAGTGCCCCTTACCCTCTTATACCATAGAGATTTTTACATATTTCCCTCTTCTAAGAGCATTTACAATCTATACTCTAAATTATGTGAGCGAGCTTTTTATATTATGAAAAGTGATTGTATATGGTTGGAAGTGGTTGTGAGTAGAGTAGAGAGAAACTTTTACTGTTCATATGTAAATTTTGGGGGTGACACAGTTCACCCCTATAATTTTTTAATATATATTGAAAGTGGTTGTGAGTGACGAAGAGAGAAAAGATAATGATAAAGTATAAAAATATTATTTAATTGAAAGGAGAAAGAAAATGTAGTGTTTCTTAGTATAATACAGAGCAAAAAAGATGGAAGGGATGTGAATGCTCTAAGAAGTCTTATTGCATATTTCCCCAATCCCCTAAATTTAATTATAAATTTCACCTTCCTAAACCCCATTTATTACATATTATCCATTTCATTAAAAAAAACTCTTATAAAACTATTATTTTACCCTTAGTGACTTTATTAAATGACAAATTACATATTTACCATTCAAATAAATTCAATTACGTATATCCCTTGAATTTCTTTAATTTTTGAATCAATTACGTATTTTCTGGATATATTTATTTATTTATTTTATTTTTTTTAATCTATCACCATAACCATTTACATTTTTAGGATACACCATATCTTTTATAAATTATTATTAATAAATTATAAATTATTTTTAGAATACTCCATATCTTTTATAAATTATTTTTTTAGAATACTCCATATTTTCTATAAATTATTATTTCTTACTTAAAGTTTATCGTTAATAATCTCTCTTATTTTATAGATTATTAGTCCAAGTCAGATTAGTCAATTCAAACACATTTAAGTTATTAGAAAAAAAGTTATTGGATTTTATCACTTCCAACTATTAGGTATTGGTCGATATCACCCTCAACTATCACTTTAACTCTCATCACTCCTAGCTTAACACTTTGTGTGTTGTGTCACTCCGGTTGAATGGTTTTAGTCTTCTCTTTTGTCTTTTAGGAGCAGATTCACCCGCAGTCAATACTAATTCACAAAGCGTTAGCCTAATATCATCAATAATACAAGTCAAACACTAAGAAACGTTCACCTTCAAAGTGACACAACAAACCAAGTATTAAGTTGTGAGTTAAAGTAATAACTAGAAGTGACAACGACCAATATCCAATAGTTAGAAGTAATAAAAACCAATAATCCTTAGAAAAACATTACATATAATAGACATACAATTTTAGTTGGGAATGGTGATGTTATAATTTTTATAGAAAAATTAAGAAAACAATTATAACTGTTTAATTTATCAAAAAAAAATTCAATTAACAAAGTATAACGACAGATCTTTAGCACAATGGATTCCAACAATTGCTTAAGTGATAGAGAAGATTGTATTATTCTTCAAGTTATTTTAATGCTAAACATATTTTATAATTATTATTAGACATGAGTTTTAATGAGTTTTATTTTGTTCGTGCGATCAATTATTCGCGTGTTTTGATGAATACAATGATCAGTCAACGTCTATACCATATATTTGATGACGTTAAAGATTTATAAATCGATGAAGCTAGGCCTATAATTCTGTAGTCCACTCCTTTAGAAATATCTCTAGAGTAGAGACGAGGCTAATAAATCGTAGGACAATACACAAGATATTATTTTAATGAAAATGATGTACAAGGAAAATTGAGTAAGAGATGAGTGTATGCAATGAATGATGACTTTATTACTTTCCATAATGTTTAATTATGACATTGAAAAATTCAGGTTTAAAGACAAATACACTTATTCAAGTTGTTAAAATATATTTTTTTAACGTTAAATTAGAATCACTAACGAATCGCTGGAGTATTATCGTGCCGTTAGCGAAACCAACGAAGCATATCCATCTGCACTAGGCGTAATGCATTTACACCAATTCAAGAGAAAACTCAATAAATATAGGAAAAACCTCCCTTTGTGAGAATCGAACTGAATACCTATTGATCACAAAGCCTTATCTTACTCCCAAAATGACACTAGACTATAAAGCTATGGGCAGTTGTTAAAATAATTAACCTGTAAGATGTAAATTAATGGAAAACATTTATGTATTACAATTTTGAAATATATATATAGAATAATATTATACTTTCAAGACAATGGAAGAGATAAAATAAATGGCGTATGAACGGATAAGAACCAGATCAAAGATGACAGGCATAGTGCCTTGCTACTGGGATTTTGAATCACGGTGGGAAGTCCGTTGCATGTCAAAAAAAGAAAAGAAAAAAACCATTAATATGAATGCCAATACCAGTGTAATTAAACATATTACCATTACTATTGTAAATATTTTTTTTGTATTGTAATACATAAATGTTTTCCGTTAAATCGCACCACACTCGTTAATAATTTTAACTTTATCAACCAATTTCGATACATATATACATAGAATAAAGATCAAATACATTTAACGTACAAAACGTATGAACTGAAGGTTTTGCTGAAAACACGGCGGCATTTTCGTAATTATCAAAATAACTCTACATATGATGTTGTAGAGTAATTTTGATATTGTAGGGTAATTTTGTAAAACTATCTTGCAAGGTAATTTTGATATTTGTAGGGTAATTTTGAAGAGTATCATAATTACTCTACAAATGATCTTGTAAACTAATTTTGATCTTTTACAGTAATTTTGTTGGGTGTCATAATTACTCTACAAATGATCTTGTAATGTAATTTTAAATTGTATGTTTTTTGATAAACCAGTAGAGTAATTATAATACACTTGTATAGTAATTTTGATGATTACCCTACAAGCACATTTACAAAATTACCCTACAAGATTATTTGTAGAGTAATTTTGATAATTACCGTACGAGCACATAATTACGAAAATGGTATCTCGTTTCTTTTGTTTTTTCATGCCTTTCGTATGTTTACTACGGTAAGGCACTTTGTACGTTAACTTAACTCTATATGGGATGGGTTAAAATGAGAACCACCTTAAGTTGTAAGAACCTTAATAACTAGCCATCCAAAAGGTTTTTCCAAAAACTTTTTTTTCTCAAAAGTAATAAAGAAATCACTTGTTTCATCAAAAAAAATTTTAAAAAATGCCGCATACCCACATTTACAAGAGGCGTAAAAAATATTTACCTTCATACAAAATTTACAACAGCGCGTAAAAATTTGCAACAGTCAAAACTAACGACTCGACATTTTTTTACAGATATGTTTATAATATTTTATCTACGTTTATGCAAAAAAAAATTGGCCCAACTCGAGCGAGAACAAAAAGTTATCACGGTTCTCACAATTCGTGGTGGTTCTCATTTGAACCGAGCCCAATTCTCTCTCTCTCTCTCTCTCTTTATATATATATATATATGGGAATTATACAGAGAAAATGTCATACCCCGGATTTCCAACCTAAATCCATACACCAATGGGCTCGGGTGGAGAGTATCGTGACATCAGTTGATAACATCATAGACAATTAAACACGGCACAACGGAAGTCTTGGAGTAAAATTACTATTACAAACCGAATGTTCGAAATGCAAAATAATATACAGGCTCGCCATAGAAGATCCACAAGCGGATCATAAAATGTACAAAGAAAAGAATATAAAACAGACTTTAGGGCAGATCTAAGGATTTGCAAGATCCTCTTATTCACTACCGAGCAGCATCCGGCCTATTTTGTATTGTACCTGCAAGCTTAATCTTTTGAAAATACGTCAGCTTTCGCTGGAAAATACACCCGACTGACTCATTTTGAAAACATTTTAAAAATTAGATTTAAGTGCACAGGACACAAATCTTTTATAACTTGGGAAAGTTACTTTGTAACATTGTTAACAGATTCACATGTTTGTCCATACATACAGGGCCCAGTATAGAGACCGAGACATGATTAAATACACACCACTTAGAACTCACAGAGGAGTTATCCCCAACGTCTTGGGTAATTTGCATTTGAGCGTCTGTCAGGTATATGCCTACACCCCACGCTAAGGTTGTGACCATTATCTAATGTAATGAGCCGAGGATATCCAAGACATGGTAATTTAACCCCTGATGTTTAAGTTATCAAACAAAACTGATTAAAACAGAATGCGGATTTACTAGCCACAATCCGGCATTCGATTGATCCTATTTCTAACCAAGCGGTAATACCGTATCCCAAGCCCGTATAGAGAAAATAAGTCAAGAGTCTTTACCTGAGCTAGTATTGATTTAAAATGAAAGATTTAATATCTTAGTCGTATCCAAAATGATCTAAGTGCAGATAGCATTTATCAGAAGGCTCTAATCTGGATTATGGCATAAGCTAACCAATTAATACTAACGGTCTTATTTAAGTCATAGACTTAGACCGAATAGTGTACTGGATCAAGACGTATAGCGCTTGATTAAACGATGATCGGATAGAATGTATTTTAAACCCGACAAGTACTTTGACTTGCATTATATGGTAACCTATAAACATTTTGGATTTTTAATTTAAAATGATAAGGTTAAACCCGTTTTGGTTAAATTCCGTAAACTAGTAACGTATAATCAACCGCACGCTTATAAGCGATAATGGGTAACCGGATAAGTCATGAACAAGTTCTATATGCCATTATACTTTAATTAAGTTGTAATATCAATAGGATATCATCTTTTATGCCCGTTATTGTTTTAAATTGAAACTATGATTCATAAGGGCGTTTCGGTAATTTCATATCGTATAAAAAGAACTTGAATATAATTTAATTTTATAATTATAAGTATTCTGAAAAATAACTGATTTATGATATAATATCAGTAGGATGTTAATTATATGTGTAATTTATCTTTTATGACCAAACTATGCACCGAAGGGGCATTTTGGTCATTTTACACATAGTTTATAAATTATTTGGGATTCTGAGTTATAACATGTACCTTCTGTAAAAAAGTTTAAAATAAGTTTTAAAATCAGTAGGTAACAAGTCTTGGACAATTAATATGGTTTAACCATACTATGCGCAGAAACGGCGCTTATGTCGTAAAATGACGTCTTATATGATGTTTAGTGAAAACTGATGTTAAGATCAGGTTTATATGTCTTAGATATGTTATTTAATATTATATATCAGTACATAAAAGATTTACCTTGAAAATATTTGATTAAAAACCATTTTATGAGCCACAAGGGCTAAATCGTCATTTATCGACACAACTCAAGGACCTGCTTGTAAACTCAGTTTATAATCTGGTTTAACATCCCAAATAATCCTACTTATAATATTGCATCAGTAGGAAACTTATTTTCAAGTTCATTATCATTATAAACTTTGTTTTATGCAAAAAGGACATTTTTGTCAAAAATGGCATAATTACGGAACTTGCGTATAAACTCAGATTCTGACTATGCTCATGTAATATAACCTCAGAGGGTTATGCTACATTATATTATGATCATAATGCAACTTTAGATCAGTAGGTAACTAATTAAATCGGGTCAGAATCGAAAGTCAATGCAGAAGTCAAACTTCGCGACTTTAGGTTGCGAACCGACCCTACAACTGAAATTGACGAGCCGAACATGTTCTAATAATTATTACCAACTTGTTTAAGTGTCAAAACAGGTTTCATATCATATATATAAGAGCAATTTATGATTTTTCCGAAAAATGGCATGTTTGATTTTTAAATATTATAACTTTGACCCGTCAATTGGTTTAGCAAACGTGATCTTCAGGAGGTGCCCTTTATAGGGACTAAAACCTACCTTATTACGATCACTTAGCCATGTTCGTTATGAACAATGGCTGACCATAATGATCTTAACCGAAAGTCAAAGCGTTTTCCTTAAAACGCTTGACTTTTGGCTATAAAAGCCTATAAATGAAAATGCACAAGGAAGGAACACTTAAAAGAGGTTCCTAGAATGCAAGAGAACTAAGTTGGATGCTCCTTTCAGTTAGGAACTTTCAGATGAGGGAGAAGAGTTATGAATAAGAAATGTGCAAGTTTAAATGGTGAACTTGGACACCTATTTGGAGAACTCAAAGGAGGTGATGCCAGGTGCTTAAGGATGTAAGAGGGAGCTTATAATTGTCCTAAAACGTGGCATAGCTGATTGAAAGTCCATAGTTTCAAAAAAATGTTTTTGGCAATATGTGTGGAGGCCAAACAAACTTTCTGCAGACACAGGCCTCTCGCGCCCGCGAGAGGCCAAGGTCTTGCCTCTCGCGCCCCGCGAGCGCCCATGTCAGTTTTTAAAATTTGCCACATTTAGCCCCTCAACTAATTAAACATCCTTAGAACCTTCTAAAACACCTTTTTGGCGTATTTAGCCCTCCGTAGCCAATTTTTGGCATACCCGGGGTTATGCCAAGACATTGTCGAGCTCTCGGTTCGTTAAAAGATCACTCAGAGTTATAAATTAATATGTTGACACTTTTAAACCCTTCATTATCCAACTTTCACATATTCACGGATTAAATCCCTCCCGTCCAACAAATGGAACATATGAGAGTTAGGACTTCGTAAACGATCACTCAGAGGCCCATTATAAGCATGTTGACTCCAATGTCACTCAGAGGCTGGGCATGTTGACACAACGGTCACTCAGAGGCCAAGTTTTAGTATGTTGACATTAATGGTCACTCAGAGGCTATGTTTTAAGCATGTTGACACTAATGGTCACTCAGAGGCTCGATTTATGCATGTTGACATCAGAAGATCACTCAGAGACTTAGTTTGAGCATGTTGACGCTTTTAGTCCCTATTAGTCTTTAATAGACTTCAAATAAAAATACGATACGTGTCACTATATTATTGGACACGATTTTACAGGGTGTTACATCCTCACCCCCTTAAAAGAAATCTCGACCTCGACGGTACTTTTGTCGCATGGTGGACTTAACCTCCCATGTATACTCGGGACCTCTAAAGGCGTCCCATTTAGCCTTTACTATAGGTATCAATTTTCGTCGGAGCTTCTTAACCTGTCGATCCTCGATCGAAATCGGTTTCTCAACGAACCTCAGGTTTTCATCAATTTGCACATCTTTGTGCGACATTGCTAGCGACTCCTCTGCTAGACATTTCTTAAGGTTACTAATGTGGAACACATCATGGATTCCACTAAGCTCCTCTGGCAATCTGAGCTTGCTACAGTGCCGACACATTTAACTATCTCGAATGATCCGATATATCTTGGGGCTTAACTTGCCCTTCTTCCCAAAGCGCATCACACCTTTCCAGGGTGACACCTTTAACATGACTTTGTCCCCTATTTGGAACTTAAAAGGTTTATGCATCTTGTCAGCATAGCTCTTCTGCCTATCTCTGGCAGCTTTGAGACAATCACGCATTTGCACAATCTTTTCCGTGGTTTCTAGGACAATTTCAGGTCATGATAGTTGGGCTTCCCCAACTTCTGCCCACCACACGGGCGTTCGGCACTTTCTCCATTCAAGGCCTCAAAAGGAGCAGCCTTGATGCTCGTATGATAACTATTATTATAGGAGAATTTTATCATGGGTAAGTGGTCATCCCAACTTCCACCTAAATCAATCACACATGCCCTAAGCATGTCTTCCAGTGTCTGGATAGTACGCTCACTTTGACAATCAGTCTGCGGATGGTAAGCCGTACTAAAGTTTAATCGTGTGCCTAAAGATTGTTGAAAACTTTTCCAAAAGTGAGAGGTATATCTAGTATCTCTATCAGATAAAAAGCGCCGAATAGGGATTTTTTTATAAAAAACTTTTAAAAATTCAATTGTTTATGTATATGTGCTAAAAACTGAATTTTTAAAATTTTTTATAAAAAAATCCCTTCAATACTTTTTGTTTTTTGTTACAAAACGTTCGATAACATATTAGTTATATTCCCTAATATTTTATAAAAAAATTGTTACATAAAGTTTTCTTGGGTTTTCTTAACTCAAGTGAGTTTTCTTTCTATCACTCTCCTAAATAATATATATATATATATATATATATATATATATATATATATATATATATATATAGGGTGAGGTTATTGTGAGAAAATTTAAAAGTGTGAAAAAGATAAGAAAGAATCTAAACCATTAGATATTTAATCTAATGGTTGATATCATAGTAACAATTATATAAATAATGTTGACTATTAAACTAACTAATTTTCTAGATTAAGGGTATAAAGGTAAATTTAATATTTTTAAATTAAGAAACTAACATTAATACACATGCAAAGTTCTCCCTTTCTTTTTTAAAGATCAATAAGTTTTTATACGTAACTCTTTTTAAAAAAAACTACACCATAATAACGAGTGTTTTTTTATCTTTAATATGAGTACCATATTGATATACTTATGTAGTGTTATTCCAGTTTTTTTATAAGATGTATGCCTTCAATATACATGTTGTGGTGTTTTTATGAGTTAGGGTGTTATTTCAAATTCGAAAATCCCTACAATAACTACCAAAAATCGGTTGCATATATTCATTCCATAATTAGATTTTATTAGGTAAATTACACTTATACCCTTAAACTACCAAAATAAAAAGGGACACACGTCACCTCCATAATCTTTCTTATCCTTCTCATACTTTTAAATTTTCTCACATGAACCTCTCTATATATATATATATACACACACACACACAACCTGAATTTTTCATTTTCGTAATTAAATAATATGAAAAATAATAAAGACAACATTCATGGTACACACTCGTCTAAGGCTACTCGGTGTGGGTGATGACCCTTCTTGGAGGATGACCCTCCACGTCAGAGTCCTTGGACGATGCCCCTCTAAGGATGGAACCAAGGAAATGGGTGACGACCTTACCCCCACCTTGTTAATTTATTTTTTTAATTTTGGCAATATATATATAAAAATAAAATTAAATATGCAATATATATATATATATATATATAAAACTAAAAAAATAAAACTCTAAATTAAATATTAAATCAAACGTTACATTAAAAAAACCAAGTTAATATTAAAAAAAAATAAAAAAAAACTCTAAAATAAATATTAATTCTAACATTACATTTATAAAAACCAACCTAATTTAAAAAAAAATAAAAAAACTACTAGTCTTCATCCGGCATGTCGTTGTAGGGTTCATTTTGTGTGTTGTTCCAAATATAGTCCACTAAGTCCACTTGTAGGTTGTGATGTGTGTACTCGTTACGTAGAGAGAATCTGTTTAAATCTTCTTGTTCTGCGCTCACTGGAATAGAATTCCCGTTAGATGCGTTTTCGTCGTAGTCACAGATCGCTCTACCATTGTCTTCAATGATCATGTGATGCAGCAAGATACAAGCATACATAATGTATCGCAACCTCTGTGGTGTAAAAGAACGTGCTGGATATTCAATGATATGCCATTTTTTGTAGAACCCCAAAACACCGTTCAATATCATTTCTCACCCCCTCTTGAAACTTGGCAAATTTCTTTCTTTTATCGTCCGTCGGGTGCGGAATTGTTTTAACGATTGTAGAGTACGTTGGGTATATTCCATCTGCAAGGTAGTAACCGTGCCTGTATTACACCCTCGAAATCGTAAAACTTGTGTCTGGACCTGTTCTACATCGTCAAATATCTGTGACTGGTAGATGTGTTAAGGTCATTAAGTGAACCAGGCAAACAAAAATGTATGCCAAATCTAAAGATCCTGTGAAGCAACTGCCTCTAGTATTAGAGTCGGATGACCATGATCGCCCCGAGTATATTGACCTTCCCAGACAGTAAGGCAGTTCTGCCAGTGCCAGTGCATGCAATCAATGCTTCCGAGCATTCCTGGAAAACCATGTCTTTCTTCGTGCGCTTGATATAATTTTTGGACGTCGTTTGCGTTTGGTTTCCGCAGATATTTCTTGCTATATAACTTCACGATCCATTTGCAAAACTTGTGCAAACATTCACGTGAAGTTCTTTCGGACATCCTTAAGTAATCGTCCAACGAATCAGGTGCAGTCCCGTATGCGGGTAGGCGAATTGCCGCGGTACAGTTCTGTAAAGTGGTAAATCCCCCTGGCATCGTATCGAAGTGTGAAAAACAAATCAGACTGCGCCAGGTCATCTGCTATACGTAAGAATAGTCGACGACTCATTTGAAACCGACGTCTAAACATCTCGTCTGTGTACATAGGTTCATCGGCAAAGTGATTGGTCACTAAACTATAATGCCCAGCTAAATATTAACAACGAAAACTAAATTAAATTCATTTTTAACACTAAAAAGAATTATATAAATTAGGAAAATACACCAAAATAAAGATACACTAAAAAATTAAATACATTATTTAATTAAAAAAAGATACACTTCAAAAATTAAATACCTTCTCGGTGTCGATTTAAGGCGGTCGCCCTAGTTTGCGGTTGTGACGACATTTCTTCCTCTTCCTCCTCCTCCATGATCATATGTGTTGCGTGTGTAATGAAGTTCACAAAAAATAATTTCCCCTCACCCGAAGATGATGAACACCACGATGAAGAAGAAGAAGACATGCCTATATTTTTATAAATAATATGGTTGTGTATGAAAAATTGAGAGAGATTGAAAAGATTTGGGTTAAAAGTGGAGGAATAAAGGGTATATATTTATAATGTGGGAGAATAAAAGGTATATAAAAAGTTGAATTTTTTTTTAACCAACGGCTAGTTGACGGATAGTTTTTATCTTTTACCGCTCATCCTCAACGTCTGAGGGTAGACGTGCTCGACGCCACCAAACCACCGAAAATGATGTTGAAAGGGGTCACCGGACCTGGACGACGCCTACAGCGAGTAGCGTAAGTTTTTCTTCTACATCGTTTTCATTATTATAATATCTAGTGCATTGATGTACATATTATTAACCTCGTCTCTACTCTCTAGAGCTATTTTCAAAAAGGTTGACATTAGAATTATTGGCATGGCCTCATCAAATTTATACATTTTTGACAAACGAAATTTGTTTTGTCCAAAGACTGACGGCTGAAATTGTTACACACATACAAATGTATAGAACATCAACTTTTCTTAGAGGTCTTTTTATCAACAGCTATCTACTCTGTATATAATCATACACCATTAAGAGCTATCTGCTCTATATATAATCATACATCATTCTTCGCCGCAAATATCATTTTACACACCTTAATACCAATAAGCCAAAGACACTATGATAGAGACCTTAATCATGGCGGCAAAGATAAAATTCTTGGCGTGCATTCATAAATAATTTATACAACTATCATCAATTCTTTTTGTGTCTTGTAAGGTCGCTCAATCACAATACCACACATCATTCAAACCAATCAAATTTTCATTCTTCTGCTCCTTCAGATCTATAAACTTAAACTCGTCTCGTTTCAAGTTTCATGTATAAAACTTTAGCTCAACGCGTGAGAATTGTTACAAGTTCAAACTAGACTGGTATATATATTATTTCTATATTACTTAACACGTACTTTTGTTATATGTATGTATGTATAACTACTTTATATGTTTATAAATTTAAAAATAAACATACAAAAACATATATAATTTAATAAATTTAATTTAGATTATATATAGATTAATATATATTATAACACATTATGTTATATAAATATTGCCATGTGCCAGCTATATCACTCGATTTAATGGGCATAGCGATATCGATTTAATGGGCGCATAGGCAAGTTGTTGATCAAAGATGGTTTTTGAGCAGTGTTTGTCAACAATTACAAGGCAAGCAATGAAATACCGGCTATTTTGACCAGTGGGGTGCTAAAGGATGCACAAGTGACGAAAAACTCTCAATAACCATGTGATGCTAAATCTCCTGAATCACATATGGATGTAGGTTTTGCTTTTGGTATATATGTATGTATTTAATTCGAACACATGAAAATATATTTAACATGGACATGTTTGTAGTCATTTTTACTAGTAAATGTCGTAAATATGATGATGTATTTAATCTTTGTGTTTTTTTTTTGAAGGATGAACCATATATTGTAGTTCAATAATTGCACTTATTCCATTATTACTTAATTTAGTAAGGGAAAATGGTGCACTTGGGGGTGATATTGCATGGTTGTATCTAAAACTTAGTAGATTGCTTAAATAATAATATGAAGTTTGATATTGAATTGAGTAAATTATAAATATCATCCTTTATGTTAACATCAGGTCACAAATTATATCGTTATATTTAGAAAGTATAAACAAAACATACTTGATGTTTGCAAACTCTTACACATTACCGTCGTTTGACCTTAATTAAGTGAACCACGTGTGAGGACAAATTAGTTTCTGTTTTTCCCTTTATCTTACTTATTATATTTTAATGGTTAAACATAACACTCACTTCAAAGAATTGTTTAGAGAGAGATAGAGACCAGAGGGAGTGAGGGCAAAGAGAGAGAGAGAGGCAGAGAAATCTAAAGAGAGAGACATCAGAAGAGTTAATAGACAGAGGACGATGGTGACTGTAGTGCCGGCAAACCCTAACAACCTAATGGGTCTGTAGGCTCATACTAAACTAATAAACTCTACTATCTAATACCGGCCACCATCTCTCTGATCAATCGGGAATGGTTGGGCCACCATCGTCACCTTCTTTTCTTACATTTTTAGACTAATATAAACCCACCCGAATCATCAAGCGAAAAGTATTTAGTTGCCGGCATCAAAACTATTCCCGGAGATGCTTGGAATTGGCTGGCTTAAGAGAAATGATACGTATAGAAGGTTTTGTTTTTGGTTTTTTTAATGGTAAATTTCTTTTTAATTCATGTCATCTGTGGGACTAGAACCTGAGACCTCCTCCTCCCAATGTGTTTAAAGACTTTGTCTTTGGCAATAGACTACTACTCCATTAGTTACCAAAGGTTTTGTTAATTGGTGGATACAAAAACCGAAACAAAAAAGTCAATGAGCATTACTGTTGAATGTACAAGTTCGAATTGGAGATGTAGGTCTTCAGATTTGTGTGGGCGATTGAGGGGTTTGACCTTTTTTAGGGTTCCCATTTGTTGGCGATTGGGGGGTTTTAATGAGGTTAGCGGCCGAGGCGTGTGTTGTTGGTGTTGGTTGGGTGAGTGGACTTGGTTGGGTGAGTGGACTGGTGGTGGTGGAGAAAAAGAGTCTTAAGAGAGAGGTGTATTTTTAGAGAGAGAAATAGTAGGTGGGTGGGTGGGTTTTATTTATATTTATTTACTTAAGTATTTAGAGTAGATGACCAAAATACTTTTATGTAGAGTCTATTTGGTCAGATTTAACCATGAAAACAAATTGAGTTAGGGCCAAATGACGTAGCGTGCAAAGGTTTGCAAACATCGAGTACTTATTCTGTACTTTTTAAAGGTAAAGGATATAGTCTGCAATCTCGTGCCAACATAAATGACGATATTTGTAATTTACTCTTAAAATAACTTATATGTAAGATTAAATGTTTATTTATATGTATTTAATCTAGTAGTCATCATTATCATTTATATAATATAGATCAAAATATATTAACACCTATAACATAATTAGTTGGTAATTTTTGATGGACCATATTATCATTATTAATTAATTAGGGTTTCCTTCTGGTGTATATATAAGGAGATGATTAGAGAGGTTTAGGGCTAGACTCTTACAACAACATCACTAACACTATAGCCGCCACCCACCTCTCTCCATAACCTAAACCGAACTCCACCCTAGTTCGGTTCTTACCATCATAATCTTACACCCTAAGGAGGAACCAGATCACACTGACAAAGATGTCGAACTCCGTGGCTGCGTCTCTGACTGGATTCTCCGCTGGCCTGTCTGCCGTCTCAGGTATTTCTTTATGTTTTCCTTTATGCTTAAACAGAACTGATCAACATGTGGTATCAAAGCAAATGTTGATAAATCAGTTCTGTTTTGAATCCATTATTCTGGGATTAAAAATCTGGAAAACCGAATTTTGAAAACCTAATAATAATTCAAAAACACTGTTCCGGAATCACAAAAATTTTGTGAGTTAAAATTCAGATTTTTTTGTTTAATGGATAATTACTATTCCAAAATCATCAGAATCCTAGATTTCGGATTACTATTCCAGAATTTAAGTTTATGTATTTTTAGAGTTCATCATTATGTTCTTATGAAATTTGAAGAAATTCCTATATTTTGGAATGTAATTCGGATTATTGGGTGTTTTTCCTATTTTGATCTATTTTATCTACTTAAAGTTATTCGAAATATGTTATTATTATAAATAGATATAATTTTCGAATTAATAAGATAAATCTAATCAGCACTAAAATAGGAAACAAATTATCCCATAATCCCTTAATTTTAGAATTTCAAAACTTATCACAACTAACTACCATCATTAGAGATTTTGAAATCTTGTAGGATAAGTTTCGGACTAATCAGAGTCTCATTCGAGATAACCAACTCGGACTAATCAAAGTATTATCCGAGATAACAAACTCGGACTAATCAGAGTCTCATCCGAGATAACTAACTCGGACTAATCAGAGTCTCATCCGAGATGACCAACTCGGACTAATTCAAGACTCATCTGAGATGCCTATCTCGGACTATTTTGAGTCTTATCCGAGATACCCAACTCGGACTAATCTGAAACTTATTCGAGATGCTCATCTCGGACTAATTCAAGACTCATCCGAGATGCCTATTTCGGACTAATTTGAGTCTTATCCGAGATACCCATCTCGGACAAATCCGAAACTCATCTGAGATGCCTATCTCGGAATAATTAAAAACTCAGCCGAGATGCCTATCTCAGACTAATTTGAGCTTCATCCGAAATCCAAGATTTTATCCGAAATTTCATTACTAAATTAGGCTATTATTGTGAACTAAAATTCAGCTCGGGGCTCCGCCCGGACCCCGTGCGGAGACACCCGCCAACAGGGGGTTCGCTATTAAATAAATGGTTTTGTAAATACTTAATTAATCATAATCAGATAACCTTTACAAAACCAAATAGCTTAACTTGAATGAGCTTCTGATGTATCAATTCTGCCCAAAGGTGATTTGATGCATCTATTTATTGTTCAAGTATAATAAGAAGCTATGTTAATTATGCATTATAAACGTGAATGTCTTCTTTCTGGCCAAAGCCGATCTAATTCATTCATGTCTAGCATACTTAACAATTGCATAATTAAAGTGATTGTCTCATTTCTGGCCAAAGCTGATTTGTCACAATTACTTTGCACACATACTTAGATGATTATACTTCTGGCCAAAGCTGATTTGTCTTCATTTAAGTAGAATTTTCAAATTAGTCTATTATTTTGATGTTAGTAATAGATATATCACAACTTCTTCAAATGATGATCCTCACATTAATGATCCTTCATTAATCTTATGATCATTTTTTTGTCTGTCTTATCTTTAACACCCCATAACATTACTCACTGTAACTTTCTTCTATAAATCAGTATCTCATCCACTCTAATTCCTAAACCTAATATGTTTTGTTTTACTTAAAGTTTCTATAAGATTAGCTCTCGAATTAAATCCTTGATTATCCCTTTAAGACACGATAATCCTATTGCTCTCTTCTGATAAAAGTGCTACAGAAACAAAGTAGAGTATGATGAATAGGATAAGTCGAACATGATGTCTCATATGTAATCAAGAACTCATTTAACATAACTGTTATCACTAAAGTTATTCCAGATTATGTTTTTCCTAAGACTAATTTAATTTTATGGAATAAACAGAGAAACTCCTAAGGTGAATGTCTTCATTTCAAATTCTAAACTATAAAAGTTAAATGGTATTCGTGAATAAATCACAATGTACAATACCATGACCCATAAAATAAAGAGCTTACGCATGGAAATAAGTACATTTTTTTCCATTGCATTACTACTAACTTTTCCACTAGTACAATTTGATGCCTTATAAATCAACTATGACACTCAAAAGTATCAAAGGAAAATGAGTGTGTTGATCAGCAACACACGTACAGGAAAAGAAATGGCTAAAACTGGAAAATAAGATGTCATTCACCTCACTACCCCTAAAACCTAAAAGAGGATACTTCTAAGGTTCATAGACAATATACAAGTAGTAATTTTAACTCTAAGGTTCTTCAAGGGAGAAACTCACTTTCTAATTATGCCATTAGGCATAAGTAAAGAGATTATCCATAATTCAAAAGAACAGTTGGATAAAATATGTAGTCTCCTTTTAATGATCTTTAAGTGTGATAATTTAATATTCCAATTAACACATGATAAGTTGACTCTAGTTCTAAATGTTTCCTTACTAGAATTCAACAAATAACTAACATGAGAGTTAGTGACAAAATTAAATGTTAAGGCTATAAGAACCATGAAAAGTTGTCTTCTGATTACGCTTTATGATACATTACATATTCTGGAAATTAATCAGAATTTAGTATCAATACTGAATCTATATTATGACAATTGTGAGGTTTGCATAGTCAACATAAAGTCACACTTATCTTACACTCTCATATTATTTGTTCTCAATATCTGAATAGAAACATTAATAAAATGAAGCTAGATGATACCTTACACTTTCACAACTTTTATTATCATGCAAATGAGAATTTGGCAAAAGGAAATGAGATCTATAAATTTCATCCATTGTAACCGTAATTCATGAGAAATCATGACATGGGTAATGAGAATGATTTTTTCATCTAATCTCATTCTAAGTGATTTTAAATGTTAAAAGCCCTAAAATATTATTTGGCTAAAGATATAAGTATGGGTCCACTATAAGTTATATTTCATTGACATTTGTGGAACTTATTCAAAATGGAATATTCAGACATAATTCATTTATCAATTAAAGACTATCCACTTGTATCTAAATTTATCTCATATGGCCCACGGTCTTAAAGAAATCTACTCATATATATACTTAATATGATTTCTATTAAATATGTCCTTAAGCTTCTTATGACATCTGGACATTAAGGAAATCAAGTAAAGTCTAACATATATATGATAGGTTCCCACGTCACATACCTCATTGAAATTTCTCTTGTAGCAATTTATAGAGACATCAAAGATCAGTGGGAGCATTAAGTGTCTTAATTATAACTTGCAAAAGTTGCAAGAGGTGGGGGAGTGAAAACTTCACATTACTTCAATTTACACCTCTTGTACAAGAGACGGGGGAAGAGAGTCATTAAATTTTACTCCGGATTCAACTCCGTTTACACCTCTTATACATCATACTACACCAACTCTTACACACTTAGAATCCTGAAAATGATAGCAACCTAACCAAGAGCTAATCTACAAAATTGAAACTTCTAATAAACCCAATAATCAACTCAGGAGGTCATCTAGGTTTAAAAACTTACCTACTTTGATGATTACATAACCTCCCTAACTAATGTTGAAGTGGATTTTGGAAAAGTTTACTTATCCTATCTCTTCTAATTAAACCATTAGCGTCAATCAATCTTCTCAATGGAATAAAACTGTTGTAACACCCTGTAAAATCGTGTCCAATAATATAATGACACGTGTTGTATTTCAAATAAAGTCTATTAAAGACCAATAAGGACTAAAGGCGTTAACATGCTTAATCTGAGCCTCTGAGTGACTGTTCGATGTCAAAATGCATAAATAACAGCCTCTGAGTGACTGATATGTCAACATGCTTAAATCATTAGCCTTTGAGTGACTGATATGTCAACATGCTTAAATCATTAGCCTCTGAGTGACTGATATGTCAACATGCTTGAAATTTGGCCTCTGAGTGACTGATACGTCAACATGCTTAGCCTCTGAGTGACATCCCAATCAACATGCTTATAATAAGACTCTGAGTGATCCTTTGTGAAGTCCTAACTCTCATATGTGCCATTTGTTGGACGAGAGGATTCAATTTTGTAAATATGTGAAAGTTAGATAATGGAGGGATTAAAAGTGTCAACATGTTAATTTATACCTCTGAGTGACCTTTTAAAGAACCGAGAGCTCGACAATGTCCGGGCATAATCCCGGGTATGCCAAGTATTGGCTACAGAGGGCTAAAAGTGCCAAAAGGGTGTTTTAAAAGGTTTTTACAAGCTTTATAAAGTAAAGGGGCTAAAGTGTCAAAATTTGAAACTGGCCTTAGGGCGGTCGCGGGCCGCGAGAGACCAGGCCTGGGTCTATCGCGGGGCGCGAGAACAGACCTACAGCAGAAAGTTTGTTTGGAGACCAAGCAAAACTCCAAACCATTAATTCGAAACCATGGCTTCTCTAAACTGCTATGCCACGTTTTGGAACACTTGTAAGCTTCTTCTTACACCCCTAAACACCTGGCTTCACCTCCTTTGAGCTCTCCAACTATAAATAGGTGTTCAAGTGCTTCATTTCAACTTGCACCTTTCTTATTTACTCTTCTCCCTCCTCTGGAAGTTCCTATCTAAAAGGAGCAATCCAACATAGTTCTTTTGCATCTAGGAATCACTGGTAAGTGTTACTTCTATGTGCATTTTCGTTTATAGGCTTTTATAGCCAAAAGTCAAGCGTTTTATGGCAAACACTTTGACTTTCGGTTAAGACCATTATGGTCCAGCCATTGTTCGAAATGAACATGACTAAGTGATCGTAATAAGGTAGGTATTAGTCCCTATAAAGGGCACCTCCTAAAGATCACGTTTGCTAGACCAATTCCAAGGACACAAAACTCTTATCCGCGCCAGTATCAAATAACATGGAAGCATAACTACCATTGATGAGAAACGTACCGTTAACCACGTTGTTGTCGGCCCTAGCTTGATTGGCGTTGATATTGAAAGCTCTTCCTCTAGCAGGTGGGGGAGCTTGGTTAGCTTGATTCACCGGATTTGCTTGAGCTTGAGCATGTATGATGTTCACCAAGCTTGGACAAGTGTTTCTATAGTGGTTTGGGTCTCCACAGTTGTCACAAGCCCTCATGGGTTGCATCATGGGATAGTTGGGTTGGTAGTAGGATTGGGCCGCATTTTGTGAAGGTGGAAGTAGTAAGGGTTGTTGGGCTTGACCCACTATCTGATGGTGGGTTTGGTTTGAGGGTTGGTTGCGGTTCATTCGTTGATGTGTGCGACAGGTTTGGATGGTGTGACCTGCACGGCCACAGCTGGTGCAATATTGGCAGGGGTGTTCGGGAAAGTGATGGTATTGACAACGAGTGCATTTTGGGTATGGGCCGGAGTATGCCCTTTTGTATGGTGCAGATGAGGGAGCAACTTGGGTGATTGGTGCGGCAGTGATAGGAGGGTTTGTTTGAGTGACAGCAAAGTTTCTGGTGTTTCTCTTCCTCTTGCCATCAAACTTCGAAGAGGAAACAGAGTGGTTTGTAGTTTGAGCCTCAATGGGGGCTTTCTTTTTCTCCCCCTTGAATTTTCCGTTACGGATGCGGTTTTCGGTAAGTTCAGTAGCTAGTTCCATTGCAGCTTCAAGTGTTGCAGGTGAAGTGCTTAGAACCGAGTCTTGAATTTTCGAGGGGAGGCCTCGAATGTAGTGTTCAACCAAGCGGTACACTGGGGTGAACAAGTTAGAAACCATCCGATTCAGCTCAAGAAATTTTTTGTTGTAGGAAGTATGATCTCCTTCCTTTTGCTTTAGTGAGTGGAATTCATCTTCCAACTTCTTGATTTCGCTTCTTGGGCAGAAGCGTCTTGTCATTATTTCCCTTAACTCTTCCCAGGTTAAGGCCATGGCGTCTTCGACTCCTCTCTTGCCCTTCTCTGTGTTCCACCAGGTCAGGGCTACCCCAAATAGTCTCCCGGTTGCGTAACGTACCTTGCGATCCTCGGGACAATCGCAATTGAGGAAGGTGTTTTCCATTTCCTCAAACCAGTGGAGGAGAGCGGTGACACCTTCGGTCCCTTCATACTTTGGGGGATCGCAAGACTTGAAGTGTTTGTAGGAGCACTTCTTGGAGGGAGGGTTGTCGACGTTTTGGTCTTCTTGGTTGGGAGGGTTGATGGGATTTGCGGTGAGAGCTTGTTGGACTCGAATAACGATGTCAGGAAGCACCGCGGCCATTTGTTTTGCAATTTGGGTGGCCAAGCGTTCGTTTGACCTTCCTGACTTTCGACCTCCACGTAGCTGCCTAGCCGACATCTACAGGAACATACCTAGGAAGATTGTGAGTTTAAGAAGTCTTTAGGCGTCATGTGTCGTTAAAAATAATAAAATAACATAATCATCAATAATGCAACTACATCCATAGGATGTCTTGGGTTTGCTCATGTTTGGGCCTCCAATGTCCCCCATACTATCGCCTGTATAGTCATGTGGGCCCCCATGACTATTGGCTTAGTAGGATTCACATTGGTGTTGGCGGTTTAACACTCGCATCACCCGAAGGAAAACCATGAAATATGTTTGCGAGATGTATGGTAGGAGGGTGTCCAGGTATAGACACAATGACAACTCAAAGTGGGGTTAGTTCACACGACGTTTGGTATAGCATGCTTTGGCCTAATAGGTCCTTCGTACTCTCATCGTTAGTCCCCAGGTAGGCAAACTGGTCCTTTATTTTGGATTTATACGAATGCCAAGCCTAGACAGGACGTTCCGACTGCCGGTACTCGTACCCTTCTAGTTACTACATGCCCGTCATGAGAACTCACTTTGATGTGATTTGAAAATACAAAAATCGTTGCAAAAATCATGGAAATTGTGTGGTGTGTGCTCTCATGGATATGATATGTTATGAGAATATGATTTATGATAGGCATTGTATAATAATATGTACTTATGAACATGCTTGCATAACATTGAATGTAACAATAAACATAAAGCATATAAACATCATGAATTTTGCATGTAACACACAAACAATTTAAAATTTCTAATCAACTATAGTATAGGCTCTAAGGGACTAATAACCTATCCTATATCCCTATAGTCATGGCTCTGATACCAATCTGTCACACCCCGACCCGCAGCGGAATAAGAGTCGGGGCATAATTGGGTTATCACCAAAGCTCATGATGTTTACTAATATGTTTCATATTTATTAAATTCAAATTACATCTCAAATGTTCAAGTCAAATTCATACAATACAAGGAAAGGAAAAATTAAATAAAACAATCCAAAGTCTAAACTGGTTTATTATTCTAGGCCGTCCTATATGTTTCTTGCTTCAACTTGATCACCTGTATCATGTGTAAAAATGGGGGATTTTGGGTCAACATAAGTTGGCGAGTGAACCTTGTTAGAAAACATTTTATTATTGATTTCTGGTTATATTTAATATGGAAAAATTGTGCATTAATCATATGTGAGCAAACGTAAATAATCATACCGCAACAAACAACCAACCACCTTGTATGAGGAAATGACATGAATGATAACGTATACGTTGGCAACGTCACGTTCCGCTCATAGGTAATGGGGAACGGACGGCCTATGATGATGTATGTGCGATCAAGGCTCAATCAAACGGAGCCGATCGTATGTTGGCAACGCCTCGTTCACGCTCATAGGTAATGGGGAACGGTTCCGCTCATAGGTATTGGGGAACAGACGGCCTATGATGATGTATGTACCGAATATGATAAATTAAATCTAAACATTAACCACACAAACAATTTATACATAATGGATACACATTTGATCATGAATATGATGGATGCACAAGTGTTCAAATGAAATAAATAACACATGTACGACACATGATACATCCCAAAATGTGATTAAAAAGGGAGTTTGTAAGGATTCACTCACATTGGGTGCGTTCGTTTGATGATGTTGAATGCGCACGAGTTTAGAGAGTTGATCGACGAGGAATAACTAACCTAGATAATAACGAAAAGGTACGGTAGATAAGTGGATTTTATTAACAATTTTAATAGGGTTTTTAGATTTATTTTTGTGAGTTTAAGGTTATTTTCTAACTTTAAAAACATTATTTTTAAGTATTTTTAATTGATTTTTAAATTAAATAAATAATAAAATAAAAAAATGTTGACTTTTTGGGTTGACCGTTGACCATTGACTTTGACTGTTGACTGTTGACCGGTTCGTACGTGTGTATGTATGCGCTGGGTGAGGCTCGAACCCGAGACCTCCCGTACGCGTGCACGCAGCTCTACCAACTGAGCTACGTGTCTAACCCGAAATATTTCTGTTTTTAATTATATTTATACACTATTTAATTTAATCAGAAATCATTTATTTTTAAAAAGGATTAATTATATCGGACCGGTGCACACAACAGGTCTCGAACCCGGGACCCGTTGTTTAGTGTTGCACACAGTCCACCGCTGGACTGTGTGTCTAACCTGGTTAATATACTGATTTTTATTAAACTTAACATCTTACAGCGAGTTGATCCGGTTCGGTTTAAAAAGAACATGTTTATTTCAGAGAGTGAGGTTGTGTCAGGGATCGAACTCGAGACGTGTGTTAATTGTTGCACACAGTCCACCACTGGACTGTGTGTCTAACCCGGTATATTTACTGATTTTAAATCCCTATAAACTCATTTCAACTTCATCTTCTTCATTCATGAATACTGACAACCGATTCTTGACAGTTCTTGTTTAAATCATTCATCTAACATATAACTGACTGAAATGAAATAGATATAAAGGGTTTTGGGAATGAATGTACCGCAACAGATGTTTTTCTCAGAGCTCCGGCAAAGGTCGTCGGCTCTGATTTATGAATTCCGTCTGATTGAATCAATTAACCGTTTTGATCGATTAGTTGTGAAATTAGGTTACTAAACAAGGATTAACAGAAGGTTTGAATGATTATACCGATTCACAATTGGAAATTCCAGAGGTTTTCCGGCGAGTGCAGAATATTCCGGCTACGTCGTCTGGGATTGATTATGGTTGATGGATTGAAGTTAGTAATAGTCTATCAATGGATTGAAACCGAAAGAGTCGAGGTATTTACCGTTTTGATGAAAGTCTCGGTTTTCCGGCGAAAGTCCGGCGATTGCAGAAAATCTCCGGCGAGTGAAATTGATTCGAAAAATGGTACGATTTTGAGCGAAATGATTTCCAGAGGCTTGGGTGTGTATTTATAGGGAAGAATCACGATGAATTGGGTCGGATTTCAGTCTTGATTCGTTGGTCAGCCTTTCTCCGGCGGTTATGACTGATGTCGCGGGTTTAGACATCGGTTATAACCGATGTTGAGGTTAATACATACGTTAAGTCAAAGGAAACCGTCGATAATTGGCGAAATCGTCGGATTTTCCGGCGACTGCGAAATGGGCGCGCTGTTGACTGAATTCAATTTCGAGTTGTATTATATGTATTAATTGTTTCAATATATCAACAAATAACACAAGTGGCAGAGCGGTTAAGTGTTTGTGTGTTAAGACTTCCGGCTGAACAGGTTCGAAACCCGGCAGCCGGTTTTCTTTTTTATTAATTTTATTTCCACATTTTAGTAATTAAAATTTTTAAATTCTAAATTGTTTATTAATTATGTATTGTTTAAAATTAAAATAAATCATAAATACGCAACGAAATTTTATAACTTGATATTCGTTTAATAAACGAAGCGGGTTTGGAAACCCGTTTTTCGACGGATCTTACAGTATCCCCTACTTTTAGAAATTTCGTCCCGAAATTTAAGTAGTAGTGGTAACAGGAAAAAGATGTGGGTATTTCTCGCGCATTGAGTCTTCACGTTCCCAAGTAAACTCAGGTCCTCGTTTTGACTCCCAGCGTACCCTGACGATTTGAATACGGCTTCGTCTTAAACGTTTCTCTCCGAAGTCCATAATTTCTACTGGTCTTTCAATGAAATGCATAGATTCATCGACTTGGATGTCTTCTAGAGGAATATGGAGATTTTCATCGGCGAGACACTTCTTCAAGTTCGATACGTGGAATGTGGGATGAATTCTGTTGAGTTCTTCCGGTAGGTCAAGCTTGAATGCTACAGGTCCTACTCTTTTGAGTATCTTGAAAGGTCCTACGTAGCGTGGTGCTAGCTTGCCTTTTTGGCCAAAACGAACCACACCCTTCCACGGTGATATTTTTAAAAGTACTTGGTCACCAATGTTAAACTCCAAGGGCTTTCGTCGTTTGTGTGCATAACTCTTTTGACGACTTTGTGCCGCTAGAAGATTGTTTCGAATTTGGTGGATCTTGTCTGTTGTTTCTTGGATTAATTCTGGACCGGGGATTTGAGCTTCTCCAATTTCGTGCCAACATATTGGTGATCTGCACTTACGACCATATAAAGCTTCGAAAGGTGCCATGCCGATACTTGAATGATAGCTGTTGTTGTACGAAAATTTAACTAATGGTAGATGAGCGTCCCAATTCCCTTTGAAGTCTATGACACATGCTCGAAGCATGTCTTCAAGAGTTTGGATAGTGCGTTTAGATTGTCCATCAGTTTGAGGATGAAAAGCGGTACTGAGGTCTAATCGTGTACCCAAGGCGGCTTGTACGGCTCGCCATGTTCGTGAAGTGAAACGACCATCACAGTCTGAAATGATGCTTAAAGGTACACCATGACGGCTTACGATTTCGCTGATGTAGATACGAGCTAACTTCTCGTTCTTGAAGTCCTCGCGAATCGGAATGAAGTGAGCTGATTTTGTGAGACGATCAATGATTACCCATATAGTGTCATACCCACTGGAGGTGCGAGGTAACCCGGTAATGAAGTCCATGGTTATGTTTTCCCACTTCCATACAGGTATTTCAGGTTGGGTCAGAAGTCCTGAAGGTCTTTGATGTTCAGCTTTTACTTTAGAACAGGTAAGGCACTTGGAAACAAAAACAGCAATATCCTTTTTCATGCCAGGCCACCAATAGGTGTATCGAAGGTCTTGGTACATCTTGTCGGCTCCTGGGTGTACAGAGTATCGTGTTTTGTGCGCCTCTTTCATAAGGAAATCACGAAGGTTATTGTGATCGGGAATCCATATGCGATCTAGATAATACAGAATACCGTCGGATTTCGTTTCGAGTTTAAGTTCTGCTCCACAAGATAGCTCATTGCGTATGTCGTTTTCTGTTATAGAAACATGTTGAGCTTCTCGGATTTGATCTTTGATGTCGGTTATGATTTGCGAACATAGAAGACGAATGGAGTTCGCATAACCCTTTCGACTGAGTGCATCGGCCACCACATTTGCCTTGCCAGGATGATACCGAATTTCACAGTCGTAGTCATTAAGAAGTTCGACCCATCTTCGTTGTCTCATATTCAACTCCTTCTGATTAAAGATATGTTGGAGGCTCTTGTGGTCAGTGTATATTTCACACTTGGTACCGTAGAGGTAATGTCTCCATATCTTAAGAGCGAACACAACGGCTCCACGTTCCAGGTCGTGGGTGGTGTAGTTCTTCTCATGAACTTTGAGTTGTCTAGAAGCGTAGGCTATCACTTTTCCCCTTTGCATTAATACACAGCCTAATCCTTGCCCTGATGCGTCGCAATATACTACAAAGTCATCGCAACCTTCGGGAGTGTGAGGATAGGTGCGTCACAAAGCTTTTGCTTAAGGGTTTGGAAGGCTTCTTCTTGCTTAGGTCCCCATATGAAGGGTTTTCCTTTATGAGTCAAAGCCATGAGTGGTACAGCAATACGGGAGAAATTTGCAATGAAACGGCAGTAGTAACCCGCCAAACCAAGAAATGATCTTACTTCGGTAGGGGTACGTGTCGCTTGCCATTCCAGTACTGCTTTGATCTTTGAGGGGTCGACATGTATTCCCTTGTCATTGACAACATGTCCAAGGAATTGTACTTCTCTTAACCAGAATTCGCATTTGGAGAATTTAGCGTAGAGCTTTTCGGTTCTTAAGAGTGTGAGGATGAGGCGAAGGTGTCGTTCATGATCGGATTTAGACTTTGAGTAGATGAGGATGTCGTCGATCAAGACTATGACAAAGCGGTCGAGATATGGTTTGCATACCCTATTTATTAGATCCATGAATACAGCTGTAACATTTGTCAAAAATGGGTTTTTCCAAACCCGCTTCATTTGTAATAGAATATCAATTTATAAATATTTCGATACGTATTTATGTCAATTTTAATTTTTAATGATGCATAATTAATAAACAAACTAGAATATAAAAGTTATAATTGATAAAAAGTAAAAATAAAATAAATAAAATGAAAAACAGGCTGCCGGGACTCGAACCCGGGTCAGCCGGAAAGAGCTCAACGACTTAACACGCACACTTGTAACCACTCCGCCACTTGATGTTTTCTGATAGTTCTAGGAATAACCATGAATCGTTCTGTTTACGCTAACTGTAACCGAAATCGGTCACCAAACGTCCAAAAACGTTTGATCGTTCGCGGTTTACTGATTATAACCGATACGCCGACACCTTCAATCAATTTAGCTTTGAATGGACTTGAATTCAAGAGTTGATCGGTTTTAATAAACGAAAACTTGCATTTCCTGAACTCCAATCATAGTCCCCTCTCGCGACTCAAACACATCTGCAGACCTTTAATTTCACTTTCGCAATACTTTCAGTTCGTCGGAAAAGCTATTTGAACTCGCCGGACTTTCGCCGGAAAACCGTGTTTTCCATCAAATCAGTAAGCCTCTCAATTCTTGCATTGTCTATCAGTTGTTAAGCTGTTGCTAACTCAAACCCTTCAATCGGAATCAGTTTCAGTCGTCGATATCGGATAATTCACTCTCGCCGGAATACTTCTGAAAATTCTAAATTCTCGCTGTGAAACGGTATAGTCTTCTAAACCTTCTGGTAATTCTTGTTCAGTGCTTCAATTTTGCTTTTAGCTACTAAAAATTGTTAATCTGTCCGCTCAGACGAAATCCGTAAAAACAGAGCCGACGACTTCGCCGGAATTCTGAGACAAATCGTTTCTCCGGTATGTCTACTTCCAAAATCTTCTCTGCCATTTCATTTTAGTCATTTGAATGTTTATCAACTGAATTAAACAGAAAAACAATAGAGTAATCGTAGTCTGAGATTTGGTAACGAAGAAGACGAAGTTAGGTTGTTTATAAGTTTAATATAATTCGGATATTATCTCGGGTTAGACACACAGTCCAGCGGTGGACTGTGTGCACACATATATCACACACCGCGAGTTCGATCCTTGACACACACACACACTCTTTGTAATTAAAATGTTCTTTTTTAAACTGAACCGGATCCTTTCGCAATTAGATGTTAAGTATAATAAAAATCAGTATATTAACCAAGTTAGACACACAGTCCAGCGGTGGACTGTGTGCAACATTAAATCACAGGTCCCGGGTTCGAGACCTGTTGACGGCACCGGTTTGATAATTAAAATCCTTTTTAAAAATAAATGAATTTTGAATAAATTAAAACAGTATATAAATATAATTAAAAACAGAAATATTTCGGGTTAGACACGTAGCTCAATTGGTAGAGCTGCGTGCACGCGTACGAGAGGTCTCGGGTTCGAGCCTCACCCAGCGCATACATGCACACAATAGAATCGGTCAAACAGTCAACAGTCACAGTCAAACAGTCAACGGTCAATGGTCAACGCAAAAGTCAACATTTTTTTATATTTTTATTTATTTAATTTAATTTAAAAATCAATTAAAAATACTTAAAAATAATGTTTTTAAAGATAGGAAATAGCCTTAAACTCACAAAAATATATCTAAAAATCCTATTAAAATTATTAATAAAATCCACTCATTTACTATACATTCCGTTATTATTTAGGTTAGTTAATCCTCGTTGATCAATCCTTCAAACTCGTGCGCATCTCATCATCTCCAATCGAACGCACCCAATGTGAGTGAATCTCTACAAATTCCCCGTTTTAAACACGTTTTTGGGTGTATCATGTGTCTTACCATTTATTATATTTAAATCATTGTGCATACATCATATCATGAACAAATGTGTATTCAGCTTGTATCAACTGTTTGTGTGGTTATTGTTTAAATTTAATTTATTATTTTCAGTACATGCAATATCATAGGCCGCCGCTCCCCATTACTTTATGAGCGTTGAGCAGTTCCCCATTACATTATGAGCGTGAACCTGGCGTTGCCAACATACGATCGGCTCCGTTTGATTGAGCCTTGATCGCACAGACATTCATCATAGGCCGTCAGTTCCCCATTACATTATGAGCGTGAACGTGACGTTGCCAACATATACAGTTTCATTCATGTTATATATTCATGCAAGTGCATATGTTATTGTATGTTATTGTTTGTGGTTGTTATTGCTATTGTTTGATTATTTACATTTGCTCACATATGACTATTGCACAATTTTTCCATGATAAAGATAACAAGAAATCAATAATAAATGTTTATTTAACAAGGTTCACTCTCCAACTTATGTGACCCAAAAACCCCCATTTTTTACACATGATACAGGTGAACCAGCTGCAGCAAGAAACACATAGGATTGGCTTAGAAGAATAAACTGGTTTAGAGCTTGGATTGTTTAGTTGATTATTTTTTTCTTTGTATTTGTATGAACATGTTTGGATTATTGAGAATGTAATTTTGACTTAAATGAATATGAAACATATTAGTAAATATCATGAGCTTTGGTGATAACCCAATTATGCCCCGACTCTTATTCCGCTGCGGGTCGGGGTGTGACAACAGCTGGGGCGTTGGTTAATCCAAATGGCATGACCATAAATTCGTAATGACCATAACGAGTTCGGAAGGCGGTCTTTGGGACGTCTTCTTCATGTACTCTGAGTTGATGATAGCCAGAACGAAGGTCGATCTTTGAAAAACAGGTGGCACCCTGGAGTTGGTCTAGTAGATCATCGATGCGAGGTAATGGATAGCGGTTCTTGACCGTTAATTTGTTGAGTTCTCTGTAATCGATACACATGCGAAATGTTCCATCCTTCTTCTTCACAAACAGAACAGGTGCACCCCAAGGCGATGAGCTAGGACGTATGAATCCCTTGTCAGTCAGTTCTTGCAGCTGACTGGCTAGCTCTTGCATTTCGGATGGGGCTAACCTATAAGGAGATTTCGCGACGGGTGTAGCGCCAGGTATAAGATCAATGCAGAATTCGACTTCTCTCATGGGAAGAAGTCCTGAGATGTCGTCGGGAAAGACTTGTGGGAATTCTTTCACTACAGGTATATCTTCTAGTTTCTTCTCCTTGTCTCCCTTCTTGATGACGTGAGTTAAGAATGAGACATAGTTCTTGCGGAGATACTTTCGGGCTTGAAGGCAGGACATCAATTTGAGTCCTTTCGAAGGGGTTTCTCAAAAGATTCGTAGGGTTTGACCGTCTGTGAGAGGAATGCGAATGAACTTTTCGCGGCATACCACTTCATCCTGATGTTGGCTGAGCCAGTCCATACCGATTATAATGTCGAAACTTCCCAACTTCATAGGAATGAGGTCAACTAGAAAATCGTGATCGTTTAGAGTGAGAGTACAGTTTCGGATAATGGAGTTTAATGAGACCGGTTTTCCGTCAGCAACTTCCACCGTTATGGATTCCACGAGTTTATCACGAGTTTGGTTGAGGATGGGTTCAAATTCTAAGGACACAAAACTCTTATCCACGCCAGTATCAAATAACATGGATGCATAACTACCATTGATGAAAAACATACCGTTAACCACGTTGTTGTCGGCCCTAGCTTGATTGGCGTTGATATTGAAAGCTCTTCCTCTAGCAGGTGGGGGAGCTTGGTTAGCTTGATTCACCGGATTTGCTTGAGCTTGAGCATGTATGATGTTCACCAAGCGTGGACAAGTGTTTCTATAGTGGTTTGGGTCTCCACAGTTGTAACAAGCCCTCATGGGTTGCATCATGGGATAGTTGGGTTGGTAGTAGGATTGGGCCGCATTTTGTGTAGGTGGTAGTAGTAAGGGTTGTTGGGCTTGATCCACTATCTGATGGTGGGTTTGGTTTGAGGGTTGGTTGCGGTTCATTCATTGATGTGTGCGACAGGTTTGGATGGTGTGACCTGCACGGCCACAGCTGGTGCAATATTGGCAGGGGTGTTCGGGAAAGTGATGGTATTGACAACGAGTGCATTTTGGGTATGGGCCGGAGTATGCCCTTTTGTATGGTGCAGATGAGGGAGCAACTTGGGTGATTGGTGCGGCAGTGATAGGAGGGTTTGTTTGAGTGACAGCAAAGTTTCTGGTGTTTCTCTTCCTTTTGCCAGCAAACTTCGAAGAGGAGACAGAGTGGTTTGTAGTTTGAGCCTCAATGGGGGCTTTCTTTTTCTCCCCCTTGAATTTTCTGTTACGGATGCGGTTTTCGGTAAGTTCAGTAGCTAGTTCCATTGCAGCTTCAAGTGTTGCAGGTGAAGTGCTTAGAACCGAGTCTTGAATTTTCGAGGGGAGGCTTCGAATGTAGTGTTCAACCAAGCGGTACACTGGGGTGAACAAGTTAGGAACCATCTGATTCAGCTCAAGAAATCTTTTGTTGTAGGAAGTATGATCTCCTTCCTTTTGCTTTAGTGAGTGGAATTCATCTTCCAACTTCTTGATTTCGCTTCTTGGGCAGAAGCGCCTTGTCATTATTTCCCTTAACTCTTCCCAGGTTAAGGCCACGGCGTCTTCGACTCCTCTCTTGCCCTTCTCTGTGTTCCACCAGGTCAGGGCTACCCCAAATAGTAATTATGTATTGTTTAAAATTAAAATAAATCATAAATACGCAACGAAATTTTATAACTTGATATTCGATTAATAAACGAAGCGGGTTTGGAAACCCGTTTTTCGACGGATGTTACATATATGTTATGAAACCTGTTTTGACACTTAATAAACTTGGTAATAATTATTAGAACATGTAAGACATGTTCGGCTCGTCAATTTCAGTTCTAGGGTCGGTTCGTAACCGAAAGTCGCAAAGTTTGACTTCTGCTTTGACTTTTGATTCTAACCCGATTTAGATTAGTTACCTACTGATCTAAAGTTACATTATGATCATAATATAATGTAGCATAACCCTCTGAGGTTATATTACATGATCATAATCAGAATCCAAGTTTATGCGCAAGTTCCATAATTATGCCATCTTTGACCAAAATGACTTTTTTGCATAAAACAAGGTTTTAAATGGTAATGAACTTAAAAATGAGTTTCCTACTGATGTAATATTATAAGTAGAATTATTTGGGATAATAAACCAAGTTATAAACTGAGTTTCAAGCAAGTTCTTAAACTATGTCGATAAATGACGGTTTTAGCCCTTGTGGCTCATAAAATGATTTTAGTCAATCTTTTCAAGGTAAATCAATTACCTACTGATATGTTATATTAAATAACATATTTTAAACATTTTAATCAGGCCCTAATGTCAGATTTCATAAACATAAAGACGTCATTTTACGACATAAGCGTCGTTTCGGCACATAGTATGGTTTTAAACCATATTTATGGACCAAGACGTGCTACCTACTAATTTTAAAACTTATTTTAAACATATTTACAGTAGGTACATGTTATAAACTTAGAATCCCAAATAATTTCTAATTCATGTGTAAAATGACCAAAATGCCCCTTAGGTGCATAGTTTGGTCATAAAAGATAATTTACACATATAAATGATATCATACTATCTTATATCATAAATAAAGTATTTTTCCATAATACTCATGATTATAAACTTAAAATTTGTTCAAGGTCCTTTTATACGGTATATAATTACCAAAACGCCCTTATGAGGCATAATTTCGTCTTAAAACCTTAACGGGCATATAAGTTGATATCCTATTGATATCTTAACTTATTTAAAATATAATGGCATATAGAACTTGTCCATGACTTATCCAGTTACCCGATATCGCTAATATGCGCATAGTTACGTATATGTAACTATTTTACGGAAATTAACCGAAACGGGTTTAACCTTGTCATTTAAATCTCAAAATCCAGAATGTTTATAGTTTATCCAAATTAAACAAGTCAAGTACTTGTCGGGATTAAACTACATTCTATCCGATCATCATTTAAGCAAGCGTTATACGTAATGATCATGTACACTATTCGGTTTATAGGACCGTTAGTATTTAATTGGCAAGCTTATGTCATAATCCAGACTAGAGCCTTGCCGGTAAATGCTATCTGCACTTGGTACTTTTGTATACGGCTGAGTTATTTAATAAAAGAAGAAGACTAGCTCAGGTAAATACTCTCGACTTATTTTCCCTATACGGGCTTAGGATACGGTAAATTATTACCGCTGGTCCAAAATGGGGTCAACCGAATGCCCGTTTATGGCTAGTAAACCCCATATTTCGTTTTAATCAGTTTTGTTTGATAACTTAAACATCGGGGGTTAAATTACCGTGTCCTGGATATCCTCGGCTCAATACATTAGTTATTGGCCACGACCTTAGCACGGGGTGTAGGCATACACCCTTTGATGCTCATATGCAATATGCCCAAGACGTTGGGGATGACTCCTTCGTGAGTACCTGAGTGGTGTGTATTTAATCATGTCTCGGTTTCTGTCCCAGGCCCTGTATGTATTGACAAACATGTGAATCTGATACAAGGTTGAATTTCAACTTTCCCAAGTTAATAAAAGATTTTATGCCGTTTTGCACGTAAAACCATTTTAAAGTTTTCAAAAATGAGTCAGTTGAGTGTATTTACCAGCGTAAGCTGACGTATCGTCCAAAGACTAAACTGCAGGTACAATACAAAATAGGCCGGAAGCTGCTCGTTAGTGAATAAGAGGATCTTGCAAATCCTTAGATCTGCCTAAAGTCTGTTTTATATTCTTTCTTGTACATTTTACGATATGCCTATGGATCTTTCGTTACAAGCCGTCTGTATATTATTTTTCGTATTTTGAACATTTGGTTTGTAATAGTAATTTAACTCCAAGACTTCCGCTGTGCCGTGTTTAATTGACTATGATGATATCAACTGACGTCACGGTACTCCCACCCGGGCCAACCGGTGTATGGATTTTGGGCTGGAAATCCGGGGTGTGACAGGGTTGGTATCAGAGCCAACATTTGAGAGAATTAAACACTACCCTTCTTATGTTTAATCTCAAACTTATATGAGCACATTCCTTAAACTTCTGAGTCTAGGCATTGACCTAGGATTACTCATTTCATTATTTAGTTATTAGTATGTTTTTGACTTGATTTTAACAGGAAAATGTCTCCACGTGTGAGAGGACAAAGTGGAAGAGGAAAAGGTCCAATGAGAGGAGGACCATCGGGGCGTATTCCCCCTCAACCTCACAATTCAGACTCTTACCAAGAATCAGGAGATTCATCTCCTTGGCAACCAGCGAGACGTTCTGTCTCTAATAGACACTCGCCCTCACCTTCCCAAAATTCTTACCACTCACACCATTTTTACCATTCTCACCATTCTCATTCTGATCACTCTTACCATGAGGAATTTAACCCTAACCATTATTTTAACACACCTCCTGCCGATCAAAATCAGTTGGACGAGCCACGTCCTATGGACGAGGACTCCGACCCGGAGATGCCACCGTCGGGATCAAATATGCATCCCATTGAAATTTCGAGCGATTCAAACTCTTATGCTGGATCGCCCTACCAAGGTCCTAATAAGTGGGACCAATACTGGAACCAATTCACCTTTGCCCACACTTCTTCTCACCACTCTCAACCACCTCCTGTTCAAGAAGATGTCCACATGGAACCGGTGGACCAACCTCAACCACCACCTGAACCACCAAGGAAGAAGCGTGGAGCACGTATGTCGGTACGTGTAGGACAAAGTTCGGGATCGCTGCTACCTTTGCCCAATTCTTACCCCACAATTCAAGAGGACTCACAAATGGGTGGGCCCTCTAACACCTCACCTGTGGTTGAACCAACACCAACACCCGCACCTACAGTTCAACCACCACCCTCAGGTTATACTAACCCAATACCCACATATCTAGACACGTCTGGATATGATCCTTTTAACCCGTCTACACCGGTAGACTATCAAGCATGGTCGCAAGACCCCTATATGCAAGCAGTTATGCACAACGAGCTTTACCCGTCTCCTTTCCCACCTACTTATCCACCAACTGGATATCCAACTTATGGGTACCAGTATCCGGTTATGCCACAACCTCAACCACAACCTCCACCACCACTATAGGCCATTAATGAGGCCTTAGAAAGGATGAAAGAGATGCAGCAGCAGGCGGAGAAAACGGAGAAGAAGACAAACAAGTTCTTCAAGAAACTCTCCAAGTTAGTTAAGGGAAAGAAGGACGAGTGAAGTCTTTTCTATTATATGTAGTCCCTGCGTGGACATTGTTATTTCTTTAATCCCTACGTGGACATTTTGTTTCTTTTAGTCCTTGTATGGACAATCAGTTTCATTTATATGTTTCAAGTATTGTAATTTCTTATGAAAATTTAATGTACTTTGGAATTATATATATATGTATTCACCCTCTTGAAAACGAGCGTCTCGATTTTACTCGAAATTTATGCTCTGCGATATAATTCCAAAAAGATCTTAATGGTTTTGATTTGCCAAGTGGCACAGACCACATATTTGGCCAAATATATAAATGATAGTTAAGGGAAGTTATCCTTCTATCTAGAGGTGGTGGACTAGGTTCAAGCCTCCAAGTCATAAAGGTCAATGCGACCGGGACTTATAATCAACCATTAAGATCCTCTTATGTTAACATTCAAGTAATGTGCATACTCTTGGTAGTGTGACTTGAGGAATCACGCTAGCCTTCAAGGTAATGGACTATGTCCTAACCTTATATAGCCCTTGTGATCTATTTGATCCCGGCTAAATAGCCCTTGTAATCTAGTTAGTTCTGGCTAATATCACCAGTGCGGTGATGAAACATCCATTAGAGATGTATATTATATAGCCTTTGTGATCTATTTGATCCCGGCTAATAAGCCTTGTAATCTATTTGATTCCGGCTAATATTACTAGTGCGGTGATAAAACATCCATTAGAGATGTATATTATATAGCCCTTGTGATCTATTTAATCCCGGCTAAATAGCCCTTGTAATCTATTTGATTCCGGCTAAAATCACCAGTGCGGTAATGAAACATCCATTAGAGATGTATATTATATAGCATTTGTGATCTATTTGATCCCGGCTAAATAGCCCTTGTAATCTATTTGATTCCGGCTAATATCACCAGTACGGTGATAAAACATCCATTAGAGATGTATATTATATAGCCTTTGTGATCTATTTGATCCCGGCTAAATAGTCCTTGTAATCTATTTGATTCCGGCTAATATCACCAGTGCGGTGATAAAACATCCATTAGAGATGTATATTATATAGCCTTTGTGATCTTTTTTATCCCGGCTAAATAGCCCTTGTAATCTATTTGATTCCGGCTAATATCACCAGTGCGGTGATGAAACATCCATTAGAGATGTATATTATATAGCCCTTGTGATCTATTTGATCCCGGCTAAATAGCCCTTGTAATCTATTTGATTCCAGCTAATATCACCAGTGCGGTGATGAAACATCCATTAGAGATGTATATTATATAGCCTTTGTGATCTATTTGATCCCGGCTAAATAGCCCTTGTAATCTATTTGATTCCAGCTAATATCACTAGTGCGGTGATAAAACATCCATTAGAGATGTAATATTATATAGCCCTTGTGATCTATTTGATCCCGGCTAAATAGCCCTTGTAATCTATTTGATTCCGGCTAATATCACCAGTGCGGTGATAAAACATCCATTAGAGATGTATTTTATATAGCCCTTGTGATCTGTTTGATCCCGGCTAATATCACCTGTGTGGTTATTAAACATCCACTAGTGATGTATTACCCTTTCCGGTCTATTCCATAAAGCCCAGGTGATCTATTTTGATCCCGGCTAATATCATATGTGCGATAATAAATAAAACATCCATTTGTGATGTAGTGCCTATGTGCCATATTTTATGTCCATTAGTGACAAGCCTTTGTGCTATATATAATTATCTATAGGACAACGAAAGTTGTGACACTACGATCCCCTGTCTAGTAATAAATGGACTATGTCCAGATTGTAATTTGCCTATGATGGTCCTATTAAGACCTAGGCCAAATATAGTTATATTAAGCCTAAGAGTTGTGACGTTATTCACACTAGCTAATTTAGGCAATGGATTTTATATCCAATGTTTAAAAGCCGATATGGTTGTTATACCATGGCTAAGAGAAATTTTATTGATATTATAGAACCAAAGCTTTGAAGAATGGCTAATTCTAATGTGGCACAAAGTAGCCATCGGAACGTCAAAGACGCCGAAAATATAGCCATAAATGATATTGACTTCCAAGCACGCATTGATGCGGCTGTGGAAAGGGCCATGGGTAAGGCCATAGAAAAACTAAGAGAGTCGAGTGCTACTCGCTCTAAACCATTATCTATTCCTCCATCTTCAGCTCATAGGGAGAGCTCCATTCACTCTTCGAATGCGAAGAGTGAACCAAGAAAAATAGATTTCACTGAAAGGTCCCGTTCTGTTAAAGACGGATGTACCTACAAGTATTTTGTCTCCTGTAAACCCCTAGACTTTAATGGGGAAAAATGAGCAATAGAAGCCCTAAAGTGGCTGGACGAGATGGAGACCATTGTAGACATCAGCGGTTATGCTGAAAAGGATGTGGTCAAGTTTGTATCACAGTCCCTTAAGGGTGATGCCCTAACATGGTGGAAGGCCATGATTCAGTCAACAGGTAAAGTATACCTGTATAATCTGGGGTGGTCTAAGTTTGTGGACCTTATTAAGGAAACCTACTGCCCACCACATGAGGTGGAGAAAATAGAGACAGATTTCTTGTCTCTATCAATGAAAACCTAGACTGCCGGAAGTATGTTTCTGATTTCAATTCCTTATCTAGGTTAGTTTCCTATCTAATCACCCAGAACCCAAACGCATTGCGCGTTTTATCAATGGATTAGCGCCCGATATTAAGGGCATGGTAAAGGCTGCTCAGCCTAAAACCTATAGGTCTGCTGTAGACCTATCTCTCTCGCTCACCCTTGATCTTGTAAGGTAAAAGTCTGTTAAGCCAGAAACTGACGGGAAAAGGAAGAGAGAAGAAGACAACTCCCATAAGTTTAAAAAGAAAAATAAAGGGAGATTTGGGTTCAAAGGGAACCAAGGCAAGTCGGTTGTGGTGCCATTCTGTAAGACTTGCAACCGAAGACACTGGGGACAATGTAATCCTAACCCACAAGCTAGACCTTGTGGCATTTGTAAAAGGAGAGGGCATAAGACCCTAGATTGTAAAGATCTTAAGGATGCCGTATGTTATATCTGCAAAGAAAAAGGGCACATTGCAAGTAATTGACCTAAGAATGCAAGGAATAATCCGAAGCCCGGAGAGGCCAATAGGGGGAATGTACGCGCTTTTTCGGCTGACTGCTAAGGAAGCTGTTAATGATAATAACATCATAATAGATACTTTCCCCATTAACGATATTTATGCTAGAGTTCTATTTGATTCGGGTGCAGATAGATCTTTTGTTGATCATAAGTTTGGTAAACTGTTAAACCTGCCCATAAGAACTCTAGATAAAACCTATGAGATAGAACTTGCTGATGGAACGATAGAATCCACATCTTCCATTCTTGATGGATGCTCTATATTTATTAAAAATCATTTCATCCCTATCTCTCTTCTGCCAATGAAATTGGCGGGGTTTGATGTTGTCTTAGGCATGGATTGGTTATCTCATAACCAAGCTCGCATTGCCTGCGATAAAAAGCTCATCGAAATTAAAACCCCATCTGGTGAAATGGTCACCATCCCTGGAGAATCACACTATGGATTTCCAGACAAGGTGTCGTTATTTAAGGCATCCAAGTGTTTGAGAAAAGGGTATGCCATCTACATGGCACAAGTCACCATAAATGAATCTAAGCCGAACCTTGAAGATCAACCAGTTATCTCAGAGTATCCCGATGTTTTCCCTGAGGAATTACCAGGACTACCTCCAGACAGGCAAGTGGAGTTCAAGATTGATATTATACTAGGATCTGCATCAATAGCTAGAGCTCCATATAGACTAGCACCAACAGAGATGAAGGAATTAAGGACACAGTTGGATGAACTTTTGGAGAAAGGTTTTATTCAGCCTAGTTCCTCGCCTTGGGGAGCTCCTATCCTTTTCGTAAAGAAGAAAGACGGTTTGATGCGAATGTGCATCGACTACTGGGAGCTGAACAAGCTAACAATTAAGAATAGATATCCTCTACCCAGGATCGACGATTTATTCAACCAACTCCAAGGGGCTAGTTACTTTTCTAAGATAGATATGAGATCAGGATATCATCAACTGAAGGTTAGAAGTGAAGATGTTCCTAAGACAGCCTTCAGGACCCACTATGGTCATTTTGAATTCTTAGTGATGCCTTTTGGGCTCACAAATGCACCAGCAGCGTTCATGGATCTCATGAATAGAGTCTGCAAGCCATATCTAGATAATTTTGTCATTGTCTTCATAGACGACATACTTATTTATTCTTGTAATCAAACTGATCACGAGAAATGTCTTTGGTGCATTCTAGAATTATTAAGACAAGAGAAACTTTATGCAAAGTTCTCTAAATGCGAATTTTGGCTTAGAGAAGTCCAATTCCTTGGACATATGGTAAGTGAGCATGGTATCCAAGTGGATCCCGCTAAAATAGAAGCCATAATTAATTGGGAAGTTCCCAAGAATCCATCTGAGATTCGTAGTTTCTTAGGACTGGCTGGTTATTATAGATGATTCATTGAGAACTTTTCAAGAATAGCCACTCCTCTAACTACCTTGACCAGTAAGAATGTTAAGTATAATTGGGGTCCAAAGCAACAAGAATCTTTTGAGATTCTAAAAGACAAGTTGATGCTCCTCTGTTATCTCTATTCGAGGGTATTGAGAACTTTGTTGTCTATTGTGATGCTTCACACAACGGTATGGGTTGTGTGCTAATGCAAAACAGCAAGGTAATTGCCTATGCATCACGACAATTAAAAGTGCATGAAAATAATTACACCACCCATGATTTGGAACTGGGTGCCGTTGTATTTGCACTAAAATTATGGAGACGTTACTTGTATGGTACGAAATGTGTTATATACACTGACCATAAAAGTCTCCAGCACATGTTCAATCAAAAGGAATTGAACATGCGACAACGTCGGTGGATGGAAACACTTAATGATTATGATTGCGAGATTCGCTACCATCCAGGCAAGGCAAATGTAGTTGCCAATGCCTTAAGTCACAAGGAAAAGATTAAACCTATAAGGATTAACGCTAAGAGCATTGAGCTCAGAAATAACTTGAGTGAGAAGCTATTAGATGCGCAAAAGCAAGCTCTATTAGAGGCTAATATCCCTAATGAGGGATTAGGCGGAACTGTTGATCAATTAACGCCTGGAAAGGATGGAATCCTAAGATTTAATGATAGAATTTGGGTTCCAATCTTTGGAGGACTTAGAGATCTAATACTCCAAGAAGCGCATAATTCAAGATACTAAGTTCACCCAGGTGGTGACAAAATGTATCAAGACCTAAAGAAGAATTACTGGTGGATGGGTTTAAAGAAATCCATAGCCACTTATGTAGCTAAGTGTCTGACGTGTTCGCAAGTTAAGGCCGAACATCAGAAACCGTCAGGACTTCTACAACAACTTGAGATTCCCACTTGGAAATGGGAAATGGTAACAATTGACTTGATTACCAAGTTACCTAAGACCAAATGTGGTAATGACACTATTTGGGTCATTGTGGATAGGCTGACTAAGTCAGCACATTTCTTGCCAATCAAGGAAACGTATAGTTCTGACAAATTGGCTAAGTTATATGTGGACAAGATTTTGTCCCTACATGGTGTGCCAGTATCTATAGTATCTGATAGAGATACTAGATACACATCTCACTTTTGGAAAAGTTTCCAACAATCATTAGGAACAGATTAAATTTTAGTACGGCTTACCATCCACAGACTGATGGCCAAAGTGAGCGTACTACTCAAACTCTGGAAGACATGCTTAGGGCATGTGTGATTGATATAGGTGGAAGTTGGGATGACCACTTACCCCTAATAGAATTCTCCTACAATAACAGTTATCATACAAGCATCAAGGCTGCTCCTTTTGAGGCCTTATATGGGAGAAAATGTAGAACGCCCGTATGTTAGGCAGAAGTTGGGGAAGCCCAACTATCAGGACCTGAGATTGTCCTGGAGACCACGGAAAAGATTATGCAAATCTGTGATCGTCTCAAAGCTTCCAGAGATAGGCAGAAGAGCTATGCAGACAAGAGGCGTAAACCTCTTCAGTTCCAAGTAGGGGACAAGGTCATGCTGAAAGTATCACCCTGGAAGGGTGTAATGCGTTTTGGAAAGAAGGGCAAGTTGAGCCAAAGATATATATAGGACCCTTCCAGATAATCGAATGTGTTGGCACTGTAGCTTATAAGCTCAGGTTGCCAGAGGAGCTTAGTGGAATTCATGATGTGTTCCACATATCTAACATTAAGAAATGTCTAGCCGATGAGTCGCTAGCAATGTCACATGAAGATGTGCAGATTGATGAAAACCTGAGGTTCATTGAGAAACCAATTTCGATCGAGGATCGACAGGTTAAGAAGCTCCGAAGAAAATTAATACCTATAGTAAAGGTTAAGTGGGACGCTTTTAGAGGTCCTGAGTATACATGGGAGGTTGAGTCCACTATGCAACAAAAATACCCCCATCTTTTTTAATAAAATCTCGAGGTCGAGATTTCTTCTAAGGGGGTGAGGATGTAACACCCTGTAAAATCGTGTCCAATAATATAATGACACGTGTTGTATTTTAAATAAAGTCTATTAAAGACCAATAAGGACTAAAGGCGTCAACATGCTCAATCTGAGCCTCTGAGTGACTATTCGATGTCAACATGCATAATTAACAACTTCTGAGTGACTGATATGTCAACATGATTAAATCATTAGCCTCTGAGTGACTGATATGTCAACATGCTTAAATCATTAGCCTCTGAGTGACTGATATGTCAACATGCTTGAAATTTGGACTCTGAGTGACTGATACGTCAACATGCCCAGCCTCTGAGTGACATCCCAATCAACATGCTTATAATAAGACTCTGAGTGATCCTTTGTGAAGTCCTAACTCTCATATGTGTCATTTGTTGAACGAGAGGATTCAATTTTGTAAAATGTGAAAGTTAGATAATGGAGGGATTAAAAGTGTCAACATGTTAATTTATACCTCTGAGTGACCTTTTAAAGAACCGAGAGCTCGACAATGTCCGGGCATAATCCCGGGTATGCCAAGTATTGGCTACGGAGGGCTAAAAGTGCCAAAAGGGTGTTTTAAAAGGTTTTTATAAGCTTTATAAAGTAAAGGGGCTAACGTGTCAAAATTTGAAACTGGCCTTAGGGCGGTCGCGGGCCGCGAGAGACCAGGCCTGGGTCTATCGCGGGGCGCGAGAACAGACCTGCAGCAGAAAGTTTGTTTGGAGACCAAGCAAAACTCCAAAACCATTAATTTGAAACCATGGCTTCTCTAAACTGCTATGCCACGTTTTGGGACACTTGTAAGCTTCTTCTTACACCCCTAAACACCTGGCTTCACCTCCTTTGAGCTCTCCAACTATAAATAGGTGTTCAAGTGCTTCATTTAAACTTGCACCTTTCTTATTTACTCTTCTCCCTCCTCTGGAAGTTCCTATCTAAAAGGAGCAATCCAACATAGTTCTTTTGCATCTAGGAATCACTGGTAAGTGTTACTTCTATGTGCATTTTCGTTTATAGGCTTTTATAGCCAAAAGTCAAGCGTTTTATGGCAAACACTTTGACTTTCGGTTAAGACCATTATGGTCCAGCCATTGTTCGAAATGAACATGGCTAAGTGATCATAATAAGGTAGGTATTAGTCCCTATAAAGGGAACCTCCTAAAGATCACGTTTGCTAGACCAATTGACGGGTCAAAGTTATGATATTAAAAAGTCAAACAAGCTATTTTTCGGAAAAATCATAAATTGATCTTATATATGTTATGAAACCTGTTTTGACACTTAAACAACTTGTTAATAATTATTAGAACATGTAAGACATGTTCGGCTCGTCAATTTCAGTTCTAGGGTCGGTTCGTAACCGAAAGTCGCAAAGTTTGACTTCTGCTTTGACTTTTGATTCTAACCCGATTTAGATTAGTTACCTACTGATCTAAATTTACATTATGATCATAATATAATGTAGCATAACCCTCTGAGGTTATATTACATGATCAAACTCAGAATCCAAGTTTATGCACAAGTTCCATAATATGCCATCTTTGACCAAAATGACTTTTTTGCATAAAACAAGGTTTTAAATGGTAATGAACTAAAAAATGAGTTTCCTACTGATGTAATATTATAATTAGAATTATTTGGGATAATAAACCAAGTTATAAACTGAGTTTCAAGCAAGTTCTTAAACTATGTCGATAAATGACGGTTTTAGCCCTTGTGGCTCATAAAATGATTTTAATCAATCTTTTCAAGGTAAATCAATTACCTACTGATATGTTATATTAAACAACATATTTTAAACATTTTAATCAGGCCCTAATGTCAGATTTCATACACATAAAGACGTCATTTTACGACATAAGCGCCGTTTCGGCGCATAGTATTGTTTTAAACCATATTTATGGACCAAGACTTGCTACCTACTAATTTTAAAACTTATTTTAAACATATTTATAGTAGGTACATGTTATAAACTCAGAATCCCAAATAATTTCTAAACCATGTGTAAAATGACCAAAATGCCCCTTAGGTACATAGTTTGGTCATAAAAGATAATTTACACATATAAATGATATCCTACTGATGTTATATCATAAATAAAGCATTTTTCCATAATACTCATGATTATAAACTTAAAATTTGTTCAAGTTCCTTTTATATGGTATATAATTACCAAAACGCCCTTATGAGGCATAATTTCGTCTTAAAACCTTAACGGGCATATAAGTTGATATCCTATTGATATCTTAACTTATTTAAAATATAATGGCATATAGAACTTGTCCATGACTTATCCAGTTACCCGATATTGCTAATATGCGCATAGTTACGTATATGTAACTATTTTTCGGAAATTAACCGAAACGGGTTTAACCTTGTCATTTAAATCTCAAAATCCAGAATGTTTATAGTTTATCCAAATTAAACAAATTAAGTACTTGTCGGGATTAAACTACATTCTATCCAATCATCGTTTAAGCAAGCTTTATACGTAATGATCATGTACAGTATTCGGTTTATAAGACCGTTAGTATTTAATTGGCTAGCTTATGCCATAATCCAGACTAGAGCCTTGCCGGTAAAGCTATCTGCACTTGGTACTTTTGTATACGGCTGAGTTATTCAAAAATAAAAGAAGAAGACTAGCTCAGGTAAATACTCTCGACTTATTTTCCCTATACGGGCTTAGGATACGGTAAATTATTACCGCTTGGTCCAAAATGGGGTCAACCGAATGCCCGTTTATGGCTAGTAAACCCCATATTTCGTTTTAATCAGTTTTGTTTGATAACTTAAACATCTGGGGTTAAATTACCGTGTCTTGGATATCCTCGGCTTAATACATTAGTTATTGGCCACGACCTTAGCACGGGGTGTAAGCATACACCCTTTGATGCTCATATGCAATATGCCCAAGACGTTGGGGATGACTCCTTCGTGAGTACCTGAGTGGTGTGTATTTAATCATGTCTCGGTTTCTGTCCCAGGCCCTGTATGTATTGACAAACATGTGAATCTGATACAAGGTTGAATTTCAACTTTCCCAAGTTAATAAAAGATTTTATGCCGTTTTGCACGTAAAACCATTTTAAAGTTTTCAAAAATGAGTCAGTTGAGTGTATTTACCAGCGTAAGCTGACGTATCGTCCAAAGACTAAACTGCAGGTACAATACAAAATAGGTCGGAAGTTGCTCGGTAGTGAATAAGAGGATCTTGCAAATCCTTAGATCTGCCTAAAGTCTGTTTTATATTCTTTCTTGTACATTTTACGATCCGCCTATGGATCTTTCGTTACAAGCCGTCTGTATATTATTTTTCGTATTTTGAACATTTGGTTTGTAATAGTAATTTAACTCCAAGACTTCCGATGTGCCGTGTTTAATTGACTATGATGATATCAACTGACATTACGGTACTCCCCACCCGGGCCCACCGGTGTATGGATTTCGGGCTGGAAATCCGGGGTGTGACAACTGTTTTCTAGTAAAATTGATTTTATGTGTTCGAATAACGTTTGGGATTTGATTGAATTACCTAAGAGTGTTCATAACCAAATCAAATCCTAATATAAACGTTAAAACACCAAGATGCATGATTGATTGTCAAAGGTTATACTCAAAAAGAGATAAATTATCAAAGAATCTTCTTACATTTACAAAAGTTTCTTTGAGGATCGTCACTGTTCTGGTAGCTTATAACAACTTAGAGCTACATTAGATGAACATTAAAACAATTTTCCCTAACAATTGACTTACATATTTACATGTTCATAAAACAACCTAAAAGTTCTAAACTTAAAGTTAAAGAACAGTTTGTCTATAAGCCGATAAAATCCATGTATGGGTTAATGCAAACATCATAATGCGATGAAATCTTAACGCAATTATTTTCATCAAGAACTAAGTGGATTAATGTACCTACCTCAAGATGAGTGGGAGCAACTAAAATAAATTTGTCTATATAAAGATGACATTCTTTTGACAAGTATATGTTACATAAGTCAAAGCATTGTTAAAAACAAACTTTGATATAATAGATCTCAGAGATATCTCTTATGTAATAGATATCATAACATACCGAGATAGACCCAATGAGACATTATTTTCGTTCCATAAATTTAAATTTAATGGGTCCTTACATATGTAACAAACAATACTGCTATCCTTTAGAGGATAATAAGGTAAATGAGATTATTTCGTTACGCTACATTAATTAGAAGCCTTATGTGGTTTAAGTCTATACTCGTTTAGATATTACTCACATTGCAACACACTAGATATGTCTAGATTAACGTGAAGCATCTTATGGAGTATTAAAATATCTATAAAGGAAACGAGAGACTATAATTTAAAGAAGAAGTGAGAACTCAAACCGGTTGATTACTCTAACTTTGTAATATTCAAAGATGAAAAAATGTAATTTCGGGGCATATCCTTATGTCAGTAGACAAAACCTATCTCATGGAGGAGTCATAATGAACTGATAACAACAACCGAAGATATAATGACATAATATATTGTTGATCACAAAGCAATACTCACTAAATGTTGTTGAAAGTTTATCAGTGGACTCATAAGTTTATTAACTCCATATAAATTATATATTGAAGACTTATTGTGATAAAGTCAGCTACCATGTCTCCTTGGACAGTAACAGTTCGAGAGGTGCTGCATTAAATTTCGATACAAAATTAATTTATTCGTTTATGAACGAATTGAGGAAACTAAATCTTTGTATCAAATGCATTCATGATATGCTTAAGGATCCTATAACTGAAAGTCTATCACCCATAACTATTATGTAAGCGCTTATAATAATGACGGGTTTATTGATGACTATGTACAACTGCATATCGTACTATGAATGATTAATAATTAATTTTCCTCATCAGTTTAATTTTGTATGTCTCTAACATATGTTCTGCCGGTGTAATGACATATAGACAAATATAAATACAACTCAAACGCTAAAGGGCTTATTTGCGTATTTTGATCATAATTGTTAGGTTTTAAATTGAGGTTGTAGTATGACTAATGGGGGTCCTGAGTCGAATGATGATCCAATGGCTGTATTTCTCTGCTACGGTTCTTGGTTTAAAGCTAAAATGAGTATTAACTTCTGATCAGACTAATCTAATACTCATGATAAATGATTACTCGGCTAAGTGGGAGAATGTAAGATTAAATATTTAGTTATATGTATTTAATCTAGTAGCCATCATTATCATTTATATAATATAGAACAAAATATATTAAAACCTATAACATAATTAGTTGGTAATTGTTGATGGACCATATTACCATAATTAACTAATTAGGGTTTCCTTCTGTGTATATATAAGGAGATGATTAGAGAGGTTTAGGGTTAGACTCTTACAACAACATCACTAACACTATAGCCACCACCCACCTCTCTCTCCATAACCTAAACCGAACTCCACCCTAGTTCGGTTCTTACCATCATAATCTTACACCCTAAGGAGGAACCAGATCACACTGACAAAGATGTCGAACTCCATGGCCGCGTCTCTGACTGGATTCTCTGCTGGCCTGTCTGCCGTCTCAGTTATTTCTTTATGTTTTCCATTATGTTTAAACAGAACTGATCAACATCATAACTTTTGGGTATCTTAAAATGTAATTCCGAATTATTGACAAGTTAATTAGAGGTTGCCCGGTCGAAAGCAAGACTCTTATCTTTGGCGGGTAGGTCAACTCTAGCCAAATCGGTTCTTGACGCCCTTCCGAATTATTATCTTTTTCTCTTTAAAGCCCTTTTAAGCGCCATCAAGTCCTTGGAAAAAATCGGGAGTTGTTTTGTTTGGTGTATCAATAACCAGGGTAGAAAGATCAAATGGGTTGCGTGGGATAAGATGGTCGCCTTTAGCGCCATGGCAGGTTGGGTTTGGGCGATATTCGCAGCTTAAACCTCGCTCTTCTTGCCAAGTGGTCGTAGAAAGTTAAGTCGGATAATTCTGCGCTTTAGGTGGAAGTTATACAGGCTCTGCATGTGAAAAAAAACCGGGTTCCTTTCGTTTTTGTTTAATGGCAGATTCGCAGGGCTGTGGAAAGATATTAATCTGGTCAGAAAGCATTTCTCCAGCTTAAACATAAAACATTTCTCTAACGTCCAACTTGAAAGGGGTAGTCAAGACAGGTCAAGATTTAATGTTTTAGGCCGATAATTGGGCTACATGCGAGCCGCTTAAAGAAAAGTTTAAGGACCTGTTAAACTTGCGGATAATAAGACGGCTAAGATTAGCGACTACGTGCAGCATTCTGTTCAGATTCAGGATTGGAAGTGGGTTCGAGATCCTACAACAAATGTGAAAGTGGATCAGCTCAATGATTTTAAAGCAGGTTGTGTTGGGCCTTGCTCTAAATAACAGAAGGGACTATTGAGTATGGAAAGGGAGTGAATCAGATCCATAAAATGCGAGGGCAAAAACCCATAATTCCATTTTGTTAAACAGCAACATGTGGTCTCTTTGGAACAATTTGATTCCTCCTAAAATAAACATTTTTTTGTTGGAGGGCATGCATGAATAAAGTTCCCTCGAAAATAGGGCATATGGCTAAGGGGTTGCGATGGATAAGGTTGTCTGTCCGAGATGTGGGATTAGGGAGGAGACCGTTTCGCATATTCTCTGGGACTGACTTTTCGCTTAGTCAATTTGATAGTTGACGTATGTTGTGTTCATCAAATCAAATGTCGAATATTCGAATAATGTTTATTTTCTCTTATATTCGAATTTGATTATATCCAAACTAATTCGATTTGAATTCGTATTCGAATAAAAAACCCAATTTGTATTCGATTAAAATTTTGAATTCGATTAAATTCGAGTTGATTCAAATTCTTTTAAAACATGTAAAAAACAATCAAAATGAAACATAAATTTTAAAAAAGCCATAAAGCACGATATCACATAAAAAAATATAATGTACCATAAGTTTAAAATTCAAAACGACAAGTCGGAGATAATCACTCCACATTACAAGTTAATATTTTTAGGGTTAGAAATCTATTGATAAATTTTTAGTTATGGGCCATGTGATGGGTTTGGTAATGAGTAATATTAATACTTGGAATAACTATTGAAAATAATTTATGATATAAACTTTTGAAAATAATTTATAATATAGCCCAATAAAAGTTATATATGTATTATATATAAAATAAAAATAAAAACATATAATTTTTGTTCGAATTTCGAATCAAATCGAAATTGAAATTGTAAATTCGTATTCGATTTACTTGATTGAATTGAATCGAATTCGAATTCTTGTAATCGAAATGAGTTCTTATAATCGAAACGAATTCGTGATAATCGAATCAAATTTCGAATTTTTTAAATTCGAAAGGAATTCTGAACACCCCTAGACGTATGCATGGATAAAGCTTATAATGCCTAACCAAGCGGCTTCCATTCAAGACATGTTGGGTTTGGTTTTGCAGAATAACGGGTCAAAGACGTGGAAGAAGGTTATTGGTTGATTTTGCAGGTTACAGCATGAGAGATTTTGAAAAGTGAGTAATGCAAAAAACTTTTGACGGGCAAGCTATTCACTTCAACTAGACGGCGGATATAATAAAAGAGATCTCTTTCCTTTATGTTTCTAGTAGATCAAACTTCTGTAATCTTAGTTGGGATACGTGGAAAGACTTTAATGTGCATGGTGTAATCGTGTAACATGGGGTTGTAATCGTGTAAAGTTGGGCTCAAGTTACCAGCTTGCCCGTTTTTCTATATTTTTTATAGAAGTTTTGCCGTTTCAAAAAATATATATACACATTATAAAATAGTATAAATAACATATTTAATAGCAGTGTAAATAACTTTTCTTATATTTGGTACTATACATTTTTTCTAGGTAAAACTCATCAACCATTTCCAATTATGATTCATGATTATTGTAAGATAAATGGTGAAATTTACGAGTAAAGACAAGGAGGAAATGGGTGGTCAAACCCTCAAATTGTCAAGTGGAAATAAAGGGTAAATTGATGGTTTAGTTGAACATAACTATGTCATTTACGTACTCATTATGGTTGAGGTTGATGCTTCATCCGTTTGGTAAACCAGCTGTAATAAAATTTGAAGCAGATTGTTAACTGCGTTTTGAAAAACAATTTGACAATTTCAAAAGCATAATTTTGTACTATATTTAAAAAAAATGATTATGATTTTACATGAATATTATACACACACCTAACTTTATATTTCTAAAATAAAATAAATAACTAATGCTATATTGCTTGTTCGGTTTAAAATGTTGTTCCAAGTTTTAAACAGTAACTGAACCGTAAATGATTGTGCGGCTCTGACAAAAATTTTATGTCGAGCTATTAACTACAGTTTTGACAAACGTAACTAGATCAACTGGGTTGCTTAGGCCGCCAGAACCATCTAGTTTTCACGGTTTTACGGGTCAGTTTTGACAGTTTTAGAAAGTTATAATGGTTGTTAATTTAATAATTTTATACGACTAGTTCGGTTCGGTCCAAAACCGAAACCGAAATTGTAGTACCCTAACACACTTAAACCGAAAAGACGCAGCGGAAATACGTATCATAAAATTTCTTTTATTAAAAACATTCCGACATGATTGAAAATATTTTCTATGGTGAGTCTTTAACGATAATTACATTTTTCGTTTCATTTAATACATAAAACATATCATGTGTTTACTATCTACAAGATCACAGATTCCCGTACAATCCGTGGTATAACTCGATCTTCAACCGCTTACGTCTCGTGATGACCATGACCAGTAATTCTGTGCAACCTGCATTCACCACATACGTTCACATTATTAATACTTGGGGAATTATATAATCTAAAGTGTATAACTAAAGGATCACGTAGCGTTTTATCATCATGTAGTTTCATCTAGTTATCATTCTGAATTCGAGCATTTCATCTCAGAATCTAACCTTCGTTGAGCATACAATAATATACCTACACTTCATTTCATTCTCAAAAACAATTCAGTTAACATCGTAAATTCTTATATATTAACAACATATTTATCTTCGTACGAGTCTCATTCAGTGAAAATGTACGATGTAATAACACATGTACAAAACATCTAATCCAACTCTTTCGTGCATGAAAGGCCTACTGCAAACATGCACACCTCTCTACCCAAAACTCTTAGATACGTCTTACATGCTCACATAACCATTAAACAAATCCAAAACACAACATCTACGCACAAATTCTCATACATACTAGTCTATACGTATATTCGTATCTAATCATGTTTAGCTATGGTTTCTACATTACACTAGATCATGTGCATACAATAAAAATCTTACTTATAAGATTTATCCATATCATATCAAAACCACGTTTACTTATCTTAGTGTACATGCCACGTCTTCGTACATGTTCCATAGGTTTTCGTTCTTACCCGAACCCCACAAAACTTTATAGTAGGCTTGGGGTACCTTTGGGAAGCTTATCGGGGCCTTAGAAGCAAGGAAAAGTAAGAAAAACGCAAAAAAGAGCTTCCGGCATCGGACCCGCGTAGGTAGCAAGATAGGGCGACGGCTGCAATAGGGCTTGGTGTCACCGACTCCTCCTCTACAACTCAAAATGCTGATTTCCATTTTTTGTTCATTCTACCCACTCGTCGCATATCCCGGAAGTTCCAAGACATGTAATAACAATATTCAAGCCCCGTATCCTTCTAATACTTAACCTCAAGATCAAACCAACTACCACAACTCGCTAAGTTACTTTCTACGTTTGACCCGTTTGATATCACCAAGCATTTTCCATTACATTTGAACTATAATCAATTTACAATAACATTGCTTAACCCTTTACTTACTTCTCATAACCACTCCTACATGAGTTCTAATATTCATATAAACAACTTCATCTATATACTAAGAAGTGAGTTTCAGAATTCACTTACCTTAAGCGCTCGTATTCGCATCTGTTTCTTGCCTCTTTTGACCTATCAGTCTTCCATGCTTCCATCCATGTTGACATGATCCCTATACTTTCATGTCATCGTATTCACATTCTCGTTAGCATACATGATTGTATACATTAACGATCCTATCAAATTAATATTTCGCATTTGACTTTCAATAATCATTTGTAACAAGCACAAGGCATAGATTCAACAATGCATCATTTCAAATTCACAAAATTTACATATTATCAAATATAATATATATAAGAATCCATCAAGTGTCATTTATTCCTTCTAGTCTTACAATCGTATTAGGATTTCTAATCATGCTATTCTCTTACTCGTTGACTTTCCTGAAAAGTCAACGATCAAGTATGCAAATTACCAACTTAGGACATGTGTCCATAACGATGTAGCCAGTCGTGCTAATGGCACCATAAACACTTCGTATTCATGTAGTAAAATACATACAACCATGTAATCACCTAGTTATTTACACATATACATTAATCAATTTACACATGCTAATGTTTTCATTATCTCACGTTTGACAACAACATACAAGGTTAGTCAATTAAACATAAATATAATATCATTCTTTACTAGTAAGTTCATATGTTATATACTTAGTGCACATTCGTTTCTAAATTACCAATAAGCAATTGGTTCAACACACGGTGTGCACCTCACTATTCAAGCATAGAGTACAAGTTCCTAATGCATATTTCTACCCAAATCGTACCATCAACTACACCTTCTCATGAAATCCTTTTACAATGTATTTCTTATGTTTAATTATCATCAATCATGTTATTATCATTCTACATATCTTCATCCATTATTTAGCATATAATTTCACATACTAATCTATTCTAGGAATTTTATCAAACACTTGGTGTGCGTACTACTTTCTAAGCATAATGTACAAGTATTTCATCCTCTTTTTCCTACTTATCACCTTCATTCATCAAAACAAATTAAACATCAAATAATTTCATATTAAGCTCAATTTATCTAACAAAAATATATCACATACAACATCATACATCCAAATTTGCAATAGAATTGGACATGGGTAATAACCCATGTCATCATCTTCATCATCACTAAGTGGGTTTCATGTCAAAACATCAAATTACTTGAAATCGTTCATAACACAAGTTCTATTTGGTGATTCTAACACCTCTACATGCTTAATTTCATACAATTTCAAAATTTTACCACATAGCTCTTTTTTGCGAGAACAACAAATCATAATCTATAACTTACCACATGTTTTATATCTTTAGATGATTAGAAATCTTCATTCATGCAAGGATTTACGCTCAATTTCCATCATGAATTTCTGGATTTTAGAGTGTTTGAGAGAACCCTCTTCTTTGTTCTCCTTGGGTGTCGACACACACATAAACACACACTAACATACTGGAGTTTTCTATTTAATAGAAACTTTAACCCATTTTCCCACTTTTAGTCCTTCTTATTTACTAATTGGTCACATTTGACACTAAGTTTTATTCCTCCCTTGCTTGACTAACTATGTAACTAAGTTAAATAGCTTGTTTATTTTATTTTATACTAATACATAAGTAAACATACTAGTGAACTAAATTTTAAATTTTGGAGAGTTACAAAAATGTTCGAATTTTGGAAACCATCCAGTTTCGGTTTTAGCAACCGCTCGGTTTGGTTTCGGCATTTTCGATTTATGGAACAAAGTTACGTAAGATTCAAAAATAAAAAGTATATCTAAGTTTTAAGAATCTTTCATAGAGGTTTACCTTTAACCTAATATATTTGACACAGACATTTTTAACTAATATTGTTCACATAAACCTAGCATTCTAATTTATTTTTATGTTGATATTCTTATTATAAATAGTTAAATACTTAACATTCAAGAACATAATTAATAATTCCTAAATCAATATGTAACAAACATTAAGAAAAATGGTTTTTTTTATTATTCAGTTCTGTTTTGTACAGTTCAGTTAAATTGGTCTTTTCAGATTGGATTCGAGTTTCTGCTCAAACCTAGCATAAACCATTAAACCGTAAAAACTGAACTTTGAACCTATTTTGAACGGCCAACATTCTTTGGTCTAAACGGTTTAATTGGTTTGCTGGTTAATTAACACGCATAGCCCAGAGATGTTGGTTCAAGTGTCAAAAGGCTTGCCCTCCTTAGTGGAGACGCAAGTTCGATTCTCGTTTGGGTCATTTTCGAGAGACATCTGGGTGCAGGGAAGAAACGGGACTTTATTCCCGGGTTCAAAACTGACGTGGAAGAGGTTTACGAATTCTATCATGTTCCCACACATCAAAGGAGACACGTCTCATAACAGTCAAGTAGTTAACCTTGAATATAAATTCGAATAACGTGAGTTTACACTTAAGATTTTTAACAATTTAAAAAAAATAATACACGTACATTAGACTCTAGAGGCCTAGAGTAGAGGCGTGGCCCGCCCCACGAAAACTTTCTATTTTCTTTTTGTATTATAGCCCAACTTGGGTATAGATTCACCAAATTTTCTTTCTTTTTCTCTAATTTAGCACAGCTGGAGGCATGACTCATTGACCTTTACAAGAAACCGTATACATATAGTTTGGATTAATATGTAAAGAGGGCCATACGGAGTAAGTGCAATCTTAAAACAGAATAAAAGAAAATGGAATAAAGAAAATAGGATGGGCTAAACGTACCTTTGACATACCTTTTCTTTTAAAAATGACACTAAAAGTTATTAAATTTCCCCTATAAACATGATTATTTAAAAACTGGATTTTTTTTAATTCTCGTATCAACATAACGTATACTAAAATATTGACGGAACTTAAAATAATATCTTATATCTATCACTTCCTAAAACTATTAATTATTTAATATTAAAAAAATATAATAAAAAAGTCCACATAGTATTTAATCTATCTTGATACGTCACTTTACATAGATTAGGAAGTAGAAAACTAGAAACCATGTATTCATTTTTAAGCCGAACATCGTAGGCCTGTATAAATGTTTTGGACCTCTAAACAGATTGTATGGATTATTATTATTATTATTATTATTATTTTTTATTATTATTATTATTATTATTATTATTATTATTATTATTATTATTATTAACTAAGTAATTAAATTTTAAATTAATTGTTTAGATCGATGGAGATAAGAGGTGTTATACATGCTCGAATGAATGGCCAGATGCAGCAATTATAATCCAGAATTATGCAAACAATGCAGTGATATATATTTAGGAAATTCATGTACAGTAGCATTGGAAATTTGGTTAGAAACATGCGATAGTCAAACTAACACAAGATAGAAACAATTAAAAAGAATATTATCAGTACAAGAAAATAGAAAAGACAATAACGCAAACAAGTATTATAAAAAGTAAAAAAAATAAATAAAAGAAAATAAAAAGTTGATTGTATTTATATTAGAATTTTAGAGGAGGTGTATAACAAGTAAATAAAAGCTAAAATGTGATACGTTTAGCAGCACCCAAGAAAACTTAAGTATATTAGTTTACTAGAAACTCGTATACTATATATAGTTTGGATTAATAAAATATTACATAATTTTTAATAAGCGAAAAAAGGAAACATTTGGAAAATAAAAAAGCAGTGGGAAATTATGATCTAATATTATTATTTAATCAAAGCAAACAACAGAAAATTATGATTTAACAGGAGAGTAAGGAGAAAAAATAACAATGAGGAGACACCAAAAGATGAGTCACTTCTTCAATACTTTCATTTATTATATAGTATAAATATAGATATGGATATAGATTTTTACTTTTTGACTTTTTACACTTTCAAAAGATAAGAGGTCACTATAATTCGATGTTATGATATCTATGATTGACAAAGTGTTTGGTTCGATCAAAACCTGTTGAACTCGAACAAACTTTAATTCCTAATCCTATGTAGTAAACTAGACATGTCAAAACATTTCAAACAACGCTTATGAAGACATCATAAGCGAGGAAAATCTGTTATATTAAATTGAAAAATATTGGTGATAACGAAAACAACCAAATTTAGGAAATCTCTCACGCACCAACTCCTCAAGAACAAGTTGATCAACCTACTGATAACCGCATGAAAATATTGTAGGTTTTGTTTTCTTGTGTTTACATTTATTTGTTTTGATTATTTGGATGTTTAAGACCTTGCGTAAAAAAGCTTGATAACACCTCTAACACTGTCCCCGGGTGTCATAGGAACATGAAAAGATAGGGTCATTTTTAATATAATATCAAATAAGCAGAAAAAAATGGAAATTTATGATTGAAAAGATATTAAGGGTCGTTAACCACTACACATTTTTTAAGGAACTTTATGTTGGTGATGTGGCGGAAAATACTTCTTATGGTATTAACCATTACGAATTATCTAATCAAACTAAAATGTATATTCAAATAAGGTGAACTTGCCATTTGCCAATATCAAATTGAACCACTGATTAATGAATTAGGGCTTAAGCTCTACGATAGTGCAAAATATGACAAGCTGAAGTTAAAAGTTAAAAAAAAAATCATTTTACATCTTAGGTTGTCTAATTTCTTCTTCTTCTCAAATCTTGTTGCAATGGCACTTCTCAAAATATTACACCTTATCAAGAATTAGATACAACATATCATAAACGCACAAAAAAAATCACGCAACAATTTTTGTTGTTCGTCCCTCAAGTCCCTCAAGACGATACATAAACACAAACCCGACTAATAAAATATGGAGTAAATTTTAATTTTCGTCCTTGTGTTTGTCCAAAATAACACTATTCGTCCAATAGGTTTTTTTAGCATTTATCATCCAATAGTTTATTTTTATTTCATTTTTGAGTCAGACAACTTAACATCATTTGTTTCGTAAATAAATCAATATGAAAAGATAACAATACATCTGGACTATAATAATAATAATAATAATAATAATAATAATTTTGTAATAATAGTTTCAGTCCAAAGGTATTGTTATCTTATCACAATATTATATATATAATTGAAAAAGTTGTTAGCTACGATGAAATTATATTAACATGTAGGTGACTCACCAACATAATCTTTATTTAAATGTGATGTCATCCTGTGGCTCCAAGCTTCGTGTCTGCAAACTGAAACCCCTTAGCTCTACCTGATTCAGCGAGCCAAGACTTTACTACGCAGAAGGTGGTTCTCTACTTCCAGCGATACATAAACATGTATCTTCCTAAAGTCTAACAAAATATTCACCAATGCGTTATTGAAGTGGGTAAATAGAAATAGAGTAAACCGGAATCTAGAACCCAAGACCCTTTACCGCTTTCCACTAACCTTTACCGCCTTCCACTAAGTCCTAACGTATCAAACACAAACAATTTTCAAAAGAAGAATTTCACTGTCATCATCATCAACATCGACTCTAAACAAAATGCCTTACCTCCATGAAGCCCAACCAAATCAACTACGCCCAGCTCCCACTTTCTATGTTATCTCAACCCATGCCAAAACAACACTCATGTGTCGAATCTCACTCGTACTTCCCCATAAAAAATCTTCACCCAGTACTAGTAAAAAGATCCTCTTAAATGTCATACCACTCATCACAATTGAACAAGAATGTTAGAAAGGAAAGTCTAACCTTGGAGGAAATTGCAGCTAATCAACAGCCTGACATCCTGCGGCAGCTTACCAACAGCCGCATATCCAGCTAATCCACAGCAATCAACAGCAACGATAAAGACAGCTAGCAATCAGCTGCTGTCTTCTATATTTAGATTACGTTTTTTGTGTATAAATAGAATACCCTTCTTTGTAATGATATATGAATAAAAAACACACATCAATTCAGTGTTTATGAATCAACTTCTTAACATGGTATCAGAGCAGTGTCGTTCTTGACCTGTTCATCATTGACCTTGCTCACCCAAACCAAAACATCCTCTCAACCAAGCTGCCATGGCCGAAGCCGGTAACTTGGGAGAAGATTTATCAATTCAAATCGCCAACCTGCTCAAGAATGGCCTCAACCCACAAAACCGAAACCCAAAACTGTCCGATAACCTTCAAATAAACCTCAAGCTCAACAGCCAGAATTACGCCTTATGGACCCGGATGATGAGGGTAGCCATAGGCGGTAAATCAAAAGCCTTTCTAAACCATTTATCAACCAACCCGCCGAACCAAACCAGCGAGGAATATGAGCAATGGGAACAAGACGACCTAGTCGTCTTCTCATGGCTCATACAAAACATCGAACCAACCCTTGCCAGCAATCTAACTGAATTCCCAACAGCAAAATCGCTGTGGGATGCCCTAGCTATAACATATAGCAGTGGGCGTGACAAGCTCCAAACCTTCAACCTACATGTCAAGGCGAATGAAATCAAACAGAACAATCTCTCCCTGGAAGAGTTGTGGATTATACTCCAAGGAGTATGGGGAGAAATTGATCGGATTGACCCAAACCCTATGACCTGCCCAACCGATATCCAAGCATATCACAAAATCAGGACGGAGCAGAAACTGTTTCAGTTTCTAAACACCCTCAACCGGAAATATGACCCTATAAAGAGGGAAATACTCCGGTTAGAACCCCTTCCAACCGTAGAAACTGCATACGCCACTATCCGCAAGGAGGCCGCTCACCAGAACATTCTGGGAACACCTCTCAATGACACACAGGGTATCACAGTGGGTCTAATGGCCTCTGAAACTGACGGATTAGGGCTTGCATCAAAGGGATACCGACGGGCCGAGGGAAAAAGAATCGGAACAAGTAACAGAGACGACAAAACTCACCTCAAGTGTGATCACTGCGGTATGACGAAACATACCCGGGAACAATGTTTCAAACTCGTTGGATATCCCGAATGGTGGTCTGATGGTCAGAAGAGAGGCACAAAGACTACGGAAAAGGGGAGGTCATCTACCACCAGCAGCCGAGATGTCACCAGAGATGAAGGCCGGAGCAGATCAGGGTTCGGCGGAATGGCCGAGGCAACAGGTGAAGGAGATGAATGGCTAGGTAAAGGCGGAGAAGAAGAAAGAAAAGGGAACGGGTTTGGGGCGGATGGGTTTGGGGCAGGTAAACCAAAACCATATAATCAAAATGTGAATATGTCACATTTGGTCCCTGAAAAAAAATGGGAATGCTAATATGGCCCAAAAACATCATGGTAAACAAAAACGATGGATATTCGATTGCGGCGCAACCGACACAATGACTTATGAGTCATCGGATATTATTTCAACAACTAAACCAGAAAAAACACATATTCAAACGGCGAATGGCGGGATAATGGATGTAAAATCGGGAGGGACTATTGAGATTTCACCCACAATAAAAATCTCTAATTGTCTTTATGTTCCCTCGTTATCACATAAGCTGCTTTCAATCAGCCATGTCACAAAGGAACTTAACTGTATTGTCCTAATGTACCCTACGTTTTGTATTCTACAGGATATCAGGACGGGAGCGATCATTGGGCGTGGCACTGAAAGTCAAGGGTTGTATTATGTGGATGAGGTGACTCAAAGTGGTGCTGTGATGCTGACTCATGGGACATCAGAACGAGAAGCTTGGCTGTGGCACCGAAGATTAGGTCATCCTTCTACAAGTTATTCGCATATTTTATTTCCAAAACTATTTCCAGTTAATTCTATGTCACATTGTGAAACATGCGTTTTAGCAAAAAGCCATAGAAAAAACTTTTAAACCCAATAATACTAAGGCTGCTTTGCCATTTTCGTTAATCCATTCTGACGTATGGGGTCCTGCCCCAGTTCTTGGGGGGCAAAACCTTCGGTACTTTGTGATGTTCGTTGATGATTGTACCCGAATGACCTGGGTTTATTTTTTGAAAAACAAATCCGAAGTATTTGAAAAATTCACTATGTTTTACGCCATGATCCAAACCCAATTTCAAACAAACATCCAAATATTCCGATCTGATAATGGCGGTGAGTTTGTTAATACCTCGTTTAAATCCTATTTCCAAGACAAGGGAATAATCCACCAAACTACATGCCCAAACACCCCAGAACAAAACGGTGTCGCCGAAAGGAAAAATCGTATTTTGCTAGAAATGACACGAGCTCTCCTAATTGAATCTCAGGTTCCGAAATATTTTTGGCCTGAAGCCCTTGCTACTGCTACCTATCTTCTCAACCGACTCCCAACAAAAATCCTAAAGCTTAACACTCCGTTACACACCCTTTCAAAATTCTTCAAACTACCCTCAGTTCTTACTCTTCAACCACGAGTCTTTGGATGTACTGCCTTTGTTCACATACCTAAATCAGATCGAACCAAGCTTGACCCTTGTGCTGAAAAATGTGTCTTTGTTGGGTATGGAATGAATCAAAAGGGATACAGATGTTATAATCCAAAAACACGTCATATGTTCACCACGATAAACTGTGACTTTCTTGAAACCGAGTATTACTACAATTCCCAACTCAGTGGTCAGGGGGAGAAGGAATGTTTAGACACACTAAGCTGGTTAAAATATGTTCCCTATGTACCAACTAAAGAGTCACCTACTACAGAGTCACCAGACTTCAATTTCAGGGCCACTGACGATCCTAATGTTCCTCCTAACCTGGTGTCCGAGGTAAGTAATACTCACCCTATTCAGTCTGGTGGTACATTTGAAGTTTCTAATGACTCCGAGGATACCGATACGTCTAACCATGAAACCGCCACAGAACAAACTGAAAATTTGCAGGCAAATGAACCCAGACAAGAAGAACCACCATCAAGATATGTATTGCCCCCTAGAACAAACAGAGGAGTTCCTCCGAAACGGTATTCTCCTGAAAAAAAACCAAGAAGATCTAGTTATCCTATAGCTAGTGTGGCCGATGGAAATTTCACTAAGGAAGCCAAAGCATTTATCTCATCTGTGTATTCCGAAGAAGCTCCTACAAACGTGGATCAAGACTTAAAATCTAAAAATTGGAAGGAAGCAATGAAAACGGAAATGGAAGCCCTAATCAAGAACAATACTTGGGAAAAGTGTACTCTCCCATTGGGAAAGAAATCTGTGGGGTGTCGTTGGGTCTATACGGTTAAGTATAAACCAGATGGTACAACTGAAAGATATAAAGCCCGACTGGTAGCAAAAGGTTATACCCAGACACATGGGATTGACTATGCTGAAACATTCTCCCCAGTTGCAAAAATGAACACAATTAGGGTCCTTTTTTCGATAGCTGCAAATGAAGGGTGGCCGCTTCAACAGTTTGATGTAAAAAATGCTTTTTTACACGGGGACGTAGATGAAGAGGTATTTATGGACGCTCCTCCAGGATTCACAGAAGATTTCAAAACTGGAGAAGTTTGCCATCTGAAGAAGTCCCTTTATGGTCTGAAGCAATCTCCCCGGGCTTGGTTTGGCAGATTTACGGTAGCTATGAAAAATTTTGGATATAAACAGAGTAATGCCGATCATACTTTGTTTCTCAAAAAAAGAGGAAAATTCGTAACCTGCCTAATTATCTATGTAGACGATATGATCATTACAGGGAACGATAAAGAAGAAATGGTAAAACTCAAAGAAAACTTGTTTGCTGAATTTATGAAAGATTTGGGCAGACTTAAGTATTTCCTCGGAATTGAAGTACTAAGGTCAAAACAAGGAATTTTCATTAGTCAAAAGAAGTATGTCCTAGACCTGTTGGCAGAAATTGGAATGATCGATTGCAAACCAGCAGATACCCCTATGAGTGTAAACCAAAAGCTTTACATGGAAGAAGGAGCAAAATTAGCAAATAAAGAAAGATACCAACGGCTGGTGGGAAAACTAATATATCTCTCACACACTCGTCCAGACATCGCCTATGCTGTAGGGGTAGTAAGTCAGTTCATGCACCAACCTCAACAGTCACATATGGAAGCGGTTTGGAGAATTATTAGATATCTCAAAGGTACAGTAGGACACGGAGTCCTGTTTCAATCACATGGACACCTAAATGTCCAAATCTATACCGATGCAGACTGGGCAGGAGATAAAGGAAGTCAGAGATCAACAACAGGCTACTTCACTTTAGTTGGAGGGAATCTTGTTACCTGGAGAAGTAAAAAACAAAAAGTGGTTGCTCTTTCAAGTGCAGAAGCTGAATTTAGAGGTATAGCTCGGGGTTTAACAGAAGCCATGTGGATGCGGAGACTCTTAGCTGAGATTGGTTTTCCGCCAAAAGAAACAAGTAAGATTATGTGTGATAATAAAGCTGCAATTCAGATTTCAGAAAACCCAGTACAACATGATCGAACAAAACACGTGGAAGTTGATAGGAACTTCATCAAAGAAAAATTGGAAGACGGTACGATTGAACTACCATTCGTTCGATCAAAGGATCAGCTTGCTGACATTCTAACAAAAGCAGTTAACGGGAAAATTTTCAATGATTGTTTGGGCAAGTTAAATTTTGGAAATCCAACTATTCAACTTGAGGGGGAGTGTTAGAAAGGAAAGTCTAACCTTGGAGGAAATTGCAGCTAATCAACAGCCGGACATCCTGCGGTAGCTTACCAACAGCCGCATATCCAGCTAATCCACAGCAATCAACAGCAACGATAAAGACAGCTAGCAATCAGCTGCTGTCTTCTATATTTAGATTACGTTTTTTGTGTATAAATAGAATACCCTTCTTTGTAATGATATGAATAAAAAATACACATCAATTCAGTGTTTATGAATCAACTTCTTAACAAAGAATAGCTTCACACTTCTAGACAAGTTAATGGACAAACGACTATAACAACATTAGAGCTTTCATGAAAAGCAAGCGGTACCAACGGTTCTATGACCGTACACATGATCAGTTAATGCAAACCCTAACCTAAAGATCTTCCAAAACGAGCAATAGTTCACATCGTTTGCCACTGACCTTTTTTTCACTTATGTCGTCACCAGCACACTCGTTGATTCCATTTTCTCAAGTTTTTATCCATCAACGATACCACATCTAAGTTCCTTTGACAAACCAACCTACCAAAACTCATAACCATCAAACCATTTGATCACAACCATCCTGTCTTTGAACATAACAATGACAAACAAGAACCACATATCAAAGATAATGACAGACATAACAATGGCACATGCTTGAACTTGACGGTTGTTCTACTGAACACTATAAATAAACTGCAAACAATTACCTCAGACTATCTCCTTGAGACTGAACTCGAATGCTGAACTTCACAAAACACAGTCAAAATAGTCACGGTTGATAATAATAATAATAGTCAAAACCTGAACTTGAAACAAAACCCTACTCGCAAACCAATTTCTCTCACCGGTCCACAGAATAGCCCACCTTACCAGGCCACAAATTCGATTTTACAGCGACTCCAAGGATGTTTCCCGGCCACAATCGAAGTCTGACACCCAATGAAAACCTAATCGCAATCGAACAAAAAACCTCGTCGTTCTCGACGATTCAAACTAACTTAGCGAACTCCGATCAAACTTAGCGATCTTTAAGAGTTCACCTGGCAACAATCGACAACCACAAACCCTTAAGCACTATTTGATCTACTTGCAAATTCAAAGAGTTTAACTTGGTACTACCTTGATCTTCTCGTGCCAAAACAAAACCAAAAAACTAGCCCACAAAACAAACCCAAAAAAAATTATCCGGCTAACTTTATCTCCATGCAATCCTTTTAAAAAAACAACAAATCCAGAAAATAAATAATACCTTACGATCTTCGCACCCAAAAGAAGCAAACAAAGAAGCATGACCCTTTTTTATTTATTTTGCGGCGGCTATTTTTTTGTTCATCTTACAAATATCAAGAAAGTTACTTTCTTTTATTTTATGAGATTTAGCAACAAATCTCAACGAACTCCACAAGGCTGTCATGATTCCACCTTTACCACGATTCCACCGTCATTCACACCGAGTGCAATCGTGTGTTCAACGAGCCAAAGCTTTGATACCACTTGTTAGGTATCAAGCGGCGCAGCGGAAAACACACACGCACAAACGATATAAACACGAAGAACTAGAAAATAGTAAACGATACACAAAACAAGATTTTACGCGATTCAGTCGACCTACATCCACGGGCTGCAACTAGGGTTTTCTCATTAAGCACATAACCAACTATTACAATTACAATACTAGGTTATATATAATGACAGTGAAAAAACATAGGATCAGATATGTAGGTACATTGGCTGAGAAGCAAGCATCGACATGTTATATCTATGTGATGAGTTCATTTATATACTACTTGAACCCGGGAGCTAACCCGAATAGATAACAGCCATACGATTGGACATCTTATAACAACCATAGGATCAGATATAAAAGCCTGATGATATATTAAGCCCAATTCTCCAATACTGCTCCTTGTCTGCGCAAGCTCATCTGCAACCATCAGCAAGCCCAAACCCATGTCCATCAAATGTGTTAATACATGAAACAATAAAAGTGAAACAATAAAAATGTGTTAATAATATTTATGTGACAACAATAATGTTTAGTAGTATGACACTTATTTATGTAATACTTTTAACATGTATTCTAAGAAGACTAACCGTAATTAATTTGAATAATGTATACATCATACAATTATATATATTGAACCCATATCAAATAAATTAAATTGTTTTTGTTTATTATTTTGATCTTATGTACTCAATAGATATAAAACATTATATCATAATTAATTTAATGAGCTTTTAAATTTTCATTTACAAGGATAAAGAACCAAGTAAGTATTAATAAAACAAATTACTTTTATTTCATATATATAAAAAATATATTATCTATTTTGAGGAGCTAATTTCGAGTAGCTCACGATCGACTCAACTCCCTTATACATCTAACTAATCATTTATCTACTTACGAGTTGAGTTTGGTTTCTCTTAAGTTAAATAAGTTGAGATCGAGCTAATGAAACTCAGACTCGACACGGCTCTTTTTTACTTCTAAGATATTAACTTTTTTTAATGAAAAGTATATGAAAAAGTAAACAAATCAATTATTCAATCAATTAAACAAACAAAAACAAATGCATAATAAAATAAAAACCTAAAAAATATATATTCTAGACTAAAATGCTAATTTTCTTGATTATTAAAAATTGTAATAGTAGAAGTGATGATAATAACAAAAGAAAGGAAAAGAACGAAAAATACGCATTTTGTGTTTAAGCAATTTTTACAAAATTAATAGAATTACTTAACACGAGTTAGTGTAATGACATAAAATAATTAACATAAAAGACAATTTCCTTTTAGATTTCGTATTTTAAGAACGACAACAAAATACTTAAACTTAAAAAATATAAATTGGCATATGGTAGTCTCGTGACGGTATCTTGGGGCCGGGATAATAAGGAGGTTTAAAGATCATAATGTCTTGGGTTTGATTCTACAAAGAGAGTTTCTTTTAGATTTATTTGGTTTTCTCCTGAATTAGTGTATTAATATTATTATTTAATTGAAATGAATATGATTAGATGGTTCCGCTGATAATACGATAATACTATGATAATCTGTCAGTGATATAAATTTACCGATAGATAAAAATTAAAGGGTATATCATAACAAAATTTCAATTACCCCAAGTCAAACTTTATAGTAGAAGCACATGTTTATAACAAAAATATAAAAGAGTAAACTTTCGTTTTGCTCCCTATGGTTTGGTCACTTTAATGGTTTTGCTTCAATTCTTTAAAAATAGCCAATTTACTCCCTGATCTATGAAGCCCTTCATGATTTTGCTCCCCGCCTCTAACTCCATCCAAATTTTTTGTTAACTGAAAGGGTATTTTGGTAACTTGCCACATAAAAGTAAGGATATTTTGGTAATTTTACTTATAAAGATATTTTTAATTTATATACAATATAATACATCATCTATCACCCTCAACACATACATACACACTGCACTCTCTCATCTCTCACCCTCAACCATGAACATCCGCCGATGAATCGCCGGCGCCGATGAATCGCTCAACCACTACTAGCCAGTCAGCCACCTGATCTAAACTCTAACCTAAATCACATGTCACACCCCGACCCGCAGCGGAAAAAGGTGATCGAGGCATGATTGGGTTATCATCAAAGCTCATGACATTCATTATAACGTTTCATATTCATTAATACATTTTAATGGGAAATATACAATCATAATTACATAATGCCCTAAACATCAATCTAGGCTTCATTGTTTTCTTCTAAGGCATTTCCTATGTTTTCCTTGCTTCATCCTGTCCACCTGTATCATGTGTAAAAATGGTTTTTGGATCAACAAAAAGTTGGCGAGTGAATCCTATGAAAAACATTTGAACAAGTTTATTCAATTGATTATAAAATAAAGTGCACAACCACACATGAGTAAAAATAGATGTAAACTTATACACCAATCATTTAATATTAAATAATGCACACATGAACAATAATGGATCGTTTTAAGGCACGGGTTGCTCAACTCGTCTCCCACGAGGAACTGATGGGCCTAATGAATGATTTGCATAAACTTGACAATATGAAATACATAACTACAAACAATATAAACTAAATAATACACACACGAACAATAATGGATTTGTTTTGAGGCACGCGTTGCTCAACTCGTCTCCCACGAGGAACTGATGGGCCTAATGAATGAATTGCATATAACTTGACAATATGAAATACATAACTACAAACAAGATATACAATCTAAGTTTAGATCACAATATGGTATGGCACAAGTTTAAATAAACGAGGTAATTTTGGTGACACATGACACACCCCAAAACGTGTAATTAAAAAGGGGAGTTGTAAGATTCACTCACATTGGGTGCGTTCGGTTGATGATGTTGAATGCGCACGAAGTTGGTTTTAACCACGAGTGAAACTAACCTAGATAATGGCATAATGGTTCGGTAAGTATGCGGATTTTATTAATCAATTTTAGTAGGATTGTTGGGTGTATTTTTGTGAGTTTAAGGCTATTTTCTAACCATAAAAACGTTATTTTTAAGTATTTTTAATTGATTTTTAAATAAAATAAATAAATAAAAATAATAAAAAATGTTGACTTTTTGCGACCGTTGACTTGTTGACCGGTCAGACTGTGTAATTGTGTGCGCCGGGTGAGGCTCGAACCCGAGACCTCCCGTTCGCGTGCACGCAGCTCTACCAACTGAGCTACGTGTCTAACCTGAAATATTTCTGTTTTTAATTATATTTATATACTAATTGAATTAAACCGAATCATTTATTTTTAAAAACGATTTTAATTCATCGAACCGGTGTTCTCCACAGGTCTCGAACCCGGGACCTGTGGTTTAAGTTAACATACAGTCCACCGCTGGACTGTGTGTCTAACTTGTTAAATAATCTGATTTTTATTATACTTATATATAAACTAAATAATTTCGTTTCTGCTTTATATAAAAAGTTTGATAATTGTCCGGACCGGTGCGGTAGTCCGGACTCGAACTCGTGACGTGTGATTAAACGTTCACACAGTCCACCACTGGACTGTGTGTCTATCTTGGTTATTATTCCGGTTTTTATTAAACTTAACATCTATTGCAGTGAATCCGGTTCGGTTAAAAAAAAGAACATTTTTATTAAGGCGAGTGTGCGTGGGACAAGAATCGAACTCGAGACGTAAGCGTGTTTTATTTGCACACAGTCCACCGCTGGACTGTGTGTCTAACCCGAGATATATCTTGATTTTAATTAAACATATACAATACGAATCTTCGTCTTCTTCGTCAGACTTAACCAGAAACGGAAGCCCGACTGGTTCGAAGATTTAATCAAGTTCGTTAGTGTCTTGCGATTAATTGTATGTGAGATTAATAAAAAGAATAAGAGATTAAGTGTAAGGTATACCGAACTGGACTCCTCTGTTTCGCCGGCGAAACTCCGACGACAGCAGATTATTCCGGCGACGTGTGTCCTGCGGCAGAGGGTCTTCAGGGAGCTTGAGATGAGTGTGGGTGGCTTCGGTATGAGTTCTGGGTGTTCAGTAAGGCTCAGAGGTGAAAGGCTCGGTTTTCCGGCGAGTTGCAGAAGTTCTCCGACGAGGGAAATTATGTCGGGAAAAAGTGTGATTGTGAGCGAAAAAGCTAGCAGAGGTTTGAGGGGGTATTTATAGGGCAGAACATTGACGAATTTAGTCCGATTTCCGTCTTGATTCGTCGGTTAAAGATTTTCCGGCGGTTATAGCTTGTGTCGCGGACTGGACATCAGTTATAACCGATGTTGAGGTTTAATGTTTACGTTAAGTCATAGATAACCGACGACGTTTGACGAAATCGTCGGATTTTCCGGCGTCAACGGATTTGGGCGCGTCAGTTGACTGGGTTTTGATTTCTGTTTCATTATTTGAATTAATTGTCAGGTTATATTACTAAAAAGTACAAGTGGCGGAGTGGTTGAGCGTGTGTGTGTTAAGTCATTGTTGAATCCGGTTGACTGACCCGGGTTCGAAACCCGACAGCAACCTTTTATTTTTAAACCACTATTTTTAATACTTTTTCAAATATAAATTATATATTCCAATATACTTATTAATTATGTATCGTTTAAAATTAATTTGGGCATTAAATACGCAACGAAATTTTTAACTGATTGTTCGGTTAATAAACGGAGCGGGTTTGGTAAATCCGGTTTTTGACGGATGTTACAGTATCCCCTGCTTTTTAGAAATTTCGTCCCGAAATTTAAGTAGTGATATATTTGTCTAAAAATGATGGTGTTTAGTTTGACAGTTACATGCTTAGAAAAAGAGTAAGAGTTTAAGTTTTTTGTTTGAGGCGGTAACGTCCCTTGTAAGGGTTAAGTACCCTGTTACAGTAATCGCTTTTTGTTGCCTACGGTAAAATATTGATAAGCAGAGTTGATTCACTAAATATGATATCATGCGTAAGAGTTTTGATATGTTTGGAAGGATATGGTTATATCCTAAAGCAAAACTTCTAATACTACAACCTACATGGAACTTCTCATAACCGTCTAACAATGCCTCTGATCCTTTGACAATAATACTTATATATAGGAAGTACCAGCGGCGTATCCACCATATTCTTGTCAAATTTTCATTGGTTTTATCAGTAAGTTATGATTGGTTCTATGATGTGACTCTAGAACATAAATAAACGCCACAACCATTGTACCAATAAATTACTAAATCCTACATAGAACTTCTCATAACCGTCTGACAATGCCTCTGATCCTTTGACAAGAATACTTATATATAGGAAGTACCAACGGCGTATCCACCATATTCTTGTCAAATTTTCATTGGTTTTATCAGTAAGTTATGATTGGTTCTATGATGTAACTCTAGAACATAAATAAACACAACAACCAATATTTGAGTCCAAGTTCTGATAGCATACATGTTTGAATGGTGACAGTTCATCTCTCGTTTGTTATGATGGAGAGGTTAGTTTATGTAGAAATAGAACACAATCCAATTTCTTTAAATGGCGAGATGATATGAATGTAACACAAATTTCAACCAAGACAATACTAAATCCTACATGGAACTGCTCATAACCGCCTGATAATGCCTCTGATCCTTTGGCGAGAATACTTATATATAGGAAGTACCAGCGGTGTATCCACCATATTCTCGTCAAATTTTCATTGACTTTATCCGCAAGTTATGATTAGTTCTATGTGACTCTACCACAAACACAACAACCAATACTTGAGTCTTAATTCTGATAATATCCATGTTTGAATGATGACAATACCTCTCTCGTTTGTTGTGATGGAGAGGTTAGTCATTGTGGAAGTGAGACATAGCTCAACTTCTTTAAATGATGAAATTAAAATACACTGAAATGTATGATGAACAAACTTTGACCAAAACATACTAAATCCTACATGGAACCTCTCATAACCGCCTGATAATGCCTCCGATCCTTTGACAAGAATACTTATATATAGGAAGTACCAGCGGCGTATCCACCATATTCTTGTCAAATTTTCATTGACTTTATCCACAAGTTATGATTAGTTCTATGTGACTCTACAACAAACACAACAACCAAAAGATCGTATTGCATGTACTGAAAATGAAAAATGTCTGTGCGATCAAGGCTCAATCAAACGGAGCCGATCGTATTGCATGTACTGAAAATAATAAATTTAATCTAAACAATAATCACACAAACAGTTTATACATGGAACCTCTCATAACCGCCTGATAATGCCTCCGATCCTTTGACAAGAATACTTATATATAGGAAGTACCAGCGGCGTATCCACCATATTCTTGTCAAATTTTCATTGACTTTATCCACAAGTTATGATTAGTTCTATGTGACTCTACAACAAACACAACAACCAAAAGATCGTATTGCATGTACTGAAAATGAAAAATGTCTGTGCGATCAAGGCTCAATCAAACGGAGCCGATCGTATTGCATGTACTGAAAATGAAAAATGTCTGTGCGATCAAGGCTCAATCAAACGGAGCCGATCATATTGCATGTACTGAAAATAATAAATTTAATCTAAACAATAATCACACAAACAGTTTATACATGGAACCTCTCATAACCGCCTGATAATGCCTCCGATCCTTTGACAAGAATACTTATATATAGGAAGTACCAGCGGCGTATCCACCATATTCTTGTCAAATTTTCATTGACTTTATCCACAAGTTATGATTAGTTCTATGTGACTCTACAACAAACACAACAACCAAAAGATCGTATTGCATGTACTGAAAACAAGGCTCAATCAAACGGAGCCGATCGTATTGCATGTACTGAAAATGAAAAATGTCTGTGCGATCAAGGCTCAATCAAATGGAGCCGGTCGTATTGTATGTACTGAAAATAATAAATTTAATCTAAACAATAATCACACAAACAGTTTATACATGGAACCTCTCATAACCGCCTGATAATGCCTCCGATCCTTTGACAAGAATACTTATATATAGGAAGTACCAGCGGCGTATCCACCATATTCTTGTCAAATTCTCATTGGCTTTATCCTTAAGTTATGATTGGTTCTATGTGATTCTAAAACATAAAGAAAAACATAAAACTAAACGATTGGAGTTGAATCTTGATTTTCGGTGAAGAGGACTAGTTGGGTGGTTTCGTTTGGGCCGTCATTATCTTCAACAGGATTGGCATTGATGTTGAAAACTCTTCCTCTTGCTAGTGGCCTAGTGATTGGGTTTTCTTGATTTACTTGGTTAACTGGGTTTGATTGAGCTTGAGCGTTTATGATGTTAACCAATCGAGGGCACGTGTTTCTAAAGTGGGTAGGGTCGCCACAATTGAAACAAGCCCGAACATATGGGAACATGGGGTATTGGGGTTGTTGATAGGTTTGGATCATGTCTTGAGTAGGGGGGAGAGATTTGGTTTTGAGGGGTGCGGCAAACCTTGCTCAAATGACCATAGCGTCCACAATTCGCACATAGTTGACAAGGTAAGGTAGATGGATGGTGATAAAAACAGGTGTTACATCGAGGGTGAGGTCCAAGGTATGGTTTCTGTCACACCCTGACCCGCAGCGGAATAAGAGTCGGGGCATAATTGGGTTATCACCAAAGCTCATGCCATTTACTAATGTGTTTCATATTTAATAAAGTCAAAGTTACATTTCAAAAATCCAAACATGTTCATTCAATACAAGGAAAATAAGCCAAGCATAACAATCCCAACACTAAATAGTTTTATTCTTCTAGTCCAAGTCCTATGTGTTCCTAGCTGCAGCTGCTTCACCTGTATCATGTGTAAAATGGGGGTTTTTGGGTCAACATAAGTTGGCGAGTGAACCTTATTAGATAAACATTTATTAATAAATTAATTGTTAGTTTATCAATGAAATTTGTGCATAATCATTGATGAGCAAATGTAAATAATCAAGTAATGGCAAATAGAAGTCACAACTATAACATACATTAACACATGGCATCATACATGAACATACCAACATCATACTGTAAATAACATAAATGAAACTGTGCGATCAAGGCTCAATCAAACGGAGCCGACCGTATTGCATGTACTGAAAATGAAAATGTCTGTGCGATCAAGGCTCAATCAAACGGAGCCGATCGTATGTGGGCACGCCAGGTTCAACCTCATAATGAAATGGGGAACATGCTCAACGCTCATAAATGGGGAGCGGCGGCCTATAAAATTGCATGTACTGAATAATAAATTGCATCCAATGATAACTACTTAACAGCAACAAACTGAATACACAAGTTCATGTTATGATATATGCACAATGTTTTAGTAATTATATATATACAAAGACACATGATACACCCCAAAACGTGATTAAAACGGGGAACTGGTAAGATTCACTCACATTGGGTGCGTTGGATTGGAGATGGTGAGATGCGCACGATTTAGATGAGCGGATCAACGAGGAATACTAACCTAAATAATAAAGGAAAAATATATTAAATGAATGGATTTTATTAAGGATTTTAATGAAATTTTTAGATATATTTTTGTGGGTTTATGGCTATTTTCTATCTTTAAAAATGTTATTTTAAGTTTTTTTAATTGATTTTTAATTTAAATTAAATAAATAAAAATATAAAAAAAAATTATTTTTTTTAGCGTTGACCGTTGACCGTTGACCGTTGACCGGTTCGGTCAGCGAATTAATCTGCGCCGGGTGAGATTCGAATCGGCGACCTCCCGTTCGCGTGCACGCAGCTCTACCAACTGAGCTACGTGTCTAACCCGAAATAATCTCGTTTTAAATTATATTTATGCACTTATTCGATTTAACCGAATTTCCTTTATTTGCAAAAATATTTTAATTCAATCGGACCGGTGCTCGTGACGAGTTTCGAACGCGCGACGTGTAGTTCATGTTGCACACAGTCCACCGCTGGACTGTGTGTCTAACCCGGTTATTATCTAGGTTTTTATTATACTTAACAACTATCTGAGTTAACCCGGTTTAGTTCTTGATCAAAAAGGCATTTTATTACACATGGTGTGCGTGTAGCAGGGATCGAACTCGGGACGTGTATAGTTTTTGTTTGCACACAGTCCACCGCTGGACTGTGTGTCTAACCCGTTTATAATTTCGATTTTAATTACTCTTATGTCATTACTGAACTTCGTCTTCTTCATTATAAACGCAGACATCAATCAAACAACTTATTCGTGATTAATTTAGTTAATAAACAAGATGTCCAGTTTGAATGTATTGAACCGAAAAGTTTGGGGAAAAAAGATACCGAACAGGTTGTCTTCTTTAGCGAGTCCGGCGAAACTTGTCGGCTCTGTTTTTGAAACCTTCGGCTGAAAGAATCTATTAACAGGTTTAAGGGATTAGATGTGAAATTGAACTAATGAGTATTGATTATAAGTACGTTGGAATGTGCATACCGGTAATTAACGAGTTTCCGACAATTTCAGAAATTTTCCGGCGAACACAGAAAGTCCAGCAATGTCGTCTGTGGTTGATTATGAGCGATGGGTTAATGTTAGTAAGGTTCTAACAATAGATTGAAACCGTAAAGCAGAAGTATTTTACCAGTTTGAGTTGAATACGGTTTTCCGGCGACCTTTGCAGAGAATTCCGGCGAGCTGTTTTAGGCGCTCTGATGGTCTGAAAATGCGACGAAAAGGAAATGGAGTATTGGTATGATCTCTCTGAATCGCGAGAGTGGTCTGGAGTTGGTGTAATTCTGAACTTGATGGTTTTTCGGTTTTAAAAATCAACAATGATGAGTCTTGAAGTTTAATCAATTTCTGATTGATTAAAAACCGTCGTGCATCGGTTATAAACTGAATGTGTGGGATAAACAACGATTTGATGCTTGGTTTGCCGATTACCGTTTCTCAGATGGCGCCATCGGTTATAACTGAGTTTGTGTATAAGATTCATTTGTGTTCCTAGAGTTAGCAGAAAACACAATGTGTAACATCTGTCAAAAAACGGATTTTACCAAACAATCAGTTAAAATTTTCGTTGCGAATTAAATGCCCAAAATAATTTTAAACGATACATAATCAATTATTATATTGGAATATATAAGTTGTTTTTGAAAAACTGTTGAAAATCACAAAATAAAAATAAAATGTCCCTGCCGGGTTTCGAACCCGGGTCAGTCGCCGAGTCAGCTGGTTCAACAACTTAACTCACAACACTTGAACCACTGCGCCACTTGTATTATCTGTTAATTATTAAGATCATTTAATTCATAAAGTGTCCTTCCGAATTCAAAACCGGCGCCCAAAAGTTCAGTCGTCGGAAATCCCAGCAATCTCGCGAAACTTAACGTTTCTTTCGGTCATAACGTAAAACATAAACGCTACATCGATTATAACCGACGTCTGAGTCCGCGACCAAAGTTATAACCGCCGGAGAAATTCAAACCAACGAATCAAGTCGGAAATCGGACCAAATACATCGACGACTTGCCCTATAAATACCCCCTCGAACCTCTGCAAACCTTTTCGCTCAAAACCGCACCTTTTCTCGGCGAAAACTCACTCGCCGGAAATACTCTGTTCGTCGCCGGAAAACCGGATTCTTCATTTCTGAGCCTTACTAAACCCTCTGAACTTATACCGAAGTCACCCACATACTTTGTAAGCTTTCTGGAGACTCGCTGCTGCAAGATACTCGTCGCCGGAAGGGATTGCTGTCGCCGGAGTTCTGCCGGAAAACAGAGGAAGCTAGTCGGTATACCTCACGCCTAATTTCTTTTCTTTTTACTTACATCTCATCTGTAATTAACCTAAAACGCTAAAGAATCCTGATTAAAACTTCGAACCAGATCGTCATTGTTCCTGGTTAAAATCTGACGAAGAAGACGATGAACCTGTAACATATAAGTATAATTAAAATCAAGTTATAACTCGGGTTAGACACACAGTCCAGCGGTGGACTGTGTGCACATTAAACACACAAAGGTCTCGAGTTCGAATCTTGTTCCACACACGCCGCCTTAATAAAAAACGCCTTTTTTTGTTAACCGAACCGGAAGTCACACTGTTATATGTTAAGTATATTAATAACCGGAATAATAACCAAGTTATACACACAGTCCAGTGGTGGACTGTGTGTATGTTTATATCACAGGTCACAAGTTCGAGTCCGGGCTACTGCACCGACTCGGACAATTATCTATTTTTTTAAAATAAGTCAGAAAAGAAATGTTCAGTTTGTGTTTAAATATAATAAAAATCAGTTAAGTTAACAAGTTGGACACACAGTCCAGCGGTGGACTGTGTGTTAGTATAAGCCACAGGTCCCGGGTTCGAGACCTGTGGAGCGCACCGGTCCGATTCAAATTAAATCGTTTTTAAATAAAAGGATTTTCTGTTTAAATTAATTAATATATAAATATAATTAAAAACAGATATATGACGGGTTAGACACGTAGCTCAGTTGGTAGAGCTGCGTGCACGCGTACGGGAGGTCTCGGGTTCGAGCCTCACCCAGCGCACTTATATTCGCATTCGAACCGGTCAACGGTCAAGTCAACGGTCAAAGTCAAAGTCAACTGTAGCAAAAAAATCAAATTTTTTATTATTTTTATTTATTTATTTTAATTAAAAATCAATTAAATATACTTAAAAATAACATTTTTAAGGTTAGAAAATAGCCTTAAACTCACAAAAAATACACCCAACAATCCTACTAAAATAGATTAATAAAATCCGCTTACTTACCAAACCATAATGCGATTTATCTAGGTTAATCTCACTCGTGGTTAAAACCACTTCGCGTGCATTCAACATCATCAACCGAACGCACCCACTGTGAGTGAATCTTACAACTCCCCTTTTTAATTACACGTTTTGGGGTGTGTCATGTGTCTCAAATAATTAACTCGTTTATTTAAATTTGTGCCATACCATATCGTGACCTAAACTTAGATTGTTTATATTGTTGTGATTACTTATTTCATTTTATCAAATTCTATGAGATTCATTCATTAAGCCCATCAGTTCCTCGCGGGAGACAAGTTGAACAACGCGTGCCTCAAAACCAATTCATTATTGTTCATGTGTGTATCATTGAGTTTATATTGTTTGTAGTTGTGTCATTCATATTATCATGTTTATGCAATTCATTCATTAGGCCCATCAGTTCCTCGTGAGAGACGAGTTGAGCAACGCGAGCCTCTAAATGTTCCATTATTATTCATGTGTGCTTTATTTAATATCTAATGATTGTTGAATAAGTTTACATCTATTTTTACTCATGTTTGGTTGTGCACATATTTCATAATCAATTTAAATAAACTTGTTCAAATGTTTTCCATAGGATTCACTCGCCAACTTTATGTTGATCCAAAAACCCTTTTACACATGATACAGGTACATGTGAACAGGTTGAAGCGAGGAAAACATAGGAAATGCCTTAGAAGAGAACAAAGAAGCTTAGATTGATAGTTAGAACATGTTGTAACATTTATAGTAAATTTCCATTAAATTGTATTAATGAATATGAAACGTATAATAAATGTCATGAGCTTTGATGATAACCCAATCATGCCCCGATCACCTTTTCCGCTGCGGGTCGGGGTGTGACACAATGTGGCGGAGTGGTCTAGGAGTGAGTGTTAAGTTGTTGAAGAGTCTTGGCTGACCCGGGTTCGAATCTCGGCAGCTTCATTATTTTTTATTTATTTTATTTTAACTTTTTATCAAATATAATTTTTATAGTTTAGTTTATTTATTAATTATGTATCGTTTTAACTCAAAATAATCATGAATATTTAATGTAACTTTTATAACTTGGTACTTGATTACAAAACGGAGCGGGTTTTGAAGACCCGATTTTTACAAATGTTACAGTATCCCCTACTTTTAGGAATTTCGTCCCGAAATTTAAGTAGTTGAAGTGGTAGGAAAAAGATGCGGGTATTTTTCACGCATTGAGTCTTCACGTTCCCAAGTAAACTCAGGTCCCCGTTTCGACTCCCAGCGTACCCTAACAATTGGAATGCGACTTCGTCGAAGACGCTTCTCCCCGTAGTCCATGATCTCCACTGGTCTTTCAATAAAATGCATAGATTCATCAATCTGAATATCTTCCAGCGGAATATGGAGATTCTCATCAGCGAGGCACTTCTTCAAGTTCGACACGTGGAATGTGGGATGAATCCTGTTGAGTTCTTCTGGTAGGTCAAGCTTGTATGCTACAGGACCTACTCTTTCGAGTATCTTGAAAGGTCCTACGTAACGTGGTGCTAGCTTCCCTTTTTGACCAAAACGAACTACTCCCTTCCACGGTGATACTTTTAAAAGCACATAATCACCAATGTTAAACTCTAAGGGCTTCCGTCGTTTATCTGCATAACTCTGTTGACGACTTTGAGCTGCTAGAAGATTGTTTCGAATTTGATGAATCTTGTCTGTGGTTTCTTGGATCAATTCTGGACCAGTAATTTGTGCTTCCCCAATTTCGTGCCAACATACAGGAGATCGGCACTTACGACCATATAAGGCTTCAAAAGGTGCCATGCCAATGCTCGAATGATAGCTGTTGTTGTACGAAAAATTCAACTAATGGTAGGTGGGCGTCCCAATTTCCCTTGAAGTCTATGACACATGCTCTAAGCATATCCTCAAGAGTTTGAATGGTGCGCTCAGACTGTCCATCAGTTTGAGGATGATAGGCGGTACTGAGATCTAATCGTGTGCCCATAGCGGATTGTACTACTTGCCATGTTCGTGAGGTGAAACGACCATCACGATCAGAAATAATACTTAATGGTACCCCATGCCGGCTCACGATTTCATTGATATAAATACGTGCAAGCTTTTCGTTCTTGAAATCTTCGCGGATAGGAATAAAATGAGCTGATTTTGTAAGTCGGTCTATAATCACCCATATAGTGTCATACCCACCAGAAGTGCGAGGTAACCCGGTAATGAAATCCACGGTTATATTTTCCCACTTCCATACAGGTATTTCCGGTTGGACTAGAAGTCCTGAGGGTCTTTGGTGTTCAGCCTTCACCTTGGAACATGTGAGACACTTGGAAACAAAAACCGGCAATATCCTTCTTCATTCCAGGCCACCAATAGGTGTATCGTAGGTCTTGATACATCTTATCGGCTCCGGGGTGTATAGAATATCGCGTTTTGTGAGCTTCATTCATAAGAGTTTCACGAAGATTGTTGTGGTTAGGAATCCAGATACGCTCTAGGTAATACAGGATACCGTCTGATTTAGTTTCAAGTTTTAGCTCGGCTCCACAGGACATCTCTTTTCGTACGTCTTCTTCTGTTATTGAAACGTGTTGAGCTTCACGAATCTGATCTTTAATGTCGGTTATAATTTGCGAACATAGAAGATGAATGGAGTTCGCATAACCCTTTCGACTAAGTGCATCAGCCACCACATTTGCTTTACCAGGGTGGTATCTAATTTCACAGTCGTAATCATTCAGAAGTTCAACCCATCTTCGTTGCCTCATGTTTAACTCTTTTTGATCGAAGATATGTTGAAGACTCTTGTGGTCAGTGTATATTTCACACTTAGTACCATAGAGATAATGTCTCCATATCTTAAGAGCGAATACAACGGCTCCAAGTTCTAGGTCATGAGTGGTGTAGTTCTTTTCATGTGTCTTGAGTTGTCTCGAGGCATAAGCTATGACTTTTCCTCTTTGCATGAGAACGCAGCCTAATCCTTGCCCTGACGCGTCGCAATAGACTACGAAATCATCACAACCTTCAGGAAGAGTGAGGATTGGTGCATCACAAAGTTTTTGTTTAAGAGTTTGAAAAGCTTCTTCTTGCTTGGGTCCCCATACGAAAGGTTTTCCCTTATGAGTTAAAGCCGTGAGTGGCACAGCAATGCGAGAGAAGTTTGAAATGAACCGACGATAATAGCCAGCTAGTCCAAGAAAAGATCTTACTTCAGTTGGTGTACGTGGAGCTTGCCATTCTTGAACTGCTTTGATCTTTGAAGGGTCAACATGTATTCCTTTGTCATTGACTACATGCCCGAGGAATTGCACCTCTTTTAACCAGAATTCACATTTAGAGAACTTGGCATAAAGCTTTTCCTTTTCTAGAAGTGCAAGAACGAGTCGAAGATGACGCTCATGATCAGCTTTAGATTTTGAATAAATAAGAATATCGTCAATGAAGACTATAACAAATCGATCAAGATAAGGTTTGCAGACTCTGTTCATTAGGTCCATGAAGACAGCTGGTGCGTTGGTTAATCCAAACGGCATAACCATGAATTCATAGTGGCCATAACGAGTTCGAAAAGCAGTCTTAGGGACGTCTTCTTCATGCACTCTAAGTTGATGATAGCCAGATCGAAGATCGATTTTCGAAAAGCAGCTTGCACCCTGTAGTTGGTCAAGAAGATCATCTATGCGAGAT